>OX451736.1:573076962-573676962 GCA_948472305.1 Vicia faba | reverse complement strand
TTTTTCAACTTGATTCATCCTTGTCATGCCACCCACGTGTCCCGTGATCAATTTCAAGACCAAATAATTATTTTTCTATTTTTATTTAATTTTTATGGATTTAATTCATTTTAATCCATAATAATTCAAGGAAAATCAAAAAAATTGATTAAATGGTATCTTGTGGTTTGATTAGCCTTCATGAAGCATAATACACCTACCAAATTCGTGCCAAGCCCATTTTAAGCATAAAAATTCAAATTTGAACAAACATGGCAAGTTCCTTTAATGTTGGTTATGAAGAATCTCAAAACATCATTGCAATGGTTTAAGGCTCCTAATGTCATTTGATTCTCATTCAAACATACATACACAAGCCTTGCAGACCTAAGACACGACCTAGAACTCTCTAAAACGCATAACCAAATTCAAAAAATTGAAAGAAAAACCAAAAACTGTTTTCAATCTTCCAGTACAATTCAAACACTTCTCTTGATCCAAACACATTCCCAACACTCCCAAGAACGATTTGCAGTCAAGAACAAGCCTTAACACTCCAAGAATCACCTCAAACAGTCACACGGTTCATCATCTTTTTCCATAATCGAAATTCATTTTTTACGCATCATTAACATATTTTGATTATTGCTTTGCATTGCTAACATCCTTATGAAGCTTTTGATATAGTTTAATTTGATTATGGTACCCTAAAACGAAAGCTGCCATTGGAGAATGCTAGGGTTTCGAAGCTTTTAATTTGGGGGTTTATCATATAGGTAAAATAAGAACCTCTAAGACCCATGGTTGAACTCAGAAGGACGAGACAAACACAAAACTATCCTCGCGCCATATTTATATGCCCAGGATTCCTAATCGCTATTTTGGACGCTTGCATTTTGTGGGGGTTTAAAACCCCCTTTATTTGTTTGTTTTTGTTTCAGGAAACACGAAGAAGATGATTACGTGGAAGAACATGGGTGGTCCGTTCAAATGATATGCGCGCGTTTTTAATTTTGCAGCATTGGAAATGATTATTACATATATTAATTCATGTTTGTTTTATTGATGACTGAAACAAAGTGGTGTAGTGGCTGGCAACGTGCTTGGTAATCGTTGGGACCTGGGTTCAATCCCCAGGTCCCCCAAAAGGCTTGTTAATTTTTTTTCAAATATGATCCTATGCAGGCAACATAAAGCAACTCATCAAACACCTCATCCAGAAGGGCGCCAAGTGGCCTCAAACCCAGATCCAAAGGCCATGAGGCGCTGTCCACTCTACCCCAAGTCAAAGTGTGCTGTGGGAAATGACAAAAGGTCAACGTGGCTGAGTTTTGCTTGGGCCTCAGATTCCAGATACACCTCCAATCTGGCCCAAACCCCCCCTTGGTTTTGTTATTCCTTTTTATCTTTTTATTTTTCTTTTCTTTTATAACTCTTTTTTTTATTATTTTATTAATTATTAGTATTATTAACATAATTAATATTTTCATAAAAAATAAAAAAAAACTAATATTTTTATTATTCTTATTTATTAATTCCACTACTAATTATTTTTGTAAATAAATTCTAACAAGTTAATTAGTTTAATTAGTTTAATGTTAACCCTTTTTTACAATAAATAAAAACAATTTAGAATTAGGGTTTCTTTTGACTTTTAATTTCTTTTACTTTTATTTTATTTTCATTAAAAATATAAAAAATACAAAAATACAAAAATATTTTCTTTTAATAAATAAATTAATTAGTAATTAGGCTTTATTTAATTAATTGCATTTAATTCAAAAAAAGGACAAAAAATTCAATTCCTTTCTTAAAAGGGTCAAAACCCTTAGGACGTTCCCGATTAAATTTCCATTCGCGCGTATTTATTTATTCTGATTATATTTATGTATCTGTACAGAGGATGTAATAGTAATTAGGATTTTATTGCTTTCTTTAGTTTTCTGCATTTACTTATTTACCAAAACAGGTTTTTGTTTTTGGCGATGTATAGACCCGCGCCTTGTAATAGCGTAGAATTTATATTTCCGCAATTTATTTTCCGCACTCCTAACTGCTACAATGCCTGCAAGAATGTATGTAAATAAAATCAATCTGTAGCTCACAAATAACATGTACAAAATAACATAGACTGAATTCAACACACATGCACATACCACTCTTAGGGTACGCCTCACTGGTTGCCTCGAAAGTGGTCATCAAGTATAGGGTGTCTTAGAGGTCGCCCTTCTGTCCAAAAGATCCAGTTGCCTCGAAACGGTTGCCTCAGATAAAAAGGATCTAGGACATTAGGGTTACTTCTAAGGTGTCCTACCATTGCTTCGGTGACCGCACATGTCCCTTAATCGAATTGACCCGAACACCTCCAACGATGGTGCTACCTATCTCTCAATGGTGGGATAGCACTATCTAAAGGACTCTTACACAGCTTAATTCCTTAGAGTAGGTAGATTTCTCTTAAATACTTGCTCTTTTCAAACAAACAAAAATACTTTTCACACCTCACACTTTCTAAAAGATTTCAAACAAATTTTTCATACACTCTTGAGGACTGATACAAGAGTTACTTAGAAATTTTTCAAAACCCACACACACTTGAGAAGCAAACAATTTTTGAAAACATAAGAGCAAGTACCTAAGAGCCCGTGGATAACCACAGATAGAAAGGGTGCTAACACCTTTCCTTTCTATAAATCTACCTCCCGAACCGAGAAACATTCTCGAATAAGGAATTTTGCTGTGCTTTTGTCCTTTCCATATCGGAGAACATAAAAGACGGTGGCGACTCTTGCTTACCGCGACATTTCGCGAAACCAGCTAAAAACAGTCAGTTCTATTTCCACCGATCACAATTACTATGCCATGGCCTATCCCATACAAGTCCAACAAGACAATACCATGGAATTATGGAGGAGAGATCTTCTACCACGATGTTAAGCAGATCGAATCAGTTGAAGAAAACTCTGATGAAGAGACTCCTGATGTAGGAAATATTTCGGGGATAAGTAAGATCACCCGCAGCGGAAGCCGGAGATTGCTCCTCCAAGGGCAGTTTTCGGACCCTCAAGTGCTCCTGTTCCAGTCAAGATATATGTGCGAAGTCCAGTTATTGAAGAAATTGTTACTCCCGAAGCTATACCCTTTGCTGTTACTGCTGATAAAGGTAAGGGGATCCAAGAAGCGCCAGTTAGGACGAGGGCTCAGACTTTAGTTATCCCTAGGACCACCCAAAAGGAAATGGAGGAGATTTTAAAGATAATTAAGAAAAGCGACTATGATGTCGTAGAGAAGCTGGGGAAAACCCCTTCAAAAATCTCTATGCTGGCTCTATTGCTCTTCTCCGAGGCTCATGCCAAAGCCTTGATCAAATTCCTGAAGACGGCACACGTGCCTCAAGAAACTTCTGTGGATCAGTTTCAAGAGTGTGTAGCTAGCCTTACAGCCGACAATGGTCTTGGATTCTCTGATGCCGATCTAGCATCTAAGGGAAGAAAGCATAATGATGCGCTGCATGTCTAGGTAGAATATAGAGGGACCACTCTTGATCACGTTCTGGTTGATACCGGGTCGTCTTTAAATGTCTTGCCTAAAAAAGCGTTGGATAGATTGGACTGTGAAGGTTTGACCCTAAAGCCCAGTAATATCATTGTTAGAGCCTTTGACGGTTCTAAGCGGATGGTCCACAGGGAGGTGGACATCCCAATTAAAGTGGGTATGGAAACTTTCAACTCCACATTTTAAGTCGTGGACATCCGTCCCTCCTACTCATGCTTGTTAGGAAGGCCCTAGATTCATTACGCTGGGGCAATCACTTCTTCTCTACACCAGATGCTCAAATACCCAGTCCAGGGTAAAATCATAACGGTTCATGGTGAGGAGGAGTATATGATAACCCACCTTAACTCTTTCCACTACATGGAGTTAGATGGTGAATTCATAGAAACACCTTTCCAACACTTTGAAGAGGTTTCTTCTGAAGTTGCGGTAGCCAAGACAATGACTGTTGTGCCCATTATTACCAAACCTGTGTCCCGGATGTCATTCCTTAAAGATGCGGAGGCTGTGATCAAGGAAGGAGGAAGCACGGTATGGGGTCAACTGCCAGATTTTCCTTACAAGACAGATAAGTTCGGCTTGGGTTTCACTGCTGCTAGTCAGAAGGCTGTGCGTCGCTCCCGGGCTGGAGGAACACCATTGAAAATCACTCATCATGGAGTTAATGCTTTAGAGGATGATGAAGAAGGAAGCAATTTTGAAGACTAGATCTTTCCAACCATTGAAGGAGGACTGAACAACTGGGAGGCGAAAGATTTCGTTCCCATTACTTTCATCAATCAGTAATTTATCTTTTGAACATTTTCTATTGGTCTGTAATATTTATTAAACAATTTGTACACTCTTTTTTCCTTATGCCTTACCCGGGGCATATAGGTCCATTTGTAAGGGTTTTGATTCTTCATTTTCATATGCCATTTTTAATGAATCATGGATGTTTTCATGTATAAACTTTTGTGTTCATTTTCTTTCTTTTTATATTTTATTTTGTTTAAAGGTGGCTATCCCTTACACACACCCACACTCACAAAATGCAGATACCCATCCACTCCGGATTCCATGGGTAACAATTCTGCTATGGCCTTCAGTGACTCTGAAGATCTGGTCAATCATGCCGAATATGAAGGTGACGAAGACTGTGAAGTGCCTGGAGAGTTGGCTAGACTTTTGCAACAGGAAGAAAGGGCTATTCTGCCCCATGAAGAGTTGTTAGAGACTATCAATTTGGGAACAAAGGAAGACAAAAAAGAGGTTAAAGTGGGTGCCAACCTAGAGCCAAGTGTCAAAGAGCGCTTAGTTCAGCTGTTGAATAAATATGTTGAGATCTTCTCCTGGTCCTATGAAGACATGCCGGGACTGGATACAGATATTGTGGTTCGCCGTCTCCCTACAAGAGAAGACTGTCCACCAATCAAACAAAAAGTCCTCCGAATGAGGCCCGACATTTCCGAAAAGATCAAAGCTGAAGTGATGAAGCAGTTCAATGCGGGCTTTCTTGCTGTTACTTCTTATCCACAATGGGTGGCCAACATTGTGCCCGTGCCTAAGAAGGACGGCAAAGTCAGAATGTGCGTGGACTACAGAGACCTAAACAGGGCTAGGCCTAAAGATGACTTCCCACTACCGCACATTGACATCTTGGTTGACAACACAGCTCAACACAAGATATTCTCTTTCATGGACGGATTTTCAGGGTATAACCAGATCAAAATGGCCCTCGAAGACATGGAGAAAACTACCTTTATTACGAAGTGGGGTACCTTCTGCTATAAAGTGATGCCATTCGGACTGAAGAATGACGGGGCAACCTATTAGGGAGCCATGGTAGCTTTGTTTCACGACATGATACATCATGAGATCGAAGTCTACGTAGACGACATGATAGCCCGTTCACAAACAGAAGAATAACACCTCGACCATCTGCAAAAGCTGTTTGTCAGGTTGAAGGAGTATAAGCTAAGACTGAACCCTAGCAAGTGCACTTTCGGAGTCAGGTCCGGTAAAATTTTAGGATTTATCGTCAGTAACAAAGGCATCGAGGTTGATCCTGACAAAGTCAAAGCTATACAAGAAATGCCTTCCCCTCGCACTGAGAAGGAGGTCAGAGGTTTCTTGGGACGCCTAAACTACATTGCAAGGTTCATCTCTCACCTAACATCTACCTGTGAACCAATCTTCAAGCTGTTGAAGAAAGATCAGGTGGTTAAATGGAATGATGACTGTTAAGCAGATTTCGATAAGATCAAGGAGTATTTGCTGGAACCTCCTATCTTGATGCCACCCGTCGAAGGAAGGCCTTTAATCATGTATCTGACTGTCTTAGATAATTCAATGGGGTGCGTACTGGGCCAACATGACGAGTCTGGCCGAAAAGAGCATGCAATTTATTACCTTAGCAAAAAGTTTACCGACTGTGAGACTCGCTACTCACTGCTCGATAAAACTTGCTGCGCTTTGGTATGGGTTGCTCGCCGGCTAAGGCAGTATATGTTGACACATACCACTTTGCTGATTTCTAAAATGGATCCGATCAAGTACATCTTTGAAAAGCCTACTTTATCCGGAAGAATCGCTAGATGGCAGATGATCCTCACCGAATATGATATACAGTACACGACCCAAAAAGCTATAAAAGGGAGTGTGCTAGCCGATCATCTGGCTCATCAAGATGTCGAAGATTACCAATCCATGAGGTTCGATTTTCCCGACGAGGATATCATGACTTTGAGCAACATTGAAGAAAACAGACCGTATGACGGACCTGAACAAGGATCCCGATGGACTCTGTACTTTGATGGTGCCTCCAACGCACTTGGGAACGGTATCGGCGCGGTACTTATCTCTCTAGAGGGTTGCCATACACATTTCACTGCTAGACTCTGCTTCAGCTGCACCAACAACATGGCCGAGTATGAAGCTTGTATCTTTGGTCTCAAGGCCGCTATCGACTTAGGAATCAAATCTTTGATTGTATTCGGGGACTCAGCTTTGGTTATCAGTCAAATCAAAGGAGAGTGGGATACTAAACATCCAAACCTCATCCCTTACAAAGAACATGTCCTAACATTGTTACCATGCTTCGAGCAGATTACCTTCGAGCACTTCCCGCGAGAAGAGAATCAACTAGCAGATGCGCTAGCTACAATGTCCTCCTTGTTTAAACTTAATTGGGATAATGAGGCACCTCGAATCACCATCGAACGAATGGACGAACCTGCACATTGTCACGAGATTAATACCGAAGAAGTAGTGGACCGACCGTGGTTTCATGATGTCAAAAGGTATCTCGAAGCACAAGAATACCCTGAAGGAGCTTCAGTCAACGACAAAAAGTTCTTAAGGAGGTTCGCGGCCAAGTTCTTTCTGAGCAATGGTATCCTATACAAGCGTAATCTTGATTGTGTCCTACTCCGTTGTGTGGACAAAGTCGAAGCTGAGCAGATCATGGCCGAACTACATAATGGCACCTTTGGCACCCACTCAAGCGGTCATATGATGGCTAAGAAGATTCTACGGGCAGACTGCTACTGGTCTACCATGGAAGCTGATTGTCATCAACATTCCCGTACTTGTCACAAATGTCAAATCTACACTGACAAGGTACACATACCTCCAGTTCCTCTCAATGTCCTAACAACTCCTTGGCCATTCGCGATGTGGGGAATCGACATGATTAGAGAGATCAAGCCTACATCATCTAATGGACACCGTTTCATCCTGGTGGCCATTGATTACTTTACCAAGTGGGTCGAAGCAGCTTCCTTCACCTCCGTTACAAAGAATGTGGTTGCCCGCTTCATGAAGCAGAACCTCATATGCTGGTATGGTATCCCCGACAGGATCATCACTGACAATGGTACAAATTTGAACAATACTATGATCACCGCTCTGTGCGAGCAGTTCAAGATTCAACATCACAATTCATCTCCCTATTGGCCTAAGATGAACGGTGCTGTCAAAGCCGCGAAAAAAAAAATCAAGAAGATCATTCAAAAGATGAAAGTCACCTACAAGGACTGGCACAAGATGTTACCATTTGCTCTGCACGGGTACCATACCACGACACGCACTTCAACCGGGGCAACACCTTTTTCTTTGGTATACGACATGGAAGCTGTTTTACCTATCGAGGTTCAGATTCCCTCCTTGAGAATCATGAAGGATACTGGTTTGAGTGAAGATGATTGGATTCAGACCCGACTTGATCAACTTAACTTGATTGACGAGAAGCGACTTACTGCTGTTTGCCATGGTCAGGCGTATCAGAAACGTATGATCAAGGCCTTCAACAAGAAAGTCAAGAGACAAGTATATCAAGTTGGGGACCTTGTAATCAAGCGGATTATCTTACCGCAAAGTGATCCCAGGGGCAAATGGACTCCTACTTACGAAGGACCATTTGTGATCAAAAATATCTTTTCTGGTGGGGCAATGATTCTGACCACCATGGACGGTGATGACCTGCCGCACCCTGCGAATGCAAACATAGTCAAAAGATACTACGCATAAACGACCCGACAAGTTGAAAACCCGAAAGGGCGACTTGGGCAAAAATTGGCATCCCGGTGAATCGAAAACCCAAAAGGGCGATTCAGGAAAAAATTAGGGATAAAACAAAAAAATTTTGTACACCCGGCAAGTTGAAAACTCGAAAGGGCGACTTGGGCAAAAAAGGGTTTCCCGGTGGATCGGAAACCCGAAAGGGAGGTCCAGGAAAAAGTTAGGGAATTAAAGCGTATGACTATGTCTCGTCAGATCACTTTAAGGATAATCTCTTCACAAACAAACTCTGGGCTTCTGATCAATCTAATCAACATCGAACGAAGCAACGAATGGACAAGATACTCAGAGTTACGAAGGCTATAGCAGAATGGGAACCCCATGGAATTGTTACACATAACCATCTTTCTTTGTATAAATTTTTTCTCATTTTTATGACAACATTCTCTTACTAGGATGTCTGTCTCCTTTGTTCAAAATACTTACACAAAGTTAATACAAAGATACTTCAAAGTGCATAAATTTGTTTTCCTTTTCTTTTTACACTTGTGTTTTATTTGAAAACGTCCAATGATTTATTAAATGAGCATATGCATTTGAATATAATCACTGCTTACAAATAAAACAAAATGAGAAAGGATAATTACTGATAGGTTGAAAGTATAGGAAGACGTCTATAGACTATTCTAGAAGAAATCCCCTACAGTACATCATCCAGATCCTCAACAGAGTTAAAGCTTTGAAATACATATCCCCAGCGGAGTTAAGTTTCAAAATCCCCATCAGAACTAAGTTTCCAAACTCCCAATCCCCAGCGGAGCCAAAAAACTTTGAATTGCAAACCCTCAGTGGAGATAAAACTTTCTTCCCCAACGGAGTCCAAAACTTCAATCCTTAAACCCCAGTGGGAGACCATCCAGTTTCCTCCAATTCCCCAGAGATTTGTCTTAAAATCAGAAGATTCCCCTACAAGTTATCTTAGAAACCAGACAACAGCTTTGGATAATTCCTCAATAGATTGGTATACAACTCCAGCCCTTGAGAACAGAATAAGCATTCTCCCCACAGAGTTATTTACCAGCAGAACAAAGATTCTTGTTCTCATTTCTCCAGTGGAAGCCTCCAAGGTTTCAATTCCCCAGTAGAGATCGTCAGAGTTTTCCTTATTCCCCAAGGAAAGTCATGAAGGATTCTCACATCCCCACAAAAGTTGTCAAAATTCTTGTTAATCGCCACAAGTCATCAGGGATTTTCAATTCCCAACAATGGTACAAGGATTTCTCATTCTCAACAATCAAAGATTTTGAATCTCCAATAGCGGTCAAGGATTTATTTTCCCCGGCAGCAGTCGAAGATTTCATTATCTCCAACAGCGGTCAAGGATTTATTTTCCCCGGCAGCAGTCAAAGATTTCATTATATCCAGCTATCAAGGATATATTTTCCCCAGCAAGGCAGCTAATCAGCTTATATGCGCATCCATTACATTCATATATCATAAACATTGATAAAACATACTTTATTGCATCATACATATCATGCAACATAACTTTGTGCTTTAGCTAACATTTTACCCTTTTCAGGATAAGATTAAAAGCTACCTTTAACAAATGTTCAAATATTTCAGATACAGTACAGATAAACTCCAAGACATGGAAGTCATTCTGTTACTCATTCAGATCTCTTATTCAGATACAGTATGAATACGCTCCAGATATGGAAGTCATTATTCTACTCATATAGATCTCAACTTCAGATACAATACATATACGCACCAGACAAGGTTTCCATTCTGTCACGCATTCGGAATTTATCCCCAGCCCATAGATGCTCCATATACAGATGTTTCTCCGTCGCCCATTCAGAATTCAGATACAATACAGATACACTCCAGACACGACAGTCATTCTGATATTCATTCAAGAGTCAAATACAGTTACAGCTCGGATACGCTCTGGACACATATGCCATTCCTTTGCTCATACGAATCCAATCTCCAGATACAACTCAGATACGTTCCAGATACGAATACCATTCTGATATTCATTCTCCTGATTTTCAACAAACAAGTCTTAGATGTCATCTTTAAGCCCATCCCCAGAAATATTCTACCATCTCCAAATGGCATCTTTAAGCCCATTCCCTCAGCTACATTTTGTCGAGTGCAAATTTACGGGCACTCTAGTGTCCAATTATCTTTTACCTTCGAGTCACGAAAGGAAAACTCGCCAATCTAACTCTTCAGGTTCAAGAAGATTGAACAGGGGCAGATTTTGTACCCCAAAATTTTCCCTCTCATTTTATCAAGATTTCCCCCTCACAAGACCCTTTGAACTCCAGACAGGATTAAGGTTTTGCTCTGCTCAAGACATCTCCTTGCACTGATGACCTAAATTAGGGTTTGAGATTGCACAAGGATTTTTGGATTTCCAATGCTCAAATTGACTTTCATACTTCATGTTGGACCTATAATATTTCCTCTACCAAGTTTCAAGCCTTGAATCAAATTTTTGCCCAGTCAATTGGACAGTTGACCTAGAAATCAGTTGTATTGGGGAAAAAGTCAACTGTGGCCAATTTACAGTCAAACCTCACAATTTTTGATCCACATCAACATTCTAGGATCCTATGGACCATTTGATCAAGTTTGGACCACAACTCCTCAAGAAATTTGATCAGATCATCAAAAGGGCAAAATGGTCATTTTTAGGGTTTTGACTGCACAAGGGCAATTTCTGATTTTTCACCTAGCCAATGGCAAATTGGGTTCAAGCATGGATTCAAGGACGAAATGGTATCATCTTGACCTATTCACAAGGTTCAAAAGATCCAAAATGCATTGGATTGACAGATGAATTTTCCAGTCAACTGATCAAAATTTGACTGTACACTAAAAAGTCAAACTTTGACTTTTTGGTCAAAATCAAGTGCCAAGGGTCATTTTTCATCAAGATGTTTCAAAACATGAAACTTGTTCATCAGGAAACCCAATTTTGCAAATTAGGGTTTAAGATTGAAAAATTTCATAAGTTAGAATTTTTCTAAGTTATGAAATTTTCTTAATTTTTCCCAACTTTGCCCAATATTTTCACCATGATGGAATTGGATTCAAACAAAACTTCTAACATGAAATTTGTAGTCCTCCACAAAATATATAACTTTGATTCACAAAGTTTTCTCAAAAGAAGCTTGGATATCAAGTTATGATTTTTGGAACAAGGGTCCATGAAACTTTTAACTTAGTGAAATTTTGCCCTAGTTTAGGCAGGATTTTGACCTATCTTCATGACCATTTTCCACATAGTTACACTTGGAATCTCAAATTTCATTTCAAATATGTATTGTAGAGAATGTTGCAAGCTTTCCAAAATGTCCAAGAACTCTCCAAAATCATTTGTGGTTAGGGAGAATCGAAGGCTTGAAGTTGGGAAAAACTCATTTTTGAACCATGGCATTTTCATATTGATACAAGTTGCAAACTCTAATCAGCCTTGTTTGTACTAGATTACAGGTCCCAAAACCCTTCCATACTGAATAATTAAATTCAAATCCATTGGTTTGAGGCTTTTTTCTGGTCATTATAGGATTATACAATAGATTAATCCAAAAATAGTAAAAGGTAACATTGCCATTTTTGTCAAAATCTTGCTTTATGTCAAATAGAATCCTTGAGCCTTGAACAAGATCTGGTACAACACACAATACCCACAAACTGAGGGGGCCAAGATTGTAAAGTGCAAGCTGATAGATAGCCTGTACAGGCCTGTCTTGCATCATTGCTTATTTTTTCTTAAAATACAAGAAACTTGTCAAATACAACACAACTTGAACATCTAAAAAAACCAACCCTTGCAAGCTTTTGAAACAAGTTTTGTGCATTCCCTTGAGCCAGAAACACGAGCCATTGTGCCCTTAAACCTTCAAAAACACAAAATCACCTCCCTCTTGCAAAATAGGGCAGCTTCTGCACTTTGAGTTCTATCTCACAAGTTGCTCGTGCGTTTTGCCCCAAACTTGTTCCAATACATTCCATATAACATATCCAAGCTATCCCAACCCTTAGACACTAAATGTAACTCCATTTGCAAGCTTCACCATTTCTGTTTTCAGCTTGTGCAGGTTGAGTTCTACAAATTTGTTCAAGCACATTCAAGGCAAACTAGGCATTGGGGAAGGTCAGAGGAAGTTCAAGCAAGCTCCCAAACATCTCAGGCCTCACTGAAAAGCTCCACATTGCCATACACAAAGTCAACTGAAACAGGTTTTTGTCAACTTCCTATCTCTCTATTTAGGAATCATTAGGCTTAGGTTTGTGAATAAAAAATGTAGTACTCATAGCCCTGAAGCTGCACATATGCTCAGTTTTCATTTAAGTTAAACGTGTTAAGAGAATTTGATCCATGAACTTCCTGAAAAAATTAGGTTAGAATTTAGGACCTGAGAAATTCTCTCTGGTCTTTGAGAGTTAGATTAAGTTTCTTATATGGTTGAATTCGTCTTGAAAAATGCTACAACTTTAATGTTATGAGTTTTTGCATTAGAGCACGTATGCAGGATCTGGGCATTTTGTACAGGGCGCGCGTTTTATTTTTTTGACAAAGGTTGAAGATGAAGTTCTTGGGCTGGGCTTGGTTCTGACTCACTTTTTGCACCCCTGCCTTGCTGACTGCACCCCCCTGGCCCATTTCTTTATATTTTTGTATTTTTGCATTTATTTTTCATTTCTGATTTTATTTTATATTTTCTAAAACATAAAAAATACCAAAAATATTTTTATAAATTTTCACATTTATTTTTATATTTTTATTTTATTTTTCTAACATGTAAATAATTATTAAATAGTGTATACTTTTTTATTTTCTTTAGCAAAAACAAATAAACATTTTAGAAATATTGTATATTTTTATATTATTATTTATACATATAAAATAATATTTTCCTAATATATTTTCATTTTTTTACATTTGCACATATTCCATTATTTTATTTTATTGTAAATAAATAATATAATTAATATTTTCCTAAAAAAACAAAATTAGGGTTTTCTAACTTTTCCAAAAAAATAATAATATTTTATTTTCTTTTTTAGTACATTAAATATTTTATATTTTCACATGCATATAAATAAACAAAAACATTTTTCTTGCATATTTAGATTATTTTGCATATTCATATTTAATTTGTTTATTTAAATATTGTTCATTTATTATTTGAGACAAAGGAATTCAATTTGGATGTAATAGTAAATATTAGGGTTTTTTTCTTGCAAATGTCCCCCATTCAAAAATTGTATCTCCCTTCCCATATCAAATGTTGTAATAATGTAGATTTATTTTACGCATTTATGCTTTCAATTATGCCATGATTAGAGATTAGGGTTTGTATGTAAAAATCCAAAATCAAACAAATAGCTTGACTAAATACAAAGACAAAATGCATGAAAATGATAACACAATGCACACTTGCACCCCTAGGGTTTCATCCACTTGTTGCCTTTAAAATGGCCATGTTATGCATGTTGAGTACTTTGGAAAAACAAAAACAAAACAAAAGATCATAGTCCCTCGATGACGCTATCTTGGTTGCCTACACAAAAATGATCTAGTCCCTCAAAAATTGCTAAAGATACTTAACACAATTGCTATCATGGTCCATACGATGACCTGTGCCTGTCCCGTTTAACATCCTAATACAAGGTTGTTTACCAAATGCAATGGTAAAACAACACTGTCAAAAGGGTTAAAAATGTGTAGGAAAGATCTTTGAGTAGATAGGGTAGACAACTCTTAGTTATTTGATCAAAACTTGCAAAAAAACATCCTTGCTATTTTCAAACACACTTCACAACACAATTTCAAAACAAACTTTCAAACTTTCAAAACATTGAAACATCTTTCCAAAAGACAAAAACACCTTTGTATACATTCAAACAAGAATCATTACAAAGGTTGCCACAACAATGGCCTCTTTTCAAAACATTTTCAAAACCACACACAAAGCACCATTTCAAACAATTGGAAAAGCAAAGCAAGTGATCTAAACAAGTAACTAAGAGCCCATGGATAACCATGGATGAAAAGGGTGCTTGCACCTTCCCTTTTCATAATCTACCCCCCGAACCCAACAAAACATCTCAAAGGTCTTTCCTGTGCTTTTTGACCTTTCCTTTGGATAAAATAAAAAGTCGGTGGCGACTCTTGCTAAACCGAAATATTTGCGAACACAAACACAAAACCTCAAGTCAGTTCTCCTACCGTATCACAGAACTGGCGACTCTGCTGGGGACATATCTAAAAGTGGGGTTACCTTAGGGTTTAGATCACCTTTACATGCTTACTTGGTTTGCTTTGATTGCTTTACAATTGGTTCTATTGTTTGGGCTTGAAATCCTCTACCCGGATTTGGGAAACATTCATAGGTAAATAGCAATACGTTGTGGAAACTATGCGGTGTATACCGACATGGTTGAAGCAATATCTATATTAGTGCGACATATTTGTGGGTACCGGTATCCTTTGAGTCAATCAAAGAGAATACGGGGCCACTGAGTGATGTCATGAAGCACAAATGAACTTTTAGAACCTTTACTTGACCATCTTGGCCTTTTTAAGGGTAGTGAGATGACCGGCTTTGGTGCAGTCCGAAGTTGGTAGATACTCAATACTGCACTCATTGAGGGTTGTTTTCGTTGAATATTTCGGTCGCCAGTAAAGTGGCTAAACTGAAAAAATGAACACAGAAAATAATCCAGTGATATTGAGCTCCTTAGAACCCGGTTACTATTTATAGGACAGGTTGAGCTGACTAACTTCAAGAGGGTACTTACCTATGAAACCCCATGCAAGCCTGAAACTAGGATCTTGTGTGACTTGCTTGTACATATACTTGTGCATACATCATGAACATCATGAAGCATCATATGCATCCACTAACCATTTCAAGAGTTTGGATCTTCATCTTTGTTCCTGTTTTGTAGGTCATGGAATCACTCCGCAGAAAAACTATTCAGGTCAACCTTGTGAGAATTCCTCCTCAACTCAAGGAGCTAGCTTCCAAGATTCCAGAGAATTCTCCCTTCAGTGAAAGACATGGTAGACTTCTCAACTTGGTCAACTCCAGCATTGAAAAAGACATGGTGAAAGTTCTCTTCCAGTTCTTTGACCCCCTACACCACTGTTTCACATTCCCTGATTACCAACTAGTGCCTACTCTGGAGGAATTTTCTCAACTCCTGAGGATTCCTATTCTCCATCAACTACCCTACAATGGTACGGAAAGAGAGCCAAAGCCTGAAGATGTTGCTCAAACCTTACACTTGCAACCATCTGATATCAAAGGTCATTGGGAAACCAGAAGTGGTGTCAAGGGTTTCTTGGAAAAGTTTCTGTTTGAGAAGGCACAAGAATGCTGGAATTCTCTAGATCTGCAAGCTTTTGAGGAGATTGTAGCACTTCTCATCTATGGGTTGGTCTTGTTCCCAAACCCTGATCAGCTTATAAATGTGAATACTGTCAAGATTTTCATATCTCGGAATCCCGTGCCTACATTGCTTGGGGACATCTTACACTCATTTCACACACGAACAATGAGGAAAAGAGGTGTTCTCATGTGCTGTACTCCTCTTCTAGCAAGGTGATTTATTTCTCACCTTCCCCAGTCAGTCTTGAAGAATGAACAAGGCTTGAGGTGGTTGCAATGATTGATGACTCTTACACATTCTGATGTTCATTGGTGTTCTCGGTCCAGAGAAAATGTCATCATCATTGATCATTGTGCGGAATTCCCTAATGTCCCACTACTTGGCATTAGGGGAGGAATTACCTATAACCCCTGTTTAGCTCTGAGACAATTTGGGTATGCCCGAAGGGATGGCCCTCATGACATGCTGATTCCGGACGTGGTTTTTGACTTCGACGAAGACGCTCAAGGACTTCGACAAAGGTTTATCCGAGCTTGGAGGATGCCCAACAAAGTGGACAGTAAGACACTGGGACACAAGAATTCCATCCCCTTTGAGCCTTACCTCAAGTGGGTACGAACCCGCGCCCAGAGTCTTATGATGCCTTACCCCTACATTATGCCTATGATCAAAGAGCCTGTTATGGAAGGAGAGGTTCCATACACCCTCTTACATCCTGACATGCCAACATCATTGGAAGAATTGCAAAAGAGTTAGATACAGCTCAAGGAAGAACGAAATACTTTTGAAGCCAGCTTCTACGCCAGTGAGAAGAAGGTTTTGGAACTTACTCGTCGACTCCATGAAGAGCAGACTCTCAACACTTACATCGCACTGAAAAGGATGCACAACATATTTTTAAATTAGAATTTTGTATTGTTCTTGCCCATGGGGCATTTATGTACTAACAAAACTCTTCTTATTAATATGGCGTGCGTTCTTTTTTGTTTGCAACAAATTTGAATTTCTGAACCCTTGAATGCATTACATGAATACATATCATTCATCATATGCATAAACAGGTCTTCACACTAGGTTTCCTTATCTCTCTGCTGTTTATTTCAGCCAGATGGATATAGAGCAGACGATCAAAGATCTACAAGCACATAATTCGCAGTTCCAACAACTCCTCATGACCTTGGCAAAGGGTCAGGAGGACCTTAAAGCACTATTAGAGAAGGAAAAGGAAAAAGAAAAGGATAAAAAGAAAAAGAAAAGAGTTGGTGTGGCCACTATGGGAAGAAGGTTTGAGAACCAAGCTAGGAGAGTCCTGGATTTCCCCTCGATGTCTGATGAAGGGGTTGGCAAAGGAAAAGGAGTTGCAATGCCCTCCGAGTCAGAAGCTGAAGAAGAAGAAGAAGAGGAGGAGGAAGATTACTCTGAGCAGCAGTATCCCCCTGCGGACGATAAGTATAAGAAATCTGGAAGATCGGCTGGCAGCCATGGAGGTACAAAGAGTACATCGGTTGGATTTCGAAGAACTAGGGTTGGTTGCTGGGATCGTCATTCCCCCTAAATTCAAAGGGCCTACATTTGCTAAATACGACGGTTTGTCCTGTCCGAAGATGCATCTGCGGTCTTACGTCAGAAAGATCCAACCTCACTCTTCTGATAAGGATCTGTGGGTCCACTTTTTTCAAGATAGTTTATCGGGTACGCAATTGGATTGGTTCTACCAACTTGAAAGATCTGATGTATATAACAAGGATGATTTGGCTGCTTCTTTCTATCGACAATATCAATATAACGCAGATTTAGCGCCTACTCGTACTCAATTACAGAGTATGGGTATGGTTTCTAATGAAGGCTTTAAGGAGTATGCCCAGAAGTGGCAGGATTTGGCTGGAAGGGTGCAGCCACCATTGTCGGAGAGAGAGCTCGTGGATATGTTTCTGGGGACCCTGTCAGGTCCATTCTTTAATCACTTAATCGGGAGCTCATCTGCAGGGTTCACCGAATTAATTCTGACGGGTGAAAGGGTCGAAGCTGGCATTAAGAGCGGTAAAATTCAGAAGGATGCATCTGCTTCCGCCGCTATCAAGAAGAACTTTCCAGCCAAGAAAGAAGCTTTTGCTGTTTACACCTAGAGAAATCAAGGAAGAATGGAGCGCCGACCAGCGGTGGGGGCTGTGATGATTCAGAACTCCTGAACTCCTGTTTTGAGAAAAAGTTCAGGAGTTTCAGTCGTCTACCACTCTACCGGGGAGTTATCCTAGGTTAGGGAGAAATAGAAGTTAGCCGTTATCCGGTTGATTTTTAGTCTTCAAGACAACTTGCTGGGGAATATGGAGAAACATGATGGTTTCCATTGTGGATTAATAGTTTGAAGTTTCAGTTCTACTGGGGATATTAATGACGTACTATAGGGATTTCTCGTGGAATAGCCTAAAGATGTTTTTCATATTCTTTCAACCTATCAATAATTGTTCTTTTCCATTTTGTTTATTTGTAAACAGTAATTATGTTCAAATGCATATGTTCATTAATGAATCATTGGATGTTTTTGCAAATAAAATACAAGTGTAAAAGGATAAATAGTTTTCTGTACTTTAAAGAGATATCTTTGTATTCACTTTGAATAAGTATTTTGTACAAAAGAGACAGACATCCTAGTAAGAGGATGGTGTCATGAAAATAAGAAAAATTTATATAAAGAAAGACAGCTATATGTGATAATCCCATGGGGTTCCCATTCTGCTATAGCCTCCGTATCTCCGAATATCTTGTCCATTCGTTGCTTCGTCCGAAGATGATTGAATTGATCAGAAGCTAAGAGTTTGTCAGTTGAAGAGATTGTCTTCAAAGTGATTCGACGAGACGTAGTCATACACTTTAATTCCCTAACTTTTGCCTGGACCGCCCTTTCGGGTTTTCAGTCCACCGGGAAACCCTTTTTTGCCCAAGTCTCCCTTTCGGGTTTTCGACTTGCCGAGTGTACAAATTTTTTTATTTTATCCCTAATTTTTGCCCGAACCTTTTGGTTCACCGGGATGCCCCTTTTTTCCTAGGTGTGTCAATCTAGCGGGTCTCTTATGCGTAGTATCTTTTGACTATGTCAGCGCTCACAGGGTGTGGCAAATCGTCGCTATCCATGGTGGTTAAGATCATTTCCCCACCGGAGAAGATGTTCTTGATTACAAATGGTCCTTCATAGGTAGGAGTCCATTTTCCCCTGGGATCACTTTGTGGCAAGATAATGCGCTTGATCACTAGATCTCCAACTTGATATACTTGGCGTTGGACTTTCTTGTTGAAAGCCTTGATCATCCATTTTTGATACATCTGACCATGGAAAACAGCAGTAAGTATCTTTTCATCAATTAAGTTCAGTTGATCAAGTCGGGTCTGGATCCAATCGTTCTTACTCAAACCTGCATCTTTCATAATTCTCAAAGATAGGATTTGAACCTCAATAGGCAAGACAACCTCCATGCCATAAACCAAAGAATAGGGTGTTGCCCCAGTTGATGTGCGAGCCGTGGTAAGGTACCCGTGGAGAGAAAATGGTAGCATTTCATGCTAGTCCTTATAGGTGACTGTCATTTTCTGTATGATCTTTTTAATGTTTTTATTAGCAGCTTCGACTGCACCATTCATCTTTGGGCGATAGGGGGATGAATTGTGATGTTGAATCTTGAACTGTTCGCACAAGGCGGTGATCATAATATTGTTAAGGTTCGTACCGTTATCAGTGATGATCCTTTATGGGATACCGTACCGACAAATAAGATTCTGCTTGATGAAGCGGGCAACAACATTCTTAGTAACGGATGCGAAGGAAGCTGCTTTGACCCACTTTGTGAAATAGTCAATGGCCACTAGAATGAAGAGGTGTCCATTGGAGGCTGTAGGCTTGATCTCCCCAATCATATCAATTCCCCACATAGCAAAGGGCCAAGGAGCTGTTAATACATTTAGGGGAACCGGAGGCACGTGTACCTTGTCTGCATATATTTTACACTTATGACAGGTCTGAGAGTGTTGATAGTAGTCTGCTTTCATGGTAGACCAATAATAGCCTACCCGTAGGATTTTCTTCGCCATCGTATGCCCACTAGAGTGAGTGCCAAAGGTACCTTCATGTAATTCAGCCATGATCTTTTCAGCTTCAATCTTATCCATACAACGGAGCATAATAGAATCATAATTACGGTTGTACAGGATGCCATTACTTAGGAAGAATTTAGCGGAGAATCTCCTTAAGAACTTTTTATCATTGATTGAAGCTCCTTTCGGATATTCTTGAGCCTCGAGATACCTTTTGACTTCATGAAACCAAGGCTGGTCCACTACTTCTTCAGTATTAATCTCGTGACAGTGTGCTGGTTCGTCCATTCGTTCAATGGTGATCTGGGGAGCATCGTTATCCCAATTAATTTTAAACATAGATGACATTGTGGCTAGAGCATCTGCTAGCTGATTTTCTTCTCGCGGGAAATGCTCGAAGGTAATCTGCTCGAAATGTGGTAACAATGTCAAAACATGTTCTTTGTAAGGGATAAGGTTTGGATGCTTAGTGTCCTATTCTCTTTTGATCTGACTGATGACCAAACCTGAATCTCCAAATACAACTAAAGATTTGATTCCCAAGTCTATGGAAGCCTTGAGACCAAAGATGCATGCTTCGTATTCCGCCATGTTGTTCGTACAGTTGAAGCAAAGACTGGCAGTAAAGGGAGTATGGAACCCTTCCGGAGATATGAGTACAACGCCGATACCATTACCAAGTGCATTAGATGCCCCATCAAAGAACAGGGTCCATTGGGATCCTTGTCCAGGTCCGTCATATGGTCTGATTTCTTCACAATTGTCTAATGTCATAATGTCCTCGTCCGAGAATTAAAACTTCATGGACTGATAATCTTCTACAGCTTGATGAACAAGATGATCATCTAGCACGCTGCCCTTTATAGCTTTTTGGGTAGTGTACTGTATATCATATTCTGTTAGGATCATCTGCCATCTAGCTATCCTCCCAGACAGAGCAGGCTTCTCAAAGATGTACTTTATCAGATCCATCTTAGATATTAACAAAGTGGTATGAGTCAACATATACTGTCTTAGCCGGCGACCAGCCCATACCAGAGCGTAGCAAGTTTTCTCGAGCAGTGAATATCTGGTTTCACAGTCGGTAAACTTTTTGCTCAGGTAGTAAATAGCGTGCTCTTTTCGGCCAGACTCGTCATGCTGCCCCAATACACACCCCATTGAGTTCTCTAAAACGGTCAGATACATGATCAGTCTTCCCTTGACTGGTGGCATCAAGACAGGAGGTTCTTGTAAATACTCTTTGATTTTGTCAAAAGCAATCTGACATTCATCATTCCATCTGACTACTTCATCTTTCTTCAAAAGTTTGAAGATTGGTTCACAAGTAGATGTTAGGTGAGAGATGAATCTGGCAATATAGTTCAGGCGTCCCAAGAATCCTCTAACTTCCTTCTCAGTACGAGGAGCAGGCATTTCTTGTATCGCTTTGACCTTGGCAGGATCAACCTCGATGCCTTTGTTGCTGACAATGAAACCTAAGAGTTTACCGGACCGGACTCCGAATGTGCACTTGTTTGGATTCAATCTTAACTTGTACTCCTTCAACCTTACAAACAACTTTTTCAAGTGATCAAGGTGTTCCTCTTCAGTTTGTGATCGGGCTATCATGTCATCTACGTAGACCTCTATCTCATGATGTATCATATCATGGAACAAAGCTACCATGGCGCGTTGATAGGTTGCCCCGACATTCATCAGTCTGAATGGCATCACTTTGTAGCAGAACATTCCCCACTGTGTGACAAATGTAGTTTTCTCCATGTCCTCAGCTGCCATTTTGATCTGGTTATAACCTGAGAATCCATCCATGAAGGAAAACACTTTGTGCTGGGCTGCATTATCAACCAGGATGTCGATGTGGGGAAGTGCAAAATCATCTTTAGGGCTATCCCTGTTTAAATCTCTATAATCCACACACATTCGTACTTTACCGTCCTTTTTAGGCACGGGAACAATGGTGGCTACCCATTGAGGATAAGAAGTGACTGCCAGAAATCCAGCATTGAATTGTTTCATAACTTCCGCTTTGATCTTCTCTGACATGTCAGGTCTCATGCGGCGAACTTTTTGTTTTATCGATGGACAATCTTCTCTTGTGGGTAGACGATGTACCACGATGTCTGTGTCAAGTCCCGACATGTCTTCGTATGACCAGGAAAAGATCTCAATATAATCATGCAATAGCTGAATTAGACGTTCCTTGATACTCGGCTCTAGGTTGGCACCCACTTTGATTTCCTTTTTATCCTCCTCGGTACCCAAGTTGATTGTATCCAACAGTTCCTCATGAGGCTGAATATCTCTTCCCTCTTGTTGTAGTAGTCTGGCCAATTCCCCTGACACTTCACAATCTTCTTCACCTTCGTATTCGGCTTGATAGATTGGATCTTCAGAGTTACTGAAGGCTATAGCAGTATTGTTACCCATAGGATCCAGGATGGAGGGGTACCTGCATTTATGAGTGTGGGTGTGTGTGTAAGGGTATATCCATCTTTAAACAATAAAAATGTAAAAGAAAGACAATGAGCACAAAAGGTTTGTATGTGAAAAAGCGTCCATGATTCATTGAATGTCATATGAAGATGAAATAAAAACCCTTACAAATGGACCATCGTGTCTCGGGTAAGACACAAGGTTTCTAAAGTGCAAATTGTTTGTGAATATTACAAGTCCAACAGAAACGTAAAAGATAAATTACTGAGAGATGAAAGTTATTGGGATAAAGTCTCTGGCTTCCCAGTTGCGAAGTCCTCCGTTGACAGTAGGAAATATCCAATCTTCCAAGCTTCCATCTTCTTCAACATCTTCCACTACGTTGACCTCTCTGTTACTAATCTTCAAAGGTGGCCCTCCAACACGGGCACAACATACAGTCTTCTGAGTAGTTGAAGTAAACCCCAAGCCAAACTTGTCTGATTTATACGGGATGTCCGGAAGTTTCCCCCAGATGGTGCATCCACCCTCTTTCACTACTGCCTTAGCGTCCTTTAGAGATGACATCCGAAGCAGAGGTCTTGTGATCTTAGGAGCCGAGGATGCCTCCTTGGTCACCGCTACTTCTTGAGAAACCTCTTCGAAATGTTGAAAAGGAGTTTCAATGAACTCGCCATCCAACTCCACATATCGGAAGGAATTTAGATAACTAATCATGTACTCCTCTTCTCCATGGACAGTTATGATCTTTCCTTGGACCGGGTATTTCAGCATTTGATGTAGTGTGGAGGTGACAACACCGACGTTATGGATCAAGGGGCGTCCTAACAGACATAAGTAAGAGGGACGAATGTCCATCACATAGAAGGTTGAATTGAAGGTCTGAGTTCCCACCTTTATCGGGATGTCCACCTTCCCGTGGACCATCCTCTTCGATCCATCAAACACTCTCACAATTATATTACTGGGTTTTAGAGTCAGCCCTTTGCAATCCAACTTGTCAAGGGCTTTCTTTGGTAAGACGTTCAGAGATGAACCCGTGTCCACCAAGACATGGGCCAAAGTCGTTCCTCTACACTCCATAGAGAAATGTAGTGCCTCGTTTTGCTTTCTCCCTCTGGGTGTCAAATCAGCATCGGAGAAACCTAGGCCATTATCGGCTGTCGAACTGGCCACACAATCTTGGAATTGGTTAGCAGACGTCTCTTGTGGCACATGGGCTGTCTTCAAAAATTTTACCAGAGCTTTCGCATGTGTCTCAGAGTACAACATAATGCTATCATGGAGATCTTGGAGGGCATCTGCCCCAACTGTTCATCCACGTCATAATCACTTTTCTTTATTATCCTCAGGATTTCTTCCATTTCCTTCTTGGATGTTTCGGGGATAGCTAATGATTGAGCCTTCGTCCGGACAGGCTCTTCTTGAACGCTTTTCCCTCGATGTTCAGCAGTGGAAGTGTTGGTAGGGACAACAGCAAGGATTGTGTCATTTTTTTCGGTAGGTACACTTGCAGGTATGATCACTAGTACAGAGGTAATCTTCAAAATGGCCACGGGTCCAAAAACTGCCTTTGGGGGGGCAATCTCTGGAGAGAAGATTCTACTGCTACGGGTAATCTTGCTAGTTCCGGCAATATTGCTAATGTCGGAACTTTATTCGTCGGAGCTTTCTTCTTAGGTGGTCAACCCATCTTGTTTAACACCATGGTATTAAATTTCTCCACCGTAATTCCATGGTACTGTTTTATCTGATTCGTATGTGACCGGCCCGGGCATTATAATTATGAGCGGAGTCGTATTTGGAGCTGATGTAATCTTAACGAGCCTTTTGGGGACCCTGGAAGGATTGGCGTAGATGGTTATGATTGAAACTTCTTTAACTGGAACGGGTGAAACAGGAGCATTCTCAAACAAAATTTCTTGGTTGTCAATTAGTCATTGGATACCTGCCTTCAACAGAGGGCAATCAAATGATGAGGATAAGCAAATATGGCAGTCTTTGTCACAACCTGGGAATATACCAGCTTTCAACAAATTCAACTTGATGATCGGGAGTGGGATCAAGAGTTCGTCTACTGTAGCAACAAACAAATCTTCCTCAATAGCATTGGCGTTATGACCATGTCTAGGCATGGGAGCAGAAATGACATTTGGTTTCTCTGGCGCCTCAAACTCAATCTCCTTTGCATCTATGAGGTCTTGAATCTTGTTTTTCAAAGCCCAATAGTTATTGGTGTCGTGGCCCGGACTCTCGGAATGGTATGCGCATCTGGAATTCGGGTGATAATGGGGGGATGTCATGTTGGGATTCTTTGGAGCTTCTTTTAAGGTCGCCAGATTAGATTTCAACAGATGTGGTAAAATTTGGGCTAGAGTCATATTAAGCCTGGTGAATTGCCGGACTGGCCTCTCCACCCTTGGTTGGTTACTCCTTGGTTGATCAGATGTAGATTTTGGGATCATAGCGGCTCCTACCATTGGTCGGCGCTCAACTCTCCCTTGGTTTGTTTGTGGATACACAACAGATACCTCCTTCTTCCCAGTGAAGGGTTTTTTCACGGCTGTAGAGGTAGACGAATCTTTCTGAATCTTCTCACTTCTTATACCAGCTTCCACCCTTTCTCCTGTTAATATCAATTCAGTGAATCCAACAGATGAACTTCCAATCAAATGATTGAAGAAAGGGCCTGATAGAGTTCCTAAGAACATGTCCACCAACTCCCTTTCAGACATAGAGGGTTGCACTCTTCCGGCTAGATCTCTCCACTTTTGTGCGTAATCTTTAAAACCTTCATTCGAAACCATAGCCATACTCTAAAGTTGAGTACGGGTAGGCGCCAAATCCGTATTGTACTGGTATTGTTTATAGAAAGCTGAGGTCAGGTCTTCCCAATTGTGGACGTCGGCCCTTTCCAATTGGTAAAACCAATCGAGTTGCGTTCCTGATAAACTATCTTGGAAAAAGTGGACCCACAAGTCTTTATCGGTAGAGTGTGGATGAATCTTCCTGACATATGACCGGAGGTGCATTTTAGGACATGACACCCCATCATATTTGGAAAATATTGGCACTTTAAATTTTGGCGGGATTACAATTCCTGATACCAGCCCCAACTCTTCAAAATCTAGACCTGGTACTCTTTGGATTTCCATAGCGCTTAAATGCCCTTCAAGATGTTTATACTTGTCATCAGCCGGTGGATACTGCTCCTTAGAGTAGTCTTCCTCTTCCTCCTCTTCTTCAGATTCTGATGGTACTGCTGTTTCTTTTCCTTTTCCTTCTCCTTCCCCGGAAGTGGTTGCAAAATTCAGAGTCCTTCTAGTCTGTCCCTGAAATCTTCTCCCCATATTCAGAACCCCAGTGGCTTTCTTTGGTTTCTTCCTTCTCTCTTCAGCTAACAGAGTCTTCAATTCATCCTGCCCCTTGGCTAGGGTCATGAGCAACTGTTGCAATTGTGTGTTTTGAGCTTGAAGGTCTTTGACCATCTGTTCGAGATCCATCTTACTGAAATAAACAGTAGAGAGATGAGGAAATTTGTTGCAAAGACCTGTTTATGTTTATGATGAATGATATGTATTCATGCAATGCTTTCAAGGATTTAAAAATTCAAATTTGTTTCAAACAAAAAGAAACACACGTTATATTGATAAGATAGAATTTGAGCACATCAATGCCTCTTGGGCAAAATAATACAAAATTCTAAGATAAAAAGACATTGCGCATCCTCTTTGGTGCAATGTAGGTATTTAGAGTCTGCTCCTCATGAAGTAGCCGAGTGAGTTCTAAAACCTTCTTCTCGCTTGCGTAGAATTGGGCTTCAAAGGTATCGCACTCTCCTTTGAGATGTATCCAATCCCTTTGTAGGTCTTCGAGTGATGCAGGCATGTCAGGATGTAGGATAGTGTATGGAACTTCTCCCTCCTTATCAGGCTCAATAATCACTGGGAGAATGGAAGGATAAGGCATCATAAGACTTTGAGCGCGGGTTCGTACCCACTTGAGGTAAGGCTCAAGAGGGATGGAATTCTTGTGTCCCAAAGTCTTGCTATCTACCTTGTTTAGCATCCTCCAAGCTCGGATGAATCTCTGGCGAAGACCTTGATCGTCGTTGTCGTAGTCAAAAACCAAACCTTGAATCAACATATCATGTGGGCCATCCCTTCGGGCATAACCAAACTGTCTTATAGCTAAGCACAGGTTGTAGGTGATGCCTCCCCTAATGCCAAGTAGAGGGACATTAGGGAATTCCCCATAACGGTCAACAATGATAACATTCTCTTTGGATCGAGAGCACCAATGAATATCTGAATGTTTAAGCGTCATTAACCTTTGTGACCACCTCAAACCTTGCTCATTCTTTAAGACTGATTGGGGAAGATGAGAAATAAACCATCTTGCCAGGAGAGGAGTGCAACACATAAGAACCCATCTTTTCCTCATTGTACGAGTGTGAAAAGAGTGTAAGATATCCCCAAGCAATGTAGGCACCGGGTTGTGTGACATGAAGATTTTGACAGCGCTCACATCTATGAGCTGGTCAGGATTGGGGAACAAGACCATACCATAGATGAGAAGAGCTACAATCTCCTCAAAAGCTTGAAAGTCTAGGGAATTCCAACATCTTTGGGCTTTCTCAAACAGAAACTTTTCCAAGAAGCCTTTGACACCACTTCTAGTTTCCCAATGAATTGTAACATCAGATGAGTGCAAGTGCAGGACTTGAGCAATCTCTTATGGCTTTGGATATCTTTCCGTACCGTTGAAAGGTAGTTGATTGAGAATAGGAATCCTCAAAAGTTGAGAGAATTCTTCCAAAGTAGGCACAAGCTGATAGTCAGGAAATGTGAAGCAGTGATGCAAAGGGTCAAAGAACTGGAAGAGAACTTTCATCATATCTTCCTCTGTGTTGGAGGTGACCAAGTTGAGTAGACGACCAAGCCTCTCAGTGAATGGAGAGTTCTCAGGGATCCTTGAAGCTAGATCCTTGAGTTGTGGAAGAATTCTTACAAGATTGATTTGGATAGTTTTCCTGCGAAGTGAATCCATATCCTACAAAATAATAACAAAGATGAATCTCCAAAATCCTTGAAATGGTTAGTGGATCCATATGATGTTTATGATGTCCATGATGTTATGTACAAGTATGAATATACAAACAAATCAAACAATTTCTTAGTTTAGGCTTGCATGAGGTTTTATAGGTAAGTACCCTCTTGAAGTTTCATTGGCTCAACCTGTCCTAACAATAGTAACCGGGTTCTAAGGAGCTCAATATCACTGGATTGTTTCCTTGGTCATTGTTTCAGCTCAAACCTCTTTAATGGCGACCGAAATATCCCCAGAAACCAAACCTCAATGAGTGTAGTATCGAGTATCTACCAACTTCGGACTGCACCAAAGCCGATCATCTCACTACATCCTAAAGGCCAAGTTGGTCAAGTAAAGGGTTCTAGAAGTTCATTAGTGCTTCATGATATCACTCAGCGACCCCGTATTCTCTTTGATTAACTCAAATGCTACCGGTACCCACAAATATGTCACACTAACATAGCTATTGCTTAAACCATGTCGGTATACCTCACACAGTTTCCATAACATATTGCTATTTACCTATAATGTTTCCCAAATCCGGGTAGAGGATTCAAACCCAAACAAAGAACCATAATGTAAAGCAAACAAGTCAAACAATGTAAGCAAATAAATATGATCTAAAACCCTAAGGTAACCCCACTTTTAGAATATTCCCCAGCAGAGTCGCCAGTTCTGTGATGCAGTGGGAGAACTGACTTGAGTTTTCGCGTTTTATCTTAAATGTTGCGGTTAGCAAGAGTCTCCACCGACTTTTCTTTTATCCAAAAGGAAAGGTGAAAAAGCACAGGAAAGACCTTTAAGATGTTTTCTTGAGTTCGGGGGGGGGGGGTAGATTATGAAAAGGGAAGGTGCTAGAACCCTTTTCATCCATGGTTTTCCATGGGCTCTTAGTTACTTTCTTAGATCACTTGCTTTGGTTTCTTTGAAATGGTGTTTGATGTGGTTTTGAAAGTATTTTATAAAAGAGGCCATTCGTTTAGGCAATCTTTGTAATGATTCTCATTCGTAAGAATGTATACAAAGATGTTTGTCTTTTTGAAAATGTTTTCAATGTTTGTAAGGTGTTTTTGAAATGTGTGTGTTTGCTTTGAAAATAGCAAGGATTTTGTTTGAAATGGAGCAAGTAACTAGAAACTATCTACCTACTCAAAATGTCTTTCTTATGTATTTTCTATTCCTTTGACATTGTTGTCTTACCATTGAGTTGGTAAGCAACCCTATATTTGGATGTAAACGGGACCGGCGTGGGTCATCGTATAACCATTATTAGCAATGTTTGCAAAGTATCTTGGCATTTTTAAGGGACCAAGATCATTTTGTAAGGCAACTTTTGAATAGCATCATCGAGGGACTATGATCTTAAATTTGTTTTGTTTTGCCAAGATACTTCGCATGCGTAACATGGCCATTTTATTTTAGGCAACCAAGTGGGAGAAACCCTAAGGGTGCTTGTGTGCAAAGTATATCATTTTCATGCTTTTGATCTTGCATTTAGGGTTTTCTATTTGTTTTGTTTCGTTCTTGTCATACAAACCCTAATTACTAATCATGGCATATGAAAGCAATAAATTGCGTAATGTAAATATACTAAGCTATTACAACAATTTTATGGGAGAGGAAATACAAGTTTGAATGGAGATTTGCACAAATATAGAGCTAAATACATTATTACAACCAAATCGAATTTGCGCGAATTAAAATAAATATAATACAATATTTAAAATGTAATGCAAGGGAATGTACATGTAAAGAGATTTTTGTGTCTTATTTTTGTGTAAAAGAATATTTAATTTAAACCTAAAAAAAATAAGAGAAATGATTTAATTTTTTGAAAGGGATTAAACCCTAATTTTTATTTAAAAGAAAATAATGTTTCTATATTATTATTTTGTGCATTTTTGTATATAAAATAAATAAATAATATTGTATATAAATATTAAAATTAAATATATGCAAAAAATAGGTATTTGTAAGTATGAAATGTAAAATAAAAATATTAAGTTTATTTAATTATATTTATAAGTTTATTAAGAAAATAAATTATATTTTATCAAAATAAACTATATTTTTTTTATGTGAGAAATAATAAAAAATAAAATAAAAGTGTAAAAAATAATTAAATTATTTTTTAGGATTTTTTATCATTAAAGAAAATAATTAAGAGTATTGAATATAAAAATAAAAAAATAAAATATGAAAAGAATTAGCAGGGGGTGAAATAGAAAATCAATGGTAGTGCTAGCAAAAACAAAAAGCCCAAACAGACTCGTCCCTGTCCTGTCTTCCTCTTCCTCACGCCTTGTCCAGTTCAACCTGTAACTTCCTCATGCTTGCATAAAAATGAAAACTTATAACATGAAAAATGTAGCATTTGAACTCACTATTCCAACCATCTAAATTATGTAATCTAACTATCAAAGATCAAAGAGAATTTTAAAATCCCTAATTTCTAACCTAAAATTTTCAGAGATTTTAACTTCCAAATTCTCTTAGCACAAGTAAAACCAATGCAAGATAATGATATGTATAGCTTCGTTAGGATGAGAACTACACTTTTTATTCACAGATCGTTGCCTGAGGTTGCCTGTACAAGGAGATAGAGTTTGAAAAATTACCTCCTTCAGCTGGAATCGTGTATGAAAATGTAGTGACTTTAATGGAAGCCTGATGATTGCTTGAGCTTCCTTGAGCTTCCCTGAATCTATTCCAACCCTTACCTTGCTCTGAAAATGGCTAGAACTCCCTGACCAAGTCTAACTGCAAGCTTCAAAGTTAACAATGGCAGATGGTGAAACATAGGTTACAGAACAGGGATGATCATTTGGATGAGTTTGATATCAATTATATAAGGTGTTGGAATGGTCTAAACATAAAACGCACGAGCCAAATGGATGCTGGATGTGTTTGTGCAGAAACTGTATGTTTTGGACAATTTTTGGTGCTTTGCTTGCTCTAAGTGTTTCAAGCCTTTGCTTGGTGTCCTATGTGTTGTATATTGTTTGCATATTAGTATAGAAATGGTTTTAAGTCAGCTTTCTATCAGCTGTGCAAGCCCTAGCCTTTTTGTAACTTTTCTTGTACTTAAAGCAAAGTGACAAGACAAAACTCTCATGCTTGTACCAGCTTGCTTAGGGTTGGTATTTCTTCCCTACAAGTTTCCTTTGGTCTATGGTACTTGCTTGTATCAAGGGGACAGGTCCAATGCTCAAGATCACAAAGTTTGTAAAAGTTGCTCTTTATGAAAATGGCAATGGAACCTTTTTGCCATAAGTGGAATTATCAATTGGATAAAGGTTCAAAAGCATGGATAGAGGCTTTGTCAATTGAGTAAGTATTTAATTAAGGAGTGTGTATCAAGTTTATGACCTGTAAAGCATGAAATAGCCAGCATAGGATTGGTTTGCAACTTGGTTCTTCAAGAAAATGGCTTGAACAAAAAGTGAGAAAATGCCAATTTCCTCTCTTCGATTCTCCCTACTCAAAAATGATCTTGGAGAGTTCTTGGAAATTTTGGAAAGCTTTAAATGTGCTCTATAATCCATATTTGAAATTAATTTTGAGATACCTTTTGGAACTAGATGAAAACTTGCCATGATGTTGGGTCCAAAACCTGCCTAAATTAGGGCAAAATTTCACTAAGTTAAGAAGTTCATGACCATCTATTCACAAATTTATAACTTGAGATCCAAGCATCTTTAGGGAAAAGTTTGTGAAGCAAAGTTGTAGATTTCATGGAGGTCTACAACTTTCATGTTGGGGAATTTCTTTGAATAAATATGAATCATGGTGAAAAAGTGGTGAAAAGTTGAGAAAAAATAAGAAAATTTTTATACTTAGAAAAATTCTAAGATGAAAATTTTCAAATTCAAAACCCTAATTTTCAAATTTGGTTTTCTTGATGAACAAGTTTCACATTTTGACATATCTTGATGAATTATGACCCTTGGTACTTGATTTTGACCAAAAAGTCAAAGTTTGACTTTTCAGTGTACAATTGACTTTTGATCAATTGACTGCAAATTTCATCTGTCAATCCAATGAACTTGAGATGTTTTGAACCATGTAATTGAGTCAAGATGATGCCATTGAATCCTCAAAATCATGCTTGAACTTAATTGGTCATTTGCTAGGTTAAAAATCAGAAATTGCCCTTTCTCAGTCAAAAACCCTAATTTTGACCATTTTGCCCTTTTGATGATTTGATCAAATTTCTTGAGGAGTTGTGATCCAAAATTGATCAAATGGTACATATAAGTCTAAAATGTTGATGTGGATAAAAAATTATGAAGTTTGATTGTAAATTGGCCATGGTTGACTTTTTCCCCAATACATCTGATTTTTAGGTCAACTGTCCAATTGACTGATCAAAAATGTAGTCTAAGGCTTGAAACTTGTCATGAGCAACCTTAGGGGTCCAAAATGATGTATGAAAGTCACATGAAGCATTGATGGTCCAAAAATCCTTGTGCAAACTCAAACCCTAATTTTGGGTTATCAGTGCAAGATGAGATGTCTTGAGCTGAGCAAACCCTGATCTTGTCTTGAGTCAAAGAAGTCTTGTGAGAAAAAACTTGATAAATGAGATGGAAAATTTTAGGGTACAACAATTCTCAAAGCTTCTATACATCAAATATAATCCATCACAACACTTGTTATAGTTTTGTAACTCCATTTTAATCTTCTTCCAAACTCAAAACCAGAAGCCTGCATATTGACTTCTACAAGGAGTTTCAGCCACTCTGAACTCAAGCTAAGCATTGCATTAGCTTCCTAGAGGTCCAAGGAAGCTAACCAGATCATTGCAGCACCTTGAAGCAAGCTCAAACTCAAAACACGAATTCCATTTTCTAGGTGAGTTTTCTGACTTTTGAACTCTTCATATAGGCATAATTTGGTTTCCATTTTCAAAGATAAAATGTAGACATCATAGCCCTGAAACTGACCATGTCCTTAGAATTCATTTATATTGCTTGAGTAGTGAGAATTTTGAAGATGAACTTTATGAAAAAATTAGGTTTTTATTTGGTACCAGTAAAATTCTCATTCATCTTTTATTTATAGCTCATGAACTTTATATGGTTGAATTCATATTGAAAAAATAGAGCAAGTTTCATGTTTACATTTTCTGATTTGGTTGAGAAATGAGGAAGTTACAGATTCAAAAATGGTGATAAAGAGGCTGGCGCGAGGTTGAAGATGAAGTCACATTCAGGACTTGGTTTATTTTAAATTTAATGATTGTTGTTCTATACACGGATGAAACAACTACCTCAATGGCAGGAGAAGTGCGCGTAAGGCATTACCCTATAAGGTCCTGGGTTCGAACCCCAGGGACCTTTTGTTTTATTTTCTAACATTTCTTTATTTCATTTTTGAACAACAAGCGCACTTGAGCCTCCCTCTCTTGGGCCTGACTATTTTTACTTTCCCTCACACCCCTGATTACTTCATGATGCGCAGGCCCATTCTTTTTTTTTTGTCAATTTATTTTCTGTTATAAACAAAAAAGACTTGGGCCTGGAAACAAAAAGTGTTTTACTTTTAAGCCACCCATTTCATTTTTAAACCTCACCTAACTTTTATTTCATATTTCATTTTTATTTTGTTTTCTTTTTTATTTTCATTATTATTATTATTATCTAATTAAAAAAATACCAAAAGATATTTTATTAAATGCTTAGACTAATTTTTATTTTTATTTCTATTTTACTTGATTTTTTCTTAAACTTAAAACCCTAAAAAATGTTTTCTTAACAAATTTAATTTCTTTTCTTAATTAAATTAATTTAGACTTAGTTTTATTTTAATTTTCTTTTTAATTGAATTAACTTAGAATTTATGTGTTTAATTGATTAATTTCTTTCCATTCATTTCAGTTTAACCAATTAGGTTAAAACCTTTCACAAAAAACCATAAAACAACAATTTTATTTTCTTGTACATTATCTTTATGTTCTTGTATATTTTTATTGTTATTCATTATTCAATATGGTTGTAATAGTAATTAGGTTTTAATTTCTTTATATTTCCCATTTGTAATTTGCATCCCCATTCCCAAATGATATAACAACGTAGAACTTTAAATTTCCGCAATTTATCGCTTTCAATATTATTACTAGTAATTAGGGTTTGTATGACAAGACTTAAAATCAACAATAGATAACCCTAATTCAAAACAATTTAAATGAAAACAAAACACTTTGCACACTTGCACCTCTAGGGTTAACCTACACTTGTTGCCTTAGAATAAAACAGTTATGTCCCTTGAACGTGGGATACTTTAGCAAAGACCCTCGATTACAAGATCGTAGTCTCTCGATGACCCTTCAATGTTGCCTTCGATAAACGATCTTAGATCCTTATGACAAATTGCTACGGTATCCTACAATATTGCCTTCTATGACTATACGATGAACCATGCCTGTCCTTTCACATCCAATGATAAAGTTTCTTACTAATTAATGGTAAGATAACACTATCTAAAGGAGGAGTTAAAGAACAAAGACTTCTTTTGAGTAGGTAGAACGCTCGTAGTTGCTTGCTGTAATACGGTGGGAGAACTAACTTGGTTGTTTTGCGTTTTATCACAATTGTTACAAATAGCAAGAGTCGCCACCGACTCTTCTTTTATCCAATAAGGAAAGGGCAAAAAGAACAAGAAAGACCTTTGAGATATTTTCTTGAGTTCGGGGGGTAGATTATGAAAAGTGAAAGTGTTAGCACCCTTTTCATCCATAGTTATCTATGGGCTCTTAGTTGCTTCCTAGATCACTTGAAAATGCTTTATTTGAAAATGTGCTTGTGGTGGGTTTTGAAAGTTTTAAAATATTTTTCAAAATTCCTTTATTGCGGCTAACTTTGTAATGATTCTCGTCTCTATAAGAATTCATACAAACTGTTGGTTTTGAAAATAGTTCAAAGAGATGTTTTTTTTGAAGATGTTTTGAAAGTGTATATGTGGAAATGGTTTTAGTTTAAGAGAAAGCAACTACGAGCACCCTACCTACTCAAAAGGTCTATGTTATTTTCCTCCTCCTTTAGATGTTTCTATCTTACCATTGATTGGTAAGAAGCCCCATCGTTGGATGTGAAGGGACAGGCGTGGGTCAATTGTATAGTCATAGAAGGCAACTTTTGAGATGTTTTAGCAATTTTCATGAGGGACTAGATCGTTTACCAAAGGCAACATCGATGGACATCGAGGGACTATGATCTTTTATCGAGGGTCTTTGCTAAAACGCTCATATTCGAGGGACATGACTATTTTTCGAGGCAACAAGTGAGATTACCGTAGAGGTGCACGTGTGAATAATGTGTTTGATTGCATGCATTTTTGTCTTTGAATTTAGGGTTGTCTACTTGTTGATTTTAAATCTTTCCATACACACCCTAATTACTAGCATTTTATATGAAAGTGGTAAATTCCGGAAAAATAAATATCCTATGCTATTACATATTTTGGGGATGGGGATACAAATGTACAAATAGGGGGTGAAAAGTAATACAAGTCCCAATTATTACAACCATATTGAATAACTAGAAAATATATAGAAAAATATAAAAACAAAAATAGTGCAAAAGAGATAAAGAAAAGAAATTCTGGATCGAAGCAAGTGTCCTTCGATTCACACCCTTTTTCTTCTTTCGTTTGGGCCTGCAACCAGTGTGTATCAAAGCCTGCATCTTTCGATTCACACACCTTTTTTTTTCTGTTTCCTTTCATTTGGGGTTGGATAGCAGTATGGGGAGAAGCCTAAGGCTTCGATTCACACAACCTTTTTTCTTTTGTTTGGGACTGTGAAACATTGGTATGGGTCGAAGCCATTCTAATATTGTCTTATGGTCTGTACAAGTTAGTCTTTAACATATACTTGGACAAGAAAAGAAAACAAACGAAAGGGTAGAAACAAAAAAATAAACAAAAGGTTATTTACATGCTTGAAACAAAAGGTTTAAAGTCAGGAAGACTTACCTTGAATCTGGAGTTGGTGTTTTGAACTTTGAGTTAATGCCCTGGATATTCTTGAATTCGAAAGCAAAGAACATGGGTATTATGTTTCTTTGATTCTGGATTTGAAAGCAAGGAAAAGAAGAGTTATGTTTCTTTGGTTCTGGATTCGAAGGAAAAGAAACAAGTATTGTGTTTCTTTAGTTCTGGATTCGAAAGAGCAGAAACAAAGGTGTGGGTTTTTTGATTAGTTTAAGAGTGTTTAAGTGTTCTCTCCTCTCTTTTTCTTGCTAACAAAAACTCTCTCCAGCCACTGAAAAGCCACCCTTAGATGTGTTGTGAAACATCTTATTTATAGAAGAGTTTGGCTGAGATTTGGGGGGGGGGGGGGGGGGGGGGGAAACAAATGAAATTTGAACAAATTGGGTATGCTGTCTTCATAGTCTTCGAGGTGCAGCTCTTATATGCCAATTTGGTGAAAATATGGGAGTAGCATAGCAGGATGGAATTGCAGTAGTTTTGGAGTGTTGTGGTAGCTTGGTGCAAGGCTATTTCATAGAAGTGCATCAGACTTGGACTTGGCAACACATCGGACTTTGTCCAGTAACCTTCGACCAGACTCACCAGGAGACAAAACATCAATTGTGTGTTCTTTGAATGGACCCATTGTATGTCCTTCGAATGAACCAATTGAATGTTCTTCTAATGGACCATATTGTATGTCCTCCTAATGAACCATATTGTAGGTTCTTTGAATCCACCAATTGCACGTTCTTTGAATGGACCAAATATGTGTTCTTCGAATCCAACAAATTCATGTTCTTCGAATGGGCCACCAAATATGTGTCTTTTGAATCTACCCATTGTGTGCCATAGTGTAGAAACTATGTGTGTTGAAGGGTTTAAAGGTGGAATCAAAGCAAGCATGAAGGGAGCCATTGCCTTGTGCATGCTAGCATGAGGGAAGCCATTGCCTTGTGCATGCTAGCATGAGGGAAGTCCTTGCTTTGTGAATCTAAGCAAACAGGAAAGAGGCCACTGCTTTGTGGGTGCTAGCATGAAGGAAGTCATTACCTTGTGCCTGCTAGCATGAGGAAAGTCCTTGCCTTGTGAATCGAAGCAAACAAGAAAGAGGCAACTTCTTTGTGGGTTCTAGCATAAAGGAAGTCATTGCCTTGTGTCTTCTAGCATGAGGGGAGACCTTGACTTGTGGATCGAGACAAGCATGAAGTAGCCAATGCTCAGTCAAAGCTTTGTGAAATCGAAGCAAACTTGCATGAAGCCAAAAACCAGTCAAAACTTGGGAAATTGAAGCAAACTTGCAGGAAGCCAAAATCCCAATCGAAGCTTGTGAACTAAAGCTTGCTTGAAGGAGGCCAAATGCCCAATCAAAGCCTCTGAACCAAGCTTTCTCGAAGGAAGCCAGATGCCCAATCGAAGCTTATGAATCAAAGAAAACTTACTCTTCTTCGATTTGATGCTTGGGAGCCCAATATGATCCATGGAAACTACATGGGGCATTAAAAGTCCAATTGTACTTGTGCAAATTTAAACCTTAATTTGAGCCATAAGTGTTGAGGAAGTATCTTGAGCTGATCAAACCTTGTGAAGTCTTGACCCAGTAGAAATCTTGTGAGAAAATTCTTGAGAAATGAGAGGGAAAATTTTGGGGTACAACATCTTCCCCTGTTCAATCTTCTTAAACCTGAAGAGTTAGATTGGCGAGTCCGACATTTGTAACCTGAAGGTGGAAGATGATTAAACACTAGAGTACCCAGAAATTTGTAATCAATAATGTATTAGTTGATTGTATGGGGAATGGGCTTAAATATGCCATTTTGAGAGGTGATGAAGAGTTATCGGAGATGGGCTTATAGATGCCATCCAAAGGTGATTTTTGACAGAAATTAGACTAAGTCTAAGTTTGACTGTATCTTGAAGAATTCTTTTCAGGGTTCCGTCTCTGAAGGCGAAATGCTTTTTAGAACGAAGCACTGAAGGAGATGCTTTTCAGAATAAAACTTCTGAAGGAGATGCTTTTCAAAATGAAGTGCTGAAGGGGAAACGCGTTTCAGAACTTCTCTGAAGGAAATGCTCGCTAGAACTTGGTGTCTGAGGAAAATGATTTTCAGGATTCCGTATCTGAAGGGGAAATGCTTTTCAGAATGAAGCGTTGAAGGAGATCACTTGGTTGTGTGGATAGTCGCCCTGTTTTGTTTCAGGAATTGATTTAAAACCTGTTCATGTAGATAGTTGTCCTGTCTTGCTTCAGGTATTAATCTACAATCATTCACTCACATATAGTTGTCCCATCTTGTTTCAAGTATTAATCTGGAACTTGTATTTTTTTTGGTCATAGAGATAGTTGCCCTGGCTTGTTTCAGGAACTAATCTCTGACCTTAAAGAAAGAAAGACAATTTCCCCGGATTGTTTCAGGAGTTAATGTTTAATCTAATCATGTAGATAGTTGTCCTGTCTTACTTCAGGTATTAATCTATAATCAGTCGCTCACAGATAGTTGTCCTGTCTTGTTTCAGGTATTAATCTGGAACTTGTTTTTTGTTGGTCGTAGAGATAGTTGCCCTGGCTTGTTTCAGGAATTAGTCTCTGACCTATTGAGAAATGGTTGTGGCATTTGCCAAATAGGACTTTTGTTGATTGACTTTACTTTACAAGGAAGATGGTTAGTTGCATGCAGATGTGTGCATGGCTTGATGATGTTCTCAAAATAAATGAGATTGTGCTGTATGCATTTATCATGTATGTAATATGATGTATGAATGTGAAATACTTATTGAAATGTATTTTTTCTTCGGAAAATAAATCCTTGACAAGTGCTGGGGAGTTTTGGGAAGTTAAATCTCGGAATGCTGTTGGGGATGAAGAGTATGCACATCTTCAAACCTTATTTAGAATGTTTCCACTGGGGATTCCTGTTTTGTTGTTTGAGGAGAAATCCACTGGGGAAGATTGGCTTTGGCTTGAGAAACTCTATGGAGAGTGTTGATTTCTGCTTGAGGGAAAGAATTCAGGAATTCTAGTCGTCCGTTGCTCTAATGGGAAGGAGGAGCTTCGTCCATTGATTTGTAGTTGTCTAAGAAACAAACTCAAACTGGGGAATTTATAGTTTGTTGGGGAAATAAACCTTGTTGAAGAGAATATTTTGACGATTTGCTGGGGAGGTGTTTTCTTTAGGGATAAATCCGCGCGATTCCCTCTTCTTTTTTTAGACCAACTCAGCTGGGGATGAAGAATGTGATTCTTCGTTATTTGTTGAAATTGAATTTCCGGGAGATGGACTTCTGTGACTAGAGAAATAAACTCTACTGGGGAAAGAAAACTTAGTAACCTGCTTTGGGATTTGCAGATGGATTTTTTAGACATTGTTTAGTTTCTTAAAGCCATTAATATCTGTCTTTTTGTTTTTTTATGCGTGTATTTGTAAACGGTGATTATATTCAAACGCATATGTTAAAAATAAACACTGGACGTTTTTTTGCGGAAAAAAACAGGAAAATAAAAATAGATAGTTTATGCACTTTCAACGGGGTAGTTTTTTTTTGTATTAATATGAAGAAGTCTGCCTATAACAGGCGTTTTTGTACAAGGAGACAAACATCCTAGTAAGAGAATGCCGTCGTAAAAGTGAAAACTGTACAAAGTAGTATACAAAGAGAAAACAACTATGTGAAATGATCCCGTTGGATTCCTATTCTGCTATTACCTTTATATCTTTGAGCGTCTCATCACTTCGCTGCTCGACTGAGGCTGACTGGATTGATTAGTACCATTTGAACTTGACACTTGATACTGAAGTCTGTCTGTGAGGTGATCCAACATGACATAGTTGTACGCTTTTAATCCCTAACTTTTTCCTGGATCGCCCTTTCGGGTTTTCAGTCCACCGTGATGCCCTTTTTTGCCCAAGCTGCCTTTTCAGGTTTTCGAATTGCCGGGTGTACAAATTTTTTCATGTATGTATCCCTAACTTTTTATCGAACCCTTTTGGTTCGCCGGGATGCCCTTATTTTTGCCTAGGCCAGTCAGTCTAGCGGGTCTCTGTTTATGCGTAGTATCTTTTAACTATGTCCGCATTTATAGGATGTGGAAGACCGTCACCGTCCATAGTGGTTAATACCATGGCTCCACCAGAAAATATGTTCTTGATCATAAATTGTCCTTCGTATGTGGGAGTCCATTTGCCCCTGGGATCACTTTGTGGTAGGATAATGCGCTTGATTACTAGGTCGCCGACTCGATATTTCTGACGTCTGACCTTTTTGAGAAAAGCTTTAATCATACATTTCTGGTACATCTGACAATGACAGACAGCCGCAAGCCTTTTCTCGTTAATGAGGTTCAATTAATCAAGTTGAGTGTGAACCCATTCATCTTCATTCAAACTTGCATCCTTCATGATTCTCAAGGAAGGGATCTGGACTTAGATTGGTAGGACAACTTCCATACCGTATACCAGAGAGAAAGGAGTTGTCCCTATTGACGTGCGTACTGAGGTACGGGAACCATGAAGAGAAAATGGTAACATTTCATGCCAATATTTATATGTCACCGCCATCTTCTGCACGATCTTCTTGAAGTTTTTATTGGCGGCCTCTACAACGTCATTCATCTTCGGTCTGTAGGGAGAAGAATTATGATGTTGAATATTGAATTATGTGCAGAGCTTAGTGATCATATCATTATTGAGATCGGTGCCATTACCTGTGATGATTCTTTCTGGAGCACCATACTGTTGTAACCCAAAATTTTCCCTCCCATATTTCTCAATACACTTCAAGTGAGATCCTCAAGTTGCTCAAGGAAGTCCAAGGGTTGACCAGACAAGCTCTCTCCTAAAGCAGTCTACCTCAAATTAGGGTTTCATGTTGCATCAAGATACTTGAGTACAAGGGATCCCAAATTCTCACCATTGTCCTAATATGTTCTCAAGATCATCCATGTCAAGTTTCAAGCCTTGCAGAGGAAGTTTGCTCAGTCAATTGCTCAAAGGGCTGAAAATCGACTGTGTTAGGGCAAAAGTCAACTGTGGCCCACATACAGTCAAACTTCAAGATTTTTGGTCAACATCCTCATTTTGAAGTATATTTCATCATTTGATCAAGGTTTGATCATGATTCATCAAGGATTACTCACAATTCATCAAGAACCAAAAGTTGCTAAATTAGGATTTTACAGGAAAAGTCAACTCAACTTTGACCAAGCATAACTTTCTCATACTTTATGAGAAATGACCCATCCAAATCTCATTTTGAAGAGGATGAAATTCCCTACAATACATCTTCATCTCCCAAGTTCAAAATATGCACTCACAAGAAGTTATGAATTTGGACATTATAGGTCATTTTGAAAAGTCAACAAAAACACCTTTTTTGTCAAATATTCATACATGAACATGGAATACCAAATTGAGATGAAACCAAAAGGTTTGATTAGTGGACATATCAAGATTTCTAAAAAGTCCAATAACACCTTCAAAGAATCAAAAATGAGGAAGTTATGCATTGGTGAAGTTGACCTTTTTTGCAAAATTGTCAAAAGTCAACTATTCCTCAAATTGCAAATTTTGCTAAATGGGCCTAATATTTTGCATTTTTTTTGAGTTGGTAGCATGGTCCACGATCCCTAGCTCTTTCCACTTGTCATTATCTTATTTTTATTATTTATTTTGATTTTTATTTGAATTAAATCAATTTAAATCAAAACAAATCATGAAAAATCCAAATCATTGAAATCTCAAGATATTATGCATGTTTCAGGTCCTATATGCAGCTGGCAAGTGAATCAATTCATGCAAAGCCTTTGTGTGCATGAAAATATTGGTTTTGGCTTATTTTTGGAAAGATATTCAAGTGAATCAAATCAAGATCAAAAGCTATAATGGACAAAGATTGAGAGCAGAATTTCAACCCTAATTCAGTCCTTAGTATATAGTATACAATTGCAGACCTAAAACACAAGATTTGGAGGCGTGAGAAGGCAGAACAAAACTTGAAAAAATCAAAGAAAAGTGGTGATTCGATTTTGTACTTCCAGGCGCTTTCAAGGTCCCCTACCCATCTCATTCACTTTCTGGGATCACAAGCAAACTATACCAATCAAGAACAAGGAGTTTCCAGTGCTAGAACTCACTGTAAGTCAGCCACGACAATGGCTTCTTCTTGAAATTGAATTGCATGATTTTGGCATCTATAGCATGAAATACTTGTATATTCTTGCTCCTCGAAACATTTGCAAGCTATCTATAACATTCAATTGCGTTTTTATGGACTATCTCAGGAATTGCCATTATTAGGGTTTTATGCTTCGTTTTAGGATCTTTTGGTACAAGTGAAATTGGCCCACAAAAAGGGCATCATAATGCTCAGCAGGTCCAAACGAGTTGATTCATGGCATTAGGTTTCATTTATCATGCCCATGGAAGATTTTGAAACAAGCCAGGGTTGTAGCTACGGACATAAGTCCGTAGGTTAAAGTCTTTGACTTTTACCAACGGGGAGAGGAAGAAGATGACATACGTGGCTCCATCTCATTCGTTCATTTGAATTATGGCGTGTGTTTTACAGCTAGTGTCATTTTATTCATTTTGTTTCATATAATAATCAACTGAACCAAATGGCCCAGTGGTGGCCAGGGAAGCGTTAAGGCATTGGAGGGCATGAGGTCAGGGGTTCGACCCCTGCCTCCAACATTTGCATTTTTCTTGAATTTCCCCTACAGATTCCACGTCCCATAAAGCATGAGGACCACCATGCGCCCTCAGAATCCAACCAACTAGGTGTCCAAGGAGCCAGATCTGATGGCCATCATGTGGTGACCATGATACAGCCCAGTCAGTGCATAACATTGAATCATGACAAGTCAACGTGGATCAACCTCTTTTGGGCCCAGGGCTTGCTATTCGCACCCCCCATTTCGCTGACTTCTCAGGCCCAATTCTTCTTTTTTCTTTTTTATATTTTGTCTTTATTAATTGTTTGAATTATTTTTACTAACATAAAATCAATTCCTTTTTTATTAAAAAATCATAAAAAAACAAATTTTCATCCAATTAGATTTAGGTTTATTTTTTCTATCAAAAAAATTAATTAAATTATTTTACTTAATTTTAGGGTAATTTTAATTATTTTGTAAATAAATTAAAAACAATTAGAAAATTAGGGTTTTGGTTTTAATTTAATTTCCATTTTCTTTTTCTTAAAATAATAAAATACAAAAAATAGGTCATGTAAATCATTTTCATTAATTTAATTTAATTATTAATTAGATTTGTATTTTAAAAACCTAATTCTTTTTCTCTAAAAAAATAAAAAACAATCAAAAAATAATTTTTCTTTCAATTAGGTTAGACGGGGTCAAAACCCTAATTTCCTATCATTCTTAATTTCATCGCGCGCGCTTTATTATTTTATTTTACAATATTGATGTAATTGCTCATAAGTTGTAATAGATTAATTAGGGTTTTTCTCCTTTTCATTTATCGTTTTGACGAATTTGTTTTTGGCTATGTAAATACCCGAAGCCTTGTAATAGCGTAGCTTTATTTCCCGCACTTTAATTTTCGCAAAATATTAAACTGTTAGATGTATGATATTAGGGTTGCATGACAAGAATGTATGATTAACTTTAAAACGGTTAGCAAACCCTAAATATGCAATGATAATAATCTGAAATTGAATCACTCGCACATGCGCACTCCTAGGGTACACTCCCTCTTCGACTGCCTTCGGTAAACGATCATTAAGTATATGGTATTTTAGTGGTCGCTCTCTTGTCTAAACAAAGATCAAAGTCCCGTTCGGAAAAGTTGCCTCGGAATGGTTGCCTCAGAATTGTTGCCTCGAATAATTGATCTAAGACATTAGGGTTACTACTAAGACGTCCTAACATTGCTTTGGTGATCGTACGTCCTTTTCGAATTGACCCTTAAAACTCTGACGATGGTGCTACCTACTCACTAATAGTAGGATAGCATTGTCTAAAGGAAACAAGAATAGAAACATTCTCTTTTTTGAGTAGGTAGATTAGTTCTTAAGTACTTGCTCAAACAAACAAACAAACTTTTTCACACTTACACTCTCTTTCAAACAAAGTTTTCAAAATGACTTCGTAACACTCTTAAAGACAGAAGCAAGGGTTAAATCGAAGTAAAACAAAAACTTTTTCAAATCAAACACATACAAGCAAATTTTGAAAATGATGAGCAAGTACCTAAGAGCCCGTAGAAAACTACGGATAAAAAGGGTGCTAATACCTTCCCTTTCTATAATCTACCCCCCGTACTCAAAATCTCGAAAAAAGGAATTTTTCTATGCTTTTTCCTTTCCAGTTGGATAAAATAAAAGTCGGTGGCAACTCTTGCTTACCGCGACATTTTGCAAAAACAAACGCAAAACGCAAACCAGCATTCCTAAAACAGTCCGGTTCTGGACACCGTATCACAGAACTGGCGACTCTGCTAGGGAAATAAATAAGTGGGGTATACCTTAGGATTAGTTCATCATATTACTTCTATTGTTTTATTTGATTGCTTTATCTTTGTGGGCTTTGTATTGGAGTTACTATAGATCCTAACCCGGATCCGGGGGACACCTTTTAGGTAAGCAGCAATAAACTGTGAGAGAACTGTACGACGTAGTCCGATACGGTTGAAGCAGTAGCTACGTTGATGTGGCACATTGGTTGGTACCGATATCCCTTGTGGAGAAACAAGGAGAATACGGAGCTGCTATATGGGTTGTTAAGCATCAACTGACCTTAGAACCTATAATCTTCCAACTTGGCCATTAGAAAGTAGCGAGATAGCCGACCTCAGTATAGAGCTGAGAACTGGTTGATACTCGATGCTACACTCATTGAGACCATACTCTCGAGATAGTTCCGGCCGCAAGAAAATATTACGTGAGCTGAAACCATGACCGATGGAGGATGGTCAGTGATATTGAGAACCTCTAGAACCCGATTACTATTATTAGGACAGGTTGAAACCAACTGAACTTCAAGAGGGTAGTACCTAGACTCCATGCAAGCCTGAAACTTAAGGGCTATTGTGTGACTTGTTTGCCTTTACCATGTTTGATATCTACTATACCTGTTGTGTGTTTTATCATGACATCATGCATCATAACATAGCGTGCATATTTCATTAGACTAACCATTTCAAAGACCGAGGAGATTTATCTTTGTTCTGTTTTGCAGATCATGACTTCTATACGCAGAAACACCATCCGAGTTAACTTTGTGTAAATACCTGCTCAACTCAAAGATTTGGCCTCGAGAATTTCTGATACTTCTTCATTCATTAGAAGACATGGTCAGCTTCTTGGTTTGGTTACCTCCCGGTTTGATGAGCAAATGATGAGTGTGTTATTCCAGTTCTTCGATCCAGTGCATCATTGTTTCACTTTCTCGGATTATCAGCTAGTTCCTACTTTGGAAGAGTTTTCTCATTTGTTGGGTATATCCATCCTGGAGCAGATGCCCTTCACAGGTTTAGAAGAGACTCCTAGGCCAGAATACATTGCTTCAGCTTTACACTTGAAGAAGGTTGATGTAGTTTCTAATTGGGAGACACGAAGCGGGGTTAAAGGTTTCTTGGCTAAGTTTCTCATGGATCAAGCTCAACTATCCTGGGATAACTTGGACTTTCAGGATTTTGAAGACATCTTAGCTCTCCTCATCTATGGTTTGGTTCTTTTCCCGAATCCAGATTCCTTCATAGATGTGAATGCGGTTAAGATCTTCTTGTCTCAAAATCCTGTGCCTACCCTCTTGGGTGATATTCTGCATGCTCTTTATACCCGTACGATGCGTAGAAGAGGGACCCTCATGTGTTGTATGCCGCTGTTGGTGAGGTGGTTTATTTCGCACCTCCCCAAGTCTGTATTGAAGAATGAGGAAGGTGTAGGTTGGTGTAGCGGTGAAAATCGGAGATCAAGCTATTAATTAACTTGACTCACAAAAGCAAGAGTCGCCACCGCGCTTTATTATATACAAGGGAAAAGGGAAAAGAGCGAAATAAAACCCTAAAATATGCAATGTATAATAATACTTAAAAGTAATGAAAATACAATGCGTTTTGAAAAGAGATCGAGAGTTCGGGGGTTGGTTATACAATGGGAAGGTATTAGCAACCAATGCATCTGCGGTACTCCGCAGGAACCTTTTGAAATATATGTTTTTTATTAAAAGTTGTTTGTTTGATTAAAATGACTTGTTTGGCTAAAGTGGTTTGTTTGGACTTGTTTTGAAGATACGACGACCTAGTGTCGAGGTTTTGGCTTAAAAAAAGTGTGAGCTTTAAAATTGAGTCTCTTGGGAAAATTATCTTAAGTTTAGCAAAATAGCAAACAAGCAAAAAAATGAATGAAGGGGTTCGCGCAATCGTATGAGATATGTTCGGTGACATGAAGTCAACAAATTTAATTCTTTCCCTTGGAGTTTAGACGGACGAACAAAATAAAATGGATGTCAAAATATGAACATTCGAAAATTCACAAGGAAATAAATCGAAAGACCCCAAAAAATTAAAATGACAAAGATATTTAAAAGAGAATGGAACCAATTATCTAAATTAAAATTCTAAGATTACTTACTAAAATAATTCTGAACTAATTACGAATTCTAAGGTTATAAAGAATAATTCTAAAATTACTAAATAAGATATAAACTAAATTAAAATTCTAAAGTTATTAAGTTAAATCTAAAATAACTAAAAATAATTCTAAAGTTACTAAAATAATCCTAAATGAACTTAAAATTACTAAAATAATTCTAAACTAAAATTATTAAAATTTGTCTAATTGAAACTACATGTTTCTTTCTAAGAAACTAACTAACCTAATTTAAATAAATTTAAATAAGGAAATAAAACTAAAATAAATAGCATGGGGGTATCAAACCGAAAAAAGGGGTGTAATGATAAGAATTCGGAATGACTAGAATAAGGGAAAGGCCCATATGAAGGAGGAGGTTGAATAATATTTGGATTTTTGATAGAGAATTACTTTTGAGAGAGCTAAGTATTGACCTGAATTGTGAGATGAGGTATACGGAGAAGGCGCAGCATAATCAGATCTGAATCCTTTTCCCTTTTTCTTTTTCTGTACAAAGCACACAGCGATACCAAGGAGGCTGAGGACAATTAAACTAACTACAACGCCAATAGTAACAGCAGCTCCGGTTTCGGTTTCGCAGTGGCTTTAGCAGCAATTTTGGTCGGGGCGGTTTTCTTGGGTTTGGTTTGAGCGGGTGAGGTGAGATGAAGGGAGATCGATGCTTGCGGAGATCATTGGGAGATGGAGGTTATGCTTATTATGGTGAATCAGACAGAGATGGTTTACGGTAATTGAAGGGGATGGTGATGCGGCGAGTTGGTGAATCGGACAATGGGAATTGGGGTTTGGCTTGTGGGAATTGGAGGGGTGACTGGAGGAGGTGGAGGAGAAGGTTTCTTGAAACTCTTTGAAAACTTTGCCCTTATTATCCTGCCTGATATTTCACGAGCATCAAACTGTTCAACAGCAGCCTGAGCCCCTTCTCCAGAATCCGTAGTAACAAGTGCATAACCTTTTCCCTTCCCATCTTTCCTTTTTACAATCTCGACATCGGTTACGGTTCCGCATTCCTTGAAAAGTTCTTTGATGTCTGGCGCGGACACTGACCAAGGTAAGTTAAAAACAGCTAACTTCTTCTTAACATTGTCCAATGTCTGCATTTCCTCTGTTTTTTCATCTTTAATTTTTGATTCTGTTACTTCTTGTAAAGCAAAGCATGGCGTTTGGGTTCTGAAAGAAGATAAGTGAAGTTTGTTGTGGCTATGATAAAAAATGGAAGAAGAGAATGAAGTGGGTGGGATATGGCGTGCGCGAACGTTGATGATGAGGAACGGATCGTTGGGTTCATGAGCGAGAGAGGAAGACGACGATGTAAGGTTGGTGAATATGAGTATGTTAGCTACTGTTAGTTTTTTGTGTCTTTGTGTGTTTCTATCTTTCTCTTCTTCTTGTTGAACTCTTATAGATTCTGGAATCCGATTGTTGAGTTGTTGAATGTTTTTATGCACATTACAGATGGAGAGTGTCTTGTGGATTTGAGTGAATAAAAGGTGATGAAGGTTTTGGTGAAAGGTTATAGAGATGAGTTGGGTAAACAATAGTTAGGTTGTAAGTTGAAAGGTGTGAGATTATGTAAGGTTGAGTGTTACACGGTTAGGTTGGTAAGGTTGACTGTGGATTGTAGAGGTCTGATACAGTTTAAAAATATGATGAAGATTTCTGGTTTATGAGGGGGTATGGAGTGTTTGGAGTGAAGGTTAGTTGAGTATGTAATGGAGATGATGGCTGGTTTGTGGAGAACTTCGTGGAAGATGAACATAACAGAGGGAGATGGAAGGAAGGCGGAATCGTGTTTGTTCTGTTTTGAAGGGGAAATGAATGAGATGAGGGATTATGCTGTGCATTGAAATAGAAGGGTTGAAATTGTTTTTGTTCACTTCTTCTTGCTTTCTTGATGCAGGTTGGTGGTTTTCTATTCTTGTGCAAAATTGGGACAGCATAGCAGAACTAGTTTGACTGCTGCAACATAGGTTGATTTTGGACAGAACTTATACAGTTTTGGGACTGTACGGCAGAGTTTGTAGCAGTGGTACTGGATAGCAGACAAAAGACAGTTTTGGGGCATTATTATGCAGTTTTTTGCAGCATTGCAGCATGGATGATTTTGGGCATATTGCAGTAGCAGAATTTGGAGTGTAGTATCATTGGAAAGGTCCCTTTATATTTTGTATTTTTATGATTTTACCATGTAACAATACATGTATCTTCCCTCTCTTTTTCTTTTGAAATTGGACTGATTTTGTTTTCATATATTTAGTTGTTTTGGTGGACAGATTTGGATGAAAATTGAAGCAAGGTTTGGATGAGTTTTGGGAGCTTGATGTCATTTATAAATAGGACTTGGTAGTTTTGAATTGATGTATTTGATCATTTGATGATTGAATTTGTAACTTTTATTATGACATTGAGTGTTTGAGTGAAATGACAACTTTTGGTGAAACATGGTTTAGACTTTGTAACTTGTTATATTTGAATTCAAAATTTCCATAATTCCAAATTGTAAGCATTATAAATTGGATGGAACTTTTGTCCCTTGTATTCGAACCTCTCTTGAAAAACATTTGCAACTTTGAATGGCATTTGAACTTGACATTTGAATTTTGAACATTGTCTTGAAAGTTGAATGGTGTGCAACTTAAAATAATGAATGTTTGAATCTTGGCATAATGACCTTAAATCAAAAGGAATTTGTATGAATTGAAAGAAAGGTAAATGTTAAAACTTTAATGAATCGAATCTTAATGAACAAACAAATGCCTTAAGAAATTTAATCAAAATCCAACTTCGCTCCATTAATCATTAACGCTCAAACACAAGTGACTTGAATTACGAGCAATAGATGATCAATGAATCTTCAAACTCAACAACTTATTTGATGAATTATCTTAACATAAGAATCAAACGTCCTTTGAGAAAACGTTTGTGGCATAAATTGAACCAAGCACAAATTGACCTCGACCTTTGAAGTAATCTCATAGACAATGCTATTTGTGACACTTCACAAAAAGAATTGCCTCGGGACGTTGAGAATTGAAGAAGTTATGAACCTCGAAATCTGGACAAGAGTTTCTTGTGATTAGGTTAAATTTGCAAAAAGACCTCCAAAGTATTCGAATTTTAGATGATCCTCCACATACAATTAACTCTTGACTTGTAAAGAGGAGTGGGAGATGACATCAAGGAGAGTCATACGCAAAAAGAACCACTCAAAAATATGGAATAATGAAGAAGTTATGATCGTTTGAACTTGATCTTGCAAAAAGTTGAATTTTGGTCGAAGTGCTTTAAATCATCTCACATAGCCTGATCTTTTCTTGCATTCCAAGACACATTGAAGCACATGTGAACCAGTGATGATGGAATCTTGTATGTGCTCTGAGGAAGTTGTGGAGAAGTTTGAGAGGTTAAAACTGGCCATATTTCGTGCCCTTAATTTCTTTGAATAAAAATGCAAATGAAGATGGGATCTTAGGTCAAAAATTGGGGTACAACAGCTGCCCCTATTTAAGTTTCTTCTATCTGGAGATATGAAGATTGGGATCTTCATTTCGACGAGATTGAAGGGACTTAAATATAGAATACACAATTTTTGGCCTTAAGATACCGCGATTATGTTCATGATATGATATGAATGTAATGCTCTGAATTTTATGGGGAATGACGCCATATGAGACGGACTATGCTGGAGAAACCAAGCACATTATACAGTAATCCCACATAGGAAGGGGTTGTAACTCCACTGGGGGAAACAAAGTCATAGACTTCAAATGAGAGACTCTTGAATGATTTACATGAGTGTTGAGACTGGGAAAGAAATGATTTACATCAGTACGAAGACTGGAAAAAGAAAATGATTTTCATCAGCACTGTGGCTGGAAAACAAAATTATTGACATCAGCACTGTGGCTGGAGAATAAAATGATTGACATCAGCACTGTGGCTGGAGATAAACATCTTTGATTTCTGAATTTTACCAAGAACGGTAACACATTTCTTCTTTAACCAAGATATTGCTTGCAAAGGATAAAATAAAAACTTCCCCACGGGACTTTTCCGAAGGGGTGCCATTTGCTGAGTAGACATTATTGTTGGGGATACACAAGCTGCTCAAATAAAGGAGCTGCCGCTTGCTGTCTTCAAAAAATGCTATGACATACAAGCTGCTTAAATAAAGAAGATGCCACTTGCTGTCTTCAAAAAATATTAAAGCACACAAGCTGCTCATGAAGAGTCCGCCACTTATTGCCAAAAACCCACAAGCTGCTCATAAAGAAGCTGCCACTTGCCGTTTTCAAGGGATATTAAAGCACACAAGCTGCTCATGAAGAGTCCGCCACTTGTTGCCAAAAACCCACAAGCTGCTCATAAAGAAGCTGCCACTTGCCGTTTTCAAGGGAACAATAACACACAAGTTGCTCAAATAGATAAGCTGCCACTTGCTGTCTTCCAAAATACTAACGTACAAGCTGCTCATGAAGAAGCTGCCACTTGCCGTTTTTTGTACAAGCTGCTCATGAAGAGACCGCCACTTGCCGTTTTCAAAAGAAAAAGATAACATACAAGCTACCCATGAAAGGACTGCCACTTGCTGTTTTTCAAGAGAACAATAACACACAAGTTGCTCATGAAGAGACTGCCGCTTGTTGTTTTCAAAGGTGATAATAACATACAAGTTGCTCATGAAGAGACCGCCGCTTGTTGTTTTTTCAAATGTAGCAATAACAATACAAGTTGCTCATGAAGAGACCGCCGCTTGTTGTTTTCTCAAAGATACCCATAAAATATCATGAAGATATTGCTGGAGGTGAGAATCAATGATTTCATCGAGGATAGACAAACTGCTCATGAGGAGACCGCCATTTGTCGTAGAGAAATCAGAAATAATCAAACTGCTCAAATAAAGAGTCAGTCGCTTGTTGTCATGTCGATATTCCAGAAGAAGGTTGTGATAACACTACTGGGGAATAAAGTTCATCTTCAATGGGGAACCATGAATAAATCCTTCTTGAGGAGACCAAGTATTTACGTTGAAAAATAAATGCACTCTCCATCTAGGTTTCACAACCTAGAGGGATCCACAGGGTATCGTTCACAAGAGACAAAGCTCAATCCAGGAATAAACTGGAGAGAAAAACAGTCAAACAGGACTCCACCCAATGAGGAAACAACTCAAATGGGGATTTATCCTATCCAGAGATGGAAAAGTAAAGCTAAAGCAAGATTCTTCCACGAGAGTTAACTCAGTGGGGAATTAGAAAGAAGGCACATTTCTGCTTAAGTTGGCACTCTACTTGGAAAGATCAAATACATTATTTGAATAGACCCAACCAAGGTATACGAACTCAATGACATCAACAAATACAACTGTGCGTGCATGATGCAAGTGTGAATGAATAAATGAATGCCATGTATGTGCTGACAAAACAAATAGACAAGATAAACTGGAGATGATAAGACATCATAGCACAACCCAACACTCGGCTAATCTCAACAGGATGGGAACATTACTGGAGATAAAACACAGGCCATCATTGGAGCAAGGTCCTTTTACAAGGCTTAAATATCTCTGGAGGGGAAGATATTTTCAGGTAGAAAACCCAAAGTCCAGTCTTCTATTGCAAACAATCCATTGAAAGGATAACAACACAAACAAAGTTTCAGCTGGAAAGAAGTCTTGCTTAGCTGGAGATACTGGGAACACCACCCTCTGATAATGTATGAAAAACATATCTTGACAAATCTGGATTGCCCCTGGGATTAATTTGGGATGCCCCAAGTTTACGCCTGATAAGCTGCGTGATGCACGACAATTCTTGCGAATAACTTTACCTCTAAAATGCCCCGAGCTATATGGTTGATGAGGAGAAATCGTCTCAAGAGGATTTTACAAAAGACCTGGCATTCACCATGCTCTGGTGTCTTCAAACTCTTAGAGAGATTCATCAAATCTTTACGTGATTGCCCCGGATTGACTGTAGTCGGCACAACAAAGTCTTCGAATTTTTGCCCCAAACGAGCAAACAAGTTGGGAAAAGCATTAACTGGGAGAAGCAACATGTTCGTGTTTACGGTCTTTAGGTGAAATGCCCATGGATATGATTTTTCTTGACGTGATCCGTCAATTACTCAACATAGTTTCAGGCCTTAAAAGAATAAACTCATCACTGGTGCTTATGTGAGCTTCCTTGATATCAAACAAATGTTTTGCAGTTAGAAAGAGTTTACAATGAGAATGAAAATTCTAATGCAACAGTTATGTAAGTCTTGAAGATTTTGAAATATATCGCACAAATTTTGCGAGTTAAAGCACCATTTATTTTTGTATAGGAAGAACATATGATACCAACATAACTATTTAGAACATTCATGGGAGTCAGGAACACTATCTCGTTGAAGTATGCTTTCAAAATAACCTTGCTTCAATTAGGACTTTTGAAGGTTGTAACGTGGTCTGGTTCATGGTGTTTAGAAAAAAGATTTTAAGGCTCAAAATATTTGGTGCCCACCCATTCTTCATGATGTTCTCCAACCCTATGTTCAGTTAATTCAACATGAGTGTTCATCTCTCAAAAGGATTTTGTGACGGTCAAGGAAACGACGAGGCTTTCGGAGTAGAAACCGCCCTCATGTCTTCGTGTTTGTAGTCACCAATTTGTTCTTTGTTGAGGACTTTTCTTTGCAGTCCTTTTCTTTGCAATTTTTATTTTCCCTAACTTTTGCCTGAACTAATTCTTTTGAATTGATAGTCCAGCGGGATGCCTTAATTTTGCCTAAGTCACACGTTTTCATGTTTTTGACTTAGCAGGCTTTTTCTTTTTTTTTCTTCTCGATTTTTGACTTTTTGAACAAAATGTGTGACATTAGCTTGCATTTGCTTGTTGAGAAGATTGTGATTGCCTCGTTTCTTGATGAATGAGGGATAACATTGTGATTCCACATCTTCTGGCTTCATTATACATGAAAGATAGCCCTCGTAGTTTCTCTTCAAAAAACATCTTCCTTATGAATTTCGAACACTCAGTCAGATTAACTAAAAACTACCCTGCCCCAGGTTAAAATTCAAGGTTTTTTCGTATAGAAAAGAAACTTCTACTTCAAGGCTCAAAAGGGGTTAGCAAGGGATTATCTTCCTTATATCTCCGGTGTTTAGGGATTTGAAACAATGCCTGTACATCATCAGCAAGATTTTATCCAAAAGCATGTAACCAGAGATTTTGTGTTCTTTAGATCATCATCCTCCCTTCAATCTCTGCCTAGGCAAGAGAATGGGCAACAAGTTAGTATCATAATGCAAAAGGCAATTTAAAATTTGAAAACAAATATGAGTGAAACGAATGAATTTCTTCAAGACAAACATGCTCATTGTATTAAGATAATCATTCAAATGCAAACAAGTTCTTACATGCAAACAATGTTTTGATAAACAAGAAAAATTGCAACAAGCAGAAATAAGTTAATGATTGGGGAAGGCTTTCCATCTGGACTTGAATCACCGAAAACATCCTTCAAAACTCAAAGTGACCATCAATCGTGTTTACTCCGACACGTGCTTGATTTGAACTTCAAAACCAGCGTCCTTGAATGACAAGATACCACTTCTGACCAACTTCTGAACCTCGATCTTCAAAGAAAAGCAACCCTCCAAGTCATGCCCAAGAGCACCTTGATGAAAGGTACATGTCAAATCAGCTTTGTAGTACCAATGTATCTTCTCAGGAACCTTCGGTGGAGGTCGGGTATGAACCAAATTCCTCTACATCAGGATAGGGAACAACTCTGTATAGGTGATTGGAATTGGATCAAATTGAGTTTTCCTCTGATTAGGAACCTGCTGATTCTGTTGATGAATAGGAGAAACATGATGATTCTGACAATGATTATTTCTTCCTCTGGTTCTCTTCTTGGAAAAGTTATTATCAAACTTCTTCACACCATTAGCTGAGCTACCATCTTCATATGAACATCCCTTTCCGACATCTTCTTCTAGACGCACTCCCATATTCACCATGTCAAGAAAGTCAATAGGCGCATTCATTATCATCTTCTCATTAAAGAATGATTTCAGAGTTTCAGTGCAGACCTTCTCCATCACTTCTTCTTTCTTAGAAGGATTGACTTGGGCGGCAACCAAAATTTCGACCAAACCAGTTAAGTGCTCCACACTAGCTTTCAAATTAGTCATCTCTCTACGGAGTTCAGAAACCTCTTGCTTGATATTCTCCATTGTTCTCTTAGCGCGAGTGTTGTACTGGTGAGACCAAAGGAAAAATAAGACTCGGAAAAAGACCTTTGAAAGTGAAACAAAAAAATATAGAGTGATGCATGATATGTGAATGTAAAAGAGAGTTTTATTTGATCTTCAAGGTATTAAGTTGTAAACATCAAGGTATGAAGATAGAAGATGAATTTTAAATTGGCTCCAAACATTGATCAAGTTATCATCAAGATCAATCATCCATTTTGGTGGATTAGGGTTTCCACCCCCATCAACACCCAAGATCCATTGAGCTCGACAAAACTTGTGATATTTACAAAGAAAGACCTCCAAATTCCTTCAAAGTCAAGTGAAAAGGGTTTTATGGATGCATGAATGCATGGCTATGCAACAACCACAAGCAAGGTCACAAATAAAGTCGAAAGGTTCAACGTCACGAGCATGGAGTCAAGGTAAGGAACACCCCCAAGGTATGTACTAACAGTTTAATCACACCTGTAGAACAAGGTTCTAAGAGTTCCCGGAGTCTACATTCCTCCTTCGGATATTACCAACGTCTTGATTACTCAATAATCAGCAATATTCTCAAGAGAAACTCATCCGAGCGTAGCATCGCGTGACAACTACTTCCGGATTACTCCGTTATAATCTCCGCGCTACACCTAAAAGGCCAAGGTGGGTTAAGGGTTCTACGGTTCTCATCTTCTTTGGCTCCCAGGTCGAAAATAATAATGTCTTCCCGATTACTCGGTAAACAAATATTACGTTCAAAAGGGCCTTCCACTGAGTGGGGGATCTCATGCCTCCTTCTTCGGGATTACTCCCTCAAAGTTAACATGACTATACCGCCCGTCCTATTCCTAAGTGTAACTTAGTCCGGGTATAGGACTTGTCCTTTGTAAATATTATCAACACCCAAATAATCATAATATATACATATAATCAAACAATCAAATAATGATAAAACAGATAAAACAAATTAGGCTTAACCCACTTAGGGATGGACCAGCAAGAGGTCAATCTATCCCCAGCAGATTCGCCAATTCTGTAGCGGTGAAAATCGGAGATCAAGCTATTAATTAACTTGACTCACAAAAGCAAGAGTCGCCACCGCGCTTTATTATTTCCAAAGGAAAAGGGAAAAGAGCGAAATAAAACCCTAAAATATGCAATGTATAATAATACTTAAAAGTAATGAAAATACAATGCGTTTTGAAAAGAGATCGAGAGTTCGGGGGTTGGTTATACAACGGGAAGGTATTAACACCCAATGCATCTGCGGTACTCCGCAGGAACCTTTTGAAATATCTGTTTTTTATTAAAAGTTGTTTGTTTGATTAAAATGACTTGTTTGGCTAAAGTGGTTTGTTTGGACTTGTTTTGAAGATACGACGACCTAGTGTCGAGGTTTTGGCTTAAAAAAAAGTGTGAGCTTTAAAATTGAGTCTCTTGGGAAAATTATCTTAAGTTTAGCAAAATAGCAAACAAGCAAAAAAATGAATGAAGGGGTTCGCGCAATCGTATGAGATATGTTCGGTGACATGAAGTCAACAAATTTAATTCTTTCCCTTGGAGTTTAGACGGACGAACAAAATAAAATGGATGTCAAAATATGAACATTCGAAAATTCACAAGGAAATAAATCGAAAGACCCCAAAAAATTAAAATGACAAAGATATTTAAAAGAGAATGGAACTAATTATCTAAATTAAAATTCTAAGATTACTTACTAAAATAATTCTAAACTAATTACGAATTCTAAGGTTATAAAGAATAATTCTAAAATTACTAAATAAGATATAAACTAAATTAAAATTCTAAAGTTATTAAGTTAAATCTAAAATAACTAAAAATAATTCTAAAGTTACTAAAATAATCCTAAATGAACTTAAAATTACTAAAATAATTCTAAACTAAAATTATTAAAATTTGTCTAATTGAAACTACATGTTTCTTTCTAAGAAACTAACTAACCTAATTTAAATAAATTTAACTAAGGAAATAAAACTAAAATAAATAGCATGGGGGTATCAAACCGAAAAAAGGGGTGTAATGATAAGAATTCGGAATGACTAGAATAAGGGAAAGGCCCATATGAAGGAGGAGGTTGAATAATATTTGGATTTTTGATAGAGAATTACTTTTGAGAGAGCTAAGTATTGACCTGAATTGTTAGATGAGGTATACGGAGAAGGCGCAGCATAATCAGATCTGGATCCGTTTCCCTTTTTCTTTTTCTGTACAAAGCACACAGCGATACCAAAGAGGCTGAGGACAATTAAACTAACTACAACGCCAATAGTAACAGCAGCTCCGGTTTCGGTTTCGCAGTGGCTTTAGCAGCAATTTTGGTCGGGGCGGTTTTCTTGGGTTTGGTTTGAGCGGGTGAGGTGAGATGAAGGGAGATCGATGCTTGCGAAGATCATTGGGAGATGGAGGTTATGCTTATTATGGTGAATCGGACAGAGATGGTTTACGGTAATTGAAGGGGATGGTGATGCGGCGAGTTGGTGAATCGGACAATGGGAATTGGGGTTTTGCTTGTGGGAATTGGAGTGGTGACTGGAGGAGGTGGAGGAGAAGGTTTCTTGAAACTCTTTGAAAACTTTGCCCTTATTATCCTGCCTGATATTTCACGAGCATCAAACTGTTCAACAGCAGCCTGAGCCCCTTCTCCAGAATCCGTAGTAACAAGTGCATAACCTTTTCCCTTCCCATCTTTCCTTTTTACAATCTCGACATCGGTTACGGTTCCGCATTCCTTGAAAAGTTCTTTGATGTCTGGCGTGGACACTGACCAAGGTAAGTTAAAAACAACTAACTTCTTCTTAACATTGTCCAATGTCTGCGTTTCCTCTGTTTTTTCATCTTCAATTGTTGATTCTGTTACTTCTTGTAAAGCAAAGCATGGCATTTGGGTTCTGAAAGAAGATAAGTGAAGTTTGTTGTGGCTATGAGAAAAAATGGAAGAAGAGAATGAAGTGGGTGGGATATGGCGTGCGCGAACGTTGATGATGAGGAACGGATCACTGGGTTCATGAGCGAGAGAGGAAGACAGCGATGTAAGGTTGGTGAATGTGAGTATGTTAGCTACTGTTAGTTTTTTGTGTCTTTGTGTGTTTCTATCTTTCTCTTCTTCTTGTTGAACTCTTATAGATTCTGGAATCCGATTGTTGCGAATGCTGTGTTGAGTTGTTGAATGTTTTTATGCACATTACAGATGGAGAGTGTCTTGTGGATTTGAGCGAATAAAAGGTGATGAAGGTTTTGGTGAAAGGTTATAGAGATGAGTTGGGTAAACAATAGTTAGGTTGTAAGTTGAAAGGTGTGAGATTATGTAAGGTTGAGTGTTACACGGTTAGGTTGGTAAGGTTGACTGTGGATTGTAGAGGTCTGATACAGTTTAAAAAGATGATGAAGATTTCTGGTTTATGAGGGGGTATGGAGTGTTTGGAGTGAAGGTTAGTTGAGTATGTAATGGAGATGATGGCTGGTTTGTGGAGAACTTCGTGGAAGATGAACATAACAGAGGGAGATGGAAGGAAGGCGGAATCGTGTTTGTTCTGTTTTGAAGGAGAAATGAATGAGATGAGGGATTATGCTGTGCGTTGAAATAGAAGGGTTGAAATTGTTTTTGTTCACTTCTTCTTGCTTTCTTGATGCAGGTTGGTGGTTTTCTATTCTTGTGCAAAATTGGGACAGCATAGCAGAACTAGTTTGACTGCTGCAACATAGGTTGATTTTGGACAGAACTTATACAGTTTTGGGACTGTACGACAGAGTTTGTAGCAGTGGTTCTGGACAGCAGACAAAAGACAGTTTTGGGGCATTATTATGCAGTTTTTTGCAGCATTGCAACATGGATGATTTTGGGCATATTGCAGTAGCAGAATTTGGAGTGTAGTATCATTGGAAAGGTCCCGTTCTATTTTGTATTTTTATGATTTTACCATGTAACAATACATGTATCTTCCCTCTCTTTTTCTTTTGAAATTGGACTGATTTTGTTTTCATATATTTAGTTGTTTTGGTGGACAGATTTGGATGAAAATTGAAGCAAGGTTTGGATGAGTTTTGGGAGCTTGATGTCATTTATAAATAGGACTTGGTAGTTTTGAATTGATGTATTTGATCATTTGATGATTGAATTTGTAACTTTTATTATGACATTGAGTGTTTGAGTGAAATGACAACTTTTGGTGAAACATGGTTTAGACTTTGTAACTTGTTATATTTGAATTCAAAATTTCCATAATTCCAAATTGTAAGCATTATAAATTGGATGGAACTTTTGTCCCTTGTATTCGAACCTCTCTTGAAAAACATTTGCAACTTTGAATGGCATTTGAACTTGACATTTGAATTTTGAACATTGTCTTGAAAGTTGAATGGTGTGCAACTTAAAATAATGAATGTTTGAATCTTGGCATAATGACCTTAAATCAAAAGGAATTTGTATGAATTGAAAGAAAGGTAAATGTTAAAACTTTAATGAATCGAATCTTAATGAACAAACAAATGCCTTAAGAAATTTAATCAAAATCCAACTTCGCTCCATTAATCATTAACGCTCAAACACAAGTGACTTGAATTACGAGCAATAGATGATCAATGAATCTTCAAACTCAACAACTTATTTGATGAATTATCTTAACATAAGAATCAAACGTCCTTTGAGAAAACGTTTGTGGCATAAATTGAACCAAGCACAAATTGACCTCGACCTTTGAAGTAATCTCATAGACAATGCTATTTGTGACACTTCACAAAAAGAATTGCCTCGGGACGTTGAGAATTGAAGAAGTTATGAACCTCGAAATCTGGACAAGAGTTTCTTGTGATTAGGTTAAATTTGCAAAAAGACCTCCAAAGTATTCGAATTTTAGATGATCCTCCACATACAATCAACTCTTGACTTGTAAAGAGGAGTGGGAGATGACATCAAGGAGAGTCATACGCAAAAAGAACCACTCAAAAATATGGAATAATGAAGAAGTTATGATCGTTTGAACTTGATCTTGCAAAAAGTTGAATTTTGGTCGAAGTGCTTTAAATCATCTCACATAGCCTGATCTTTTCTTGCATTCCAAGACACATTGAAGCACATGTGAACCAGTGATGATGGAATCTTGTATGTGCTCTGAGGAAGTTGTGGAGAAGTTTGAGAGGTTAAAACTGGCCATATTTCGTGCCCTTAATTTCTTTGAATAAAAATGCAAATGAAGATGGGATCTTAGGTCAAAAATTGGGGTACAACAGTTGGGCTTACAAAATCACGTCCCTTGCTCATACGGACATTCTTTGGAGTTCTAAGGATATGGAAAGAGTAGCTGTCATTGATTGATATGGGGAATACCCTAATGTACTGTTGCTTGGAATTAGAGGGGGCATAACTTACAGTCCTTGTTTGGCTTTGAGACAGTTTGGTCGCGCTCGGAGAGACGGTCCCCATGAGCTGCTTCTTACAGATATTATCTTTGACTATAAGGAGGACGTTAAAGAGCATCGCCGAAGGTTTATACAAGCCTGGAGCATGGTGAACAGGTCTGACCCTCAAGAGTTAGGACTAAAGACTTCTCTCCCTATGCAACCTTATCTCCAGTGGGTTCGAGCCCGTGCTCAAAAGCTGGGGATGCCTTATGAAGCTGTGTTACCAGTGATTGTGGAGCATACCAATGAAGAAGGGGTTCCTTATACAGTTATTTACCCTTACATGCCTACTGATTTAGGGGCATTGAAGAGATCTTGGATCCAGTTAAAGGAAGAAAGGGATACCTATCGAGAGAAGTATCATGAGCAGGAAAGGAAGATCTTGAAGCTCACGAGGCAACTTGAGAATGAAAGGACAATCAATGATTATGTCAGCACAAATGGAAAGCGACCATGGGATTTCTGATTTTTTTGTTGTTTTTTAGTTTAGATTCATTTTCAGTTATTTCTTTTGTAACGCCTTAAAGGCATTGTTAAACATTTTTACAAGTTTGAATCTAATAAAGTTTGTTTATTTGTTGGTTTGCAAATTTGAATCTCCCAAAGTCTTTGAAATCATTTCATACGCATTCCATTATCATGCACCTCATCACAGGTACCATTACAAGTTTCTCATCTTCTTCGCTGTTTATTTCAGCACAGAATATCTTCTGAAATACCTACTGATCAAGCCATCAAAGCTCTTCAAGCATAAAATGCTCAGTTCCAAGAGATGTTCCTGAACTTGGCTAAAGGGAAACAGGATTTGAAGACTCTTATCTTGAAGGAGAAGAAAAAGAAGAAGAAGAAGGTGGTCCTCCTGAATATGGGTCACAACTTTGGGAATAGGTTGCGACAGGAAGCTGATTTGTCTCATTCATCTAAAGGAGGAGAGAATCAAGAGGAAGAAAAGGGTCCTAATCCTGTGGTCTCCAATAATGACACTGATTTTGATGAAGAACAGTATCCTCCTGCTGGGGATAGGTACAAGCAACTCGAAGACCGTCTGAGTGCAATGGAGATTCAGAAGATACCTCGTTTGGACTTTGGAGATCTGGGACTGGCATCTGGGGTGGTGATCCCTCAAAAATTCAAAGCTCCTGTTTTTGCTAAGTATGATGGAGTATCTTGTCCAAAGCTACACCTCCGCTCGTACGTCATAAAAATCCAACCCTACACTGCTGATAGAAATCTGTGGGTTCATTTCTTTCAAGATAGTCTGTCAGGGACTCAGCTTGAATGGTTTTATCAATTGGAAGGAGCTAAGATCCGCAACTGGGAGGACCTTGCTGCTGCTTTTTACAAGCAATACCAGTATAAAACCGACCTTGCTCCCACGCGTACTTAGAAGTGGAGAGATCTGGCAGGAAGAGTCCAACCCCCTCTGTCTGATAGGGAGTTGGTGGATATGTTTCTTGGGACTTTGTCTGGTCCATTTTTTAATCATTTGATCAGAAGTTCGTCCTCTGGGTTTACTGAATTGATTTTGACTGGGGAAAGGGTAGAAGCTGGTATCAGAAGTGGCAAGATACAGAAAGGTGCTTCATCAAGTTCAGAAAAGAAGCCTTCTAGAAAAGAAGCTAGTGCAGTTTACAGCTCGAGGAGCCAAAACCGACCTGAACTCCGCCAAGCAGTAAACACGGTAGTAATATCAAGACCCACCGTTGCCCCACAACGCAACAATCAGCAAAGAGTAGAGAGGCTGCAAAGACAGTATACTCGGCTCAGTATGACCTTATCTCAAATTTTACCGCAGTTATTGAAGACCAACTTGATAACTCTGAGGGAAGCCCCGAAGAATCCCAGCACCACATCTCTGCTGTATAATCCGAACGCCCGCTGCGCCTATCACTCCGATAGCCCGAGGCATGACACAAACAACTGCTGGGCCTTGAGGAACAAGGTGCAAGATTTGATTGAAGCTAAAGAAATTGAGTTTGACGCTCCGAAAAAGTCCAACATCATGACTGCTCCTATGCCTAAGCATGGAGTAAATTCTGTGGACGATGATTCATTTGTGGCCTTTGTGGAAGACATTTATACTCCATTGATGACAGTGAAGAAGAATCTATTATCGGCCATTTTATTTTCGGGCTATGGCGAAGGTTGCCAACTATGTTCAATCCTGCCTGCTGGTTGCCATTTACTGAAATCAGGTGTTCAACGCCTGATGGATAACAAAGAGATCATGTTCGAGAAAAATTTGATTCCATTGATTCCTGTTGAACATGTTTCCATCATAACCATTTCCGCCAATCCTTCCAAGGCTTCCTCGAGAAAGCCTGTTAGGATTACATCCGTTCCAAGAGTTGCTCCATTGATCATTACTATTCCTGGTCCAATCCCATACACTTCGGATAAGGCTGTCCCATGGCACTATGGGGCCGATGTGTATTATCATGGGATCAAACAAGACTTGAAGGTTGAAGAGGCTGATACTGAGGTCAACAATATTGTCGAGGCTAGCAAGGTCACCTGAAGCGGAAGACTCTTCTCTCCTAATATTTCCCCTCCAACTGTTCAAAAGCCTGTTGCCATTCCACCTGCCAGTACATCAGCTACTGTCCCATTTCATATTCCAATTATCACCCCTGTCGTCGAGCCGTCTGACACTCGGGGCAAAGAGATCACAGGTGAGCCTACCCGGACAGAGGCACCTAAGAAGATTATCGTAGAAACCTCTAGACATGAGATAGAGGAAATTCTGAAGATTATCAAGAAAAGCGACTACAACATAGTCGAACAGCTGGGGAAGACCTCGTCGAAGATCTCCATGTTATCCTTATTGTTGTGCTCGAAAGCCCATGCAAAGGCTTTAATTTCTTTCCTTAAAACTGCACATGTGCCGCATGAAACATCTGCTGATCAATTCAAAGACTGTGTAGCTAGTTTAACCGCTGACAATGGGTTGGGTTTCTCCAACGCAGATCTGACTGCCAAAGGAAGGAATCACAATGACGCTCTGCATGTTTCGATCAAGTGTAGGGGCACTACTTTGGCCCATGTACTGGTGGATACTGGGTCCTCATTGAATGTTTTGCCAAAGAAAGCATTAGATCGTCTGGATTGTGAAGGGTTGGTTCTGAAGCCGAGTAATATTGTGGTTAGGGAATTTGACGGGTCCAAAAGGATGGTGCACGGGGAGGTGGACGTCCCTGTTAAAGTTGGCTCTCAGATTTTTGCATCTACGTTCTATGTGATGGATATCCGACCATCTTATTCCTGTTTGCTGGGTCGCCCGTGGATTCATAAGGCTGGGGCAGTGACTTCTACGCTCCACCAGATGTTGAAATATCCAGTGAAGGGGAAGATTGTTATAGTACGAGGAGAAGAGGAGTACATGGTGAGTCATCTTAACTCCTTCCGGTATGTGGAGATGGATGGAGAGTTCATCGAAACCCCGTGCCAGAACTTTGAAGAGGTCCCCCAGACTCTGGCGTCGACTGAAACTGTTGCTGAAGAACCTCCGATGAAGATGGTTTCCCTCAAGGATGCTAGGGCTGTTATTGAAAAAGGTGGGTGTGCAAATTGGGGTCAACTCCCTAACTTCGCACACAAGACTGACAAGTTTGGTTTGGGCTTTACTGCAGAGGTTCAAAGGGCTATTCGGCACGCACAGATTGGAAGACCTCCTCTGCGCATCAATAATCCGGGAGTGAATGCAATTGAGTATGATGAAGAAGAGTCAGAGTTTGAAAGCTGGATTTACCCGACTACCGACGGTGGATTGAATAATTGGACGGCGAAGGACTTCGTGCCCGTTTCTTTTATTACATAGTAATAGACTTTTGTTTTTGAGATTTGTAACAGACAGTTTAAAACTTTACGGCCCGGTGCCTTGCCCGAAGCACCTTGGCTTTGTTTGTGAGGGCTTAATATTTGTCATTTCCATATATCATTAATAAAGCATTGGATGTTTTCTTGCATTACAAATTTTGCGCTCCTTGTTTTTCTTTTCTATCTTGCACTTTATTAAAACAGCTATTGTCTTACACACACTCACATATCATAATGCATATCCACATCCACTCTGGATCCCACTGATAACGACTCTGCTACTGCCAGTTATGACTTCGAAAGTCCGATCAACCAAGCCGAGGACGAAGGTGAGGATGATTGCGAAGTGCCTGGGGAACTTTCTAGACTGTTACTACAGGAAGGGAGGGCCATATAGCCTCATGAAGAGCCAGTGGAATCAGTAAATTTGGGTACAGAGGAAGACAAGAAAGAGGTCAAGATCGGCGCAAATCTGGAGTCTAGCGTCAAGCAACGATTGATACAGATGCTACGTGACTATGTTGAGATCTTCGCTTGGTCTTATGAAGATATGCCTGGGTTGGATACCAATATTGTGGTTCACCGCTTGCCAACTAAAGAAGACTGTCCTCTAGTGAAGCAGAAAGTTCACCGAATGCGCCCAGAAATGTCTGAGAAATCAAAGTTGAGGTCATGAAACAATTTGATGCCGGTTTTCTAGCGGTTACTTCTTACCCGCAGTGGGTTGCCAACGTGGTTTCGGTGCCGAAGAAAGATGGTAAGGTACGGATGTGTGTGGACTATAGGGATCTGAACAGGGCAAGCCCCAAAGATGATTTCCCACTCCCTCACATCGATGTTCTGGTCGACAACACCATGTAGCATAAGATCTTCTCCTTTATGGATGGTTTTTCTGGTTATAATCAGATTAAGATGGCTCCCGAAGACATGGAGAAGACGACCTTCGTTACGCAGTGGGGTACCTTTTGCTACAAGGTTATGCCGTTCGGATTGAAGAATGCTGGGGCAACATATCAGCGCGCCATGGTCGCTTTGTTCCACGACATGATTCACCATGAGATTAAGGTGTACGTTGATGACATGATTGCGAGATCCCAAACTGAAGAAGAACATCTTGACTATCTCCAGAAGCTATTCGACAGGTTAAAGATGTACAAACTGAGGTTGAACCCGAACAAGTGCACCTTCGGGGTAAGATCTGGTAAGCTGCTGGGTTTCGTTATTATTGATAAAGGTATTCAAGTGGATCCTGCAAAGGTGAAAGCTATAAAGGAAATTCCAGCTCCCCGAACAGAAAAAGAAGTCAGAGGCTTTTTAGGACGTCTGAACTACATTGCCCGATTCATTTCGCACCTGACTGCTACTTGAGAACCAATCTTCAAGCTGTTGAAGAAAGATCAAGTGGTAAGATGGAATGATGAATGCCAGGCCGCTTTCAAAAGGATCAAAGAATATCTCCAAGAGCCATCCATTCTGATGCCTCCGGTTGAAGGAAGATCTTTGATCTTATACTTGACAGTACTCAACAATTCAATGGGGTGCGTGCTGGGGCAGCATGACGAGTCTGGCCGAAAAGAGCATGCTATTTACTACCTTAGCAAAACGTTTACCGACTGTGAGACCCAATACTCACTGCTTGAGAAAACTTGCTTCGCTTTGGCATGGGCTGCTCACCGGCTGAGACAGTATATGCTGACTCACACTACCCTATTGATATCAAAGATGGATCCAATCAAGTATGTCTTCGAAAAGCCTGCCTTGTCCGGAAGAATAGCAAGATGACAGATGATCTTAACTGAGTATGACATCCAATACACAACCCAAAAGGCAATCAAGGGGAGTTTTTTAGCAGATCATCTAGCGCATTAGGCCGTGGATGATTACCAGTCTATGAATTTCGAGTTCCCGGATGAGAACATCATGTTAGTGACCGACTGTGAAAAGCCTGGACCAGATGAAGGACCTGAGGAAGGATCCCGATGGTCTATGTATTTTGACGGAGCTTCAAACGCGTTGGGTAATGGTATTGGCTCCGTGATCATATCTCCTGAAGGCTATCATACTCCGTTCACCGCCCGATTATGTTTTAACTGCACCAACAACATGGCGGAGTATGAAGCGTGCATTATGGGCCTTCGAGCAGCTATTGACCTAAGGATTAAGTTTCTGAGTGTGTTCGGAGATTCCGCTCTCGTGATCAGTCAGATCAAAGGCGAGTGGGATACGAAACACCCAAATCTTATTCCTTACAAAGAGTATGTATTGACGCTGCTTTCGCACTTTGAGGAGATAACCTTTGAACACTTCCCAAGAGAGGAGAATCAGCTGGAGGACGCGCTAGCTACTATGTCTTCTATGTTCAAGGTCAGGTGGGACAATGAAGCTCCCCAGATTACCATTGAGAGGTTGGATGAACCCGCGCATTGCTGTGACATTGAGACTGAAGAGGTAGCAGATAAACCTTGGTTCCACGAGGTAAAAAGGTATCTTGAGGATCAAGAGTACCCCGAGGATGCATCTGTTAATGATAAAAAGTTTCTGAGGAGGTTCACTGTGAAGTTCTTCATCAGCAACGGTGTCCTTTACAAGCGTAACCATGACTCAACCTTACTGCGATGTATGGATAAGAACGAGGCGGAAAGGATTATGGCAGAGTTATATGAAGGTACTTTCGGAACTCATTCCAGTGGACACACCATGGCAAAGAAAATCCTACGGGCAGGATACTATTGGTCTACTATGGAAGCCGATTGTTATCAGCATTCTCGGACCTGTCATAAGTGCCAAGTCTATGCTGATAAGGTGCATATACCTCCAGTCCCTCTGAACATCTTGACAACTCCTTGGCCTTTTGCAATGTGGGGCATCAATATGATTGGTGAGATCAGGCCTACTGCGTCCAATGGGCATCGTTTCATTCTGGTAGCCATTGATTACTTTACAAAGTGGGTTGAGGTAGCTTCCTTTGCTACAATGACCAAGAAAGTTGTGGCACAGTTTATTCGACATAATTTGATTTGTCGATATGGTGTACCCGAGAGGATCATTACGAACAACGGTACAAATCTCAACAATACAATGATCACCGAGCTCTGCAAACAGTTCAAGATACAGCATCAGAACTCTTCTCCTTACCAGTCGAAGATGAATGGGGCTGTTGAAGCGGCTAATAAGAACATCAAGAAGATTGTGCAGAAGATGACGGTGACATACAAAGATTGGCACGAGATGTTACCATTTTCTCTTCATGGGTACCAAACTTCAGTGCGGACTTCAACAGGGGAAACACCCTACTCTTTGGTGTATGGCATGGAAGCAGTCTTACCCATTGAGGTCCAGATACCTTCTCTTCGGATTATGAAGGATGCAGGTTTGAGCAAGGACGACTGGATCCAGACCCGGCTTGATCAGCTGAACTTAATCGATAAAAAGAGACTTACTGCTATTTGTCATGGTCAGACGTATCAAAAGCGAATGATCAAGGCATTTAACAAGAAAGTCAGACGATAAGAGTATCAAGTCGGGGATATGGTGATCAAGCGCATCATACTGCCGCAAGGTGATCCCAGGGGCAAATGGACCCCTACGTATGAAGGGCCATTTGTGGTTAAGAATATTTTCTCAGGAGGAGCAATGATTCTAACCACCTTGGATGGTGACGACCTTCCTCACCCCGTCAATGCAGACATAGTGAAAAAATACTACGCATAATCAAAGACCCGCTAGGTTGACTGGCCTAGGCAAAAATAAGGGCTTCCCGGCGAACCAAAAGGGTTCGGGCAAAAATAAGGGATGAAAATAAAAAAATATGTACACCCGGCAAGTCAAAAACCTGAAAAGGTGGCTTGGGCAAAAAAGGGTATCCCGGTGGACTGAAAACCCGAAAGGGCGGTCCAGGAAAAAATTAGGGATCAAAGCATAACACTATGTCTCATTGGATCATCGTGCAACCAGACTCCGGTATCGACTATCAAGCTCAGACGACACCAATCAATATGATCTACCTTCAACCAAGTAGCGAGGTGATGAGATGCTCGAAGATATAAAGGCAATAGAAGATTTGGAACCCAGTGGGATCATTCACATAGCTATTTTTTCTTTGTTTTACACAAATTATGTAATTTCTATCATTCGGCGGCGTTCTCTTACTAGGACGCCATCCTCTTGTACAAAAACGCCTATTTACATGCCAACTTCAAAATCAATACAATTCATTTTCACAAAGAAATTTCAAATTGTTTTCCTTTTTCTGTTTTGTTTCGCAAGAACGTCCAATGTTCATTTTTGATATATGCATTTGACAATAATTGCTGCTCATAAATATTTACAAGCGAAACAAAGACGATTACTCGTAATTCCAGGAACAGGGGCAGACAAGAAATGTCTAAACCTTACAATTTCTCTATTCACCAGGTACGGGGATAGACCCAGCTGGAGAATATGACCAAAGGTACATTCACTCCCCGCATAGCAAAGGTATCTAAAAACGTTGATTCTCCCCAAGCAAAGCTTATCTATCACCAGCACTAAAAGATTATCCCCAGTGGAGTTTATTTCTTCCACAAGCATAAACTCAATCCCCGACAGGTTTCATTATCGCCAGCAGCGGTAATTCATCCCCAGCCAAGGTTATTCCTCCGAATCAACAGATCTTCTAGCAGAGTATCTCTTCCCCACAAAGTCATTCTCTCACCAGTTTATTCTCCAGTAGGATTATCCTCACAATCATCTTCGGTCGTTATCCCCGGCGAGAACAAAGAATTCAACTCCTTGCACTCTCCAGCAGTCGTCCGGGATTTATTTTCCCCAGTTAGAGAATATCATAAAAACATTTGCATATCCATACATCATGACATATGCATATGCATCATACAACACAATCTCATTTATTTTGAGAACATCATTGCTTGATACATATCATGCATTACATACGACAAACCTTTACCTTTCAGGAAAGATGCAACCAAATCTTCACAAATTCAAGCTATGAAGCCCGGATTCAACCGGATAGTACCTTGATTTCTACAACATATTGTGAAGCCCGGATTCGACCGGATAACAATATCAAACACCGCGAAGCCTGGATTCGACCAAATAGTGGTTTATCTTTAAGCTATGAAGCCTGGATTCAACCAGATAATAGTTTAATCCCCAGCAAGCCGTGAAGCCCGGATTACGACCGGATAATAACTCAGCAGGTACCATGAAGCCTAGATTCGACCAGATGGTGGTATATCATAAACACAAGCCGTGAATCCAGGATTACGACCGGATAACAGCTCAGCAAGTTATTGTGAAGCCTAGATTATGACCAGATAGCAATACAAGTTACTGTGAAGCCTGGATTACGACCAGATAGCAGCCAAAGACACCGCGAAGCCTGGATTACAACCAGATAGTGGTACATCTTTAATACAAGTTATGAAGCCCGGATTCGACCGGATAGTATCTTGATTTCTCCAATCACCATGAAGCCTAGATTCGACCAGATAATGGTATGAGACGTTGCGAAGCCTGGATTACGACCAGATAGCGGCAAAAGACACTGTGAAGCCTGGATTATGACCAGATAACAGTAAGGGACATTGTGAAGCTTGGATTACGACCAAATAGCAGTTTACCCGGCCAATTACTATGAAGCCCAGATTCGACCGGATATTAGTAGGCCCAAAATCCAAAGGGAAGCCCGGATTACGACCGGATAACCATTTGATCTCTTCTGAAGCCTGGGTTACAACCAGATAAGAAGTAAGGTATTGTGAAGCCTGGGTTACGACCAGATAGCAGTACAGGACACCATGAAGCCTGGATTTGACCAGATAATGGTATAAAGCATCGTGAAGCCTGGATTACGACGAGATAACGATAAAAGGACTGAAGCCTGGATTACGACTAGATAATAGTACAAGACGTTGAGAAGCTTGGATTTCGACCAAATAGAAGTTTACCTGGACAGTTACTAAGAAGCCCGGAGCCGACCGAATATTAGTGTGCCTTAAATTCAAGTTGAAGCCCGGATTCGACCGAATAACAACTCATTTCCTTATGAAGCCTGGATTACGACCATATAAGAATCAAGAAATTGCAAAGCCCAGATCATGACCAGATAGCAAGTTTAATCTCATCTCCCCAGTAAGTCACTGTAAAGCCTGGATTACGACCAGATAGCAGTCGGCCTTATCACTATGAAGCCTAGATCACGACCAAATAGTAGTTCATTTTCACCTCTTCGACCAAGAGACAATTTCCCCAGTAGAATAATGGACGACATAAGCTCCTAAAATTCTATTTTCTCTCGAGATAGAGACCATCATTTCCCAGCATAGTCTTCCTCAACAACAGGTATACAAACTCTCGCTAAGGAATCTCTTATGCGATTGAAACTCCTTCGGATGGTATCTTTAAGCCCATCTTCCATAATCAATTTCCACATGGCATCTGTAAGCCCATTCCCGACATCACAAGACAATTGCCACTTCATGCGAGTGCAAATTTCTAGGCACTCTAGTGTTCAATCATCTTCCACCTTCGGATCACGAAAGGAAAACAAGCCAATCTACATCCTCAGGTTTAAGAAGATTGAACAGGGGAAACTGTTGTACCCCAAAATTTTCCCTCCCATATTTCTCAATACACTTCAAGTGAGATCCTCAAGTTGCTCAAGGAAGTCCAAGGGTTGACCAGACAAGCTCTCTCCTAAAGCAGTCTACCTCAAATTAGGGTTTGATGTTGCATCAAGATACTTGAGTCCAAGGGATCCCAAATGCTCACCATTGTCCTAATATGTTCTCAAGATCATCCATGTCAAGTTTCAAGCCTTGCAGAGGAAGTTTGCTCAGTCAATTGCTCAAAGGGCTGAAAATCCACTATGTTAGGGCAAAAGTCAACTGTGGCCCACATACAGTCAAACTTCAAGATTTTTGGTCAACATCCTCATTTTGAAGTATATTTCATCATTTTATCAAGGGTTGATCATGATTCATCAAGGATTACTCACAATTCATCAAGAACCAAAAGTTGCTAAATTAGGGTTTTGTAGGAAAAGTCAACTCAACTTTGACCAAGCATAACTTTCTCATACTTTATGAGAAATGACCCATAAAAAGCTCATTTTGAAGAGTATGCAATTCCCTACAATCCATATTCATCTCCCAAGTTCAAAATATGCACTCAAAAGAAGTTATGAATTTGGACATTATAGGTCATTTTGAAAAGTCAACAAAAACACCTTTTTTTCAAAGCTTCATACATGACCATGGAATACCAAATTAAGATGAGACCAAAAGGTTTGCTTAGAGGACATCTCAAGATTTCTAAAAAGTCCAAGAACACCTTCAAAGAATCAAAATTGAGGAAGTTATGCATTGGTAAAGTTGACCTTTTTTGCAAAATTGTCAAAAGTCAACTATGCCTCAAATTGAAATTTTTGCTAAATGGGCCTAATCTTTTGCATTTGTTTTGAGTTGGTAGCATGATACACGAGCCCTAGCTCTTTTCACTTGTCATTATCTTATTTTTATTATTTATTTTGATTTTTATTTGAATTAAATCAATTTAAATCAAAACAAATCATGAAAAATCCAAATCATTGAAATCTCAAGATATTGTGCATGTTTTAGGTCCTATATGCAGCTGGCAAGTGAATCAATTCGTGCAAAGCCTTTGTGTGCATGAAAATATTGGTTTTGGCTTATTTTTGGAAAGATCTTCAATTGAATCAAATCAAGATCAAAAGCTATAATGGACAAAGATTGAGAGCAGAATTTCAACCCTAATTCAGTCCTTAGTATATAATATACAATTGTAGACCTAAAAGACAAGCTTTGGAGGCGTGAGAAGGCAGAACAAAACTTGAAAAAATAAAAGAAAAGTGTTGATTTGATTTTGTACTTCCAGGCGCTTTCTAGGTCCCCTACCCATCTCATTCGCTTCCTGGGATCACAAGCAAGCTATACCAATCAAGAACAAGGAGTTTCCAGCGCTAGAACTCACTGTAAGTCAGCCACGACAATGGCTTCTTCTTGAAATCGAATTGCATGATTTTGGCATCTATAGCATGAAATACTTGTATATTCTTGCTCCTTAAAATATTTGTAAGCTATCTATAACATTCAATTGCGTTTTTGTGGAATATCTCAGGAATTGCCATTATTAAGGTTTTATGCTTCATTTTAGGATCTTTTGGTACAGGTGAAATTGGCCCACAAAAAGGGCATCATAATGCTCAGCAGGTCCAGACGAGTTGATTCATGGCATTAGGTTTCATTTATCATACCCATGGAAGATTTTGAAACAAGCCAGGGTTGTAGCTACGGACATATGTCCGTAGGTAAAAGTATTTGACTTTTACCAACAGAGAGAGGAAGAAGATGACATGTGTGGCTCCATCTCATTCGTTCATTTGAATTCTGGCGCGTGTTTTACAACTAGTGTCATTTTATTCATTTTGTTTCATATAATAATCAACTGAACCAAATGGCCCAGTGGTGGCCAGGGAAGCGTTAAGGCATTGGAGGGCATGAGTTCAGGGGTTCGACCCCTGCCTCCAACATTTGCATTTTTCTTGAATTTTCTCTATAGATTCCATGTCCCAAAAAGCATGAGGACCACCATGCGCCCTCAGAATCCAACCAACCAGGTGTCCAAGGAGCCAGATCTGATGGACATCATGTGGTGACCATGATACAACCTAGTCATCGCATAGCATTGAATCATGACAAGTCAACGTGGACCAACCTCTTTTGGGCCCAGGGCTTGCTATTCACACCCCCCATTTTGCTGACTTCTCATGCCTAATTCTTCTTTTTTCTTTTTTATATTTTGTCTTTATTAATTGTTTTAATTATTTTTACTAACATAAAATCAATTCCTTTTTTATTAAAAAAATCATAAAAAAACAATTTTTCATCCAATTAGATTTAGGTTTATTTTTTCTATCAAAAAAATTAATTAATTAAATTATTTTACTTAATTTTAGGGTAATTTTAATTATTTTGTAAATAAATTAAAAACAATTAGAAAATTAGGGTTTTGGTTTTAATTTAATTTCCATTTTCTTTTTCTTAAAATAATAAAATACAAAAAATAGGTCATGTAAATTATTTTCTTTAATTTAATTTAATTATTAATTAGATTTGTATTTATTTTTAAAAAAACCTAATTCTTTTTCTCTAAAGAAATAAAAAACAATCAAAAAATAATTTTTCTTTCAATTAGGTTAGACGGGGTCAATACCCTAATTTCTTATCATTCTTAATTTCATCGCGCGCGCTTTATTATTTTATTTTACAATATTGATGTAATTGCTCATAAGTTGTAATAGATTAATTAGGGTTTTTCTCCTTTTCATTTATCGTTTTGACGTGTTTGTTTTTGGCTATGTAAATACCCGAAGCCTTGTAATAGCGTAGCTTTATTTCCCGCACTTTAATTTCCGCAAAATATTAAACTGTTAGATGTATGATATTAGGGTTGCATGACAAGAATGTATGATTAACTTTAAAACAGTTAGCAAACCCCCGATGTGCAAAGATGATAATCTGAAATTGAATCACTCGCACATGCGCACTCCTAGGGTACACTCCCACTTCAGTTGCCTTCGGTAAACGATCATTAAGTATAGGGTATTTTAGTGGTCGCTCTCTTAACTAAACAAAGATCAAAGTCCCGTTCGTAAAAGTTGCCTCAGAATGGTTGCCTCGGAATTGTTTCCTCGAATAATTGATCTAAGACATTAGGGTTACTACTAAGACGTCCTAACATTGCTTTGGTGATCGTACGTCCTTTTTGAATTGACCCTTAAAACTCCAACGACGGTGCTACCTACTCAATAATAGTAGGATAGAATTGTCTAAAGGAAACAAGAATAGAAACATTCTCTTTTTCGAGTAGGTAGATTAGTTCTTAAGTACTTGCTCAAACAAACAAACAAACTTTTTCACACTTACACTCTCTTTCAAACAAAGTTTTCAAAACGACTTCGTAACACTCTTGAAGACAAAAGCAAGGGTTAAATCAAAGTAAAACAAAAACTTTTTCAAATCAAACACATACAAGCAAATTTTCAAAATGATGAGCAAGTACCTAAGAGCCCGTAGAAAACTACGGATATAAAGGGTGGTAATACACTTCCTTTCTATAATCTACCCCCCGTACTCAAAATCTCGAAAAAAGGATTTTTTCTATGCTTTTTCCTTTCCAGTTGGATAAAATAAAAGGGTGGCGACTCTTGCTTACCGCGACATTTTGCAAACACAAATGCAAAACGCAAACCAGCATTCCTAAAACAGTCCGGTTCTGGCCACCGTATCACACATACCGATAGATAAGGTTATGTCTGATGAACTGGGCCATGACGTTCTTGGTAACTGAAGCAAATGAGGCTGCCTCGACCCACTTTGTGAAGTAATCAATGGAAACCAGGATGAAGCGGTGCCCATTAGAAGCGGTAGGTCTAATCTCTTCGATCACATCTATGCCCCACATTACGAAAGGCCAAGGAGCAGTCAAGACATTCAAGGGAACTGGAGGCACATGTACTTTATCAGCATAGATCTGGAACTTGTGACAAGTTTGAGAATGCCGATAACAGTCTGTTTCCATAGTGGACCAGCAGTATCCTGCCCTCAGAATCTTCTTAGATATTGTGTTCCCACTAGAATGGGTGCCAAAGGTACCTTTGTGCATATCTGCCATAATCTTCTCTGCCTCATTCTTGTCTACACACCGAAGAAAAGTAGAATCGTGGTTGCTCTTGTAGAGGATTCCATTATTGAGGAAAAACTTGGCAGAGAACCTTCTTAGGAACTTCTTATCATTGACGAAATCTCTCTCAGGATACTCTTGGGCCTAGAGGTATCTTTTCACTTCATGAAACCAAGGTTTGTCCCCTACTTCTTTAGTATCCACCTCATAACAGTATGCTGGTTTGTCCAATCTCTCAATGCTGATATGAGGAGCTTCATTATCCCATCTGACTTTAAACATGGATGACATAGTAGATAGCGCGTCTGCTAATTTGTTTTCTTCTCATGGAAAATGCTCAAAGGTAACTTCTTTGAAGTGTGGAATCAACATCACCAAGGCCGAGTCTCCAAATATGCTCAAGAATTTGATTCTCAAGTCGATAGAATCTTTGAGACCCATAATGCATGCTTCATATTCAGCCATGTTGTTGGTACAGTTAAAACATAGTCTAGAAGTGAAAGGAGTATGACAACCTTCAGGAGATATGATCATAACACTGATGCCATTGCTAAGTGCATTGGAAGCTCTGTAAAAAACCATAGTCCATCGGGATCCTTGTTCAGGTCTGTCACACAGTCCAAGTTCTTCACAATCATTCACTGACATGATTTCCTCGTCAGGGAACTCAAACTTCATGGATTGATAGTCGTCCACAGCATGATGAGCCAAATGATCAGCTAGTACACTTCCTTTTATTGCCTTTTGGGTAGTGTACTGAATGTCGTATTCGGTCAGGACCATTTGCCATCTTGCTATTCTTCCAGAGAGAGAAGGCTTCTCAAATATGTATTTGATAGTGTTGTACCCCAAAATTTGCCCTCTTATTTCTCAAGGAACCTCTCACAAGGATTCTAAAAATTCAAGCTTGCACAAGTACAATTGGATTTTCCAGCATCAAGTTAAAGAGGAAACTGTTAAAAAAGGGCAAAATAGATAAAAATAATCTTTTTGACAAAATTGGAGAAAAAATAAGTCTTCTTCGATTCCCCTTGCTTCGATTGGGATATGGTCCCTTTCATGCCTCCTTAGATCCATCCTTTATGCCTCCTTCGATCCACAAAGCAATGACCTCCTGCATGCAAGCTTCGACTGCACCATTGGCCTCACATGGTTAACAATGCAATGGTGGCCTGCATGCCTGCTTCGATTGGACATTTGATGCCTGCATGCTTGTGTTAATTGGAAAAATAATTCTCTCCATACTTGTTTTGATTCAAAAAGTAATGGATGGCTGCATACAACCTTCGATTGAGCAGTATTTTCCTTCTTGCATGCTTCAAAGCAAGAGGCTCCCACCAGGCTAGCAGGCACAAGACAAAAATCCTCATGTAGCCTCCTTCGATTCAAAGAGGAAAAGCCTCCTGTTGATGTCCTTCAATTTAGAATACAAGTGCATTCTTTACGCTTGCTCCCAATTCACAAGGCAAGGATCTTCTTCAGGCCAGCAGGCACAAGGTTATGGCCTATTGCAGCTTCCTTTCGATTCAGAAGCCATTTGCCCTTTGCATGCTTCCTTCGATTCACAAAAGCCAGGATTCCCTTCAGGCCAGTATGCACAAGGAAAAGGCTTCCCAATGGCTAGCACTCACAAGGAAATGGCGCCCACAAAGCATTGGTCATTTTTCACGCTAGCTTCGAATGAGCAATATTTCCTTTGAAAACAGTCTGTTTCGAAACACATAATTTCTATACCATGACACACAACTTGGTGGCCCATTCTAAGGACATGCATTAACATATCTGGGTTTCCTTTTTCAAAGGATACACAAGCTGGCGCATTCGAAGGACAGGCACATAGTCCATTCGAAGGATACATATTTGGCCCTTCCAAAGATACCCACATTGACCCATTCAAAAGACATGTCTGGGCGTCCCATTCAAAGGACATGTTTGATGGCCCATTCCAAGGACCTGAAAGACATACCTTAAGACATATTTTGGTGACCCATTCAAGGGGCACACATTTGGCTCCTTCGAAGGATGCACAAAAAGATACCATTCGAAAGACACTTTGTGATCGGTGGAAATAAAACTGACTGTTTTTAAAGCTGGTTCGCGAAATGTCGCGGTAAGCAAGAGTCGCCACCGTCTTTTATGTTCTCCAATATGGAAAGGACAAAAGCACAGCAAAATTCCTTTTCGAGATGTTTCTCGGTTCGGGAGGTAGATTATAGAAAGGGAAGGTGTTAGCACCCTTTCTATCCATGGTTATCCATGGGCTCTTAGGTACTTGCTCACTATGTTTTCAAAAATTGTTTGCTTTTCAAGTGTTTATGGGTTTTGAAAAATTTAGTTTGAAAAACTTCTAGGTAACTCTTTTATCAGTCCTCAAGAGTGTATGAAGTGTTTGTTTGAAAACTTTTTAAAAGTGTAGGTGCGAAAAGATGTTTTTGTTTTTTGAAAGAGCAAGTACCGAGGAGAAATCTACCTACTCTAAGGAATTAAGCTGTGTAAGAGTCCTTTAGACAGTACTATCCCACTATTGAGAAGTAGGTAGCACCGTCGTTGGAGTCATTCGGGTCAATTCGATTATGAGGGACATGTGTGGTCACCAAAGCAATAGTAGGACGCCTTAGCGGTAACCCTAATGTCCTAGATCCTTTTTATCCGAGGCAACTGTTTCGAGGCAACTGGATCTTTAGATAGGAGGGCGACCTCTAAAACACCCTATACTTGATGACCACGTCGAGGCAACCAGTGAGGCGTACCCTAGGAGTGGCATGTGCATGTGTGTTGTTTCGATTCATATTATCTTTGAACATGCATCTTTGTGAGCTACGGATTGACTTTATTTTTCATACAAGTCTTGTCATGCATAATTAACAGTTTAATAATTTGCGGGAAATAAAGTGCGGAAAGTAAATCTACGCTATTACAAGGCGCGGGTATATACATCGCCAAAAACATAACCCTTTGGAAAATATAAATTGCGAGAAATTAAATAAAGCGATAAAAGAGGTCCTAATTATCTATTACATCCTTGGAAACAGTTACATAAATATCATCAAAATAATAAAGCACGAAAAGAAATTAACTCGGGAAAAGTCTTAGGGTTTTGACCCTTTTTGAGAAAAGAATGGCATTTTGTCCTTTTTTGCACTTAATTAATATTAAACCTAATAAAAAGTATTTTTGTATTTTTTATGTTTTAATGAAAATAAAATAAAAAGGAAAATATGGTTAAAAGTTAGTAAAAAAAACCTAATTCTAATTTATTTTATTTATTGTAAAAGAAAATTAAAATTAAACCTAATTAAACTAAATTAATTTAAGTTAGTGTTTATTTACAAAATAATTAAACTAAAGTGAAATTAATAATAATAAATAAAATATTTACATTTTTTAGTTTTCTGAATTTTTATTGTGAAAAATTAATTATGTTAATTTTAGTGATAATAATAATAATTAGAAAAATAATTAATAAATAAACTAGAAAATATAAAATAAAAAGAAAAAGGAATGGACCAAGGGGGTTCTGGCCAGGTTAGGAGGTGTTTTCTAGAACTTTGAAGCCCAATTCCTCAAGCCTGGTTTGACTTTCTGACTTCTCCATGGCACGTGTTGACTGGGTACATGGTGGTCATCCACTCTAGGCCATTGGATCTGGGTTTGAGGCCACTTGGCGCACTGATTTATGAGGTGTATGATGGACTATTCTTTGAAGCCTGCATGAGATTACATAAGAAAAAATGGAAACAATTTATTTGGGGGACCTGGGAATCGAACCCAGGTCCCAACGCTCAATGCCTGTTCGCCCTTGCCACTATGCCAGCTTGCTTTAGTTGATATTGATATGCACAACAAATAATATATTAGTGATCCTTAACAATGCCTGGAAAAAAAATATAAAACACGTGTTTTTTGAACAAACGAATGAGAGGGAGACGCGTCACCGTCTTCTTCGTTGATCCCTGGTTTTTTACCTGCAGATTTTTATCCGCAGGAGGTTTCGTAGATCGCTTCAAAAATTGTCCTCAGGCCATGAAAATGCCACCTGAGACCATGGGCATATTCGTCTTGGTTCCCTGATCATCCCTATCCCCATTATTGGGTCCAATTCGCCCTGTACCAAAAACACCTAAAATACAAGAACATGAACCCTAGAATCGGGCATCACGATTCAGGGTCTAAAAACGAAATTGGCTATTACAGTTATGTTATAAATCAAGCAAGGAGTATGAATATGCTAACGTTTTTGAGAAAAAAATGCAAGAATAGAGAATTCAAGTCTCTTGTTCAGAGGCGAGTTTGTGATGACTTACAGCGCTTTGTAGGTGGTCTCAGGACGGGTTTATGATCGCTTTAGCTTCAGTGGATAGAAAGGAAGAAGGCTACATGCTCCTTTTGGTCTGAAAACGTCTGCAATGCTGTTCTTGATCTCTCACTTTTCCAACAAATTTTCAATTTTGCTTTGGCCGTTTTAGCAATGTCTCAGTCGTGAATTAGGTTTAGGTTACTTGCATATGTATAAGGCAAGCAGTCTAGGTCCAAATTTGGGCTTGTATCTTTGTGTATTGAAGTTTTTGAGATTTTGTTGACCACCATTGAAAATCTTTCCATATTTGAAGAAAATCTAAGATTTTATGCACAAAAAAGGCTTAGCACGAATTGGTTAGCTGGCATATGACATATAAAAGCTATTCAAATCACAAAGATGCTATTCCATTGATTTTTAGATTTTATTTGAATTATTATGGATTTAAAATGAATTAAATCAATAAAAATTAAATAAAATGGAAAAATAAATGTTTGATCCTAAAATTAATCATGGGACACGTGTTTGGTCTGACAAGGCTGAATCAAGTGGAAGAAAGTGGGCCCTTTTGTCAAAAATTGAAGTTTTAAGGATAGTTGACTTTTGCAAATTCATAAAAATTTCCCAACTTCTCCAATGCATATCTTGCTCAATTTTGATCATATGAACATGTTCTTGGACATTTTGGAAAGGTCTTGAAGTCCTCTAACCAATGCCTTAGGTCCCATGTCATTTGGATTTACCAATCTCAAGTTATGGTCTTTGACTTAAAATGCCTTTTTGTTGACTTTTAAAATTGACCTATAATGTAGAAATTGATAACTTTTTGTGAGAGCATTTCTTGGACTTGGAATGTGAAGATGAGTTGTAGGAAATGTCATCCCCTTCAAAATGAGCATTGAATGGGATTTTTCTGATGAACCATGAAAAAGTTATGCCTTGGTCAATGTACAGTTGACTTTTCAATTGTCCAAAAATAACAACTTTTGCATCTTGATGATTTTTGAGCCATGCTTGTGGAATCATGATCAAGACTTGATCAAATGATGATTGTGTACTCAAAATAAGATGTTGACCAAATTTTTTGACTTTTGACTGTAAAAATGACCATTTTGCCCCTGCAGTTGATTGTGAAGCAAATGGAGCTTTTGACTGTGAAAACTGGCATTGTGAGACTTGAGACTTGACATGTAGATGCTTGAGAATATATATAGGCCTATGGGACTTGATTGGACCATTGAAAACCTCAAATTCCTTGCAAGAACCAAAACCCTAATTTTGACTGGCTTAGGAGGCATCTGGACTGTGCAACCTTTGAGAAGTCTTGAACCATTTGAAGATGATTCTTGATAAACCTTGAAGAATATGGGAGGGCAAATTTTGGGGTACAACAGTTGCCCCTGTTCAATCTTCTTAGACCTGAGGATGTAGATTGGCTTGCGTGCCGTTCGTGATCCGAAGGTGGAAGATGATTGAACACTAGAGTGCCCGGAAATTTGCACTCGCATAGTAGAATATCAGCAATGTGATGTCGGGAATGGGCTTACAGATGCCATTTGGAAGTGTAATGGATAGTTGTGGAGATGTGCTTAAAGATGCCATCCAGGGGTGTCGATCGCGTAAGAGATTCCTTAGCGAGAACTTGCGTACTTGAGAATGAAAGATAATTTCCTGGCCTGTTACAGGTGTTGATCTTCAAACTCTTCATGCAGATATGCCCTGGCTAGATACAGGTATCAAATCCACAATCAATCGCTCACAGATATGCCCTGGCTAGATACAGGTATCGAATCTGGAATTAGTCGTCCACAGATATGCCCTGGCTAGATACAGGTATCGAATCTCTAAACTCTTCATACAGATATGCCCTGGCTAGATACAGGTATCGAATCTACAATCAATCACTCACAGATATGCCCTGGCTAGATACAGGTATCGAATCTGGAATTAGTCGTCCACAGATATGCCCTGGCTAGATACAGGTATCGAATCTACAATCAGTCGCTCACAGATATGCCCTAGCTAGATACAGGTATCGAATCTACAATCAATCGCTCACAGATATGCCCTGGCTAGATACAGGTATCGAATCTGGAATTAGTCATCCACAGATATGCCCTGGCTAGATACAGGTATCGAATCTCTAAACTCTTCATGCAGATATGCCCTGGCTAGATACAGGTATCGAATCTATAATCAATCACTCACAGATATGCCCTGGCTAGATACAGGTATCGAATCTAGAATTAGTCGTCCACAGATATGCCCTGGCTAGATACAGGTATCGAATCTGGAACTTCAAACTCTTCATGCAGATATGCCCTGGCTAGATACAGGTATCGAATCCACAATCAATCGCTCACAGATATGCCCTGGCTAGATACAAGTATCGAATCTGGAACTGATCGTCTACAGATATGCCCTGGCTAGATACAGGTATCGAATCTCTAAACTCTTCATGCAGATATGCCCTGGCTAGATACAGGTATCAAATCTACAATCAATTACTCACAGATATGCCCTGGCTAGATACAGGTATCGAATCTGGAATTAGTCGCCCATAGATATGCCCTGGCTAGATACAGGTATCGAATCTGGAACAAGTCGTCTACAGATATGCCCTGGCTGGATACAGCTATCGAATCTCTAAACTCTTCATGCAGATATGCCCTGGCTATATACATGTATCGAATCTACAATCAATTACTCACAGATATGCCCTGGCTAGATACAGGTATCGAATCTGGAACTTCAAACTCTTCTTGCAGACATGTCCTGGCTAGATACAGGTATCGAATCTACAATCAATCACTCACAGATATGCCCTGGCTAGATACAGGTATCGAATCTGGAACTTCAAACTCTTCATGAAGACATGCCCTGGCTAGATACAGGTATCGAATCTACAATCAATCACTCACAGATATGCCCTGGCTAGATGCAGGTATCGAATATGGAACTTCAAACTCTTCATGCAGACATGCCCTGGCTAGATACAGGTATCGAATCTACAATCAATCGCTCACAGATATGCCCTGGATAGATACAAGTATCGAATCTGGAATTGCGAAAGTTGATGGTAATCGTCTTTTGATTGACCTTTTCCTGAAAAGGCAAAACATTAGTTGTATGCACTATTTATGATGTATGAAATGCATGATGTCATGATGTTCTCAGGAATAAATGAGATTGTGTCGTATGCACTTTATCATGTATGTAAGCAAGAGGTATGAAATGTGAAATGTCTATGAATGTATTTCCGTCTAGGAAAATAAATCCTTGACGAATGCCGGGAGCTTGTTGAATCCTGGGCTGATGTTGAAGAGTAGGGTTCTTCATTTCCGCTGGGGGTGATGGTTGCAAGAATAAACCAGTAGGAGAAGATGACTCCGTTGGGGAATAAACTTGGTGAAGAGATTACTCTGCGGGGAATTACTCTGTGGTAAGAGATACTTCGCTGAGGTTTGATGATAAATCCGCTGGGGGTTCCGTTGATAAGTTTTGTTGAGGGATTTGATGAACTCCGCTGGGGATAGAAAGAACTTCGCCGAGGACGGTATTTCCGTTGTAATTAGCTGAGGATAACCCAATTATAAGCTCTGGTGGGAAATAACTTCTTGAACATGGTCGGAGAGAGGTGTGTACTCTGCAGGGATAAGCTTCCCGAATCTACTGGGGATAAGCTTCCAGAATCTACTGGGGGTAAGCTTCCAGAATCTACTGGGGAGGTGGTTCAACTCTCCTAGGGAAACTTTTGAACTGTACTGGGGGAATGGCTCCACTGGGGTGTCTGGTATTCCGCCGGGGAATAATCTTATATTTCTGTCGAGGAATATTAAGACCGACGGAGATGTTTGCTTAGGAATATCTGTATACTCGACTGGGGAATGTTAAGATTTGCTGGGGATATCCAACTTCCTTAGGGCTGACAGTAGGCTAACTCTGCTTGGGGAGAGTGTTGCTGACTGGCTAGGGATACTGTGCCTTTCGGGCTGATGGGAGACCAACTCTGCTTGGGAGAGTATGGCTGAATCTTGTCTTACTCTGGCGGGGAGTGAAGGTATCTTGGTCAAATTCTTCAGCCGAACCTACCTTGGTACCTTGGTGGACAGAGCAACTAGATCGCTTAGCCAACTCCTTATTGCCCCTGTTTCTGATGTCGCCTGTAATTAGTCCTTTGTTTCGCATGCAAATATTTATGAGTTAGCAATTAATGTAAAATGCATATATCAAAAATGAACATTGGACGTTCTTTGCAAAACAAAACAGATAAAGGGAAAAAACAATTGGCAATTTTTCCGAAAAAGAGCTTGTATTGATTTTGAAATTTGCCTGTAAATAGGCGTTTGTGTACAAAAGGCTGACGTTCTAGTAAGAGAACGCCGCCGAACAAAATAGAGTTTATACAATTTGTGAAAAGGAAAACAAAACAGCTATGTGAAAAATCCCACTGGGTTCCAACTCTGCTATCGCCTTTATGTCTTTAAGCATCTCATCGCTTTGCTGCTTAGTTGAAGATGAAGCTGATTGATTGGTGCCGTCTGAGCCTGATGGTTGATACTGAAGTCCGGATGCAGGGTGATCCAATGAGACATAGTATTACGCTTATCCCTAACTTTTGCCTAGACCGCCCTTTCGGGTTTTCAGTCCACCGGGATACCCATTTTTGCCCAAGCCACCTTTTCAGGTTTTCGACTTGCCGGGTGTACAAATTTTTTTCATTTCATCCCTTATTTTTGCCCGAACCCTTTTGGTTTGCCGGGAAGCCCTTATTTTTGCCTAGGCCAGTCGACCTAGCGGGTCTTTGTTCATGCGTAGTATCTTTTTACTATGTCTGCATTGGCGGGGTGAGGAAGGTCGTCACCATCCATGGTGGTCAGAATCATAGCTCCTCCTGAGAAGATATTCTTAACCACAAATGGCCCTACGTAAGTAGGGGTCCATTTGCCCCTGGGATCACCTTGAGGTAGAATGATGCGCTTGATTACCAGGTCCCCAACTTGATACTCTTGTCGTCTGACTTTCTTGTTAAATGCCTTGATCATTCGTTTTTGGTACGTCTGACCATGACAAAAAGCAGTAAGTCTCTTTTCGTCGATTATGTTTAATTGATCAAGCTGAGTCTGGATCCAGTCATCTTCACTCAAACCTGCATCCTTCATTATCCGGAGAGAGGGTATCTGGACTTCAATAGGCAAGACTGCCTCCATGCCATAGACCAAGGAAAAGGGTGTTGCTCCTGTCGACGTCCGTGCTGAGGTACGGTACCCATGAAGAGCGAACGGTAACATCTCGTGCCAATCTTTATAGGTCACTGTCATCTTCTGCACAATCTTCTTGATATTCTTATTTTCCGCTTCGACAACCCCATTCATCTTCGGTCGGTAAGGAGAAGAGTTATGGTGCTGTATCTTGAATTGCTCGCAGAGCTCAGTGATCATCTTGTTGTTAAGATTGGTACCATTGTCCGTAATGATCCTTTCCGGGACACCGTAGCGACAGATCAGGTTATGCTGAATGAACCGTGCCACGACGTTCTTGGTTACGGTAGCATATGAAGTTGCTTCAACCCACTTTGTGAAGTAATCAATCTCTACCAGGATGAAGCGATGCCCGTTGGATGCCGTAGGTATGATCTCTCCGATCATATCGATGCCCCACATTGCAAAAGGCCAAGGTGCTGTCAAGACGTTCAGAGGAACTGGAGGAACGTGCACTTTATCAGCATAGATCTGGCATTTGTGACACGTCCGAGAATGTTGGTAACAGTCAGCTTCCATTGTGGACCAGAAATATCCTGCCCGAAGGATTTTCTTTTCCACGGTATGTCCACTGGAATGCGTTTCGAAGGTACCTTCGTGCAGTTCTGCCATGATCCTTTCTGCTTCAGTCTTATCCACACAACGCAGTAAGGTTGAATCATGGTTTCGCTTGTACAGAATGTCGTTGCTGAGGAAGAACTTCGCCGCGAACCTTCTCAGAAACTTCTTGTCATTAACGGATGCACCCTCGGGATATTCTTGAGCTTCAAGATACCTTTTTACTTCATAATACCAGGGTTTTTCAGTTACCTCTTCAGCCTCAAGATCGCAGCAATGTGCAGGTTCGTCCAACTTCCAGATAATGATCCGGGGAGCCTCGTTGTCCCATTTGACTTTGAACATAGAAGACATCGTAGCCAGCGCATCCGCCAACTGATTCTCCTCTCTTGGGAAGTGTTCAAAAGTTATCTCCTCGAAGTGGGGAATCAACGTCAACACATACTCTTTGTAAGGAATAAGATTTGGGTGTTTCGTATCTCACTCGCCTTTGATCTGATTGATCACGAGAGCGGAATCTCCGAAGACACTCAGAAACTTGATCCTTAAGTCAATTGCAGCTTGAAGACCCATGATACATGCTTCATACTCTGCCATGTTGTTGGTGCAGTTGAAACATAACCGGGCAGTGAGTGGAGTATGAGTGCCTTTAGGGGATATGATCACGGCTCCAATACCGTTACCCAAAGCGTTTGAGGCTCCGTCAAAGTGCATAGACCATCGGGATCCTTCCTCAGGTCCTTCATCCGGTCCAGGTACTTCACAATCAGTCACTACCATGATATTCTCGTCTGGAAATTCAAAGTTCATAGATTGGTAGTCGTCCACTGCCTGGTGTGCCAAATGGTCTGCCAATACACTTCCCTTGATTGCTTTTTGAGTCGTGTACTGGATGTCATATTCGGTCAAGATCATTTGCCATCTTGCTATTCTTCCGTACAAGGCAGGCTTTTCGAAAATGTACTTGATTGGATCCATTTTTGAAATTAACAGAGTAGTGTGAGTCAACATATACGGTCTCAGCCGGCGAGCAGCCCATACCAAAGCGCAACAAGTTTTCTCGAGCAGTGAGTATCGGGTCTCACAGTCGGTAAACTTTTTGCTAAGGTAATAAATAGCATGCTCTTTTCGGCCAGACTCGTCATGCTGCCCCAGCACACACCCCATTGAGTTGTCCAGTACTATCAAGTATAAGATTAGAGGTCTCCCTTCAACCGGTGGCATAAGAATGGGTGGCTCTTGGAGATACTCTTTGATTCTTTCGAAAGCGGCCTGACATTCATCGTTCCAACGTACCACTTGATCTTTCTTCAATAGCTTGAAGATTGGTTCACAGGTAGCAGTTAGGTGCGAGATGAATCGGGCAATGTAGTTCAGCCGTCCTAGAAAGCCTTTGACTTCTTTCTCTATCTTGGGAACTGGCATCTCTTGTATGGCTTTCACCTTGGCAGGGTCCACTTGAATACCTTTGTCACTTACGACGAAACCTAGTAGTTTTCCAGATCTTACCCCAAAGGTGCACTTGTTCGGGTTCAACCTCAGCTTGTACAACTTCAGACGGTCAAACAGCTTCTGTAGATGGTCAAGGTGTTCCTCCTTAGTCTGGGACCTTGCAATCATATCGTCGACATATACTTCAATATCGTGATGGATCATGTCATGAAACAAAGCAACCATGGCACGTTGGTAGGTTTCCCCAACATTTTTCAACCCAAAAGGCATGACCTTGTAGCAAAAGGTGCCCCACTGAGTAACAAAAGTGGTCTTCTCCCTGTCTTCAGGAGCCATCTTGATCTGATTATAACCGGAGAAGCCGTCCATGAAGGAGAACACTTTATGCTGAGCAGTGTTGTCAACCAGAACGTCGATATGAGGCAGAGGGAAATCATCCTTAGGGCTCGCCCTGTTCAAATCCCTGTAGTCAACACACATTCTGACCTTACCATCTTTCTTCGGCACTGGAACTACGTTGGCAACCCACTGAGGGTAAGAAGTCACTGCTAGAAAACCGGCGTCAAATTGTTTCATAACCTCTGCTTTGATTTTCTCGGACATCTCTGGACGCATACGGCGGACCTTCTGTTTTACCGGAGGGCATTCTTCCTTGGTAGGCAAGTGATGAACCACAATGTCAGTATCCAACCCAGGCATATCTTCGTAGGACCAGGCAAAGATTTCCACATAGTCATGCAGCATCTGAATCAACCGTTGTTTAACACTAGCCTCCAGATTGGCACCAATCTTGACTTCCTTTCTGTCTGTCTTAGTACCCAGTTTTACTGTTTCCACTGGCTCTTCATGTGGCTGAATGGCCCTCTCTTCCTGGAGTAGCAGTCTTGCAAGCTCGCCAGGCACTTCGCAATCATCTTCACCTTCGTCTTCGGCTAAGTTGATCAGATTTTCGAAGTCATAACTGGCAGTAGCAGAGTCGTTACCAGTGAGATCCAGAGTGGATTGGAACCTGTATATGTGAGTGTGTGTAAATATAGATGTTTTGTAACATATATAATAAAGAAAGAAAATGAGCGCAAGATTTGAAATGAAAAAAACGTCCAATACTTTTATTAATGATATATGAAAGTGACACAAAATCCCTCAAAAATGAAGCCACGGTGCCCCGGGTAAGACACCGGGCCATAAAGTTTCAAATTATTGTTCGTTACAAAGTTAAAACAAAGGAGTTCATTACTGAGTGACAAAAGTAATAGGTATGAAGTCTTTCGCAGTCCAGTTGTTTGGTCCACCGTCGGTCGTTGGGTAGATCCAGTTGTTGAATTCAGATTCCTCCATGTCATCTTCAATAGCATTTACTCCCGGGTTGGTGATGAACACAAGAGGTCTTCCAATCCTTGCCTTACGAACAGCCCTCTGAGCTTCTGCAGTGAAACCCAAACCAAATTTGTCAGTCTTCGGAGTGAAATCAGGAAGTCGGCCCCAATTTGCGCACTCACCCTTCTCGATAACAGCCCAGGCATCCTTTAAAGAGGGCATCTTCAACGGAGAATCTTCTTCAGTCACAGTCTCTGCTGACGCCAGTGTCTGAGGCACCTCTTCAAAGTGTTGAAAGGGGGTCTCAATGAACTCCCCATCCATCTCTACATACCGGAACGAGTTGAGGTGGCTGACCATATATTCTTCTTCCCCTTGAACTGTTACGATCTTCCCTCTGACCGGGTACTTAAGCTTCTGATGTAATATGGAGGTCACAGCTCCAGCCTTGTGGATCCATGGACGACCCATCAAACAAGAATAGGATGGTCGGATGTCCATCACATAGAAAGTAGAATCAAAAACTTGAGAACCAACCCTGATTGGAATGTCAACTTCCCCATGTACCATCCTTTTCGACCCGTCAAAGGCCCGGACAACAATGTTACTAGGCTTGAGTTCTAAACCCTCACAATCCAACCTGTCTAGGGACTTCTTGGGTAATACGTTCAACGAAGAACCAGTGTCTACCAACACATGGGCAAGAGTAGTGCCCCTGCATTCAATGGAGACATGCAGGGCGTTATTATGGTTCTTTCCTTTGGCAGTCAGATCGGCGTCAGAGAAACCCAACCCATTATCAGCAGTCAAGTTGGCCACACAATCGGTAAATTGATCAGCAGACGTTTCTTGTGGCACATGGGCCGTCTTCAGGAAGGAAATCAGGGCCTTGGCATGGGCCTCTGAACACAACAATAATGATAGCATATAAATTTTAGAGGGGGTGTGCCCCAGCTGCTCAACTACATTGAAATCACTCTTCTTGATAATTTTAAGAATCTCTTCCATCTCTTGCTTGGAAGCTTCAACATTGACGGTCTTCGGTGCCTCCGTCTGGGCAGGCACATCAGTAGCGATCCCTTTGCCCCGAGCGTCAGATGACTCGGCAGCAGGGGTAGAAATAGGAACTTGGCCAGGAAGGGAAGCAGGCACACTGGCAGGTGTGATGACAATAGGCCTCTGAATAGCTGGTGGCGCAATATCTGGTGAGAACAGTCTACCACTACGGGTGACCTTAGCAGGCCCGGTGATGTTACTGACACTGGTACTAGTATCGAACTCTTGTTTAACTCCAAGCACATAAACATCTGCCCTATAGTGCCAAGGGACAGCTTTGTCAGACGTGTAGGGGAGGGGCCCCGGAACAGTGATGATGATAGGAGCAATCTTCTGAGTGGACATGATTTTGACAGGCTTCTTTGAAGGAGCCTTAGGAGGGTTGTTGAAAATAGTAACAATGGACACTTCTTCAGCAGGGACAGCAAGAACAACAATCTTCTCGAACAAGATCTCTTTGCTATCCATCAGGTTTTGGACGCCTGACTTCAGCAAAGGACAACCAGCAGGTGAAACAACACATAGATGGCAACCTTTACTACATCCCGGAAATAAACCGGCTAGCAACAGGTTCCTCTTGACAGTCAACAACGGAGTAACAATATCATCCACAGAGGCCACATACAGGTCTTCTTCCACAACATTCACTCCATGCTGGGGCATGGAAGCAGTCACAACATTGGGCCTTTCGGGCGCCTCGAACTGTATTTCTTTAGCATCAATAAGGTCCTGAACCTTATTCCTCAGAGCCCAACAATCATCCGTAGCATGCCCCGGGCTATCAGAGTGATAAGCGCAACGGGCGTTGGGGTTATACTTTGGAGAGGTTGTGTTCACTACCTTCAGAGCTTCTTTGACAGTTACCAGATTGGTTGATAGTAGTTGTGGCAATATCTGAGACAAGGTCATACTAAGCCGAGTGTACTGCCTTTTAGGTCTCTCACCCCTTGGTTGGTTATATTGCTGAGGAGCAGCAACAAGCTTTGAGATTACCACCGCGTTGACAGCTTGGCGGTGTTCCGGTTTATTTTGTCTTCTGTGACCATACACATCACTAGATTCTTTCTTGAAGGGCTTCTTTTCAGTGCTCGAGGAGGCACCCTTTTGTATCTTCCCAGACTTGATACCAACTTCTATCCTTTCACCAGTCAGAATGAGGTCTGTAAACCCTGCAGAAGAATTACCAATCAGATGGTTAAAGAACGGACCAGACAGGGTCCCCAAGAACATGTCCACGAGTTCACGGTCAGTCAACGGTGGCTGCACCCTTCCAGCCATGTCTCTCCACTTTTGCGCATACTCCTTGAATCCTTCACCCGTCCCTAGCGACATACCCTGGAGTTGGGTACGTGTAGGAGCGAGGTCGGAATTGTACTGATACTGCTTATAAAATGCAGTAGCCAAGTCCTCCCAGTTACGAATACTGGTTCCATCCAGCTGATAGAACCATTCGAGTTGAGTCCCTGAAAGACTATCCTGGAAGAAATGGATCCATAGATTCTTGTCTGCAGTGTAAGGTTAGATCTTCCTTACATATGATCTGAGATGCAGCTTAGGGCAGGAAGCCCCGTCGTACTTCACAAAGGCAGGTGCCTTGAACTTGTATGGGATCACAACCCCAGAAGACAAACCTAGATCTCCAAAATCCAACCGGGCACATGTTAAATCTCCATCGCGCTTAAGCGGTCCTCTAGTTGCTTGTACCTATCCTCAGCAGGAGGGTACTGTTCATCATTGTAATCTGTCTCGTTGTCGGAGACCACAGGACTAGGAACCCTTCCCCCTTGGGGATTGTCTTTCCCTACAGAGGAAGTAGCCAGATCAGCCTCATTTTGCAGTGTATTCCCATATCTGCGTCCGGTGTTAAACAACACAGTCCTCTTCTTCTTCTTCAAAAGCAGAGTCTTTAATTCCTGTTGACCCTGGGCTAAGCTCATGACCAGCTCTTGAAACTGGGCGTTCTGGGCCTGGAGGGACTTGATAGCTTGTTCAGTAGTTGGCTCAGAATTCATGATGATTGCAGAAATAAACAGCGAAGAAGATTAAGCAACCTGTAAAAAAGGGGTACCTGTTATGCATATGATGCATGATATGCTATTTATGCAATGCATTCAAGGGTTCGAAAGTTCAAATTCGTTGTAGACAAAAAGGAACACACATTATATTAAGAAATAATCTGTTCAGTACATCAATGCCTCATGGGCGAAATATTACAAAATACTTAATTCCAAAAGACACTGCGCATCCTCTTTGGAGCGATGTAAGTGTTGAGGGTCTTTTCCTCGTGCAGTAGGAGGGTGAGCTCCAAGACCTTCTTCTCACTGGCATGTAGACTGGCTTCAAGAGAATTCCGTTCTTCCTTGAGTTGGATCCAGCTTTTTTGCATTTCTTCCCAAGATGTTGGCATGTCAGGATGTTGAATGGTGTATGGCACCTCTCCTTCCAAAACTGGCTCTTTGATCACGGGGAGAACATGAGGATATGGCATTACCAGCTTCTGGGAGCGGGCTCGTACCCACTTGAGATAAGGCTCAAGGGGGATGGAGTTCTTGTGCCCCAGTGTCTTACTATCTACCCTGTTAGGCATCCTCCAAGCTCTGATAAATCTCTGGCGAAGTCCTTGCATATCGTTGTCAAAGTCAAAAACTATGTCAGGAATCAAGATGTCATGAGGGCCATCCCTCCGAGCATATCCAAACTGTCTCAAAGCCAGACACGGGTTGTAAGTAATGCCTCCTCTGATTCCAAGTAAAGGAACATTATGAAATTCTCCGCAACGATCAATGATAGTGACATTTTCTCTGGACCGAGAACACCAATGTATATCAGCATGTGTAAGAGTCATTAATCGTTGTGACCATCTCAAACCCCGCTCATTCTTCAAAACTGATTGTGGAAGGTGCGAAATAAACCACCTTGCCAGGAGAGGGGTGCAGCACATGAGAACACCTCTTTTTCTCATGGTTCGAGTGTAACATGAGTGGAGGATGTCCCCAAGCAATGTAGGTATGGGATTTCTGGACATAAAAATCTTGACAGCATTTATATCTATAAGTTGATCCGAATTCGGGAACAACACCAACCCATAGACAAGGAGTGCCACAACTTCTTCAAAGGCTTGTAGGTCAAGGGAATTCCAACATTCTTGTGCTTTCTCAAACAGGAACTTTGCCAAGAATCCTTTGATACCACTTCTGGTTTCCCAATGCCCCTTGATGTCAGATGGTTGTAGGTGTAATACTTTAGCAACCTCTTCAAGTTTTGGTTCCCTTTCCGTACCGTTGTAGGGTACTTGACTGAGAATGGGAACCCTCAGAAGCTGAGAAAACTCTTCCAAAGTAGGCACCAATTGATAATCCGGGAAAGTAAAACAGTGGTGCAAAGGGTCAAAGAACTGGAACAACACTTTCACCATATCCTCTTCAATGTTGGTATTGACCAAGATGATGAGTCTACCATGCCTTTCACTGAAGGAGGAGTTCTCGGGAATCCTGGATGTAATCTCCTTAAGCTGAGGAGGGACCCTTACAAGGTTGATCTGAATTGTCTTTCTGCGGATAGTTTCCATGTCCTACAAAACAAGAACAAAGATGAAGATTCGAACCCTTGAAGTGGTTAGTAGATGCATATGATGCTGTATGATGTTATGATGTTATGATAAAAACACACCACAAGAAAACATGATAAGGCACACAAGTCACACCAGACAGCCCTTAGAGTTTAGGCCAACATGAGGTCTAGGTATTACCCTCTTGAAGTTGGTGGGCTCAAACCTGTCCTATCAAAAGTAACCGGGTTCTAAGGAGCTCAATATCATTGGGTTGTTTTCTATGTTCATTGTTTTGATTTATCCACTAAACCGGCGATCAAAATATTCCAAGAAAACAACCCTCAATGAGTGTAGTATCGAGTATCTACCAACTTCGAACTGCACCAAAATCGGTCATCTCACTACCCCTAAAGAGGCCAGGATGGTCAAGTAAGGTTCCTAAGGTCAGTTGGTGCTTCACGACACCACGCGGCGGCCCCGTACTCTCCTTGACTTGACTTAAGGGTTACCAGTACTCACCAAAGTGCCACATCAACGTAGCAACTGCTTCAACCGTGTCGGTATACCCCGCACAGTTCCCTCACAGTTTGTTGCTACCTAAAAGGTATCCCCCAGATCCGGGTTAGGATCTATAGAACTCCAAAATAGGCCCACAATATTAAAGTAATCAAAGCAAGCAATTGAAAACAAGAGTGGTCTAATCCTAAGGTACACCTCACTTATAAAAATCCCCAGCAGAGTCGCCAGTTCTGTGATCGGTGGAAATAGAACTGACTGTTTTTAAATCTGGTTCGCGAAATGTCGCGGTAAGCAAGAGTCGCCACCGTCTTGTATGTTCTCCAATATGGAAAGGACAAAAGCACAGCAAAATTCCTTTTCGAGATTTTTCTCGGTTCGGGAGGTAGATTATAGAAAGGGAAGGTGTTAGCACCCTTTCTATCCATGGTTATCCATGGGCTCTTAGGTACTTGCTCACTATGTTTTCAAAAATTGTTTGCTTTTCAAGTGTTTGTGGGTTTTGAAAAAGTTTAGTTTGAAAAACTTCTAGGTAACTCTTGTATCAGTCCTCAAGAGTGTATGAAGTGTTTGTTTGAAAACTTTTTGAAAGTGTAGGTGCGAAAAGATGTTTTTGTTTTTTGAAAGAGAAAGTACCGAGGAGAAATCTACCTACTCTAAGGAATTAAGCTGTGTAAGAGTCCTTTAGACAATACTATCCCACTATTGAGAAGTAGGTAGCACCGTCGTTGGAGTTATTCGGGTCAATTCGATTATGAGGGACATGTGTGGTCACCAAAGCAATAGTAGGACGCCTTAGCGGTAACCCTAATGTCCTAGATCCTTTTTATCCGAGGCAACCGTTTCGAGGCAACTGGATCTTTAGACAGGAGGGCGACCTCTAAAACACCCTATACTTGATGACCACGTCGAGGCAACTAGTGAGGCGTACCCTAGGAGTGGCATGTGCATGTGTGTTGTTTCGATTCATATTATCTTTGAACATGCATCTTTGTGAGCTACGGATTGATTTTATTTTTCATACAAGTCTTGTCATGCATAATTAACAGTTTAATAATTTGCGGGAAATAAAGTGCGGAAAGTAAATCTACGCTATTACAAGGCGCGGGTATATACATCGCCAAAAACATAACCCTTTGGAAAATATAAATTGCGAGAAATTAAATAAAGCGATAAAAGAGGTCCTAATTATCTATTACATCCTTGGAAACAGTTACATAAATATCATCAAAATAATAAAGCGCGAAAATAAATTAACTCGGGAAAAGTCTTAGGGTTTTGACCCTTTTTGAGAAAAGAATGGAATTTTGTCCTTTTTTGCACTTAATTAATATTAAACCTAATAAAAAGTATTTTTGTATTTTTTATGTTTTAATGAAAATAAAATAAAAAGGAAAATATGGTTAAAAGTTAGTAAAAAAAAAACCTAAGTCTAATTTATTTTATTTATTGTAAAATAAAATTAAAATTAAACCTAATTAAACTAAATTAATTTAAGTTAGTGTTTATTTACAAAATAATTAAACTAAAGTGAAATTAATAATAATAAATAAAATATTTACATTTTTTAGTTTTCTGAATTTTTATTGTGAAAAATTAATTATGTTAATTTTAGTGATAATAATAATAATTAGAAAAATAATTAATAAATAAACTAGAAAATATAAAATAAAAAGAAAAAGGAATGGACCAAGGGGGTTCTGGCCAGGTTAGGAGGTATTTTCTAGAACTTTGAAGCCCAATTCCTCAAGCCTGGTTTGACTTTCTGACTTCTCCATGGCACGTGTTGACTGGGTACATGGTGGTCATCCACTCTAGGCCATTGGATCTGGGTTTGAGGCCACTTGGCGCACTGATTTATGAGGTGTATGATGGACTATTCTTTGAAGCCTGCATGAGATTACATAAGAAAAAATGGAAACAATTTATTTGGGGGACCTGGGAATCGGACCCAGGTCCCAACGCTCAATGCCTGTTCGCCCTTGCCACTATGCCAGCTTGCTTTAGTTGATATTGATATGCACAACAAATAATATATTAGTGATCCTTAACAATGCCTGGAAAAAAAATATAAAACGCTTGTTTTTTGAACGAACGAATGAGAGGGAGACGCGTCAGCATCATCTTCGCTGATCCCTGGTTTTTTACCTGCGGATTTTTATCCGCAGGAGGTTTCGTAGATCGCTTCAAAAATTGTCCTCAGGCCATGAAAACGCCACCTGAGACCATGGGCATATTCGTCTTGGTTCCCTGATCATCCCTATCCCCATTATTGGGTCCAATTCGCCCTGTACCAAAAACACCTAAAATACAAGAACATGAACCCTAGAATCGGGCATCACGATTCAGGGCCTAAAACGAAATTGGCTATTACAGTTATGTTAGAAATCAAGCAAGGAATATGAATATGCTAACGTTTTTGAGAAAAAAATGCAAGAATAGAGAATTCAAGTCTCTTGTTCAGAGGCGAGTTTGTGATGACTTACAATGCTTTGTAGGTGGTCTCAGGACGGGTTTGTGATCGCTTTAGCTTCAGTGGATAGCAAGGAAGAAGGCTACGTGCTCCTTTTGGTCTGAAAACGTCTGCAATGCTGTTCTTGATCTCTCACTTTTCCAACAAATTTTCAATTTTGCTTTGGCCGTTTTAGCAATGTCTCAGTCGTGAATTTGGTTTAGGTTACTTGCATATGTATAAGGCAAGCAGTCTAGGTCCAAATTTGGGCTTGTATCTTTGTGTATTGAAGTTTTTGAGATTTTGTTGACCACCATTGAAAACCTTTCCATATTTGAAGAAAATCTAAGATTTTATGCACAAAAAAGGCTTAGCACGAATTGGTTAGCTAGCATATGACATATAAAAGCTATTCAAATCACAAAGATGCTATTCCATTAATTTTTAGATTTTATTTGAATTATTATGGATTTAAAATGAATTAAATCAATAAAAATTAAATAAAATGGAAAAATAAATGTTTGATCCTAAAATTAATCATGGGACACGTGTGTGGTATGACAAGGCTGAATCAAGTGGAAGCAAGTGGGCCATTTTGTCAAAAATTGAAGTTTTAAGGATAGTTGACTTTTGCAAATTCATAAAAATTTCCCAACTTCTCAAATGCATATCTTGCTCAATTTTGATCATATGAACATGTTCTTGGACATTTTGGAAAGGTCTTGAAGTCCTCTAACCAGTGCCTTTGGTTCCATGTCATTTGGATTTACCAATATCAAGTTATGGTCTTTGACTTAAAATGCCTTTTTGTTGACTTTTGAAATTGACCTATAATGTAGAAATTGATAACTTTTTGTGAGAGCATTTCTTGGACTTGGAATGTGAATATGAGTTGTAGGAAATGTCATCCCCTTCAAAATGAGCATTGGATGGGATTTTTCTGATGAACCATGAAAAAGTTATGCCTTGGTCAATGTACAGTTGACTTTTCAATTGTCCAAAAATAACAACTTTTGCATCTTGATGATTTTTGAGCCATGCTTGTGGAATCATGATCAAGACTTGATCAAATGATGATTGTGTACTCAAAATAAGATGTTGACCAAAATTGTTGACTTTTGACTGTAAAAATGACCATTTTGCCCCTGTAGTTGATTGTGAAGCAAATGGAGCTTTTGACTGTGCAAACTGGCATTGTGAGACTTGAGACTTGACAAGTAGATGCTTGACAATATATATAGGCCTATGGGACTTGATTGGACCATTGAAAACCTCAAATTCCTTGCAAGAACCAAAGCCCTAATTTTGTCTGGCTTAGGAGGCATCTGGACTGTGCAACCTTTGAGAAGTCTTGAACCATTTGAAGATGATTCTTGATAAACCTTGAAGAATATGGGAGGGCAAATTTTGGGGAACAACACACTTGTTGGATGAAAATCAAATAATTTTGCTTGAAGAAGGATCTGGTCGAAGGTGGTCAAAACGAAAGATGGAGATTTAAAAAGATGCTTGCTTACAAGTTCAGGCCTGTTACACTGGCCATAACGCTCTAAAACTGCTGCACAGCAGTCCTGAAACACTGGTCCTATTCTTGCACCAATTTGGCATACGAACACTGCCCCTCAAAAGCTACAAAAAACAGTTTACCAATTTTGTTCAAATTTTTTTGTTTTCCCTCCTAAACCTCAGCCAACATTCACCTATAAATAAGAAGCTCCATAACATGTATAGGGGGCTGGACAACACATCCAGAGACTTTGGGTGGTGTGGAAAGAATCTTCAGAAATCATCAAACTCTCAAAACTCTTAAACTTTTAAGATTCTCAAACACTAAACACAAACCCTTCGAACCCAGAAGAAACATAACACCCGTTTCCTTGGCCCTTCGAGTCTAAATACAACACTTGTTTCTTTTTCTCTTTAGAATCTAAAGCAATCCAACATTTGGTTCTTTCCTTCGAATCCAGGAGCATATAGGAAGTAGTTCAAGGTCCAACACTTACATTACAATGTCAAACAAGATAAGTCCCCTTAACCTTAAGCTTTTCGTTTCAAACATAACATGTAAATAATATTTTCTCACTTTTTATTTCTATACTTTCGATTGCATGCTTTTTCTTGTCCAAGTATACGTTAAAGCTAACCTGTACAGACCTTAAACGAAAGAAAAAGTCCTGTGTGAATCGAAGCCTTAGGATTCCTCCCTGGCTGCCTCACAGTCCCAAATGAAAGTCTAGAAGGGAACTGAGGATACGTACTCATGTTGCTTTGCAGGCCTCAAACGAAAGATACATCCAGTAGGATGTGTGTACTCTTCCAATTCTTTGATCCCATGCATCATTGCTTCACCTTTCCTGACTATCAGTTGGTGCCTACATTAGAAGAGTTCTCTCAACTGTTAGGAGTTCCCGTGCTTGATCAAATACCGTTCACCGGTTTAGAGGAGACTCTAAAGCCTGAAGTCATTGCCAAAGACCTGCATCTGAAGAGAGCCAACATTGTAGCAAATTGGGAGACAAGAAGCGGAGTTAAGGGTTTCCTAGCCAAGTTTCTGTTGGAGAAGGCTCGTTCATTCTGGGAGGATATGGATTTTCAAGCTTTTGAAGATTTCTTGGCCCTTCTAATCTATGGTTTGGTTCTATTTTCCAATTCGGACAAATTCATAGATGTGAATGCCATCAAGTTCTTCCTCTCTCGTAATCTTATACCTACTTTTCTTGGAGACATTTTACATTGTTTCCACACTCGCACCATGAAGAAAAGAGGTACTCTCTTGTGTTACATTCCCCTACTCGCCAAGTGGTTTACTTTTCACCTACCTCGATGAACATTGAAGAACGATCAAGGATTGACATTGTCTCAAAGGATGATGTCCCTCACACACTCTGACATTTATTGGTATTCTTGATCCTTGAAGGATACTACTATCATTGATAGTTGTGGGGAATTCCATAATGTTCCACTCTTAGGAATTAGGGGAGGCATCTCCTATAACCCTTCTCTCGCATTACGATAATTTGGGTATGCGCAAAGAGACGGTCCTCACGATGAACTCATCCAAGGTTTGGTATTCGACTATGAGGGAAACGACCAAGGCTACCGTCAAAGGTTCATAAGAGCTTGGAGAATGGTAAACAAAGTGGATAGCAAGACATTGGGGCGTAAGAAATCCATTCCTTTGGAGCCTTATCTTAAGTGGGTACAAACTCATGCTCAAAGACTCGGTATGCCATACCCTGCCATTTTGCCTATCATCACGGAGCCATTAGTTGAAGGAGATGTTCCATATGCTATCCTTCATCCTACCACTCATACTTCTCTTGAAGACTTACAAAGAGCTTGGATCCAGCTGAAGGAAGAATGAGACACCTTCGAAGCCCAGTTCTATGCGAGTGAAAAGAAAGTTTTGGAGCTTACAAGAGAGCTTCACGAGGAGCAAAATCTGAACGCCTACATTGTGCCAAGGAGGATGCGTTCGAACTTTTTGTCTTAGGAGTTTATTTTGCTTTATTTCCTCCATTGTAAGCCCAAGGGGCATGTTTGTAATCAATTTAAACTTATTAATACAATTGATGTTTGCTCCTTTCTTGTCTAAAACAAATTTAAATCTTCTAAGTCCTTAAAAACATTGCATCCACATACCTTGCATCATATCATGACAGGCTTTTCCCACACAGGTCTCTCATCTGCTTACTATTTATTTCAGTAGAGATGGCTCTAGAACAGACTATCAAGGACATTCAAACTCAAAATGCTCAACTTCAGGAAATGTTCTTGAACCTATCCAAGGGACAAGAAAAAGTGAAAGCACTCATCACTAGGGGCATGACCATGGAGAATCCTGAGGACGACAGGGATGACCAGTTGGAGGGGCTACAAATTGAGATAAACATAATGAAAATCCAGATGATATGATAGATGGTGGGCCAGATGGGTATTATCCAAAAATTGGCTCAAGGACAAGAAGAGATGAGAGCCCTTGTCAATAAGCTTCATCAAGACGGATGCAACCACATGGGGCAAACAACTAGAATTGGGGATCGAGTCATTAATCAGCCTCCGATGAGACAAGAAGCCAATTTAGCATTACGATGATAGTGCGGAGAGGACGTATTCACATTCTTTGGTGCCTCTTTGATAGTGGCGAGATTCAACTTCAACAGATGGGGAAGCACTTGCGCTGGCGTCATATTAATGCGGGTGAACTGCCGTTGTGGCCGTTCCACCCGTTGCTGATTTGGTCTGGACTGGTTATAGCGAGGCTTCTCACTTGAAGGGTTTTGAATCATTACGGCCCCCACAGTTGGCCGGCGCTCAGTCTTCCATGCTCTTCTCTGGGAGTATACAACATTCGTTTCCTTCTTGAAAGGCTTCTTCTCAACACTTGCAGTAACACCCTTCTGAATCTTCCCTGACTTGACGCCAGCTTCTATTCTTTCGCCTGTTAAGATCAAATCGGTAAACCCCGCGGAAGAGTTACCAATCAGATGATTGAAAAATGGCCCAGATAGGGTCCCTAGAAACATATCAATAAGTTTACGGTCGGTTAAAGGGGGCTGCACCCTGCCAGCCAAATCCCTCCATTTTTGTGCATATTCTTTGAATCCTTCGCCTGTTCCCAATGACATACCTTGAAGTTGGGTACGCGTAGGAGCAAGGTCAGAATTGTACTGATATTGTTTGTAAAAGGCGGTGGCCAAGTCTTCCCAGTTTCGGATGCTGGTTCCCTCTAGCTGATAAAACCACTCCAGTTGAGCCCCAGAAAGGCTGTCTTGAAAAAAATGGATCCGAAGGTTCTTATCTGCCGTATAAGGTTGGATCTTCCTTACATAGGACCTGAGATGCATTTTTGGACAGGACAGCCCATCATACCTCACAAAAACTGGAACTTTGAACTTTGGGGGAATCACAATTCCGGCAACTAAACCCAAGTCTTCAAAATCCAAACCCGGTACCCTTTGTAGCTTCATGGCGGCCAACCTGTCTTCTAAACCTTTGTATTTATCATCAGCCGGAGGGTATTGTTGATCAGAGTAGTCTTCATCCTCTTCGACCTCCTCTTCTTCCACATCGGACTCGGAAGGTACCGCAGCCCCACCTCCTTTACTGGTTCCTTCATCAGAAGTAGGAGGAAATTCAAGCACTCTCCTGGCCTCTCCTTCAAATCTTCTCCCTAAAGTAGCCACCTTGAGTCTCTTTTTCTTCTTTTTCACTGGGTCTTTATTCCCCGGCAAGGTCTTGAGATCCTCCTGACCCTTAGCCAAGGTCATCAGGAGTTGCTGAAACTGTGCATTTTGAGCTTGCAGGTCTTTGACTGTTTGCTCGAGATCCATCCTACTGAAATAAACAGCAGACAGATAAGGAAACCTGGAGTGAGACCTGCTTATGCACATGATGAATGATATGCTTATGTATGCAATGCATTCAAGGATTTAGAACATTCAAAATTGTTGCAGACAAAGAAGAACGCACGTCATATTAATAAGAAGAAATTTGTTAGTACATAAATGCCCCATGGGCTAAATATTACAAAAACAACTTCTCAAGGTAAAAAGACATTGCGCATCCTCTTTGGTGAGATGTAGGTGTTGAGGGCCTCTTGCTCATGGAGTTGGCGGGTAAGCTCTAGAACCTTCTTCTCACTAGCGTAGAAGTTGGCTTCAAAAGTGTTCCGTTCCTCCTTGAGCTGAATCCAGCTCTTCTGCATTTCCTCCCACGATGTAGGCATGTCAGGATGTAGGATGGTGTAGGGAACCTCTCCTTCCTTGCCGGGCTCTTTAATCACAGGGAGAACATGAGGATAAGGCATCATTAGACTCTGGGCTCGGGCTCGTACCCACTTGAGGTAAGGTTCAAGAGGGATGGAATTCTTGTGTCCCAGTGTCTTGCTATCAACCTTGTTGGGCATCCTCCAAGATCTGATGAATCTTTGGCGAAGTCCTTGCGCATCGTTGTCGAAGTCAAAAACTAGGTCAGGAATCAACATGTCGTGAGGGCCATCCCTCCGTGCATATCCAAATTGCCTCAAAGCTAGGCAAGGGTTGTAGGTAATGCCCCCTCTAATGCCAAGTAATGGAACATTAGGGAACTCTCCACAACGATCGACGATGATGACATTTTCTCTGGACCGATAACACCAATGTACATCAGAGTGAGTAAGAGTCATCAATCGTTGGGACCACCTTGAGCCTTGGTCATTCTTCAAGACAGATTGTGGAAGGTGCAAAATAAACCACCTTGCAAGGATATGAGTACAACACATGAGAACACCCCTCTTTCTCATTGTTCGTGTGTAAAATGAGTGAAGAATGTCCCCAAGCAATGTTGGTATTGGATTTCTGGACAAGAAGATTTTGACGGCGTTGACATCTACCAATTGGTCAGAATTTGGGAACAAGACCAACCCATAGATAAGGAGTGCCACAATTTCTTCAAAGGCTTGTAGGTCCAATGAATTCCAACATTCTTGTGCCTTCTCAAACAAGAATTTTGCTAAGAATCCTTTGACGCCGCTTCTGGTTTCCCAATGCCCCTTGATGTCGGATGGTTGTAGATGTAATGCTCGAGCAACATCTTCCGGCTTTGGTTCCTTTTCCGTACCGTTGAAGGGTAGTTGATTAAGGATAGGGATTCTTAGGAGTTGAGAAAACTCCTCCAAAGTGGGCACCAACTGGTAATCGGGGAAAGTGAAACAGTGGTGAAGAGGGTCAAAGAATTGGAATAGCACTTTCATCATGTCTTCTTCAATGTTGGTGTTGACTAAGCTGAGCAGTCTACCATGTCTTTCACTGAAGGATGAGCTTTCCGGAATTCTTGAGGTCAGCTCCTTGAGTTGAGGAGAGATTCTCACAAGGTTGACTTGGATGGTTTTTCTGCGAGGAATTTCCATGACCTACAAAACAAGAACAAAGATGAAGATCCAAACCCTTGAAATGGTTAGTGAATGCATATGATGTTTTATGATGTTTATGATGTATGCACAAAACATATGTACAAGCAATTCACACCAAACCCTAGTTTCAGGCTTGCATGGGGTTTCATAGGTAAGTACCCTCTTGAGTGTAGTTGGCTTAAAAACCTGTCCTATAAATAGTAACCGGGTTCTAAGGAGCTCAATATCATTGGATTGTTTTCATTGTTCATTGTTTTGGTTTAGCCACTTAACTAGCGACCAAAATATTCCAAGAAAACAACCCTCAATGAGTGTAGTATCGAGTATCTACCAACTTCGGACTGCACCAAAGCCGGTCATCTCACTACCCCTAATAAAAGGCCAAGATGGTCAAGTAAGGTTTTAGGTCATTAGTGCTTAGTGACATCACTCAGCGGCCCCGTACTCTCCTTGATTGAACTCAAGGGTTACCGGTACTCACAAATATGTTGCACTAATATAGCTATTGCTTCGACCGTGTCAGTATACCCCGCACAGTTTCCACAACGTATTGCTATCTATGAATTTTTTCAAAATCCGGGTGTAGGATTGCAAACCCAAACAAGATAGCCAAGATATAAAGCAAACAAATCAAACAATTAGTCATGCAAGAGGGTGATCTAAGCCCTAAGGTTACTCCACTTTTAAATTATCCCCAGCAGAGTCGCCAGTTCTGTGATACGGTGGGAGAACTGACTAGGGTTTTGCGTTTGTTTTCGCAAATGTTTCGGTTGAGCAAGAGTCGCCACCGAATTTTTATTTTATCCTAAGGAAAGGTTTAAAAAGCACAGCAAAAACCTTTGAGATATTTTCTTGGGTTCGGGGAGTAGATTATAGAAAGGGAAGGTATTAGCACCATTTCTATCCATGGTTATCCATGGGCTCTTAGGTACTTGCTTAGATCAACTTGCCTTTGTTTTCAATTGTTTGAAATGGTGCTTTGTGTGTGGTTTTGAAAATGTTTTGAAAAAGATGCCTTGTCTAGGCTACCCTTGTAACAATTCTTTACTCGAATGTTTTACAAAAGGTGTTTGTCTTTTTGAAAAGATGTTTCAAGGTTTTTGAAAATTTGTTTTGAAAGTGTTTGTGGAGTGTGGTTTGAAAAATAGGCAAGTGTTTTTGTTTTGCAAGTTGACAAGTACTTAAGAGCTATCTACCCTAAAGTTCTCAAAGATTTTTGCTATGTTTTAACCCTTTTAACAATTTTGTTCCACCATTGCATTTGGTGGACAATCTTGTGTTAGGATGTGAAAGGGACGGGCGCGGGTCATCGTTTAGACCATAATTGCAATGGTGCCAAGTATCTTTGGGCAATTTTCCTTTAAGGGACTTGATCATTTTTTAGGCAACTTTCGAAAGCGTCATCGAGGGACTATGATCATTTGAATTTTTGTTTGTTTTGCCCAAAGAGACCTAACATGCAACATGGCCCATTATTGAAGGCAACAAGTGGAATACCCTAGGGGTGCAAGTGTGATTAGTGTTGTCCATTTTCATGCTTGATTATCTTGAAATTAGGTCAAACTATTTTGTTGTTTTTATTTGCATACAAACCCTAATTCTAACATGGTATATTTAGAAAACATTAAAGTGCGAAAAATAAAGTTATAAACTATTACAACACAATATATGGGAAGGGGGATACAAATGTTCAAATGGGGGGTACTTTGACAAGAAATTTAAATCTAACTATTACATCAATTTGGAATTATACAAAGTAATTAATTGCATAAATTAAATAGAAATAAAATAAATATTCAAGATGCAAAAGGGCTTTTTATATGTACGAAAAAAAAGTATTTTTATATGTCAAAATAAAATAAAATGAAAAGTATTATTTTTTTGGAGCTTTTTTATGTTTAGGGCAAAACCCTAATTTTATTAAGTAAATATATTAATTATTTAATATGTACAAATATTTATCAATTATATATAAAATAAAATAAAAATGAAGTATATTTGTCAAAAAGGTATTTTTACTATCAAATATTAATAAAAATAAAAATGTATATATTTTTGTATTTTTGCCCTAAATATTCTAATAAATATGTATGTATTTGTATTATTTACTAAATATATATTATATATATAAAATAATAATATTTAATATTTTATAAAAAAAGTATTTTTGATATAAAATGTTTTCAAGGGAGAAATAAAATAAAAATCAGAAATAAAATAAGTTTGCATTATTTTTGGTATTTTTAAATAAAAGTGTTTATTTATTTATTTATGTACAAAAAACTATTCTAAACAAATAAATGCCTATAAATTCAAAAATGGTGTGCAAAATATTTTTTATATTTTTAATATTATTAGCAAAAATAAATAAGTCAGAATAAAAAAAGAAAAGTCAAAAAATCATGAAAATAAGCATAATGGGCCACAGAGGTGTAAAAGCAAAAATGGGGTGTGAAAAGAAATAGCAAAACAGGCCCAGCCCAAAGGCTGTTGTCTTCAACCTTCAGCCATTCAAAACAGAAAAACGCGCGTTTTCCATGCTTCCATCAAACTCCTGATTCCTTGATTTTCAGCCAAAACTCATAACATAAACAATATAGAGCATTAAATCACGAATTCATACATATAAAGAACATGATTTAACTCTCAGAAATGAGAGAGAATTTCTCCATTCCCAAATCCTGACCTAGATTTTGTTCCATGTTCAGACATCAAATTCTCACAGCACACATAACATAAATGAAAACTAATTACATGGGCATGTTCAGGGCTATGAATGTGACATATTTTCTTCACAAACCTAAAGCTAACAATGCCTGGATAGAGAGATACGAGTTCATGAACTTACCTGTTCAGTTGAAGTTGTATCTGATGATGGAGGTACTTTCAGAGCAAGGTGATGATTGGTACAACTTCTTTGATGTCCAGGGATGCTATTCCAAGTTTTACTTTGCTTTGAAACTAGCTGAATCGAGTTGTAGCACTCCACCTGCAAAACAAGAAAATGAAAATGGCCAAACTGATTAGAGGAGTTACAGTCCACTTCTAATGCATTAGATAGTTTGGATTGATGGTAGGGAAGGTGTTTGAAGTGGTTTTAGCAAGAATGCACGATGGAAATGAGTTGTGGGATTCAATCTGCAGCTGGTGCTCTGTTTGGACAGTTTGAGAGTGATTCTGTGTTGGAGAGGGCAATGGAGGTGGATAGCTCGTGTTTCAGCTTGGGTTTGATGATTAGAAAGTGTTTGACATGTTTGCTTAAGCTTGGTTTACAGGAAATGAGAGTTGTTGTACAAAATGCAAGCTTTCTTACACTTTAAGCAAGAGATGGCAAGTTGGTGTTTCTAGCCTGTACAGGCCCCCATTCTATGCTGAACCACTTAGTCTTGATCAGTGTAATTAGCCCATAAACTTGTGCCAAAGAGATCTTAACTGTACTTGCTTGGATTTGCATTTTGACATAAAGTTCACTTTTGCAAAAATGGTTAAAATGCTTTATCTAATTTGGGATTAAACCATTATACAATGCTTGAACACATAGAATATGGTCTTGGCACAAAGAGTTTGCTTTAAATTTATGAGTGTAAAAAGGATTTAGGGCCTGTAATCAAGAAATGCATGCTGATTTGAAAATTGCCTAAGTGTATGAACATGGAAATTGGCCATAACAAAAGTGAGTTTTTCCCATATTGCCAAATTCGATTCTCTCAAACCATGAGGTTGTTTGATGAGTTCTTGGACATTTTGGAAAGCTTGGAATGTGTACTACAATCCATATTTGAAATGCAAATTGAAATTCCAAGTGGAAGTATGTGAAAAATGGTCTTGAAGTGAGGCAAAAATCCTGCCTAAAATGGTTCAAAATTTCTCTAAGTTAAGAATGGTTTGGCACCCTTGTTCCAAAAATTATAACTTGAGCTACAAGATTCTTTTGGGAAAACTTTGTGAATCAAAGTTGTAGATTTTGCAATAGGCTACAACTTTCATGTTTTGACTTTTGCTTGAATCCAAATGAATCTTGGTGAGAAAGTGGGGCAAAGTTAGGAAAAAATTAGGGTTTTTCATAACTTAGAAAAATTCTAAGTTATGAAAAATCTTCATTTCAAACCCTAATTTGCAATTCTTGATTTCTTGATGAACAAGTTTCATGATTTGGCATGTTTTGATGAAAAATGAATCTTGACACTTGATTTTGACCAAAAAGTCAAAGTTTGACTTTTCAGTGTACAGTCAAAATTGATCAATTGACTGGGAAATTCAATTGTCAATCTTGTGCATTTGGGATCTTTTGAACTTGTTGAGCATGTCAAGACAATTCCATGGGGTCCTTGAGTCCATATGTGAGCTTGGTTTGCCATTGGCTAGGTCAAACAGTCAAAAATTGCCTTTGTGCAGTCAAAACCCTAAAAATGACCATTTTGCCCTTTTGGTGATCTGATCAAATTTCTTGTGGAATTGTGATCCAAACTTGATCAAATGGTCCATATGAGTTCATAATGTTGATGTGGGTCAAATTTCATGAGATTTGACTGTCAATTGGCCACAGTTGACTTTTTCCTTAATATAGCTGATTTCTAGGTCAACTGTCCAATTGACTGGGCAAAACTTGGAATCAAGGCTTGAAACTTGATGTGGATAAACTTGGGAGTCCAATATGAAGCATGAAAGTCATCTTAGGCATTTTTGGTCAAAACATCTTTGTGCAAATACAAACCCTAATTTGGGTCAATAGTGCAAGGAGAAGTCTTGAGCAGATGACACCCTAACTGGATCTTGAGCTCCAAGGGCTTAGTGATGAAAAATCAATGAGAAATGGGAGGGAAAATTTTGGGGTACAACAGCCAGAAAATATGCTCTTGATCACAAATGGTCCTTCGTAAGTAGGAGTCCATTTGCCCCTGGGGTCACTTTGTGGTAAGATAATCTGCTTGATCACGAGATCTCCGACTTGATATACTTGACGTCTGACTTTCTTGTTGAAAGCCTTGATCATCCGTTTTTGATACATTTGACCATGACAGACAGCAGCGAGTCGCTTCTTGTCGATCAAATTGAGTTGGTCAAGTCGGGTCTGAATCCAATCATCTTCATTCAAACCTGCATCTTTCATAATCCTTAAAGAAGGAATCTAAACTTCCATGGGCAGGACAACTTCCATGCCGTACACCAAAGAAAATGGGGTTTCCCCGGTTGAAGTACATGCTGTGGTACGATATCCGTGTAGAGCAAACGGTAACATCTCATGCCAGTCCTTGTAAGTGACCGTCATCTTCTGAATGATCTTCTTAATGTTTTTGTTCGCAACTTCAACAACACCGTTCATCTTCGGTCGATAGGGAGATGAATTGTGATGATAAATCTTGAACTGTTCGCACAGAGCGGTGATCATAGTATTATTCAGATTGGTTCCGTTGTCTGTGATGATCCTGTCGGGAACACCGTACCGGCATATGAGGTTTTGCTTGATGAAGCGGGCAACCACATTTTTTGTAACAGAGGAGATGGAAGCTGCTTCGACCCATTTGGTGAAATAGTCAATAGCGACCAGGATGAAGCGATGTCCATTGGATGCAGTGGGCTTGATCTCTCCAATCATGTCAATGCCCCACATTACGAATGGCCATGGAGCCGTCAGCACGTTGAGAGGAACTGGAGGAATGTGCACCTTATCGGCGTAGATTTGGCATTTATGGCAGGTACTGGAGTGTTGATGGCAATCAACTTCCATGGTTGACCAGTAATAGCCTGCCCTTAGAATATTCTTAGCCATCGTGTGTCCGCTCAAGTGGGTGCCGAACGTACCGCTGTGTATCTCAGTCATGATCGACTCTGCCTCAGCCTTGTCCACACATCGGAGTAAAACACAATCATGGCTGCGTTTATAGAGGATGCCATTGCTGCGGAAGAACTTGGCAGCAAACTTCCTTAGGAACTTTCTGTCATTTACTGAAGCTCCTTCGGGATATTCTCTAGTCTGGAGATACCTTTTGATTTCATGAAACCAGGGTTGTTCCACTACTTCTTCGGTATTAATCTCGTGACAATGCACAGGTTCATCCATTCGCTCGATAGTGATTTGGGGAGCCTCATTATCCCAATTGAGTTTAAACATGGAAGACATTGTGGCCAGAGCATCTGCTAGCTGATTCTCTTCTCGCGGGAAATGCTCGAAGGTGATTTGGTCGAAATGAGGCAATAATGTCAAGACGTGTTCTTTGTATGGGATGAGATTAGGATGTTTGGTATCCCACTCTCCTTTGATTTGACTGATAACCAAAGCCGAGTCCCCAAATACGATCAAAGATTTGATCCCCAAGTCTATAGCAGCCTTGAGACCAAAAATGCAAGCTTCATATTCAGCCATGTTGTTGGTACAGCTGAAGCAGAGTCGGGCCGTGAAAGGTGTGTGGCAACCTTCCAGGGAAATGAGTACCGCACCGATACTGTTTCCAAGTGCATTTGAAGCACCATCAAAGTACAGGGTCCATCGGGATCCCTTTTCAGGTCCGTCATACGGTCCGTTACCTTCAATGTTGTCCAAATTCATGATGTCCTCGTCTGGGAAGTCAAATCTCATGGATTGATAATCTTCGATAGCTTGATGAGCTAGATGGTCAGCTAGTACACTCCCTTTTATAACTTTTTGGGTGGTGTACTGGATGTCATACTCAGTTAGAATCATTTGCCATCTAGTTATTCTTCCAGATAAAGCAGGCTTTTCGAAGATATACTTGATAGGATCCATTTTGGAAATCAACAGAGTGGTATGAGTCAACATATACTGTCTTAGTCAGCGAGCAGCCCATACCAAAGCGCAACAAGTTTTCTCGAGCAGTGAGTAGTGAGTCTCACAGTCGGTAAACTTTTTGCTAAGGTAATAAATAGCATGCTCTTTTCGACCAGACTCGTCATGCTGGCCCAAAACACACCCCATTGAGTTATCCAATACGGTCAGATACATGATCAATGGTCTTCCTTCGACGGGTGGTATCAAAACAGGAGGTTCTAGCAAATACTCCTTGATCTTATCAAAAACAGCTTGGCAATCGTTGTTCCATTCGACTACCTGATCCTTCCTTAATAATTTGAAAATTGGCTCACAGGTAGAAGTTAGATGAGAGATGAATCTGGCAATATAGTTCAAGCGCCCCAAGAATCCTCTAACCTCCTTTTCAGTACGGGGAGCAGGCATCTCTTGTATTGCTTTCACTTTTGCTGGATCAACCTCAATGCCTTTGTTGCTGACAATAAACCCTAGGAGTTTACCAGACCTAACTCCAAAAGTGCATTTACTTGGATTCAGCCTGAGTTTGTATTCTTTCAACCTGGCAAACAGCTTCTGCAAATGCTCAAGGTATTCCTCCTCTGTTTGTGATCGAGCTATCATGTCGTCTACGTAAACTTCGATCTCATGATGTATCATATCATGAAATAAAGCTACCATGGCGTGTTGATAAGTTGCCCCTGCGTTCTTCAATCCGAACGGCATCACCTTGTAGCAGAAGGTACCCTATTGTGTATCAAAGGTTGTTTTCTCCATGTCCTCGGGGGCCATTTTAATCTGGTTGTAGCCCGAGAATCCATCCATGAAGGAAAACACCTTGTGCTGAGCTGTGTTGTCAATCAAAATGTCGATGTGCGGTAGCAGAAAATCATCTTTAGGACTAGCCCTATTCAAATCCCGGTAGTCCATACACATTCTGACCTTGCCGTCTTTTTTAGGTACTGGCACAATGTTAGCAACCCATTGTGGATAGGATGTAACAGCCAGAAAACCAGCGTTGAATTGCTTCATCACTTCTGCTTTGATCTTCTCAGACATGTCGGGCCTCATTCGGCGGACTTTTTGTTTGATCGGTGGACAATCTTCTCTTGTAGGGAGACGGTGAACCACGATGTCTATGTCTAAACCCGGCATGTCTACATAAGACCAGGCGAAGATTTCAACGTACTCATTTAACAGTTGTATCAAGCGTTCCTTGACACTTGGCTCCAGATTGGCACCCATTTGCACTTCCTTCTGGTCTTCCTCTGTTCCTAAGTTGACAGTCTCCAACAACTCTTTGTGAGGCAAGATGGCCCTTTCTTCTTGTTGTAGAAGTCTGGCTAGCTCTCCCGGTACTTCACAATCTTCGTCATCTTCATACTCAGCCTGATTGACCAGATCTTCAGAGTTATTGAAGGACATAGCAGAATAGTCACCCATAGAATCCATAGTGGACGGGTACCTGCATTTGTGAGTGTGGGTGTGTGTAAGGGATAGCCATCCTTAAACAAACAAAATGCAAAAAGGAAAGAAAATGAACACAGCAGTTTATCAATGAAAAACGTCCAATGAATCATTAAACATGGCATATGGATATGAAGATAATCAAAACCCTTACAAATGGACCTACATGCCCCAGGCAAGGCATGAGGTGAAAAAGTAGTGTACGGATTGTTCAAGAGTAAATATTACAAACCAATAGGAAATGTTTGACAGGTAATTACTGATTAATAAAAGTAATGGGGACAAAGTCCTTTGCCTCTCAGTTGCGTAGTCCTCCCTCGACAGTTGGGCAGATCCAATCTTCAATGTTGGCCTCTTCGTCTTCACCTTCCAGAGCATTGATTCCATAAGGAGAGATCTTGATGGGCGCTCTTTCAACCTTTGAGCGGCGCATAGCTTTCTGTCCCGCAGTAGTGAAACCTAATCCAAATTTGTCTGTTTTGTGAGGAATATCTGGCAACTGCCCCCATGTTGAGCTCTTTCCTTCCTTCAATGCAGCTTTCGCGTCTTTTAGAGATGCCATCCTGGCCATCTGCTTTGGTACCTCAGCTACCACTTTTGCTACTGCCATTTCGGGAGAGACTTCCTCGAAGTGCTGGAATGGTGTTTCAATGAATTCTCCTTCCACCTCCACATACCGAAAGGAGTTCAAATGGCTGATCATATATTCCTCTTCACCATGCACGGTTATGATCTTTCCTTTGACAGGGTACTTTAACATTTGATGTAAGGAGGAGGTAACTGCCCCAGCGTTATGTATCCACGGCCTTCCCAGTAAGCAAGAGTATGACGGACGGATGTCCATCACATAGAAAGTTGAGGGGAATATTTCTGTGCCAACCTTAATGGGAATGTCTACCTCTCCGTGTACCATTCTCTTCGACCCGTCAATTTGCCCTTACAATGATATTACTTGGCCTTAACTCCAAGCCTTCGCAATCTAAACGGTCGAGAGCCTTCTTGGGCAGCACGTTCAGAGAAGAACCAGTGTCGACCAGAACATGGGCCAGAGTAGTTCCTTGGCATTCTACTGACACATGTAATGCGTCATTGTGTTTTCTTCCTTTTGAGGTTAGGTCCGCATCAGAGAAACCTAAACCGTTGTCTGCTGTAAGACTGGCTACACAGTCTTGGAATTGGTCGGCAGAGGTTTCCTGGGGGACATGGACTGTCTTCAGGAATATAATCAGTGCTTTGGCGTGCGCCTCAGAACAAAGCAGCAATGCTAACTTGGAGATCTTCGAGGGGGTTTGCCCCAGTTGCTCTACCACGTCATAATCACTCTTTTTAATTATCTTCAGGATCTCCTCCATCTCTTTCTTAGAGGTCTCCGTGATGACCACAGGTTGAGCCCTCGTCCGGACGAGCTCATCTTGGGTCCCTTTACCTTTATCAGCAGAAGTAGGAGGGACAATAACAGTTTCTTTAATCAGCGGAGTTTCGGCGGAAAGTCTTATTGGTGCAGGATTAACTCTGGAAGCAGCTGAGGGTCCAAAGGTTGCCTTTGGGGGGGCAATCTCTGGAGAAAATATTCTCCCGCTTCGGGTGATCTTGCTTGTACCAGCAATGTTTCCAATGCTGGCCTCTTCTTCATCAGAGCTTTCTTCGGTTACTTCGACTTGTTTAACACCATGGTAGTAGATGTCTCCACCGTAATTCCATGGTATTGACTTGTCAAAACTGTAGGGGACTGGCCCAGGCATAGTTATTTTCAAAGGAACAATCTTTGTAGCTGATGTAATCTTAACAGGCTTTCTGACGGCCTTGGAAAGATTGGCGTGAATGGTGATAATTGAGACATCTTCAGTAGGGGTTGGAATAGCAGGAACCTTCTCAAACAGAATTTGTTGACTGTCCATCAGGCCTTGGATGCCTTTCTTCAGTGATGGATAGTCAAACGGCAGAGAGTAACAATAGTAGCAGTCTTCTTTGCATCCCGGGAAAATCCCGGCTCTTAGCAGATTTAACTTGATGGTTAACAGCGGAGTCCTCAGGTCATTGACATCAGAAACGTACAAATCTTCCTCGATAGCATGGAAATTTCGACCGTGCTTCGGCATCGGAGCAGATATCACGTTTGGCTTCTCTAGAGCATCGAACTCCACCTCTTTTGCATCTATCAAGTCTTGAATTTTATTTTTTAGCGCCCAACAATCGTTTGTGTCATGTCTGACACTATCAGAATGGTAGGCGCATTTGGCATTGGGATGATAGTGTGGTGAAGCAGTATTCACAGTCTTCGGTGCTTCCCTAATCTTGGTGAGATTCAAATTCAACAGATGTGGAAGAACCTGCGCAGGTGTCATATTGATGCGGGTGAACTGCCGTGGTGGCCGTTCTCCCCATTGCTGTTTAGGCCTGGACTGGTTATTGCGAGGTTGATCGTTTGATGGATTTTGGATCATGACGGCCCCCACAGTCGACCGACGCTCATTTCTTCCTGCTCCTCTCTGAGAATACACAACAACCATTTCCTTCTTCACCGGAAATGATTTCTTAACCGTAGTAGATGCAGAGGCATCCTTCTGAATCTTCCCATTCTTGATACCGACTTCTACCCGCTCGCCAGTCAGAATTAATTCGGTAAACCCTGCGGAAGAGCTACCGATCAGATGATTAAAGAATGGACCAGACAGGGTCCCCAGAAACATATCAACAAGCTCTCTATCAGAAAGAGGTGGCTGCACTCTCCCGGCCAGATCGCGCCACTTCTGGGCATATTCCTTGAATCCTTCACCCGAGGCCATCCCCATACTCTGTAGCTGAGTACGGGTTGGTGCCAGGTCAGAGTTATACTGATATTGGCGGTAAAAAGCAGCTGCAAGATCCTCCCAACTATGTACCTCTGATCACTCAAGATTGTAGAACCAATCCAGCTGTGTGCCAGACAGGCTATCTTGAAAGAAGTGTACCCAAAGGTTTCTGTCAGATGTGTGAGGTTGGATTCTTCGGACATATGACCTTAGATGCATCTTTGGGCAAGACAGCCCATCATATCTTGCGAAAACTGGCACTTTAAACTTCGGGGGGATCACAATTCGGCAATTAATCCCAAATCTTCGAAATCTAAGCCTGGAACTCTCTGCAGCTCCATAGCTGCCAACCTGTCCTCCAAACTCTTGTACTTGTCATCGGCCGGCGGGTATTGTTGTTCTGAGTAGTCTTCGTCTTCTTCAGCCTCTTCCTCTTCAACTTCGGATTCAGACGGTACCGCGGCCCCTTTTCCTTTACTGGTTCCCTCTTCAGATGTAGGGGGAAATTCAAGAACCCTTCTGGCTTCACCCTCAAACCTTCTTCCCAGGGTAGCCACCCCGACTCTCTTCTTCTTCTTTTTCACTTGCTCTTTGTTTCCCAGCAGAGCTTTTAGATCCTCCTGACCCTTTGCCAAGGTCATCAGGAGATGTTGAAATTGTGAGTTCTGAGACTGTAGATCTTTGACCGTCTGTTCGAGATCCATCTTACTGAAATAAACAGCAGAAAGATAAGGAAACCTGGCATGGAGACCTACTTATGCACATGATGAATGATATGTTTATTTATGCAATGCATTCAAGGATTTAGAAATTCACAATTGTTGCAGACAAAAAGAACACACGTCATATTAATAAGAAGAAATTTTGTTAGTACATAAATTCCCCACGGGCCAAATATTACAAAAACTTCTCATGGTAAAAAGACGTTGCGCATCCTCTTTGGCGCGATGTAGGTGTTAAGGGTCTCTTCCTCATGGAGTCGGCGGGTAAGCTCCAAAACCTTCTTCTCGCTGGCGTAGAAGCTGGCTTCAAAAGTATCCCTTTCTTCCCTGAGTTGGATCCAACTCTTCTGCATCTCCTCCCATGTCGTTGGCATGTCAGGATATAAGATGGTGTAGGGAATCTCTCCTTCCTTAACGGGCTCCTTAATCACAGGGAGAACATGAGGGTAAGGCATCATTAGACTCTGGGCTCGGGTTCGGACCCACTTGAGATAAGGCTCGAGGGGGATGGAATTCTTGTGCCCCAGTGTCTTGCTGTCTACCTTGTTAGGCATCCTCCAAGCTCTGATGAACCTTTGACGAAGTCCTTGCGCATCGTTATCGAAGTCAAAAACTATGTCAGGAATCAGCATGTCGTGGGGGCCGTCCCTCCGTGCATATCCAAATTGTCTCAAAGCTAGACAAGGGTTGTAGGTAATGCTCCCCTAATGCCAAGCAATGGAACATTAGGGAACTCTCCACAATGATCGACGATGATGACACTTTCTCTGGACCGAGAACACCAGTGTACATCAGAGTGAGTGAGAGTCATCAACCGTTGTGACCACCTTAGGCCTTGGTCATTCTTCAAAGCAGACCGTGGAAGGTGCGAAATAAACCACCTTGCAAGGAGAGGAGTACAGCACATGAGAACACCTCTCTTTTTCATTGTTCGTGTGTAAAATGAGTGGAGGATGTCCCCAAGCAATGTTGGTATGGGATTCCTGGATAAGAAGCTCTTGACGGCGTTGACATCTATAAGCTGGTTAGGATTTGGGAACAAGACCAACCCATAAATGAGGAGTGCCATAATTTCTTCAAAGGCTTGTAAATCCAAGGAGTTCCAACACTCTTGTGCCTTCTCAAACAAGAATTTTGCCAAGAAGCCTTTGACACCGCTTCTAGTTTCCCAATGCCCCTTGATGTCAGATGGTTGCAAGTGTAGTGCTTGAGCAACATCTTCAGGCTTTGGTTCCTTTTCCGTACCATTGAAAGGTAGTTGATTAAGAATAGGAATTCTCAAGAGTTGAGAAAATTCCTCCAAAGTGGGCACCAATTAGTAGTCGGGGAATGTGAAACAGTGGTGAAGGGGGTCAAAGAACTGGAACAAAACCTTCATCATGTCCTCTTCAATGCTGGTGTTGACTAGGCTGAGCAGTCTACCATGTCTTTCACTGAAGGGAGAGCTTTCAGGAATTCTGGATGCGAGCTCCTTGAGTTGAGGAGGGATTCTCACAAGGTTGAGTTGGATAGTTTTCCTGCGAGGAATTTCCATGGCCTACAAAACAAGAACAAAGGTGAAGATCCAAACCCTTGAAATGGTTAGCGGATGCATATGATGCTTTATGATGTTTTATGATGCATGCAAAAACACATGTACAAGCAAATCACACAAAACCCTAGTTTCTGGCTTGCATGGGGTTTCATAGGTAAGTACCCTCTTGAGTGTAGTTGGCTTAAAAAACCTGTCCTATAAATAGTAACCGGGTTTTAAGGAGCTCAATATCATTGGATTGTTTTCCATGTTCATCGTTTTGGTTTAGCCACTTAACTAGCGACCAAAATATTCCAAGAAGACAACCCTCAATGAGTGTAGTATCGAGTATCTACCAACTTCGGACTGCACCAAAGCCGGTCATCTCACTACCCCTAATAAAAGGCCAAGATGGTCAAGTAAGGTTCTATGTCATTAGTGCTTAGTGACATCACTCAGCGGCCCCATACTCTCCTTGATTGAACTCAAGGGTTACCGATACTCACAAATATGTCGCACTAATATAGCTATTACTTCAACCGTGTTGATATACCCCACACAGTTTCCACAATGTATTGCTATCTATGAATGTTTCCCAAATCCGGGTGTAGGATTTCAAGCCCAAACAAGAGAACCACAAAGGTAAAGCAATCAAAACAAACAATTAATCATGCAAGAGGGTGATCTAAAACCCTAAGGTAACCCCACTTTTCAGTATCCCCAGCAGAGTCGCCAGTTCTGTGATACGGTGGGAGAACTGACTTGAGGTTTTGCGTTTGTATTCGCACTTGTTCGGTTTAGCAAGAGTCGCCACCTACTTTTTATTTTATCCTAAAGGAAAGGTTAAAAAAGCACAGGAAAAACCTTTTGAGATGTTTCGTGGGTTCGGGGGGTAGGTTATGAAAAGGGAAGGTATTAGCACCCTTTTCATCCATGGTTATCCATGGGCTCTTAGTTACTTGGTTTTAGATCACTTGCCTTGATTTTTGATTGCTTGAAATGGTGTGTGTATTTGTGTTTTGAAAATGTTTTGAAATAGACGCCTTTGTTTCGGCAACCGTTGTAATGACTCGTGTTTGAGTATATACGAAGGTGTGTATCTTTTCGAAAAGATGTTTCAAATGTTTTGAAAATGTTTGTGGAGTGTGGTTTGAAACGTAGGCAAGTGTTTTTGCAAGTTGATCAAGTAACTAAGAGTTTTGTCTACCCCTAATGTACTCAAAGGTTTTTCTCATGTTTTAACCCTTTTTAACAATTTTGTTCCATCATTGTATTTGGTGGACAATCTTGCGTTTGGGATGTTTAACGGGACATGCGCGGGTCATCGTATGGACCACGAATGCAATGATGCCAAGTGTCTTTGGCAATTTTGCTTGGAGGGACTATGATCATTTTGATAGGCAACTTTCGAAAGCGTCATCGAGGGACTTATGATCATTTGAATTGTTTTGCCAAAGAAACTCGACGTGCAAGCATGGCCCATTTTGGAAGGCAACAAGTGGGATTACCCTAGGGGTGCAAGTGTGATTGTGTATTGATTTCATGTATTTGTCTTGTATTAGGTTATCTAGCGTTTGATTTTATGTACATACGAACCCTAGGTCTAACCATGATATATTTGAAAGCGGTAAATTGCGGGAATTTAAAGTCTACGCTATTACAAAATAGTATCCGGGAGTGGGGGTACAAGTATACACATGGGGGATGAGACTTATAGGAGGATAGTATCCAAATAATTACAACCAAATCGAATTGCGCAAATATAAAATATAATGTATAGCAATGCATAAGAGTAGCAAATGTGTATAAGAGCAATGTAAATGTATTATTGTATTGTAAATGTGTAAGTGTATGTATAAATGATTATGTGATTTATTTACAGTTTTGAGAAATGTTAACTTAATAAGGAAATTAAGTATGGTGTTTATTCTTTTTGGATATTTGTATTTCTTTGTTAAATATGTATAAATAAGAAAATTTAATTAAAAGAAAAGAAAATATTTTAAGGTCTATTCTTAGGTATTAAAAATAATGTATTTTAATTAATTATGTACAAAAGTTTAACTAAAAAATGAAAATGTTTTAAGTTTAAAGAAAAATATTACTTATATTTTAGTTAATGTATTATATACAAAAATATAATTATATATAAAAAAAGGTATTGTTAGTGAAATTTGATGTAAAAATAAAGTTAGTATATTAGGTTATTTTAACAAAGTAAATTAAAAAAGATTTAATGTAATCCACAAAAGGTATTAAACAAAATAGAAAACAGATTTGGAATGGGCTAAAAGGGGTTTTGTTTTGGCCCAAGTGAAAATTGTTTCAGAAGCACTAAAAAGAAATGGGGGGGGGGGGGGGGTATGCGTGGTATGGGCTTAAGCGCTGAAAGTGGGACAAGGCCCAAGCGGTTTGTGACAAATTGTTCTTAGGGTTTGATGATTATTGTTTCATTTGGGAAAGCTTAGGGTTTGAGTCACAGAAGCGGCGCCGTTCTTCGTTTTCACTTCGTCTTTCTCGCCATGTTTAACTACTGACGTCTTCTTCATCTCTAGCCACCGGACGCCACCATTGCCTCCTCTTCTCCATGACCACGCGAGCGGTAGCTACGAGGTTCAATTTCTTCGTTGTAATGCGTTAAGGTTTTAGCTCATATCTTTGTATGTTTTAGTTCCGTTTCTGATTTCCTTTATGTTCTTGTTTGTGTTTTGATTGAGGTTGTGGAAAGGAAAGAAAAGAAGAGAAATGCTACCTCTTGGAGACGGAGGAGGAGGGACGTGGAGGCGCTCCGGCGGCTTGACGGCGAGGGGAACGGTGGTGATGGCCTTTGGCTGGAAGAACTGGTATTTCGTATTTTGTCTTTTTGTTTTGTGATGAGCTTCTGAAAACAATTCTTTATCCTCTTCACTTTCATTCGTTTCTGTTGCCTCTAAATATGCTTGTTACGAAATTCTTGCTATCCTATGATGATTCCAAACTGAGGGTTTATGTTGCCTGGGTGTACTTGTTTATTGCTGATATACCAATATTGATGCTTCTTTATCCTCTTCTCTTTCACTTTCTTCAGTTGCCTCTGAACATTTTGTATGCCTCTGAGGTGTTTGATATGTTGTGCTTGATCTGTTGCCTTGAAATGTTTGCCCAGTGATGACAATGTTCTGAGGGTTTGGTGGGTTCGAAAAATGCTTAGTGTTTGATATGCTGAGATATTTTTGTATGTTGTGTTGGATTGATCATGGCTTTTGACAAGGACTTTGAGTATGAACTTGGTCAGTTTTGATGTTATTTTATGGTTAAGGCTTGTGTGGTCTAGGCTTCAAACTGGACAATTTGTGTTGTTTTAGGTCTTCACTGTAATCTTCAGGCTTGAGTTATGCAGGTCTGGGCTTTGGTTTGACAGGTTGGGACTTGGTTGTTGGTGAGGTTTTGATATGCAGGTAAGGCTTTGGCTTAGACAGGCACGAGGCTTTTAGGCTTCTGGTTTAAGGCTATGGCTTTGAATGCAGGTAAGGCTTGTACTTGACAGGTTGGGTGTTTAAGGCTTATACTTGACAGGTTGGGTCTTTTTGTTTGTTGATAGTGAAGGCAGGTTAGGCTTGTAGAAAAGTCTTTGAGGCTTCTGAGATATATTCTACAAGTTGTTGGCTCTTTGTCTATCTTCAGGGTCTTTGCCCTGTGGTCTTTTGAAAGGCATGAGCTATTATATTTTTTGTATATTCTTTCTTGGTCAAATTTGTGGACAGGTTTGCAAGGCTTGAGGTTTTCCCTCTTTGTGCTATCCTGCTGCATATGTTCTGCCTCTTTTTCTCTATGTATTCTGATATGCTGTTTATATCTTTTGCTTAGCCTCTAGCCTGCTGTACTGTAAACCGTTTTCCTCTCTCTTTATCTCTCCAGATTAAAGAAAAGCACTTTTATTGCTTTAATTTCGTCTTTTCTGAAAGAACAAATGGCTTAGGGATATGATGTATTCTGAGTATTGCTTGCAATTGTCCCTTTTCCACTGCATATTTCCATGTTTCTTGCATACTCTATGTACTTTCTCTTGACAGCTTTTAGAGTTGTTGATACTTTGATATCCTTGGACAGCTTTTGGCTTAGTTTGAGATATGAAACTCAGTTTGCCTTTACTTGTACATGCTGTTTGGAAACTTGGTTGACAATTCTTTTGATTTATGCAGTATGCTTAAAACTTTGAATTTGTGCAAAAATCATAACTTTGTGCATTTCATGTTTCATTGCAAGCATTTCATCCCTCTTTGTGAACCGGGAGAAATCTCGTGATTTGTAGAGAGGGAAAAACTGATTCCGGCCATTTGTTTTTAATGATGAATCTTTTTAACTGTCTATCCTTAAATATTTTATCTGCTTTGACTTTTCTTTCTTTTCTTTGTTTTGCAGATAAACAGTCAAATGGAGTGAAAGAGGAGACATTGGATAGAAGAATTAAGATTAGGAAATTTAGGACATAGTTTATTTCAATTTTAATTATTGTAACTATTATTATTATAAATACTTTGTAAATAAATACTGTATTTAAATAACAATTGTAACAAATAATTAAAGATGAATAAAAATTCCTTTTGACCAATTAATTCTTTTCTTTTTTTTATTTCCTTTCAATTGTTTAACTTAATTATTTGAATTTCCTAAATTAAAACAATTGGAAATAAATCCAATTATTCTGACTTTAGAAAAAAAGAAATAATTAATAAACGTATGGCGTTCTGACTTAAACATATCAATGCACAGTCAAATCAAACAAACATCCACATGTCGTCTTTTTATTGATTTAATCCAAACAACTGCAAATTAACAGTCAGCAGCCTCAGTCCTTATTTTAGAGTAATCTGAACAGCATTGACAGAACTAACTCTTTCTGAGAAATATACGCGCAAAACCCTGATTTTTGACTTAACACTGGAGAAACGCCTGCCTGATCAAAATTTGAGCCAATTCAACCAATCCTAAGCAATCTGTCTGAGCTGTCTTAAAGTCAATGAAAACCCTAAATTTTGTCTGACTGACGAGAAAAGTCTGTTTGACCGATTCTTGAGCCAGTCTGAAAAATCAGGAAAAGCCCGAAACTGCGATTTCTTGTGGAGAAAGAGGAGGGCAAATTTTGGGGTACAACAATGCCCCTTCGGGATATTCTTGAGTCTCGAGGTACTTCTTCACTTCATGAAACCAGGGTTTGTCTGCCACCTCTTCAGTATCAATCTCACAATAGTGCGCTGGTTCATCCAACCTTTCAATGGTGATTCAGGGAGCTTCACTGTCCCACCTGACTTTGAATATAGAAGACATGGTAGCTAGCGCTTCTGCTAACTGATTCTCCTCTCGTGGGAAATGTTCAAAGGTTACCTCCTCAAAGTGTGGGAGCAATGTCAACACATGCTCTTTGTATAGGATGAGATTCAGATGCTTCGTATCCCATTCGCCTTTGATCTGACTTATCACTAAGGCTGAATCCCCGAAGACATTTAATAACTTGATCCTGAGGTCAATAGTGGCTTTGAGACCCATGATGCAGGCTTCATACTCCGCCATGTTGTTAGTGCAGCTGAAACATAGTCGGGCAGTGAAAGGAGTATGACAGCCCTCAGAAGATATGATTACAACACCGATGCCATTACCAAGTGTGTTCGAAGCTCCGTCAAAAACCATAGTCCATCGGGATCCTTCCTCAGGTCCTTCATCCGGTCCAGGTTCTTCGTAGTTAGTTACCAGCATAATGTTCTCGTCCGAGAACTCAAAATTCATGGACTGGTAGTCATCCACGGCCTGATGGGCCAAATGATCAGCTAATACACTTCCCTTGATTTCTTTCTGGGTTGTATATTGTATGTTGTACTCAGTTAAGATCATCTTCTATCTTGCTATTCTTCCAGAGAGAGCGGGCTTCTCGAAGATGTATTTGATTGGGTCCATCTTAGATATCAACAAAGTAGTGTGGGTCAACATATACTGTCTTAGTCGGCGAGCAGCCCATGCCAAAATGCAACAAGTTTTCTTGAGCAGTGAGTATCTTGTCTCACAGTCGGTGAACTTTTTGCTAAGGTAGTATATTGCGTGCTCTTTTCGACCAGACTCATCATGCTTCCCCAGCACACACCCCATTGAATTGTCTAGCACTGTCAAATACAATATCAAAGGTCTTCCTTCAACCAGAGGCATCAGAATTGGCGGTTCTTGGAGATATTCTTTGATCCTTTCGAAGGCTGTCTAGAACTCGTCATTCCATTTTACCACTTGATCTTTCTTCAGAAGCTTGAAGATGGGTTCACAAGTAGCAGTCAAATGTGAAATGAACATGGCAATATAATTCAAGCGTCCTAAGAAACCTCTAACTTCTTTCTTTGTGCGGGGAGCCGGCATCTCTTGTATAGCCTTTACCTTTGCGGGTCTACCTGAATACCTTTGTCACTGACGATGAAACCCAGAAGCTTACCAGACCTTACCCCAAAAGTGCACTTGTTCGGATTCAATCTCAGCTTGTATATCTTCAATCTGTCGAACAACTTTTGTATATGATCCAGGTGTTCCTCTTTAATTTGAGACCTGGCTATCATGTCATCAACATAAACCTCGATCTCATGGTGAATCATATCGTAGAACAAAGCGACCACGGCTCGCTGATAGGTTGCCCCAACATTTTTCGACCCAAAAGGCATTACCTTGTAATAGAAATTTCCCCACTGTGTGAAGAAGGTTGTCTTCTCCATGTCTTCAGGAGCCATCTTGATCTGGTTGTAGCCAGAGAAACCATCCATGAAGGAGAAGATTTTATGCTGCGCGGTGTTGTCAACCAGAACATCAATGTGGGGAAGCGGGAAGACATCCTTGGGGCTTGCCCTATTCAGATCTCTGTAATCCAAGCACATCCGTACCTTTCCGTACTTCTTAGGTACCAGAACAACGTTAGCAACCCACTATGGATAGGAGGTGACAACTAAGAACCTTGCGTCGAATTCCTTCATAACCTCTTCCTTGATCTTCTCTGACATTTCAGGGCGCATACGGCGAACCTTCTATTTAACCGGAGGACAATCTTCTTTAGTCGGTAGGCGATGTACCACGATATCAGTGTCTAAACCAGGCATGTCTTCATATGACCAGGCGAAAATCTCAACATAGTCGTGCAACATTTGTATCAACCGTTGTTTGATCTTAGTCTCCAGATTTGAACCGATCTTGACTTCTCTTTTGTCCTCCTCTGTGCCCAAGTTTATCGTCTCAACTGGCTCTTCATGAGGCTGTATAACCCTCTCTTCTTGCTGTAATAGTATAGCAAGCTCTCCAGGCACCTCACAATCTTCCTCACCTTCGTCTTCGGCTTGGTTGATCGGATTTTCGAAGTCATAACTGGAAGTAGCAGAATTGTTATCAATGGGATCCATAGTGGATATGGATCTGCAGTTTGATACGTAAGTGTGTGTAAGAGCATAGCTTTAAAAATAAAGGCAGAAAATAAAAACAGAGAGCACAAAATTTGTATGCAATATATATCCAATGTTTTATTGATGATATATGAAATGACACAATAACCCTCACAAATAGAACCAATTGTGCCTCGAGTAAGACACAAGGCCATAAAGTTTAAATTGTTTATTACAAACTTTAGAAAATAAGTAAGACAATTACTGCGGAATAAAACAAAACTGGTATAAAATCCCTAGCCATCCAGTTACTCGGTCCACCGTTGGTATTCGGGTATATCCAGTTGTCAATGTCAGAGTCTTCCTTACTGTCTTCAATGGCATTAATTCCTCGATTGCTGATGCGCAGGGGAGGTCCTCCAGCTCGAGCGCGTATAACATCCCTTTGAGCTCCTGAAGTAAAGCCCAAACCAAACTTGTCAGTTTTGTGAGTAAAATTAGGGAGTTTTCCCCAGTTGGTATACCCACCTTCTTCAACCACTGCTCTGGCGTCTTTAAGAGAAGCCATCTTCAGAGGAGGTTTGATGCCGGTAGTAGTCTCATTCGACGCCAAAATCTGGGGAACCTCTTCAAAGTTTTGACAAGGAGTCTCTATGAATTCCCCGTCCATCTCCACATATCTGAAAGAGTTCAGGTGGCTCACCATATACTCCTCTTCGCCACGCATAGTGACAATCTTCCCCTTCACCGGATACTTCAGCATTTGGTGCAGTGTAGAAGTAACAACCCAAGCTTCATGGATCCAAGGACGACCCAACAAACAAGAATATGACGGCCTGATGTCCATCACATAGAAGGTGGACTTAAAGGTTTGAGAGCCTACCTTGACAGGGATGTCCACCTCCCCATGCACCATTCTCTTCGACCCATCAAAATCCCTTACCACAATGTTACTAGGCTTTAAGTTCAAGCCTTCACAATCCAGCCGATCAAGAGCCTTCTTAGGAAGAACATTTAGCGAAGACCCAATATCCACTAGCACATGAGCCATAGTGGTGCCCCTGCATTCGATCGAGACATGCAGAGCATCATTATGCTTCCTCCCTTTCGGTGTCAAGTCGACATCTGAAAAACCCAGCCCATTGTCAACAGTCAAGATGGCTACACAATCTTTGAATTGATCAGTCGAGGTCTCTTGCGGCACATGCACAGTCTTGAGGAATGCGATCAAAGCCTTCGCATGTCCCTCAGAATACAACAACAGAGACAACATGGATATCTTCGAGGGGGTCTGCCCCAGCTGCTCGACCACATTGTAGTCGCTCTTTTTAATTATTTCTAATATTTCCTCTATCTCTTGTTTAGAGGCTTTTACGACGATCTTTCTAGGTGCCTCTGTCTGGTCAGGCTCTCCTATAGCTTCTTTTCCTCGGGTCCCAGATGGCTCAACGACAGGAGTGATAATTGGAGTAAGAACAGGAGTAGTAGTTGAAGTACCGGTAGGAATAGCAGGTGAAATTACAACAGGCTTATTGTCAGTCCTCAGGGAAATCTCGGGAGAGAAAACCCTTCCACTTTTGGTAATCTTACTAGTCCCGACAATGTTACTGACATCGGGATCAGCCTCTTCATTCTTTAGATCTTGCTTAACGCCATGATAGTAAACATCGGCGCCATAATGCCAAGGGACATCTTTGTCCAAGGCGTACGGGACAAGACCAGGAAAGGTGATTATTAACTGAGAAACTCTCGGAGCGGGTGTAATCCTAATAGGTCTTCTCGAGGAGACCTTAGAAGGATTGGCATAAATGGTTATAATAGTAACATCTTCGAACAAAACAATTGGAATCAAAGTTTTCTCGAACAAAATTTCTCTACTGTCCATCAAGCACTGGACACCTGTTTTCAGCAAATAGCAACCAGAAGGCAGAGATGAACATATGTGGCAACCTTCACCACAACCCGGAAATAAACCAGCTAGTAACAAATTCTTCTTAACAGTCATAAGGGGAGTAGAAAGTTCATCAACTGAGGTCACAAACAAATCGGTATCAACGGTATTGACTCCTCGTTTGTGCTTAGGCATGGGAGCAGTTATGACATTGGGCTTCTCCGGACCATCGAACTCAATCTCCTTGGCTTCAATCAGATCTTGTACCTTATTTCTCATAGCCCATCAGTCATTTGATTGTGGCCGGAACTCTCAGAGTGGTAGGCACAATGAGCGTTTGGATTGTACCGAGGAGACGTGGTATTAGGATTCTTGGGAGCCTCTTTCAAGGTTGCCAAGTTAGATCTCAGCAGATGGGGTAGAACCTCTGCCAATGTCATGTTAATCTGGATAAACTGCCTTTGTGTTCCTTCTACCCTTTGTTGATTATTGCATTGTGGAGAAGCCGTAGGCCTAGGTATTATTACAGCACTTACTGTCGGACGATGTTCAGCTCTGCTTTGACCTCTTGGGCTATAGATGGCACTGGCCTCCTTCTTACCGGTGAAAGGTTTCTTTAGTGAACTCGAAGAGGTGTCTTTCTATATTTTACCACTCTGGATCCCAGCCTCTACCCTTTCTCCTGTCAATATTAGCTCAGTGAAACCAGTTGATGAGCTGCCAATCAAATGATTAAAGAATGGACCAGACAACGTCCCAAGAAACATGTCAACCAACTCCCTGTCAGATAAGGGGGGTTGGAATCTCCCATCCAAGTCTCTCCACTTCTGCCCATAGTCCTTAAAGCCTTCACCGGCACCCATGGACATACTCTGGAGTTGAGTACGAGTGGGGGCAAGGTTGGCGTTGTATTGATACTGCTTATAAAAAGCAGCAGCCAGATCCTCCCAGTTTCGGACATTGGTTCTCTCCAGTTGGTAGAACCATTCAAGTTGATTCCCTGACAGACTATCTTGAAAGAAGTGAACCTACAAGTTTCTATCAGCGGTGTGGGGCTGGATCTTTCTTACATAGGAACGGATATGGAGTTTTGGGCAAGATACTCTGTCATACTTTGCGAAAGCCTTAAATTTATGCGGGATGATCACTCCTGACACCAATCCCAGTTCTTCGAAATCCAACCCGGGTATTCTCTAGACTTCCATAGCACTCAAACGATCTTCCAACTGCTTGTATCTATCCTTAGTGGGAGGATACTGCTCATCATTGTAGTCTGTATCATTGTCATAGACTTCAGGACTAAGGTCCTTCTCCCTTGTCTCCTTTTCTTGGTTCTCCCCTTCCTTGGATGAGGAGGTCAGATTGACTGGTTGCTTTAACGGCCCCCTGAACCTTCTGCCCATATTCAGAATACCAGAGACCTTCTTCTTTTTCTTCTTCTCCTTCAGGATGAGGGCTTTCAGATCCTCCTGCCCTTTTGCCAGAGTTATGAACATCTGTTGAAATTGGGCATTTTGTGCCTGAAGATCTTTGATGCTTTGTTCAGAATACATTTTTGCTGAAATAAACAACAAAGAAGATGAGAAACCTGTAATGGTACCTGTTTATGCAATGTTATGGATGTGATGTGTATGCAATGATTTCAAGGACTTTGGGAAATTTAAATTTGCAAACCAAAATGAAACAAAGACTTTATTAGTAGAATTCAGAATACAATTGCCTTTTAGGCATTACAATTAAAACTCTAAAAACTAAAAAGATCACGTTTCCCATGGATGCTTCCTCTTCGTGCCGAGATAGACATTGGGGCTTCTTTCCTCATGAAGCTGCTTTGTGAGCTCTAAAACTTTCTTCTCATGGGCATAGAACTGGTCCCTATAAGTGTCCCGCTCCTTTTTCAACTGAATCCAGGACCTTTGTAGTTCTCCAAGATTGGTGGGCATATCAGGATGAAGAACTGTGTAAGGAATATCCTCTTCAGTAATGGGCTCCACAATCACTGGTAAAACGGCTATGTAGGGCATCATAAGTTTCTGAGCGCGAGCTCGTACCCATTGGAGATAAGGTTCCATAGGGATGTAATTCTTCAGCCCCAAAGTCTTGGCGTCAGATCTGTTTACCATGCCTCAAGCTCGTATGAACCTCTGGCGATACCCTTGAACATCATCCTCATAGTTAAATACAATGCCCTGGATAAGTAATTCATGAGGACCATCCCTTCGAGCGTAACCGAATTTTCGCAGAGCCAAACAAGGATTGTAAGTTATGCCTCCCCTAATCCCAAGTAGTGGTACATTAGGGAATTCCCCACATCGGTCAATAATAGCAATATCTTCCATAACTCAGGAATACCAGAGAATATCTGCATGAGCAAGTGACATTATCCTTTGCGACCAACCCAAACCTTCTTCATTCTTCAGTACTGACTTAGGGAGGTGAGAAATAAACCACCTCGACAGCAATGGCATGCAGCATATAAGAACCCCTCTTCTCTTCATGGTATGAGTATGGAGAGCGTGCAAGATATCTCCGAGCAAGGTAGGCACAGGGTTGCGATAGAGGAAGATCTTGATAGCATTCATATCTATGAATAATTTTGGATTAGGGAACAATACTAACCCATAGATTAGAAGGGCCAAGACCTCCTCAAAAGCCTGAAAGTCCAAATCATCCCAAAACAGATGGGCTTTATCTATTCAGAACTTGGCTAGGAAACCCTTGACTCCGCTTCTTGTTTCCCAATTGGATACCATGTTGGCTCGTTTCAGATGCAAAGATGAGGCAATGACTTCTGGCTTCGGAGCCTCTTTTAAACCTGTGAAAGGCACCTGGTTAAGAATGGAAAGATTCAATAACTGAGAGAACTCTTCCATGGTAGGCACCAACTGATAGTCTGGAAAGGTGAAGCAGTGGTGCTTGGGATCAAAGAACTAAAAGAGTACACCCATCATCTTTTCATCAAATCTTGAAGTAACCAGGTTGAGAAGTCGACCATGTCTCTTAGTGAACGCAAAAGTTTCAGGAACCCTTGATACTAGTTCCTTGAGTTGGGGAGGTATTCTCACAAATCTGATTCGAATAGTGTTTCTACGAGCGGAAGCCATGATCTGCAAAACAGAATAAAGATAAATTCCCTTGGTCCTTGAAATGGTTAGAGTAATGAGAATCAAAACTATGTTATGATGCATGATGTTATGTTCAAACAGAGTAAATTACATACAAGCAAAGCACACAATAGACCTTAGGTTCAAAGGCTTGCATGAGGTTAAAGGTAGATACCCTCTTGAAGTTTAGTTGGTTTCAAACCTGTCTTAGAAAATTAACCGGTTTCTAAAGATTCTCAATATCACTGATCATCCTTTATCAGACGTTGTTTCATCTCAGGCAATCTTTTCTTGCAGCCAAAATATCCCGAAAGTCTGATCTCAATGAGTGTAGCATCGAGTATCAACCAATCCTCAGATTTATACCGAGGCCGACTATCTCACTACTTTCTAATGGCCAAGTTTGTTCAACTAAGGTTCTAAATTCTGTTAGTTCTTTACGACACCACGCGGTGGCCCTGTATTCTCCTCGTTTCCACATGAAGGATACCGGTACCAACCAAAGTGTCACACCAACACAGCCATCACTTAAACCATATCGATCTATGCTGTACAGTCTCCACGATCTATTGTTGTTTACCTAAAGAGTATCCCCAGATCCGGGTGTAGGATCTTCAATAATACCCAAGCAAAACCCTTAAAGATAAAGCAGACAAAGCAAATAAGAAAGAAATTTAAAAAAATGACCTAGATCCTAAGGTAAACCCCACTTTTATTATGTCCCCAGCAGAGTCGCCAGTTCTGTGATACGGTGGCAGAACCGACTGTTATACTGGTTACTACTGGTTTTGCATTTTTTGTTTGCAAATGTACGGTAAGCAAGAGTCGCCATCGACTTTTATTTCATCCAACAAAGGAAAAGGAAAAATAATAGAAAAAACCTTTTTTTCGAGATATTTCTGAGTACGGGGGGTAGATTATAGAAAGGGAAGGTGTTATCACCTTTCTATCAGTGGATTTCCACGGGCTCTTAGGTACTTGCTCATTTTTTAAATTGCTTGTGTGTGCTTGTTTTGATAAGCTTTGTTTACTTCGTGATAACCCTTGTATTGGTCCTCAAGAGTGTGACGAAGTTGTTTTGAAAATTATTTTTGAAAAGTGTTTGTGCGAAAAGTTTTTATTTTGAGCAAGTACTTAAGATTTCTACCTACTCGAAAAAAAGTCTGTTTGTTTTTGTTTCCTTTAGACAGTTCTATCCTACTATTAAGGAGTAGGTAGCTCTGTCGTTGGATTTTTAAAGGGACGTATGAAGGGACAGAATGGTCTCTGAAGGCAACAAGTAAAGATACCTTAGCATTTCGAAGGGACTATCGTCATAGGATCAGTTCGTAGGCAACTCGAGGGATAAATAGGGACTATAATCTTTATGACGATTTTGAATCGCGGGTCATTTCTAAGGTATCCCTATGTTCGAGGGACACGACCACTATTTCTGAGGCAACCAAGTGGGGGCAAACCCTAGGAGTGAGCATGTGCAAGTCTCCCTTTTTTCAGTTAAGTATCTTTGCACAATTAGGGTTGTCTACCATTTTAAACTAATTTATCTTGCCATTCAATCCTATTATCCATACATCTAGGCAGTTTATAATTGCGGGAAGTAAAGTGCGAGAAATTAAAACCCTAACTATTACAAGGCCTTGGGGAGGGGATTACATAACCAAAAATCAGGGAAAAATGGTAAATGCGAAATAGTAAACCTAATTAACTATTACAAACTTGGAACAGTTACAATAATTAATAAAAATAAGGAAAAAACAATGCGCGAAAGTTAAGATGGGAACAAATTAGAAACCTAAGAAATATAATTAATTAAAAAATATTTTAGTATTTTTTATTGAGAAAAATAGTTGCAATTTGCAAGTTAAACCTAATTTACTAATTAATTTTATTTAACAAAATAACCAATGTTGAAATGATTAAAATAATTAATTTTCAAAAATTAATTTTAATCATAAAAAAAACCTAATTCTATTTAATTTTAATTATGGAAGGAAAAAAGTAATTAAGTTAACCTAATTTCTATTAAATTTTAATTACAAAAAAAATGTTTAAGTTAACCTAATTAAACTAATTAATTAAATGCAAATAAATATTTTATGAAAAAAATCTTATTTTTATATTTTTTTGTGATTTTTGATTTAATAAAAAAAATGATTTTCCTTTGAAAAAATAATTAAACAAATAATTAAAACAAATAAAAAATAAAAAAAAAAGAAATAGTGGGCCTGGTGGGGGTGCAACCCAGATTGAAGGGTTGCAAGCTGAATTCTGTCCAAAATCCCAATTCAATGGTCCAACACAACGCTGGATTTGGTGTGATTATGCCAGGGATGTCCATCATGAGCTACAGCTTGAAAGCGTTAGATCTGGGCCATGTGACGATCCAAGGCGTGAGATCTGAAGGTGCACGATAGGCGCTTGGTTGTGAGGCGCATTGAATCTGCAATGAACAAATTGGAAAACAAGAAAATGTTGAGACCTGGGATCGAACCCAAGTCCTCCCTCTCAAATACCTCACCCTTTTCCATCTGCACTGGATCGCTTGTTTGAACACATAATAACATGATAACATTATATATGAAAACAAGATAAATATTTGGAAATAAAAAAAAACGCGCGCCAGATTCAAAATGGCCAATTGTCGTACCCCAAAATTTGCCCTCTCATATTTCTCAAAACATTTCAATAAAAATCTCCAAATGAATCAAGATTGCTCAAGAGTTGGACAATCAAGCTATCTCCTAAGGCAGTCAACCTCAAATTAGGGTTTTGTGTTGCATCAAGGTAATTGAATACAAATGGCCTCAAGTGCTCCCCAATGTCCTAATATGTTCTCAAGATCATCCATGTCAAATTTCAAGCCTTGTAGAGGAAGTTTGCTCAGTCAATTGCTCAAAGGGTCCAAAAACCGATTGTGCTAGGGCAAAAGTCAACTGTGACCTATAAACAGTCAAACTTCAAGATTTTTTGTCAACATTCTCATTTTGAAGGATATTTCATCATTTGATCAAGGTTTGATCATGATTCATCAAGGATTGCTCAAAATTCATCAAGACTCAAAAGTTGCTAAATTAGGGTTTTGTAGGAAACGTCAACTCAACTTTGACCAAGCATAACTTTCTCATACTTCATGAGAAATGACCAATCCAAAGCTCATTTTAAATAGGATGCAATTTCCTACAATCCATATTCATACCCCAAGATCAAGAAATGCACTCACAATAAGTTATAAATTTGGACATTATAGGTCATTTTTGAAAGTCAACAAAAACACCTTTTTTTACAAAGCTTATAACTTGAGCATGGAATATCCAAATGAGATTATACCAAAAGGGTTGGTTAGAGGACATCTCAAGCTTTCTAAAAAGTCCAAGAACACTTCCAAAAGTTCAAAATTGAAGAAGTTGTGCATTGTTGAAGTTGGGCATTTTTGCAAAATTGCCAAAAGTCAACTAAGCCCAAAACTTCAAATTTTGTCAAATGGGCCCATTCTTTTCCACTTGATTTGATCTTGTAACACTACACACGTGTCCTAGCTTCAGCCTTGTGTCCATCTATTAATTTTTCTATTTTATTTGATTTTTTTATTGAATTAATTCATTTTAAATCAATTTAAATCAAGTAAAATCCAAATATTGATTACTTAGGATCTTTTTGGTTGTTATAGGTCTTAATTATCATCATGATCATGATCAAATCCGTATCAAGCTTTTCATGTACAAAAATATTGGATTTTGGACCAAATTGGAAGGTTATCAATGGTGAATCAAATCATATCTCCAAGCATTGATTTACAAAGATTCAAGACCCACAACTTGACCTAATCCAATGCAGCATACATATACAATGCAAAGGCACACGAATTAGAGAGGAGAGGCTGCAGAATCACAAAAACCAAACTTGAGAAAATTGGCAAAAATCTTGAAACTGAAATCACTCCTAGAGGCGAATTCAAGGTCAAATCTCATCACTAATCAATTGCTGGACCATCCTTGAAGCGAAATCAATCCAGGACCAGTCTCCATACGCATATAGGAGCTTTGTAAGTGTTTCGAAAAACCACCTTTCAGTCGAATTCATATATCATTATTCTTGCATCTTTTTGACAAAATCTTTGCATATTCATGATCCTTGTTCAATTTGCAAGCTTTCTGCATTAGCCAATTGTATTTATATGGTCTATAACCCCCTAGCCGAATCTAGGGTTCTTGGTTTGTATTTTTGGGCATTTCTTGTACAGGTGAAATCAAGGCCATCAATGGACATAGACGTGCTCAGGATGTCTAGACGAACATGTCCATGGTCTTGGATGGTGTTTTTATAGCCTAGAACTAATTTTAGGATGCAGATATGGATTTAGTTGCGGATATAAATCCGCAGGTAAATATCCAGGTTCCAGCGAAGAAGATGAAGACGTGCCTCCCTCCTATTGGGCAGTTCAAATATTCGCGCTTCTTTTTTTATTTATTTTTCTAGCATATTATTATGTTTTCCATATAATTATTGCTGCCCATTATGATAACAACTAAAATGCGTTGGTGCAGTGGTAGTGGCAAGCGTGCAAAATCCAACAGGACCTGGGTTCGAATCCGAGGTCCCCAAAAAGCTTTATATTATTTTTCTTCAGGTATTCCGGCGCATTTCAAGAACTGTGGCCTATCATACTCCCTCAAATCTCAAGGCGCCAGATGGCCCCAGGCCAGATCTGGTGGTCCAGATGGAGTGTGCATCATACTCTCAAGTCAATGGGCGTGCATGGAATCTAGAAAAGTCAGCACAGGCTTGCACTATTGGGCCTTGAAAATTGCAATTCTCACCCCCTAATCAGGCCCATAACCTCCTAACCTTTTCTATTTTCATTTTATTTTATTTATTTATTTATTTATTGTTATTATTTTTAATTAACCAATTAAAACTTTTTCTCATTAAAATTAAAACTAAAAAATATTTTATTTATTAAATTTAATTTCAGTATTTTATTTTTGTTAATAAATATTAATTGAATTAATTTAGTTTAATTAGGAAATAACTTTAATATCTTTTGCAAAAATTAAAATTAATTTAGATAATTAGGTTTTACTAACTTTGATCAAACTTATTTTATTTCTTTAAATATCAAAAAAATCCAAAAAAATATTATTTTTATTAATTAATTAATTAGTTTACTAATTTAATGTTAACCTAATTTAATTTCTTCCATTAATTCAAAATAAACCAAAAAATCTTTTTCTTTAATAAATCAAAGGGTCAAAACCCTAAAGAACTTGAGCTCGATTTAATTTCTCGCACGCGATCCATTTGATTTCATTGTTGTATCTGTTTCCCAGAATTTAATAGTTTGATAGGACTTTAATTATTTTTTCGCTTTATTTATTTTCCGCATTTTAATTTCAAGGGTTGTTTTTGGCGATGTAAATACCCGACGCCTTGTAATAGTTAGTTTTAATTTCCGCAATTTAAATTTCCGCAACTTATAAACTGTTAGATGTTTGATAATAGGGAATGCATGACAAGATCGAATGTTTAACCTAAAATCAACATAGATAACCATTGACATGTACAAAGATAAAATAAACTGAAAATAACACACTCGCACATGCGCACTCTTAGGGTACACCTCACTTGGTTGCCTTCGAACGTGGTCATTGAGTATAGGAAGTTTTAGAGGTCGTCCTCTTGTCCAAAGATCATAGTCGCCTCGAAACGGTTGCCTCGGAAAAATGATCTAAGACATTAGGGTTACCGCTAAGGCGTCCTAACATTGCTTTAGTGACCACACGTCCCTTAATCGAATTGACCCTTAAAACTCCAACGACGGTGCTACCTACTCATTCATAGTGGGATAGCATTGTCTAAAGGATATTAGCACAGATTGATTCCTTTTTCGAGTAGGTAGATGGTTCTTAAGTACTTGCTCTTTCTAAAACAAAATAAAACTTTTCGCACTTACACCTTTCAAACAAAAACTCTTTTCAAACCCACAAACACAAAGAAAAGCAAATTTTGAAAACACTTTGAGCAAGTACCTAAGAGACCATGGATAACCACAGATAGAAAGGGTGCTAACACCTTCCCTTTCTATAATCTACCCCCCGGACCCGAGAAACATCTCGAAAAAGGAATTTTTCTGTGCTTTTTTCCTTTCCTTGTTGGATAAAATAAAAGACGGCGCCGACTCTTGCTTACCGCGAAATTTTGCAAAAACAAATGCAAAACGCAAACCAGCATTCCAAAAACAGTCAGTTCATTCCCACTGTATCACAGAACTGGCGACTCTGCTGGGGACGCTTAATAAGTGGGGTGTACCTTAGGAATAATTCATAATGTTTTCAATTGCTTAACTTGTATGCTTTATATTTGTGGGCTTGTATCGGAGTTACTATAGATCCTAACCTGGATCTGGGGGATACCCTTTAGGTAAGTAGAAATAAACTGTGAGGGAACTGTACGGCGTAGACCGATATGGTTGAAGCAGTAGCTACGTTGGTGTGGCACTTTAGTCTGTACCGATATCCCTTGTGTTGGAACGAGGAGAATATGGGTCTTCTAAGGGGTCATTAAGCACCAACTGACCTTAGAACTTTTAAATTGACAAACTTAGCCATAGAACAGTAGCAATATGCTACACTCATTGAGACTAAACTCTCGCGATGATTCCGGCCGTAAGAAAAGGTTGCTAAACTGGAATTATGACCGATTGAGGGTAGTCAGTGATATTGAGATCCTCTAGAACCCGGTTACTATTTTTAGGACATGTTTAAACCAACTGAACTGAAAGAGGGTAGTACCTAAGCTCCTTGCCAGCCTGAAATCTAAGGGCTCTCTGTGTGACTTGTGTGCCTTTACCATGTTTGCTATTTGTGGATACTTGTGGTGTGCTTACTATCATGAAATCATGACATCATAACATTGCATACATCTTGCATTGGACTAACCTATTTCAAAGACAGGAGGGATTCATCTTTGTTCTGTTTTGTAGGTCATCATGATGCCCATGCGTAGGAATACCATCCGGATCAACTTTGTCAAGGTTCCCACCTTGCTTAAAGAGTTGGTTGCAAAGATGCCTGATACTACTTCCTTCATCAGAAGACATGGGTATCTTCTCAGTTTGGTCACCTCCAAATTGGACGAGCAGATGATGAGTGTCCTGGTCCAGTTCTATGATCCACTGTACCATTGCTTTACTTTCCAGGATTACCAATTGTTTCCCACCTTAGAAGAGTTCTCTGAGCTGCTCGGTATCTCCATTCTGGAGCAGACCCCGTTTACTGGTTGGGACAAGATCCTTAGGCCGAAAGAGATTGCTGCAGCCTTCATATGACAAAGGATGAGGTAATGGCTAATTGGGAGACTAGAAGTGGAGCAAAGGGCTTTCTGACTAAGTTCTTGGTTGGTAAGGCTAACTATTTCTGGGATAGTCTAGACTTCAAGGCATTCGAGGATATTCTGGATCTTTTGATATATGGCTTGGTAATGTTTTCGAACTCTGACTCCTTTGTTGATGTGAATGCGATAAAAATCTTTATCTCTCGTAATCCTGTACCCACTCTCTTGGGTGACATTCTTCATCAGTTTTATTCCCGTACTTCCCGAAAGCGGGGAACCTTGATGTGTTGTGCTCCATTATTGGCGAGGTGGTTTATTTGCACCTTCCCAAGTCAGTGCTGAAGAACAAAGAAGGCATGGGCTGGGCTTATAGAGTTATGTCTCTCTCGCATAATGACATTATCTGGACTATCAAGGGTATGGATGAGGTGGCTATTATTGATCGATGTGGGGAATACCCCAATGTTCCACTGATAGGAACCAATGGAGGAATTTCTTACAACCCGTGCTTGGCCTTACGTTAGTTTGGGCGTGCCAGAAGAGAAGGACCTCATGAGCTACTAATGCCTATTATCATCTTTGATTTTCAAGGGGGTAGCGACGAGCAACGCCGCAGATTCATAAGGGCTTGGGATAGAGTTCACAGATCTGATCCACACGAGCTGGGCCAAAAGACTTCTCTTCCAATGGAGCCATATCTCAGATGGGTCCGTATCCGTGCCCAAAAGTTGGGTATGCCATATGAAGTCGTCCTGCCTATCATTGTTGAAGTTGCTAATGAAGAAGGGGTTCTCCCGACCATCCTCCATCCTCATATGCCCACTGACATTGGGGCACTGAAAAGGTCTTGGATGCAGCTAAGAGAGGAACTGGATTCCTACCGGGAAAAGTTCAACGAGCAAGAGCAGAAGATCCAGAAGTTGACTAGGCAGCTGGAGAACGAGCGGATTCTTAATGACTATGTCCGCACCGACAAGAAGCGACCATGGGAGCACTGATTGTCCTTTGATGATTTCCTTTCCAGTTTTTATTTACTTTTCAGTATTTCCCTTCTTGTAACGCCTTAATGGAATCAGTTGAACAATTTGAATTTCTAAGTTTATCTAATAAAGTGTGTTTCATTTCTTGTTTACAAATTTGAATCTCCCGATTGTCTTTGAAATCATGTCATACGCATTTCATCCCATGCACTTCATAAACAGGTACCCATTACAGGTCTCTTATCTTCTTCGCTGTTTATTTCAGCACTCATCATGTCTGCTGAACCTTCAACTGAGCAAGCAATCCAGGCCCTACAGGCCTAGAATGCCCAATTCCAAGAGCTGTTCATGAATCTAGCTAAGGGTCAGCAAGATCTGAAGACCCTGATTCTGAAAGAGAAGAAGAAGAAGAAGAAGAGGATAGTCCTGTTTAACACTGGTCACAGGTTTGGAAATAGGCTACAGGATGAAGTTGATTTGACCACCTCATCTGGAGGGAAAGATGGTCAGGAAGAAAGGAGGGCTCCTAGCCCTGTGGTCTCCGACAACGAGACGAATTTCGACGAAGACCAGTATCCTCCGGCCGAGGATAGATACAAACAACTGGAAGACCGATTGAATGCAATGGAAGTTCAGAAAGTGCCTGGTTTGGACTTTGGTGATCTGGGTCTATCATCTGGGGTGGTGATTCCCCACAAATTCAAGGCACCAGCTTTTGCTAAGTATGACAGAGTTTCTTGTCTGAAGCTGCACCTCTGGTCATATGTAAGGAAGATTCAGTCGTACACCGCTAATTAGAACCTATGGATCCACTTCTTTCAAGACAGTCTCTCAGGGACTCAGCTTGATTGGTTTTATCAGTTGGACAGAGCCAGTATCCGCAGTTGGGAGGATTTGGCTACTGCTTTCTAAAGGCAGTACCAATACAATTCCGACCTTGCTCCCACGCGTACCCAACTCCAGGGTATGTCACTGGGAACGGGTGAAGGTTTCAAAGATTATGCTCAGAAGTGGAGGGACCTCACCGGAAGAGTACAACCACCCTTGGCTGACCGGGAGCTTGTGGATATGTTTCTGAGGACCTTGTCTGGTCCATTTTTCAACCATCTGATCGGGAGTTCTTCATCTGGGTTTACAGAGCTGATAATGACCGGTGAAAGGATTGAGGCTAGTATTAAGGCCGGTAAGATACAAAAGGGTGCCTCATCGAGCACCGAGAAGAAGCCCTTTAAGAAAGAGTCCAGTGTTGTCTACAGTTCGAAAAGACAGAATAGACCTGAACACCGCCAAGCTGTTAATGCGGTGGTTATTTCAAGACCTGCTGGTGCTCCTCAGCACAATAATCAACAAAAGGACGAGAAACCTCGAAGGCAATTCACCTGTCTCAACATGACTTTGTCTCAGATTCTGCCACAGTTACTGAAAACCAATCTGGTGATTCCAAGGGAGGCCCCGAAGAATCCAAATACAACATCACCAAAGTACAACCCTAATGCCCGCTGTGCTTTTCACTCTGATAGCCTGGGGCGTGATACAGATGATTGTTGGGTCTTGAAGAACAAGGTACAAGACTTGATTGATGCTAAGGAGATCGAGTTCGGAGCACCAGAAAAGCCTAAACAAGATGCAGGGGTGAATGCTATTGGGGATGACGATGATGAAGAGTTTGACATTGACAGCTGGATCTACCCAACTGCCGATGGTGGATTAAGCAATTGGACAACGAAGGATTCTATGCCTGTTTCAGTTATCACCCAGTAATGAAAATTTTTGTTTTGAATTTGTAACAGACAATGTTTTAAACTTTATGTCCCGGTGTCTTACCCGGGGCACCGTGGCTTCATTTGTGAGGGCTTTATGTGTGTCATCTTCATATATCATTAATAAAAGCATTGGACGTTCTTGCATTTCAAATTTTGCTCTCCTTGTTTTTCTCTTATTATATATTGCAAAACAACTATTTTACACACACTCACATATACAGGTCTACATCCACTCTGGATCTCACTGGTAACGACTCTGCTACTGCCGGTTATGACTTCGAAAGTCCGATCAACTTAGCCAAAGACGAAGGTGAAGATGATTGTGAAGTGCCTGGTGAACTTGCAAGACTGTTACTCCAAGAAGAGAGGGCTATTCAGCCGCACGAAGAGTCGGTGGAAACAGTGAATCTGGGTATAGAGACAGACAAGAAGGAAGTTAAGATCGATGCAAATCTGGAGCTTAGTGTGAAGCAACGGTTGGTTCAGATGCTGCATGACTATGTTGAGATCTTTGCCTGGTCTTACGAAGATATGCATGGGATAGATACCGATATTGTGGTTCATCGCCTGCCTACCAAGGAAGACTGTCCTCTAGTGAAACAGAAGGTCCGCCGAATGCGCCCAGAAATGTCTGAGAAAATCAAGGCTGAGGTTATGAAACAGTTTGACGCCGGTTTTCTAGCAGTTACTTCTTACCCTCAGTGGGTGGCCAATGTGGTTCCTGTTTTGAAGAAGGATGGTAAGGTTCGAATGTGTGTTGACTATAGGGATTTGAACAGGGCAAGCCCCAAGGATGATTTCCCTCTACCTCATATCAATGTTCTGGTTGACAACACCGCTCATCATAAAGTCTTCTCCTTTATGGATGGTTTCTCCGGTTATAATTAGATTAAAGTGGCTCCCGAAGACATGGAGAAGACGACCTTTGTTACTCAGTGGGGTACTTTTTGCTACAAGGTCATGCCCTTTGGATTGAAGAATTTTGGGGCAACGTATCAGCGTGCAATGGTTGCTTTGTTTCATGACATGATCCATCATGAGATTGAAGTATACGTCGACGACATGATTGCAAGGTACCAAACTGAGGAGGAACATCTTGACCATCTGTAGAAGCCGTTTGACAGGCTGAAGTTATACAAGCTAAGGTTAAACCCGAACAAGTGCACCTTCGGGGTAAGATCTGGTAAGCTGTTGGGTTTCATCGTAAGCGACAGAGGTATTCAAGTAGATCCAGCAAAAGTGAAGGCCATACAAGATATGCCATTTCCCAGAACAGAAAAGGAAGTCAGAGGCTTCCTGGGACGACTGAACTACATTTCCCGATTCATCTCGCACCTGACTGCTACTTGTGAGCCAATCTTCAAGATACTGAAGAAAGATCAAGTGGTACGTTGGAATGATGAATGCCAGGCCGCTTTCAAAAGGATCAAAGAGTATCTCCAAGAGCCACCTATTATGATGCCACCAGTTGAAGGGAGACCTTTGATCTTATACTTGACAGTACTCGACAAATCAATGGGGTGTGTGCTGGGTCAGCATGACGAGTCTGGCCGAAAAGAGCATGCTATTTATTACCTTAGCAAAAAGTTTACCGACTGTGAGACCCGATACTCACTGCTCGAGAAAACTTGCTGCGCTTTGGCATGGGTTGCTCGCCGGCTAAGACAGTATATGTTGACTCACACTACTCTGTTGATATCAAAGATGGATCCAATCAAGTATATCTTTGAAAAGCCTGCCTTGTCCAGAAGAATAGCAAGATGGCAGATGATCTTGACTGAGTATGACATATAATACACGACCCAAAAGGCAATCAAGGGAAGTGTGTTGGCAGACCATTTGGCACATCAGGCAGTGGATGATTACCAGTCTATGAACTTTGAATTCCCGGACGAGAATATCATGTTGGTAACTGATTGTGAGACACCTGGACCGGATGAAGGACCTGAGGAAGGATCCCGATGGTCTATGTACTTTGATGGAGCTTCAAACGCTTTGGGTAATGGCATTGGCGCCGTGATCATATCTCCTAAAGGCTCTCATACTCCATTTACATCCCGACTATGTTTCAACTGCACCAACAATATGGCGGAGTATGAGGCGTGCATCATGGGTCTTCGAGCAGCAATTGACCTAAGGATTAAGTTTTTGAGTGTCTTCGGAGATTCCGCTCTCGTGATCAGTCAGATCAAAGGCGAGTGGGATACGAAACACCCGAATCTTATTCCTTACAAGGAGTATGTATTGACGTTGCTTCCCCATTTTGAGGAGATAACCTTTGAACACTTCCCTAGAGAGGAGAATCAGTTGGCGGACGTGCTAGCTACGATGTCTTCTATGTTCAAGGTCAATTGGGACAACGAAGCTCCCCAGATTATCATTGAAAGATTGGACGAACCTGCACATTGCTGTGATATTGAGACTGAAGAGGTAACAGAAAAACCCTGGTTTCATGAGGTGAAGAGGTATCTTGAAGCTCAGGAATACCCCGAGGGTGCATCTGTTAATGACAAGAAGTTTCTGAGGAGGTTCGCGGCGACGTTCTTCATCAGCAATGGTATTCTTTACAAGCGTAACCATGATTCAACCTTATTGCGTTGTGTGGATAAGAATGAAGCAGAAAGGATCATGGCGGAGTTACATGAAGGTACTTTCGGGACTCATTCCAGTGGACACACCATGGCAAAGAAAATCCTTCGGGCAGGATATTATTGGTCTACAATGGAAGCCAAATGTTATCAGCATTCTCGGATATGTCACAAGTGCCAAGTCTATGCTGATAAGGTGCACATACCTTCAGTCCCTCTAAACATATTGACGGCACCTTGGCCTTTTGCAATGTGGGGCATTGATATGATCGGTGAGATCAGACCTACAACATCCAACGGGCATCGTTTCATCCTGGTAGCAATCGATTACGTTACGAAGTGGGTTGAAGCAGCTTCCTTTGCTACTGTAACCAAGAACATCGTGGCACGGTTCATTTGGCACAATCTGATATGTCAATACGGTGTACCAGAGAGGATCATTACGGATAATGGTATCAATCTCAACAACAAGATGATCACCGAGCTCTGCGAGCAATTCAAGATACAACATCACAACTCTTCTCCCTACCGGCCGAAGATGAACGGGGCTGTAGAAGCGGCTAATAAGAACATTAAGAAGATTGTGCAGAAGATGACAGTGACATACAAAGACTGGCATGAGATGTTACCATTTGCTCTTCATGGGTACCGTACCTCAGCGTGAACGTCAATAGGGGCAACATCCTATTCCTTGGTATATGGCATGGAGGCAGTTTTGCCCATTGAAGTTTAGATACCCTCTCTCCGAATCATGAAGAATGCAGGTTTGAGCGAAGATGAATGGATTCAGACCCGACTTGATCAGCTGAACTTAATCGACGAAAAGAGACTTACTGCTATTTGTGATGGTCAGACATACCAAAAACGGATGATCAAGGCATTTAACAAGAAAGTTAGACGACAAGAGTATCAAGTTGGGGATCTGGTAATCAAGCGCATTATCCTACCTCAAGGTGATCCCAGGGGCAAATGGACCCCTATTTACGAAGGGCCATTTGTGGTTAAGAACATTTTCTCAGGAGGAGATATGATTCTAACCACCATGGATGGTGACGACCTTCCTCACCCCGTCAATGCAGACATAGTGAAAAGATACTACACATAATCAAAGACCCGCTAGGTTGACTGGACTAGGCAAAAATAAGGGCTTCCCGGAGAACCAAAAGGGTTCGGGTAAAAATAAGGGATGAAAATGAAAAAATCTATACACCCGGCAAGTCGAAAACCTGAAAAGGCGGCTTGGGCAAAAATGGGTATCCCGGTGGACTGAAAACCCGAAAGGGCGGTCCAGGAAAAAATTAGGGATCAAAGCATAACACTATGTCTCATTGGATCACCTTGCATCCAGACTTCGGTATCGACTATCAAGCTCGGACGACACTAATCAATCTGATCTACCTTCAACCAAGTAGCAAAGTGATGAGATGCTCGAGAACATAAAGGAAATAACGGAGTTGGAACCCAGTGGGATTATTCACATAGTTGTTTTGTTTTCTTTTCACAAATTGTATAAATTCTATTTGTTCGGCGGCGTTCTCTTACTAGGACGTCAGCCTCTTGTACAAAAACACCTATTTACAGGCCAAACTTCAAAATCAATACAATTCATTTTTAGACAAATTTCAAACTGTTTTTCCTTTATCCGTTTTGTTTTGCAAAGAACGTCCAATGTTCATTTTTGATATATGCATTTGACATTAATTGCTGCTCATGAATATTTACATGCGAAACAAAAGATGAATTACTTGTAATATCAGAAACAGGGGCAATAAGAAGTGTCCAAGCTGTGTAGTTGCTTTGTCCACTAGGTACAGGGTAAATTCATCTGAAGAACATGGCTAAGATATTTTCACTCCCCGCAGAGTAAGGCAGTAATGGTAGTTCTCCCCAGCCGAGACTTGCAACTATGAACGAATCAACAATACTCTCCCCAAGCAGAGTTTATATACCATCAGCGCTAGAAAGGCTTGATATCCCCGGCAGTCTTAATATTCCCCAATGGAGTATAAGAATATTCCCCAACGGAGTATAAGAATGTTCCTCGGCAGAATACAAGATCCCCCCAGTGGAGTCAATATTTCCCCAGCGCGGTCTGAAAAAGCTTCCCCAACGGAGTTGAAGCATCATCCCTAGTAGACTTTGGAAGTTTACCCGCAGCGGAATACACAAATAAATCTCCCCAGCCAAGTTCAAAGGATCATTCCCAGCAGAATTCAGAGGATTATCCCCACAAGAATCTAACAGGGATATCCCCCAGCAAGTTGCAACTGAAAGATCACCCCCAGCAGAGTTCTTTCCTTTCACAAACAGGAATTTAATCCTCAACAAATTCAGTATCACCAGCAACGGTAATCCATCCCCAGTAGAGCTTATCAGTGGAATCCTCAGCAGAGCATCTCTTCCTCACAGAGTAATCTCCTCATCGGTTTATTCCCCAATGGAGTTATCTTCTCCTGCGGGTTTATTCTCACACTTCTCTTCGTTCACCATTCCCCAGCGGAAGCGAAGAATTCAACTCTATTCTCCAGCAGCTATCCGAGATTTATTTTCCCCAGCTAAAACATTATATTTCCATACATCATAATACATGCATTTACGCATCATACCACACAATCTCATTTATTTTGAGAACATCATTGCTTGATCCATATCATGTGTGATCGGTGGATCTGGAACTGACTGTTTAACGCTGGTTCGCGAAATGTCGCGGAAGCAAGAGTCGCCACCGTCTTTTATTTTCTCCAATAGGAAAGGACAAAAGCACAGAAAAATTCCTTATAGAGATTGCTCTCGGTTCGGGAGGTAGGTTATAGAAAGGGAAGGTGTTAGCACCCTTTCTATCCATGGTTATCCATGGGCTCTTAGATACTTGCTCATTGTGTTTTCAAAAATGTTTGCTTGCTTTTCAATGTGGGTTTAAAAAAAGTTCTCTTTGAAAAATTTCAGTTCGACTCGTACGTCAGAGTGTTTGAAAAATTTGCTTTGAAAGCTTTTGAAAAGTGTTGGTGTGAAAAGTCTTATTCATTTGTTTTGAGATTAGAGCAAGTATCTACGAGAACCTACCTACCCTAAGGAATTCGTCTGTGTAAATGTCCTTTAAAGTAGTGCCATCCCACCATTGAGAGGTAGGTAGCACCACCGTTGGAGGTGTTCGGGTCAATTCGGTTTTAGGGACGTGGTGATCACCAGAGCAATGGGAAGACACCTTAGAAGCTACCCTCATGCCAGGTTCCCGGATCATGAGGACTTACTAAGACGTTTTCTACTCGACGACCACCTTTCGAGGCAAGGCAACAGTGAGGCGTACCCTAGGGGTGGTGTGTGCGAATTGTGTGTCATGTTTCAGTTATTTGTCTTGTCATGTTTATCGTGTTCTACGCTTGATTTTATTTTAAGTCCATTCATTCTTGCATGCATTCGTTAACAGTTAAATATTTTGCGAGGAAATAAATCTAAGGCTATTACAAAGGCGCGGGTCCACATCGCCAAAATTAAACCGGACCCGATTTAGCGAAAAAAATAAATAATGCGAAGAAATAAAGTGCGAAAAGTAAATTACAATGCTTTGGGGCAATTACATAATTATTTAAACGATTATAAAATAAATGCGCAATTAACTGATTAATGACGGGCGTTGGACCCTTTTTGCAAATAATTAAAATTAATAATGAATTACAAATTAAATGATTAAATGATTAAATGCTTTTTTTTTGGTATTTTTGTATTTTTAGATTTTATAGGAAAAGAAATTAATTGAAATTAAATTAAACGGCAAACCCTAATTCTAATATTTTTTAATTATTAAGAAAAGAATTAAAATATGACCTAAATTAAACCTAAAATTTATTATGTACGATTTTTAATTATAAAAATAAAAAATAATAAATAAATAGTATTGTGAGAAAATAAAAAAAAAAATCAACAAAGATATTAAACCTAATTCTACATGTTTTTGGAGTTTTATTAAAAAAGGAATTAATATTAAAACCTAATTAAACTAAGTAATCTACATTTTAATTTATTTATGAAAATAATTAGTATATAAATATTTATGTTTTTGTGTATTTTCTGATTTTTTAGTGTTTTTATATTTTTTGTTAAACTAATTAATTAAAACAAATAATTACAATAAACAATCAATTAAAATAAATGAAATAAAAAAAGAAATCAAACCAGAGTGGGGTGTAGTCCCCAATTTAGGAGGTTCAAATCTGAAAAAGCCTGGCCCAATAAGAGCTGATTCATTGACTTTTCTGATCATGTACCAATGCGTTGACTGGCTTTATGGTGGACTTTCAATATTAGCCCTTGATCTGGGACCCTCAGGCAGGTGTACGCTTAGATGAGAAGGCGTATGGTACGTGCACAGTCCTGAAGCTGCATGGGATTTACAATTGAAAAATAATATGGGATTTGGCCAGACCTGGGGTTTGAACCCAGGTCTTGAGAGTCATATGCATAGTGCGTTGCCAGCTGAACCATTCGCTTTCAATTAACATATAATAATACATAAATAATATAAAAAGAAAACGCTAATGCTTTAGAATTCCGCGCGAAATTCAAATAGACCTGTCACCAATGGACACGTCTTCATCTCCTTCCCCTTCCCTGTAAAACAAAACTAATGGGCAACGGTTTTCATGCGTGGTTTAAAGAGGGATTCAAGAAAATAGCGAATAGAATTCCTTGCTATATAAATCCATCGCGAGGCATGCTTCTTGTTCGTCTTGGTGCGCTGAACTCAACCATGGTATCCATTGGTCCTGATTTTTCCTATATAGAAAATCCCTAATTCGAGTTCCTGAAAACCCTAACTTTTGGCCATGGCATCATCGTATATAATCAATGAAAATACAATTAAATACCACAGTTAGTTTTAGAATTTCACACAGAATAAGAATCAACAAGCAAAATTCATGAAAGATGCTTAGAATAAGATATGCGTTCAAGAATTTTATGCTATACAGTCCAAAGCCTCGTTACCAATTCTTGAGGTTTTTGCTGTTGTTAATGATTGGAATACCTTCAGAATGATCCAAGGAAGCTATTGAGATCAAAGTTAGGGCTTGAATCCACCTGCAACCTGAAAACAGTTTTTTGAGTTTTATGAGAAATTTTCAATATTGAAATGCTTGTTCATGCGCAGCTTCTAGTCTTTGCATTAGGGTTCTGATGTTGATCATATAGGGAATGATTTAGGTTGAAAAAGCTGTACAAAATCTTATGCATTGATGAATTTTGGATATTTGATTTCATGTATCTTTTACAATCTTTTTCATGGTGTTTTTTGTGCCAAATCTGATCAATTATCATCAAAGCTTGCCTATTTGAGATATGCACGAATTATAGAGATTAGATCATGCATAAAAAGATTTTTTCATGTTAGGTTTATATTTTTCATGAATTAAAATCATTTAAATGAATATAAATTAATATTAATTCAAATAAATAATTAAAAAATATGAGAATACTTCCCTTTGGGCCTAGTGGTCGTGCATAGGCTTGGCATGAAGAAATTTGGAAGAAAATTGGGCCCATTTGCATTTTTAAGCCTTTTGCATCAAAGTTGACTTTCAAAAATTTCCAAAAATTTCCCAACTTCCACAAGGCATAACTTGGTCAATTTTTAAGCTTTTCACATGTTCTTGGACATTTTGGAAAGGTCTTTGAGTCCTTTAACCAATGCCTTTGGTCCCATGTCATTTTGATTTACCAATCTCAAGTTATGGCCTTTGACTTAAAGTCACTTTTTGTTGACTTTTGAAAATGACCTATAATGTTGAAATTGATAACTTTTTGTGAGAGCATCTCTTGGACTTGGAACATGAAGATGAATTGTAGGAAATGTCTTTCTCTTCAAAATGAGCTTTGGATGGAATTTTTCTGATAATCCATGTGAAAGTTATGCCCTAGTCAATTTCAGTTGACTTTTTCAGCTGTCCAAATATAGCAACTTTTGCATCTTTGATGATTTCTGAGCCAAATTTTGAGAATCATGATCAAGCATTGATCAAATGATGTTTGTGGCTTCAAGATGATATGTTGACCAAAAATTTGAACTTTTGACTGCCAAATGACCATTTTGCCCCTACAGTTGACTGTAGTGCAATTTAGGGTTTTGACTGTGCAATCTTGAGCTGAATGCCTTGAAACTTGATATGAGGATGCTTGACCACATTTGTAGGCATATGAGACTTGATTGGGCCTTGGAAAAGTTCATTTGCTTGACCAGAACTCAAACCCTAGTATTGACTGTATAGAAGACAGTTGAGCTGCACAACCCTTGGGGGATTTTGTGACCTTGACTTGACAATTCTTGGAGAATATGGGAGGGCAAATTTTGGGGTACAACAGTTGCCCCTGTTCAATCTTCTTAGACCTGAGGATGCAGATTGGCTGACGTGCCTTTCGTAATCCGAGGGTAGAAGATGATTGAACACTAAAGTGCCCAGAAATTTGCGCTCACATAGTAGCGGTGCTGATGAGAGAATGGGCTTATAGATGCCATTTGGATGTTGCTTGGATAGGATGATGGGCTTATAGATGCCATCTGGACGTTGGTCGCGTAAGAGATTCCTTAGTGAGAACCTGCATACCTGCAAAACAGAAAAATGAGTACCTGACACGTCGCAGGAGCTGATTTTAGATGCTTGATATAGATATGTCCTGATTGGTTACAGGAGCTGAGTCTGGAACTTCAAACGCTGATGAATGAACCAGGAATGGTTACTGCCTTAATCATGAATGGTAAGAGAACCTTGGGCGATTTTAGCTTCAACAACGCTCGTTGAGAAAAATCTTGGTGAGAATTACCATCTTTGTAGTGTCAGGAAGAGAACCAAAGGACATTATGATCTCACAGGGAGTCACCTCATTCACCGTTGGAGAGGGAACTATAGGAAATTATAATCTGGAAGGAAATGTCACCTCACGCTCATGCCGGAGAGGGAAACATTTGAAAAAGGAATTACCGCCTCACACGCCGTTGGAGAGGGGACCATAAGAGAATATCACCTCACGCTCATGCCGGAGAGGGGAACATCTGAAAAAGGGATTACTACCTCACACGCCGTTGGAGAGGGAACCATAAGAGAATATCGCCTCACGCTCATGCCGGAGAGGGGAACATCTGGAAAAAGGAATTACCACCTCACGCTCACCGTCGGAGAGGGGACCATAAGAGAATATCACCTCACGCTCATGCCGGAGAGGAAAACATCTTGAAAAAGGGATTACTACCTCACACGCCGTTGGAGAGGGAACCATAAGAGAATATCACCTCACGCTCATGCCGGAGAGGAAAACATCTTAAAAAAGGAATTACCACCTCACGCTCCGTCGGAGAGGGGACCATAAGAGAACTTCTACTGAGTCTTTATCAGAAAAATCTGTTTGGAGTTGATTTAACTGGACTAGAGAAATTCTTGAAATATGTTTGAGAATTTCAACTGCATCTTTCCTGAAAGGTAAAGGTCAATTATATGCGATGCATGATATGGATCAAGCCATGATATTCTTAACATAAATGAGATTCGTATGATATGATGCAGTGCGTTATGCATGCTATGATGATGTATGTAAAGTTTTATGTATGTTTTCGTCTAGGAAAATGAATCCTTGACGGGTGCCGGGAAGTCATATCCTGGGCTGATGTTGAGGAAGAGATTTTGCTTCCGCTGTGGATGATTGTTGCAAGAATACCGGTAGGAGAAGATAACTCCGTTGAGGAATAAACTTGGCAAATGAAATAATTTTTGCGGGAGAAAAGATACTCTAGCGATCATGCTGGGGAGTACTACTCTGCGGGGATAGCGATGTTTTGCTGGGTTGATGAAGATAACTCCGCTGGGGATACCGTTGATGAGTTATACTGGGAGATTCTTGTTGTACTGGAAGTGTTGATAGACTTCGCTGGGGGTAGGAAGATACTTTGCCGAGGACGCTCTTTCCGTGGCTTTTTGTTGAGGATAACCCAGTTATATCCTAGTAAGGAAATAACTCTTTGGATAAATCCGGGAGACGCGTTCGTGCTCTGCGAGGATAAGCTTCCAGAATCTACTGGGGATAAGCTTACTGCTTGGGGAATGGATTCCAATTTTTCCTGGGGGAGCTTTTGGACTGGACTCTCCTGGGAAGGTTTTGAATTGTATCGGGGAAGTGACTCCAATGAATGCCTGGTATACTGCCGGGGAACAATCTTTAGACCAAAACTGTTGGGGATGCTTGTTAAGAGTGTATGTATGCTGCTGGAGAATGTCGAGATCTACTGGAGGATACTCAACTTCCTTAAGATTTGATAATATAGCTTGGAGAGAGTGAACTATCTTGCTGACTTACTCTCTGGGGAATTAAGATATGCCGGTTATGCTCTTTAGTTGAACCTACCTTGGTACCTGGGAGGACAGAACAATTAGATTGCTTGGACAACTCTTTATTGCCCCTGTTTCTGAGGTATGAGAGGAAGACCTGTGAGGTGCTGATAGTTGTTGATGGATAAACCTTCTTCTGGTAGGCAGGTGATAAGATGACAGGACATAGTCGTACGCTTTGATCCCTAACTTTTGCCTGGACCACCCTTTCGGGTTTTCAGTCCACCGGGATACCCATTTTTGCCCAAGCCGCCTTTTCAGGTTTTCGACTTGCCGGGTGTACAGATTTTTCATTTTCATCCCTTATTTTTGCCCGAACCCTTTTGGTTCGCCGGGAAGCCCTGATTTTTGCTTAGGTATGTCAACCTAGCGGGTCTTTGATTTTGCGTAGTATTTTTCCGACTATGTCCATGCTCTCAGAATGTAGGGAGTTGCCCCTGTTAGAAGGGTTTTGTCATGCCACCAGAAGGTGTTTGATCAGGCAAGATTCTGTTGCTGGAATTCCCAAAATGATTCAGGCGGAGATTTGCCCCTGGCTGTTTGGCCTTTGAGAGATTCTCCGAATCTTGATTGGATTGCCCCAGATGATAGACCATGATCAGGTCTGCCCCTTGATTGGAAGTGCTTTTGTTCGCTAGGTATTCATCGTGCGAATTTCCTGTTGTTCAACCAAAAAGACATATGCAAACAAAGTTATGTTAAAAATGCAAAGCTTATGTTTGTCTTGAAGATTTTAGAAATGCATTCTTTTTCATAAAACAAGTGAATGTTTGTAAAACGTGATGTCCACTCTGTATTTTACTGTAGGCCTTAAGGAGTCAGGATACCTTTCGTACAGTATGCTTTCGAACTAACCCATGCTTCAGCTAGGACTTTTGAGGGTTATAACGTGGCCTGGTTCACGGTTTAAGAAACAAAGGATAAAGGCTCAAATTATTTGTACCCACCCGTTCTTCGTGATGTTCTTCAAACCTAAGCTCAGTTGATCGTGCGTTAGACCTTGTTTGAGTCTTTGTCCTGATGTTCCAATGATGGTTCAGATATTGATGATTTATTCTGAATAGGCAGTCGTTTTTTTGTTTTTGTTGAGGGTTTGTATGACTTCTTTCTTTTTGATTTCGCTATCCCTAAATTTTGCCTGAACTGTTTCTTTTGTGATTACAGTCAGCGGGATGCCCCAGTTTTGTAAGTCTCCTTCATAGGTTTTGACTTATTGGGTTTTTCATTTATGATTTTTTTTTGATAATGACTGCCTGTCCTTATGATTGTTCTGAACCATCACTGTCTTCTTTTTTTTGTAAGGACCTCTTTGGTGCCATTCGTTATGTACTTGGGTCAACTGAGAGACTACCCTTCCCCAGGTTATGATTAAGGGTTTTAAATTTCGAAAAGAAAAACTCCTACTTCTTTGGCTCAGAGGGGTTGACGAGGGATTATCATCCTTGTAACTCCAGTGTTTAGGGATCGAAACAATGCCTGTACCTCATCAGCGGGGTCTGTTCAAAAGCATACTGTAGATTATGGTATCGTTTTCGTCATCCTCCCTCAAGAGGCTTTAGAATTTTAGATCAAAAGTTGACATCAGAAAAAAAAAAAAATATGAAAAATAATTTGCATAGAGTGAATACGAATATATTGGTTCAAAATAGACATAAGCGATGCATTAATGGAATAACAATGTTTAACATGAATAAATGTTTGAACAAAAGAAAATTGCAACTTGAACATTCGAATGAACAAAAATTTCCTAGTCTCAGGGCTTGTCACTTCACATGGTGGATCCTGTGGGGATGGTAGAAGTACTCAGCCTGGCCCTCTTGGGTGAATTCCACAACTCCTTCCTCAATCAGGTCCTGGATCTTATTTTTCAGAGTCCAACAATCCTCTGTAGCATGCCCCGGGCTGTCAGAATGATAAGCGCAGTGAGCGTTGGGGTTATACCTTAAAGGTGTCCTGTTGGGATTCTTAGGAGGATCCTTTAGAGTTACCAAGTTCAACCTCAACAGTTGTTGTAAGGCTTGAGGCAGCGACACGTTGAGCTTGGTGAATTGCCTTTTGGGCTTGTCGGGTTGAAGCTGGTGAGGTTGATACTGAATTGGTGATACTGGAGCCATATGAGGAGCTTTCTCCTTGCCTCTTTGTCTCAAAGATGGTCGAACGATGACTGGCTTTTTACCCTTAGATGTTTGCCCCAGTTGGTTATCCTGAAGCAGTTGGTTGACGAGAAACCGGAGCTCATCTTGTCTTTGAGCTAAACCTTGAATGGCATTCCTCTGCCCCAGCATTTGGGCTTTCATAACATCCATCTCAGCTTGTAGGTGTTTCAGCCTTTCATCCTCAGCACTGTTCTTGACAAAGGTCCCCATGAGAAGTGTCCTTAGTTCCTCCTGCCCCTTGGATAGATTCAGAAGGATTTCCCCGAACTGAGTCTCTTGAGCAAGAAGGTCCTGGTTGTCTGGTTGGAAGGCCATTGCTGAAATAAACAGCGAGAAAGGTAAGTGACCTGCAACAAAGATATCTGTTATGTAATGAGATGTATGACATGCATGTAATGTTTTCAAGGACCTCGCGGGGTAAACAGAGAAACTTTGTTAGCATTTGGAACCGGTAGCTTGATTGTAAGAACTTCATTTTGTTGAGAGTCCTTCATCAAGGGTCAAAGGCTCACCATATCCAGTGGATCATAGCCCCTGACTTTAATCATCATGTCTGGTTTTGATTTCCAAACAACCTTGGTTAAGGGAACCTTCTTCAAGAGTCAGAGCTCACCATATCAAGTGGGTCATAGCCTCTGACAACTTTGGCTAGAGGAAAATAAATCCTCTTTGCCCCTTGCTAGATGTTTGATTTATCATGACCTGCATCACAAGCCCTTGAGATCCTTGAAATGGGTTAGGATGTATGCAATGGTATGATGTCATGCTAGGCATGGGGTGATGTAGGTAAACCCTGTTATGAGTCCCAATTAAGGACTATAAACAGACCCTGCAAGGAATTCAGTATACTTTGTTATGAGTCCCAATTAAGGGCTATAAACAAAACCTGCAAGAGATCTAGTAAACCCTGTCATGAGTCCTAGTTAAGGACTATAAACAAAACCTGCAAGAAAACTTGGTAAACCCTGTTATGAGTCCTAATTAAGGACTACAAACAAAACCTGCGAGAAAACCTGGTAAACCTTGTTATGAGTCCTAATTCAGGACTACAAACAAAACCTGCGAGAAACTTAAGCGTCAGATAACAAGCATGTAAGTAGGCAAGTACAAAGGCACACAAGTCACACAAGGCAAGCCCCTAAAGTTTAGGCCAACATGAGGTCTAGGTACTACCCTCTTTCGGTTTGTTGGTTCATACCTGTCCTAATCAAAAGTAACCGGGTTCTTAGAGGATCCCAATATCATTGACTACCCTCAATCGGTCATAACTCCAGCATCGCAATCTTTTCTTGCGGCCAGAACCATCACGAGAGTTTAGCCTCAATGGGCGTAGCATACTGCTACAATTCTAAAGGCCAAGTTGTGTCAATTAAGGTTCTAAGGTTGTTGGTGCTTAATGACTCCTTAGAAGACCCATATTCTCCTCGTTGCGACACAAGGGATATCGGTACAGACCAAGGTGCCACACCAACGTAGCCACTGTTTCACCTGTGTCGGTCTACGCCGGACAGGTCCCTCACAGCTTATGCTACCTAAACAGGGTATCCCCAGATCCGGGTTAGGATCTATGTAACTCCGATACAACCCACAATAATAAAGCAAGCAAAGAAGACAATTGAAAACACAGTGATCTTAATCCTAAGGTACACCCCACTTTATAAGATAGTCCCCAGCAGAGTCGCCAGTTCTGTGATCGGTGGATCTGGAACTGACTGTTTAACGCTGGTTCGCGAAATGTCGCGGAAGCAAGAGTCGCCACCGTCTTTTATTTTCTCCAATAGGAAAGGACAAAAGCACAGAAAAATTCCTTATAGAGATTGCTCTCGGTTCGGGAGGTAGGTTATAGAAAGGGAAGGTGTTAGCACCCTTTCTATCCATGGTTATCCATGGGCTCTTAGATACTTGCTCATTGTGTTTTCAAAAATGTTTGCTTGCTTTTCAATGTGGGTTTAAAAAAAGTTCTCTTTGAAAAATTTCAGTTCGACTCGTACGTCAGAGTGTTTGAAAAATTTGCTTTGAAAGCTTTTGAAAAGTGTTGGTGTGAAAAGTCTTATTCATTTGTTTTGAGATTAGAGCAAGTATCTACGAGAACCTACCTACCCTAAGGAATTCGTCTGTGTAAATGTCCTTTAAAGTAGTGCCATCCCACCATTGAGAGGTAGGTAGCACCACCGTTGGAGGTGTTCGGGTCAATTCGGTTTTAGGGACGTGGTGATCACCAGAGCAATGGGAAGACACCTTAGAAGCTACCCTCATGCCAGGTTCCCGGATCATGAGGACTTACTAAGACGTTTTCTACTCGACGACCACCTTTCGAGGCAAGGCAACAGTGAGGCGTACCCTAGGGGTGGTGTGTGCGAATTGTGTGTCATGTTTCAGTTATTTGTCTTGTCATGTTTATCGTGTTCTACGCTTGATTTTATTTTAAGTCCATTCATTCTTGCATGCATTCGTTAACAGTTAAATATTTTGCGAGGAAATAAATCTAAGGCTATTACAAAGGCGCGGGTCCACATCGCCAAAATTAAACCGGACCCGATTTAGCGAAAAAAATAAATAATGCGAAGAAATAAAGTGCGAAAAGTAAATTACAATGCTTTGGGGCAATTACATAATTATTTAAACGATTATAAAATAAATGCGCAATTAACTGATTAATGACGGGCGTTGGACCCTTTTTGCAAATAATTAAAATTAATAATGAATTACAAATTAAATGATTAAATGATTAAATGCTTTTTTTTTGGTATTTTTGTATTTTTAGATTTTATAGGAAAAGAAATTAATTGAAATTAAATTAAACGGCAAACCCTAATTCTAATATTTTTTAATTATTAAGAAAAGAATTAAAATATGACCTAAATTAAACCTAAAATTTATTATGTACGATTTTTAATTATAAAAATAAAAAATAATAAATAAATAGTATTGTGAGAAAAAAAAAAAAAAAATCAACAAAGATATTAAACCTAATTCTACATGTTTTTGGAGTTTTATTAAAAAAGGAATTAATATTAAAACCTAATTAAACTAAGTAATCTACATTTTAATTTATTTATGAAAATAATTAGTATATAAATATTTATGTTTTTGTGTATTTTCTGATTTTTTAGTGTTTTTATATTTTTTGTTAAACTAATTAATTAAAACAAATAATTACAATAAACAATCAATTAAAATAAATGAAATAAAAAAAGAAATCAAACCAGAGTGGGGTGTAGTCCCCAATTTAGGAGGTTCAAATCTGAAAAAGCCTGGCCCAATAAGAGCTGATTCATTGACTTTTCTGATCATGTACCAATGCGTTGACTGGCTTTATGGTGGACTTTCAATATTAGCCCTTGATCTGGGACCCTCAGGCAGGTGTACGCTTAGATGAGAAGGCGTATGGTACGTGCACAGTCCTGAAGCTGCATGGGATTTACAATTGAAAAATAATATGGGATTTGGCCAGACCTGGGGTTTGAACCCAGGTCTTGAGAGTCATATGCATAGTGCGTTGCCAGCTGAACCATTCGCTTTCAATTAACATATAATAATACATAAATAATATAAAAAGAAAACGCTAATGCTTTAGAATTCCGCGCGAAATTCAAATAGACCTGTCACCAATGGACACGTCTTCATCTCCTTCCCCTTCCCTGTAAAACAAAACTAATGGGCAACGGTTTTCATGCGTGGTTTAAAGAGGGATTCAAGAAAATAGCGAATAGAATTCCTTGCTATATAAATCCATCGCGAGGCATGCTTCTTGTTCGTCTTGGTGCGCTGAACTCAACCATGGTATCCATTGGTCCTGATTTTTCCTATATAGAAAATCCCTAATTCGAGTTCCTGAAAACCCTAACTTTTGGCCATGGCATCATCGTATATAATCAATGAAAATACAATTAAATACCACAGTTAGTTTTAGAATTTCACACAGAATAAGAATCAACAAGCAAAATTCATGAAAGATGCTTAGAATAAGATATGCGTTCAAGAATTTTATGCTATACAGTCCAAAGCCTCGTTACCAATTCTTGAGGTTTTTGCTGTTGTTAATGATTGGAATACCTTCAGAATGATCCAAGGAAGCTATTGAGATCAAAGTTAGGGCTTGAATCCACCTGCAACCTTGAAAACAGTTTTTTGAGTTTTATGAGAAATTTTCAATATTGAAATGCTTGTTCATGCGCAGCTTCTAGTCTTTGCATTAGGGTTCTGATGTTGATCATATAGGGAATGATTTAGGTTGAAAAAGCTGTACAAAATCTTATGCATTGATGAATTTTGGATATTTGATTTCATGTATCTTTTACAATCTTTTTCATGGTGTTTTTTGTGCCAAATCTGATCAATTATCATCAAAGCTTGCCTATTTGAGATATGCACGAATTATAGAGATTAGATCATGCATAAAAAGATTTTTTCATGTTAGGTTTATATTTTTCATGAATTAAAATCATTTAAATGAATATAAATTAATATTAATTCAAATAAATAATTAAAAAATATGAGAATACTTCCCTTTGGGCCTAGTGGTCGTGCATAGGCTTGGCATGAAGAAATTTGGAAGAAAATTGGGCCCATTTGCATTTTTAAGCCTTTTGCATCAAAGTTGACTTTCAAAAATTTCCAAAAATTTCCCAACTTCCACAAGGCATAACTTGGTCAATTTTTAAGCTTTTCACATGTTCTTGGACATTTTGGAAAGGTCTTTGAGTCCTTTAACCAATGCCTTTGGTCCCATGTCATTTTGATTTACCAATCTCAAGTTATGGCCTTTGACTTAAAGTCACTTTTTGTTGACTTTTGAAAATGACCTATAATGTTGAAATTGATAACTTTTTGTGAGAGCATCTCTTGGACTTGGAACATGAAGATGAATTGTAGGAAATGTCTTTCTCTTCAAAATGAGCTTTGGATGGAATTTTTCTGATAATCCATGTGAAAGTTATGCCCTAGTCAATTTCAGTTGACTTTTTCAGCTGTCCAAATATAGCAACTTTTGCATCTTTGATGATTTCTGAGCCAAATTTTGAGAATCATGATCAAGCATTGATCAAATGATGTTTGTGGCTTCAAGATGATATGTTGACCAAAAATTTGAACTTTTGACTGCCAAATGACCATTTTGCCCCTACAGTTGACTGTAGTGCAATTTAGGGTTTTGACTGTGCAATCTTGAGCTGAATGCCTTGAAACTTGATATGAGGATGCTTGACCACATTTGTAGGCATATGAGACTTGATTGGGCCTTGGAAAAGTTCATTTGCTTGACCAGAACTCAAACCCTAGTATTGACTGTATAGAAGACAGTTGAGCTGCACAACCCTTGGGGGATTTTGTGACCTTGACTTGACAATTCTTGGAGAATATGGGAGGGCAAATTTTGGGGTACAACATCATGCATTGCATATGACTGACCTTTACCTTTTAGGAAAGATCCAGTTAAGTTCTCAGCTATATCCAATACCTCCTCTGGTTCAATCAGATCGACCCTAAGATCTCCCTGATTCGTATTCCAGTTGAAGTTATTCCAAGACCTTGTCTGGTCCAGTTAAATCGATTCCTAAAGATTTTTCTGATGCCGATCCAGTCAAAGTTATTCCAAGACCTTGTCTGGTCCAATTAAATCGATTCCTAAAGATTTTTCTGATGCCGATCTAGTCAAATTTATTCCAAGACTTTGTCTGGTCCAGTTAAATCGATTCCTAAAGATTTTTATGATGCTGATCCAGTCAAAGTTATTCCAAGACCTTGTCTGGTCCAGTTAAATCGATTCCTAAAGATTTTCTTGATGTCGATCCAGTCAAAGTTATTCCAAGACCTTGTCTGGTCCAGTTAAATCGATTCCTAAAGATTTTTCTGATGCCGATCCAGTCAAAGTTATTCCAAGACCTTGTCTGGTCCAGTTAAATCGATTCCTAAAGATTTTTCTGATGTCGATCCAGTCAAAGTTGATCCAAGACCTCCTCTGGTTCAGTTAGATCGCGGATAAGATCTCCCTAATTCGTATTCCAGTTGAAGTTATTCCAAGACCTTGTCTGGTCCAGTTAAATCGATTCCTAAAGATTTTTTTGATGCCGATCCAGTCAAAGTTATTCCAAGACCTTGTCTGGTCCAGTTAAATCGATTCCTAAAGATTTTTCTGATGCCGATCCAGTCAAAGTTGATCCAAGACCTTCTCTGGTTCAGTCAGATCGCCGATGATATCTCCCTGATTCGTATTCCAGTTAAAGATATTCCAAGACTTTTTGTCTGGTCCAGTTAAATCGATTCCTAAAGATTTTTCTGATGTCGATCCAGTCAAAATTGATCCAAGACCTTCTTTGGTTCAGTCAGATCGACGATAAGATCTCCCTGATTCGTATTCCAGTCGAAGTTCAAACCACCTATCAACAGTCTCCAAATGAAATCTGTAAGCCCATTCCCGACATCACCAGGCTGATACCACTTCATGCGAGTGCAAATTTCTGGGCACTCTAGTGTTCAATCATCTTCCACCTTCGGATCACGAAAGGCCCGAAAGCCAATCTATATCCTCAGGTTTAAGAAAATTGAACAAGGGAAGCTGTTGTACCCCAAAATTTTCCCTCTCATATTTCTCAAAACATTGCAAGAAAAATCTCCAAATGAATCAAGATTGCTCAAGAGTTGGACAGTCAAGCTATCTCCTAAGGCAGTCAACCTCAAATTAGGGTTTTGTGTTGCATCAAGGTCCTTGAATCCAAATGACCTCAAGTTCTCCCCAATGTCCTAATATGTTCTCAAGATCATCCATGTCAAATTTCAAGCCTTGTAGAGGAAGTTTGCTCAATCAATTGCTCAAAGGGTCCAAAAATCGACTGTGCTAGGGCAAAAGTCAACTGTGACCTATAAACAGTCAAACTTCAAGATTTTTTGTCAACATTCTCATTTTGAAGGATATTTCATCATTTGATCAAGGGTTGATCATGATTCTATTGGATTAAAATATCCAGCGTCAACCTTAGGGATTCGAAGGGCTTAACATCCCCCCATGGGCGCCTACACAGGTGTGTTAGGTGGGCCAGGTAGGCCCCTTGTTGGATTCGCTATAAGGAAATAGAGTAGCACCTTGGCTACAAGCAATTGCTTTTAGCACAATGGTAGGCGCTTGATCCAGTTTATGTGGTATCAGAGCAAGGTCATGGGTTCGAATCCCCCCGGCTGACACTAGGGGGGAGATTGTTGGATTAAAATATCCAGCGTCAACCTTAGGGATTCGAAGGGCTTAACATCCCCCCATGGGCGCCTACACAGGTGTGTTAGGTGGGCCAGGTAGGCCCCTTGTTGGATTCGCTATAAGGAAATAGAGTAGCACCTTGGCTACAAGCAATTGCTTTTAGCGCAGTGTTAGGCGCTTGATCCAGTTTATGAATTGTTAGAACAAAGTTTGAATCTACTACCCTAAGTTTAAGTTTTGATGATAACAAAATGAAAAGATATATTAATTATGTGATTCATGTAAGAACTATTTGCTACCTAAAATATTACTTTCTGTTTTGCAGAAACTCTGATGGGTATCAGCAAGAGTACATCATAATCAGCATCAGAATATTGGATATCAACATCAGCATCAGAAGATGCTATATCAGATACCAAGAACAGAAGAACAACTCACGCTTATGTTGAAGCTTGATGAACAGATCTGCGCTCAACACTCTGAACTCTGATAAAGACAACAATAGTTCATCAGCACTTAAGCAGCGTCAGAATGAGCCAAAGCCAGAACACGCTTAGTTGCAACGGCACTGTGCATTCAAGACGAGTTATTACCAACGGCATCATTCCAGACAAGATCTGCTTAATAAGGAAAGATTGTTATTGGCATTGAATCAGAATTATTGCTCCAATGTTCACTAATTTCAATGCTATATAAACAAGTCAATGAAGATTGAATTAGCTAATGCTCTACATCAATTTACACGCCTAAAAGCTAATCATCATCTTCCTTACTCTCAGTTTGCTAAAAGCTCCAAAATTCCTTACTCAATTATTTTAGCAATCTAGTTTCCATAAGCTTAAGTTGTGTAGTATCACAGTTGTGATAAACAGTTTTGTAGAAAACATTCACACACCTAGATTTCTATTCTTTGTAAGAAAGTGATTCCTTGACAAACCGGTTTGTGGTTTGCATCAAGAAGGCTTTAGCAGTTGTTAAAGCAGATTGTAATATTCAGTTGAATATAGTGGATTAAGACCTCGTTGGAGAGAGGCGAAATCACCTTGACGGGTGGACTGGAGTAGTTTGAGATCAAACGAACCAGGATAAAAATATCGTGTTCATTGCATTGATTTTCAGTTTTACAATTCAACCCCCTTCTTGTGTTTTTCACTTCTTCAATTGGCATCAGAGCACCTGGTTCTGAGCTAAAACACTTAACCGTGTCAGTACAAGATCCAGCGTCAGAAAAACACAATGGCAGGAACTTATTCACACACCAGCAATGACATCAATGAAGACAGAGACAGATTCAGCGGCAAACCTCCAGTCTTTGATGGAGAAAATTTGGATTACTGGAAAGACAGAATTGAAAGCTTCTTTATGGCACATGATGCTGATCCGTGGGACATGGTGACAGATGGATACACGCACCCTGTGAATGCAAGCGGTCAGAAGATTGATAGAAAAGCAATGTCTGATCAACAAAAGCGTGACTTCAAAAATCACCACAAGGCCAGAACCATCCTTCTCAGCGCCATCTCCTATGCTGAATATGAAAAGATCTCTAACAGAGACACATCAAAGAACATGTTTGACTCACTCAGAATGACGCATGAGGGCAACGTTCAGGTCAAAGAAACAAAAGCTCTTGCACTCATTCAGAAGTATGAGGCATTCAAAATGGAAGAAAGTGAATCCATTGAAACAATGTTCTCAAGATTCCAAATTCTGGTAGCTGGTCTCAAGGTTCTGGACAAAGGTTACTCTACTGCTGATCACGTCAAGAAAATCATCAGAAGCTTACCAAAGTAGTGGAGGCCAATGGTTACAGCTCTGAAGCTAGCAAAAGATCTCAACAAAATTTCTCTGGAGGAACTTATCAGCTCCCTCAGAAGTCATGAGATAGAGCTAGAAGCTGATGAACCCCAGAAGCAAGGTAAGCCTTTAGCATTAAAATCTAACAAAAAATCCGAGTCTAAAGTTTTGCAGGCAGTTGAAGAAACATCTGATGGATCCTCATCAGAAGAAGATGAACTTTCTCTCCTCTCCAGAAGAGTGAATCAACTGTGGAAGCAGATGCAAAGGAAGTTCAGGAATCCCAGAAGATCTGATCAGAACGAGTCTTCTTCCAGATACAGAAGGACAGATTCTTCCTCTGGATACAGAAGATCTGAAGGCTCTTCAGGAAGCAGAAAGCCAAACACCAAGGACATCATATGCTATGAGTGCAATGAGCAAGGACACTACAAGAGTGACTGCCCAAAGCTTCAGAGGGAAAAGCCCAAAAAGAAGTTTGGAAGAGAAAAGAAGAAAAGTCTCATGGCTACATGGGATGACTCTGACTCGTCTGAAGCTGACTCAGAATCAGATGATGAGAGAGCAAACATAGCTCTCATGGCCAACATTTCAGAAGATAGTGAAGCTTCTGAATCAGACTCAGAATCAGATACTGAAGAGGTATTTCCTGACTTTGCAGTTAATTTTACCAAGGATGAACTTGATGAAAGCCTTAATGAAATTCTGGAAAGGTATCAGCAGATTAGAGTTAAATTCAGAAACCTGAAAAGGAATCTTGAATCTGACTCTGATAAGACTGAGAGTCTTAAATTGGAAAATTATGAGCTGAGAAATAAAATTTCAAAATTAGAAAATGTTTTACAAAACTCTCAGAAGGAACCAATTTCTGAAACTCCCAGCAGTGCTGATGAGATCATCAAGGAGTATGATCATAGTTTCCAGAAGTTCCTTGCTAAAAGCATAGATAGAAGCAAAATGGCTTCAATGATCTATGGAGTTAGCAGAAACGGCAGGAAGGGAATAGGATACCAAGGTAAGGTTCCTACACCAAAGAATGTCATGGATTTAACCATTAAACACACTCATCTGAACTCACATTTTGTGTATGGTCACACACATGATATTAAATACACTAGCAGTAAGTATTCTGTGAAACCAAAATTCAACCAGAGTTTTGGTAAATCTAACAAATCAGGACCCAAGAAAATCTGGGTACCTAAGGATAAAATAATACATGTTGCAGATATCTTTAGCAGCAAATCAGAAACATCAGTCATGGTACCTGGACTCTGGCTGCTCGCGACACATGACGGGAAGAAGACATATGTTCCAAAGCCTAGAACTTAAGCCTGGAGGCCACGTTGGCTTTGGAGGCAATCAGAGGGGAAAGATAATTGGCTCTGGAACTGTAGGTAATGGAAATCTTCCCTCTATAAATAATGTTCTGCTAGTAGATGGATTAATGCATAATCTGTTATCCATAAGTCAATTAAGTGATAACGGTTATGATATAATCTTTAATCAAAAATCATGTAAAGCCGTTAGTCAGAAAGATGGGACTATCCTATTTAATGGAAAGAGGAAAAACAACATCTATAAAATCAAACTTTCTGAACTGAAAAGTCAGAATGTAAAGTGTCTTCTGTCTGTTAACAACGAGCAGTGGATCTGGCACAGAAGATTGGGGCATGTTAGTATGAGAAGAATATCTCAGATTAACAAACTCAATCTGGTCAGAGGACTTCCTAATTTGAAGTTCAATTCAGATGCTCTGTGTGAAGCATGTTAGAAAGGCAAGTTTGCAAAACCTTCTTTTAAATCTAAAAATGTTGTTTCTACCTCTAAGCCATTAGAACTTCTGCACATTGACTTATTTGGACCAGTTAAAACTGCTTCAGTCAGTGGCAAGAAGTATGGGTTAGTAATTGTAGATGACTATAGCAGATGGACATGGGTAAAGTTCTTAAGACACAAGGACGAGTCACACTCTGTGTTTGTTACCTTTTTTAACCAAGTTCAGAATGAAAAGGATCTTAGAATCGTTAAAATCAGAAGTGATCATGGTGGAGAGTTTGAAAACAAAGACTTTGAGTCATTCTTTAATGACAGAGGCATTCTGCATGATTTCTCTTGTCCTAGAACTCCCCAACAAAATGGAGTTGTAGAACGAAAGAACAGAACATTGCAAGAAATGGCCAGAACCATGATCAATGAGACAAACGTTGCTAAGATCTTCTGGGCAGAGGAAATAAACACAGCGTGCTACATTCAGAACAGAATCTCAATAAGACCTATTCTGGAAAAGACTCCATATGAATTGTGGAAGAACAGAAAGCCCAACATTTCATATTTTCATCCATTTGGGTGTACCTGTTTTATGTTAAATACAAAGAATTATTTGAACAAGTTTGACTCTAAAGCACATAAGTGTATTATGTTAGGATACTCTGAACGCTCAAGAGGGTACATAGTATACAATACAGAAACACAGATTGTGGGAGAATCAATCAGTGTTCGTTTTGATGATAAGCTTGACTCTGAAAAGTCAAAGCAGAATGAAGTTTTTGCAGGTATGGAAATTGAATTTACAGGTTCTGAAGATAAGTCATCAGAAGCTCTCAACACAGATACTCCTTCAACGTATGAAAGGAGCACTGCTAGCAATCCTACAACAGCTGCTGATCAACCTCAGAAGAGATTACCCAGAAGCAGCTTGGATCATCCAGAAGAAACTATCTTAGGAAGAAAGGAAGATCCAATCAGAACAAGAGCAAGCTTCAGAAACTCTGAAGAAACCCTCATGGGACTTGTGTCTCTGATTGAACCTTCTTCTATTGATGAAGCACTTCTGGACAATGACTGGATTCTAGCAATGCAAGAAGAGCTGAATCAATTCACCATAAATGACGTATGGGATCTTGTTCCCAGACCAAAAGGATTCAACGTCATTGGAACAAGATGGGTGTTTAGAAACAAGCTAAATGAACAAGGTGAAGTCATCAGAAACAAAGCACGACTGGTAGCACAAGGTTATAGTCAGCAAGAGGGGATAGACTATACAAAAACCTTTGCCCCAGTCGCCAGGTTAGAATCTATCAGACTTTTAATTTCATTTGCTGTTAATAGAGACATCACTCTGTATCAGATGGATGTCAAGAGTGCATTCTTAAATGGTTATATAGAAGAAGAGGTTTATGTGCACCAACCCCCTGGTTTTGAAAATACAAAACATCCAGAACATGTTTTCAAACTAAAGAAGTCACTATATGGTCTGAAACAAGCTCCCAGAGCTTGGTACGAAAGACTAAGTAACTTTCTGTTAGAAAATGAATTCACCAGAGGGAAGGTGGACACTACCTTATTCTGTAAGTCAGTTAAGAATGACATCTTAGTCTGTCAAATTTATGTTGATGATATTATTTTTGGATCTACTAATCCTTCTCTTGGAAGAAAATTTTCTAAGTGTATGCAGGCAGAATTTGAGATGAGCCTCATGGGGGAACTGAAATTCTTTCTAGGAATTCAGATCAATCAAACTCCAGAGGGAACTTACATTCATCAGAGCAAATATATCAGAGATCTTCTGAAGAAATTTGACCTCTCAGAATGTAAGCCATCAAAGATTCCAATGCATCCCACGTGCATTCTGGAAAGAGAAGAGGTAAGCAAAAAGGTAGAACAGAAGGTCTACAGAGGTATGATTGGTTCTCTCCTTTATCTGACAGCTTCAAGACCTGATATCTTATTCAGCGTATGTATTTGTGCTAGATTCCAATCAGATCCTATAGAATCTCACTTAACAGCTGTTAAGCGAATTTTCAAGTATCTGAAAGGTACTACTAATCTGGGTTTATTTTATAGAAAATCTAGTGATTACAGCTTAGTAGGCTACTGCGATGCTGACTTTGCTGGAGACAGAGTAGAGCGTAAAAGTACTTCTGGAAGCTGCCAGTTTCTGGGAGAAAATCTGATCTCTTGGTCCAGCAAAAGGCAATCCACAATTGCGCTATCAACAGCAGAAGCTGAGTACATAGCAGCAGCAGGATGTAGCACACAAATGCTCTGGATGAAAAGTCAGCTTGAAGACTTCCAGATTTTTGAGAGTAACATCCCTATACTCTGTGACAATACTTCTGCTATTTGCTTAAGTAAGAATCCCATTTTACATTCTAGAGCTAAGCACATAGAAATAAAACATCATTTCATTAGGGACTACATTTAGAAAGGAATTTTGAACTTAAAATTTATAGATACAGACCATCAATGGGCTGATATCTTCACTAAACCCCTTTCTGAAGATAGGTTCAATTTCATTCTGAAACATCTCAGCATGAAAATCTGCCCAGAGTGAAAATGCTTTAACTCTATATATTTATCTTCAGAATGTATTTGTTTTACTGTGAACTTCTGATCAATCTCCTTTCAGAAAGATAGAACATGCAGATTGTATCAGATGCTAGTCTTAAAGATCTGAGCGTTTCAGCTCAAGGATAGACGTGCTGCTCACTAAATCAAACAAGTGTCATCCAATCATCAGCAAATCTCTGAAGCAGAACGCGTGCACGCTTCTGAGAAGGCAAAACGCTGATTGGGTGCATTGAGACACATGTCTGGTAACCGTTTCAAGTATCTCTCAAATCCCCCAAAATCAGCAAGCATTAAATGAAAGTAATCATGTTTTTAAAAAGTAATCATGATTTTATTTCTCTTTCTTGAAACCGTTTACACTTTCAAAAAGTATTTTGAAATCTATTTAAGCACGTTAACTTCTCACATTAATCCTTTACCGTTTCTCGTAATCTCTCAAATATTTTCTGCATTTTCTCTGTGTGTTCATCTCTTTCAAACTTAAACCCATTTTCTCAATTTTCTCAGAAAAACCCTAAGTGTGAACATGGCAACCTCCAGCAATGCTTCTGCAGGTTCTCAGAAGAAGGATTCCTCTGAACAGTACCAAGTTCCATTCAGAACACTCCTTACACCAGTGAAGAATTTGGAAGTGCTGTCTGAACTGATTATTGACTTTGGAAGTCTGAAAGAAAATGGATTTGACTTGACAGAAGAAGTTAGGGCACATAAATGGGAGAGATATTTTGATAGGTTGGTTGGACCAACGTTCCCAGTTTTGGTCAAGGAGTTCTGGATTCATGTGTCCTCATCAACGCATCAAGTCACCTCCTACATAACGGGAAAGAAGATTGTGATCACTGAGGATCACATAGAAAAATTGATTGGTTACAATGGCGGTGGCGTCCGCTGTATTGATATGGCTGAAAGATGCTCTGACGTTGGTGTCATAGCAGAACAGATTTTCACCCTTGGGGTGCCCAACAGCAAGATCAGAGACTTAAAGGATCACCACAGAGTATGGGCGAAGATCATTCTGGGGTGTTTTAATCACAGGAAGCCAACAAGCTCCCCTGATTATATAAATATAGATCAGCAGTTTCTGATCTACTTTATTAATCAGAAGGTAAAAATCAACTTGGCTCATCTTCTGTTTAATCACCTCAGGACCAGTGTCAAGGAGACCAGGGAAGAAGAAAGAACCAAGAGGGATTGGATACCCTTTGGGAGGTTAATATCAGATATTCTGACTGAGAATAGGCTGATAGAGCACCTCATAGAAGCTCAGGAGTTAAGTACTATTGAACCAACTGTTGGCAAGCCTCTGAATGCGAAGAATCTGAAGAAAATGAAACTGATAGAGAATATCAGAAAGGAGCCCAGCGTTACTCCTCTTGCTGACATCACCAGCAGAAGAGTCCCTCTGGACGACTTTCCTTTATTTTCTGAGATAGAATCTAAACCAGTGGTGGTTCTTAGATACTTGGACGCGTGCAAGGCTGATGGTACAGATCCCAAGCTGAATATCAAAGATCTGCACCAACCTCAACCAGACGTTACACTGAAGAAGACGAAGAAAAGGAAGGCCACTTCAGAAGGATCATCCCAGCAGACTCCCAAGAAAAGAGGTAATTTATCTGCTGCTTCTGTTTTAAATTCTTCTGTTATTCCAACATCAATCCCAACCCCTGCTTCACATGAAATTCCAATCCCCATACCAACAATTGATGAAACCGAACCAGAAGATGACCCTTCTGAGTCACTGACTCTCAGAAGACCCTGCACCAAACATCTAAAACCCACAACTTCAACAGCATCAGAACTTGACAAAGTTCTGTCTGACATTGATCAACGTGTTTTTGATCACCTCTCAAATAATCCAAACACTGAACCAGAAATTATCCACTCTGCTCAACCAGAACAACCTCTCTCACCCATACCAGAAGAACCTCAAATCCCACAACAACCATAAATTCCTCCTCCTTCTCCACAACCAGCAATTCCTTCTCCCTCTCCTCAACCAGAAATTCATCAACCATCACCTCAACCATCACCTCCTCAACCTGAGTTTCATCATTCTGAAACACTATCACCTCCATCACCTGAACCTCATTCTCCTCAATCCTCTGAGCCACAACCTCTGGCAATTCAGCTGCCATGTGGAACAACTGTAACCATGGCCCAGCTGCCATCCTCGCCAGAAACTACCCCTCCAAACACTCCAAAGACTCCCCACAGTCCAATTATTATTTCTGACTCTCCCACTCCATCTCCCAAACAAACATCTCCCAAACAAACTACAGAAGACCCCAGCAGGACCTTCATCGATTTAACAATCCTTGACCGTCTTGCTGATCTCAAACATAAAATAGCCATTCCAAAACCAAAACAGCCAGATGTTGGCTCAGGCATTATGAATTTTGAAACAGGTTTGCAGCAATGGATTGCTTCTCTGAAGCAAGTCTGTCCTGGAATGATTGATCCTGCTGCCTCAGACCAGCTATGGTCACGTTTCAGAATATGGGTACGTGCTGAAGCCCTCAAGTTGCAAGATATCAACTATGAGCAGGCACAATAGAACTTCAACAAGCTGTTGAAGGAAGTTGAAAGTCAGCTGCCACAGGAAGACGTGCTCCTTCTAGATAGTGAGCCATGGTCTGAGAAGCGCCCAGCTTCAAAAGTGCAGCCAGAAGAAGATCAGACTATTCAAGCTGAAGTCAGTCAAGCTGAAGATGTTGCAGAAAGCTCTCAGAAGCTCCCTGCTTCTGATGTTTCTCAAGCTGCCTTGGACAGGCAGACTCTGGAAGAGCTGAAGCTAAATGATATTCGTCTGCAGCAAAGAATGGATGAAAATGATCAGAAGATGAAGGAAAGGATGGATGTACAGGACAGCAAGATAGATACAGTAGTCAGCATAGTGCACAAGCAGACTGAAACTACTGATCAGATTAAGGCAATGCTGGAGACTCTGTTCACACGCTTTCCTCCCCAACCTTAGTTTTTCATTCATGATATTTTCAATGTTTTTCTTTGCATATCTTTTGTATTGTTTTGTCTGGCTCTGAATATTTTAATATAACAAGTTTTTCTGCTCGAATCGTTTTAGCACATCACTTACACTTTTTGATTGCTGACAAAAAGGGGGGAACAAGAATGATATTTTTTCAATAACGGATTACTGAGACAAAAAGTCTCAAACATTCTAACTCTGATATACTTGAATGTTTTCTGTTTTTGCATAAGTCTACAGGTACAAGAATGCTCTCTGATACATTGAAGCCCAAAGCTCAGATACTCTGATCCAAAGCAAAGCTCTGATACTCTGAAGTTCTGATAGTCAAAGCTCTGATATTCTGATCTGAAGCTCTAACACTCTGATGTTCAAATATTCAATAAAGATCTGATCTTGAAGACTCTCGGAATTAAAAAGGGAAGTAATAAATTCAGGGGGAGTATCTCCAATCCCAACTCTGATATCTCTTTATCCCTTATCTTTGATAACTCCTTATTTAATTCTGATGCAACTTATCATTCAGTTATCTCTGATACTTTTTCACGCTATTTTCAATTAAAAAATATCTAGTTTTTGTCATCATCAAAAAGGGGGAGATTGTTAGAACAAAGTTTGAATCTACTACCCTAAGTTTAAGTTTTGATGATAACAAAATGAAAAGATATATTAATTATGTGATTCATGTAAGAACTATTTGCTACCTAAAATATTACTTTCTGTTTTGCAGAAACTCTGATGGGTATCAGCAAGAGTACATCATAATCAGCATCAGAATATTGGATATCAACATTAGCATCAGAAGATGCTATATCAGATACCAAGATCAGAAGAACAACTCACGCTTATGCTGAAGCTTGATGAACAGATCTGCGCTCAACACTCTGAACTCTGATAAAGACAACAATAGTTCATCAGCACTTAAGCAGCGTCAGAATAAGCCAAAGCCAAAACACGCTTAGTTGCAACGGCACTGTGCATTCAAGACGAGTTATTACCAATGACATCATTCCAGACAAGATCTGCTTAATAAGGAAAGATTGTTATTGGCATTGAATCAGAATTATTGCTCCAACGTTCACTAATTTCAATGCTATATAAACAAGTCAATGAAGATTGAATTGGCTAATGCTCTACATCAATTTACACGCCTAAAAGCTAATCATCATCTTCCTTACTCTCAGTTTGCTAAAAGCTCCAAAATTCCTTACTCAATTATATTAGCAATCTAGTTTCCATAAGCTTAAGTTGTGTAGTGTCACAGTTGTGATAAACAGTTTTGTAGAAAACATTCACACACCTAGATTTCTATTCTTTGTAAGAAAGTGATTCCTTGACAAACCGGTTTGTGGTTTGCATCAAGAAGGCTTTCGCAGTTGTTAAAGCAGATTGTAATATTCAGTTGAATATAGTGGATTAAGACCTCGTTGGAGAGAGGCGAAATCACCTTGACGGGTGGACTGGAGTAGTTTGAGATCAAACGAACCAGGATAAAAATATCGTGTTCATTGCATTGATTTTCAGTTTTACAATTCAACCCCCCTTCTTGTGTTTTTCACTTCTTCAGATTCATCAAGGATTGCTCAAAATTCATCAAGACTCAAAAGTTGCTAAATTAGGGTTTTGTAGGAAAAGTCAACTCAAATTTGACCAAGCATAACTTTCTCATACTTCATGAGAAATGACCCATCCAAATATCATTTTGAAGAGGACGCAATTTCCTACAATCCATCTGCATACCCCAAGATCAAGAAATGCACTCACAAGAAGTTATAAATTTGGACATTATAGGTTATTTTTGAAAGTCAACAAAAACACCTTTTTTTCCAAAGCTTATAACTTGAGAATGGAATATTAAAATGAGATGAGACCAAAAGGGTTGGTTATAGGACATCTCAAGCTTTCTAAAAAGTCCAATAACACTTCCAAAAGTTCAAAATTGAAGAAGTTATGAATTGTTGAAGTTGGGCATTTTTGCAAAATTGCCAAAAGTCAACTAACCCCAAAACTTCAAATTTTGTCAAATGGACCCATTCTTTTCCACTTGATTTGATCTTGTCACACTACACACGTGTCCTAGGTTCAGCCTTGTGTCCATTTATTAATTTTTCTATTTTATTTGATTATTTTATTGAATTAATTCATTTTAAATCAATTTAAATCAAGTAAAATCCAAATATTGATTACTTAGGATCTTTTTAGTTGTTATAGGTCTTAATTATCATCATGATCATGATCAAATCCGTATCAAGCTTTTCATGTACAAAAATATTGGATTTTGGACCAAATTGGAAGGTTATCAATGGTGAATCAAATCATATCTTCAAGCATTGATTTACAAAGATTCAAGACCCAAAACTTGACCTAATCCAATGCAGCATACATATACAATGCAAAGGCACACGAATTAGAGAGGAGAGGCTGCAAAATCACAAAAACCAAACTTGAGAAAATTGGAAAAAAGCTTGAAACAGAAATCACTCTTAGAGGCGAATTCAAGGTCAAATCTCATCACTAATCAATTGCTGGACCATCCTTGAAGCGAAATCAATCCAGAACCAGTCTCCATACGCGTCCAAGAGCTTTGTAAGTGTTTCAAAAAACCACCTTTCAGTCGAATTCATATATCATTATTCTTGCATCTTTTTGACAAAATCTTTGCATATTCATGATCCTTGTTCAATTTGAAAGCTTTCTGCATTAGCCAATTATATTTATATGGTCTATAACCCCCTAGATGAATCTAGGGTTCTTGGTTTGTATTTTTGGGAATTTCTTGTACAGGTGAAATCAAGGCCATCAATGGACATAGACGTGCTCAGGATGTCCAGACGAACATGTCCATGGTCTTGGATGGTGTTTTTATAACCTAGAACTAATTTTAGGATGCAGATACGGATTTAGCTGTGGATATAAATCCGCAGGTAAATATCCAGGTTCCAACGAAGAAGATGAAGACGTGCCTCCCTCCTATTGGGCAGTTTAAATATTCGCGCTTCTTTTTTTTTATTTTTCTGGCATATTATTATGTTTTCCATATAATTATTGTTGTCCATTATGATAACAACTAAAATGCGTTGGTGCAGTGGTAGTGGCAAGCATGCAAAATCCAACAGGACCTAGGTTCGAATCCCAGGTCCCCCAAAAGCTTTGTATTATTTTTCTTCAGGTATTCCAGCGCATTTCAAGAACTGTGGCCTATCATACTCCCTCAAATCTCAAGGCGCCAGATGGCCCCAGGCCAGATCTGGTGGTCCAGATGGAGTGTGCATCATACTCTCAAGTCAATGGGCGTGCATGGAATCCAGAAAAGTCAGCACAGACTTGCACTATTGGGCCTTGAAAATAGTAATTCTCACCCCCTAATCAGGCCCATAACCTCCTAACCTTTTCTATTTTCATTTTATTTCTTTTATTTATTTATTGTTATTATTTTTAATTAACCAATTAAAACTTTTTCTCATTAAAATTAAAACTAAAAAATATTTTATTTATTAAATTTAATTTCAGTATTTTATTTTTGTTAATAAATATTAATTGAATTAATTTAGTTTAATTAGGAAATAACTTTAATATCTTTTGCAATAATTAAAATTAATTTAGATAATTAGGTTTTACTAACTTTGATCAAACTTATTTTATTTCTTTAAATATCAAAAACATCCAAAAAAATATTATTTTTATTAATTAATTAATTTTTTTACTAATTTAATGTTAACCTAATTTAATTTCTTCCATTAATTCAAAATAAACCAAAAAATATTTTTCTTTAATAAATCAAAGGGTCAAAACCCTAAAGAACTTGAGCTCGATTTAATTTCTCGCACGCGATCCATTTGATTTTATTGTTGTATCTGTTTCCTGGAATGTAATAGTTTGATAGGACTTTAATTATTTTATCGCTTTATTTATTTTCCGCATTTTAATTTCAAGGGTTATTTTTGGCGATGTAAATACCCGACGCCTTGTAATAGTTAGTTTTAATTTCCGCAATTTAAATTTCCGCAACTTATAAACTGTTAGATGTTTGATAATAGGGAATGGATGACAAGATCGAATGTTTAACCTAAAACCAACATAGATAACCATTGACATGTACAAAGATAAAATAAACTGAAAACAACACACTCGCACATGCGCACTCTTAGGGTACACCTCACTTGGTTGCCTTCGAACATGGTCATTGAGTATAGGAAGTTTTAGTGGTCGCCCTCTTGTCCAAAGATCATAGTCGCCTCGAAACGGTTGCCTCGGAAAAATGATCTAAGACATTAGGGTTACCGCTAAGGCGTCCTAACATTGCTTTAGTGACCACATGTCCCTTAATTGAATTGACCCTTAAAAATCCAACGACGGTGCTACCTACTCATTCATAGTGGGATAGCATTGTCTAAAGGACATTAGTACAAATTAATTCCTTTTTCGAGTAGGTAGATGGTTCTTAAGTACTTGCTCTTTCTAAAACAAAATAAAACTTTTCGCACTTACACCTTTCAAACAAAAACTCTTTTCAAACCCACAAACACAAAGAAAAGCAAATTTTGAAAAAACTTTGAGCAAGTACCTAAGAGCCCGTGGATAACCACGGATAGAAAGGGTGCTAATACCTTCCCTTTCTATAATCTACCCCCGGACCCGAGAAACATCTCGAAAAAGGAATTTTTCTGTGCTTTTTTCCTTTCCTTGTTGGATAAAATAAAAGACGGTTGCGAGTCTTGCTTACCGCGACATTTTGCAAAAACAAACGCAAAACGCAAACCAGCATTCCAAAAACAGTCAGTTCTTTCCCACTGTATCACACCAATGATAGGCTACCACCTAGTCGTCTTCTTCACAGAACTGTCGTTTTAGACACAAGGTTTTTACCTACGGACATGTCCATTGTTATAAACCTACAATCCTCAAAAATCATATTCAAGTAACATAAATAAAATCCAATTACACAGATCAATTGGGTTTGATCTCCTGAATGCAATAATATCTATCTTTAGCCCTGATTTTGCCTGAAACGCAAAGCCCTAAAAAGCAACCTCAAACCCTAACAATGGTATTTCATCATACAGTCATCAAAACATACAATTAAATATGCAAACACATTCTAAAGGATGATACAAACATGAATATATACTTATAAATCATTTATCATGCGTGAATTGCAAAAATCAGTTTCAAAAATATGAGCAAACTGTGATATTGCTAGCGCGCGTTTCTTGATGCTTCAGGCCTTGATAATGCTTGCTATCGCCCCAATGAACGTCCAGGAATATGATTTGACCTTTAGAACGCTTTGAACTGGCCTATGGAGGAAGATCCGATCTGCACTTTTTGACAAAAAAATCGAGTTTTGTTTTTGCTCTAGGGAGGCAGGCTGCGCGTGTGTTCTTATCCTCTATGGTTGGAAAGACTTTGCATATGTAGTGAATCCCTTTAGGGCAACATTTTTGGCAAGAATCTAAAAAATGATGTCATGGCCTTAATTAAGAAATCAAATCTTGAAAAGTTTCCAAATATGGATATTTTGTGCCTATTTGGTCTTGCACAAATTTCTTGCTATTATACAGCCTGTATGGATTGTGATTCAATGCAAAAATCAAATCAAAACAAATCTTCATTATTTTATTTAATTTGATTTGATTTTTAAATGATTAAAATAAAAATAAATCAAATAAATAAGAAAATAATTCATGGAGAGGTTTATGGGTCTTGGACCAGGCTAGGAGCAAGATTCAAGCATAAAAAGTTAGGCCTATTTGAAGAAAAATGCATTTTTGGGCATTGTTGATTTTGGGCAAATTTCTAAAAATGGCCAACTTTGACAATGCATATCTCTGTCAATTTTGACCCTAAGAGGGTGTTCTTGGAATTTTTTATAAAGCTTAGGATGTCCCCTAAGAAACCTATTTGGTTTAATCTCAATTGGATCTTCCATGTTCACGTAAGGAGCTTTGACCCAAAAGGTGTTTTTGTTGACTTTTTGGAATGACCTATAATGTCTGAATTCATATTTTTCCATGAGTGCATTTATTTAACTTGAGGAATAAAGATGAGTTGTAGGGAATTTAATTCTATTCAAAATGAGCCTTGGATGAGAAATTTCTGATAAAGTATGAAAAAGTTATGCTTGGTCAAAGTTTGGTTGACTTTTCGTAAGAAACCCTAATTTAGCAACTTATGAGTTTTGATGAATTAGGAGCCTTACTTGGGGAATCATGTTCAAACCTTGATCAAATGATGGATATCACTTCAAAATGTTGATGTTGACCAAAAATCTTGAAGTTTGACTGTATGTGGGCCCCAATTGACTTTTGACCTAATATAGTTGATTTTCAAGCATCTGAGCAGTCGACTGGGCAAACTTCTTATGTCAGGCATGAGACTTGGCATGAATGGTCTTTAGAACAAATTAGGACTATGGAGAGAATATTAGGAACTTGGGACTCACCCATGTTGATGAAAATGGAAACCCTAGTTGGAGGTTCATTGCTTTAGGAGAGAGTTTGCCTGGTCAAGTCTTGGGCATCCTTGAGCAAGTTGAGTATCTTAGTGAACATATGTTGAGTAAAATGGGAGGGAAAATTTTGGGGTATAACAACGACTATCTATGAACCAATTAATTATAAATTAATTCCTTAAAAAGGACGGGGTGACTATTTACATGACAAACACTTCCTTCAGACCTCTGCTGGTTCAGTTTAAATCGATAAATGGTTTATCCCGATTCCTTTTCGGTAGACACTTTGCCAGGTTCAGATAAATCACTCCAAAGATTTATTCTGATTCTTTCCAGTTAAAGGAAAATCAAGACCTTTGCTGGTTCAGTTTAAATCGATCAATGGTTTATCCTGATTCCTTTCTGGTAGATACTTTCTTGGTTCAAATAAATCGCTACAAAGATTTATTCTGATTCTTTCCAGTTAAAGAATATTCACGACCTCTGCTGGATAAGTTTAAATTGATCAATGGTTTATCCTGATTCCTTTCCAGTATACACTTTCTCTGGTTAAGATAAATCGCTCCAAAGATTTATTCTGATTCTTTCCAGTTAAATAATATTCAAGACCTCTGTTGGTTAAGTTTAAAACGATCAATGGTTTATCCTGATTCCTTTCTGATAGACACTTTCTCTGGTTCAGATAAATCATTGAAAACATTTATTCTGATTTCTTTCCATTTAAAGAATATTCAAGACCTCTGCTGGTTCAGTTTAAACTGATCAATGGTTTATCCTGATTCTTTTCCGGTAGAAACTTTCTCTGGTTCAAATAAATCGCTCCGAAGATTTATTCTGGTTCTTTCCAGTTAAAGAATATTCAAGACATATGTTTGTTCAGTTTAAATTGATCAATGGTTTATCCTGATTCCTTTCCGGTTAGACACTTTCTCCGGTTCAGATAAATCCCTTCAAAGATTTATTCTGATTCTTTCTAGTTAACAAATATTCAAGACCTCTGCTGGTTCAGTTTAAATTGATCAATGGTTTATCCTGATTCCTTTCTGGTAGACACTTTCTCTAGTTAAGAAAAATCACTCCAAATGTTTATTCTGATTCATTCCAGTTAAAGAATATTCAAGACCTCTGCTGGTTCAATTTAAATCAATCAATGGTTTATCCTGATTCCTTTCCCGTAGACACTTTCTCTAGTTCAGATAAATCTCTCCAAATATTTATCTGATTATTTCCAGTTAAAGAATATTCAAGACCTCTGCTGGTTCATTTCAAATTGATCAATGGTTTATACTGATTCCTTTCTGGTAGACACTTTCTCTGGTTCGGATAAATCGCTCCAAAGATTTATTCTGATTCTTTCCAGTTAAAGAATATTGAAGACTCTGTTGGTTCAGTTTAAATTAATCAATGGTTTATCCTGACTCCTTTCCAGTAGACACTTTCTCTGGTTCAGATAAATCACTCCAAAGCTTTATTTTGATTCTTTCCAGTTAAATAATATTCAAGACCTCTGCTGGTTCAGTTTAAATCGATTAATGGTTTATCATGATTCCTTTTCGGTAGGCACTTTCTCTGGTTCAGATAAATCGCTCCAAAGATTTATTTTGATTCTTTCCAGTTAAAGAATATTCAAGACCTCTGCTGGTTCAGTTTAAATCGGTCAATGGTTTATCATGATTCCTTTCTGGTAGACACTTTCTCTGGTTCAGATAAATTGCTCAAAAGATTTATTCTGATCCTTTCCAGTTAAAGAATATTCAAGACCTCTGTTGGTTCAGTTTAAATCGATCAATGGTTTATCCTGATTCCTTTCCAATAGACACTTTGTCTGGTTCAGATAAATCGCTCCAAAGATTTATTCTGATTCTTCCAAGTTAAATAATATTCAAGACCTCTGTTTTTTTAGTTTAAATCGATCAATGGTTTATCCTGATTCCTTTCAGGTAGGCGCTTTCTCTGGTTCATATAAATTGCTCCAAAGATTTATTCTTATTCTTTTTAGTTAAAGAATATTCAAGACCTCTGTTGGTTCAGTTTAAATCAATCAATGGTTTATCCTGATTCCTTTCCGGTAGACACCTTCTATGGTTCAGATAAATCGCTCCAAAGATTTATTCTGGTTCTTTCCAGTTAAAGAATATTCAACACCTTTGTTGGTTCAGTTTAAACCGATCAATGGTTTATCCCGAATCCTTTCCGGTAGACACTTTCTCATGTTCAGATGAATCGCTCCGAAGATTTATTCTGATTCTTTGCAGTTAAAGAATATTCAAGACCTATGCTGGTTCAATTTAAATTGATCAATGGTTTATCATGATTCCTTTTCGAAAGACACTTTCTCTAGTTCAGATAAATTGCCCAAAAGGTTTATTCTGATCCTTTCTAGTTAAAGAATATTCAAGACCTATGTTGGTTCAGTTTAAAATGATCAATGGTTTATCCTGATTCCTTTCCTGTAGACACTTTCTTTGGTTCAGATAAATCGGTACAAATATTTATTCTGATTCATTCCACTTAATCAAAATTTTCAAGACCTCTGATGGTTCATTAAGATCGATCAATGGTTTATCATGATTCATTTCCGGTAGACACTTTCTATGTTTCAGATAAATCGCTCCAAAGATTTATTCTTATTCTTTCTAGTTAAAGAATATCCAAGACCGCTGCTGGTTCAGTTTAAATCGATCAATGGTTTATCATAATTCCTTTCCGGTAGACACTTTCTCTGGTTCAGATTAATTGCTCCAAAGATTAATTCTAATTCTTTGGAGTTAAAGAATATTCAAGACCTCTGCTGGTTCAGTTTAAATTGATCAATGGTTTTTTCTGATACCTTTTCGGTAGACACTTTCTCTGGATCAGATAAATCGCTTAAAAAATTTATTCTGATCCTTTCCAGTTAAAGAATATTCAAGACCTCTGTTGGTTCAGTTTAAATCGATCAATGGTTTATCCTGATTCCTTTCTGGTAGACGCTTTCTCTGGTTAAAATGAATCGCTCCAAAGATTTATTCTGATTCTTTTCAGTTAAAGAATATTCAAGACCTCTGCTGGTTCAGTTTAAATCAATCAATGGTTTATCTCGATTCTTTTCCGGTAGACACTTTCTCTGGTTCAGATTAATCGCTCCAAAGATTTATTCTGAGTCATTGCAGTTAAAGAATATTCAAGATCTCTGATGGTTCAGTTTAAATCGATCAATGGTTTATCCTATATCCTATTCGAAAGACACTTTCTCTGGTTCAGATAAATCGCTCAAAAGATTTATTCTGATCCTTTCCAGTTAAAGAATATTCAAGACCTTTGTTGGTTCTGTTTAAATTTATCAATGGTTTATCCTGATTCCTTTCTGGTAGACACTTTCTCTGGTTCAGATGAATCGCTCTAAAGATTTATTCTGATTCTTTTTAGTTAAAGAATATTCAAGACCTCTGCTGGTTCAGTTCAAATCAATCAATGGTTTATCCTGATTCCTTTCCGGTAAACACTTTCTATGGTTCAGATATATCGCTCCAAAGATTTATTCTGGTTCTTTCCCGTTAAAGAATATTCAACACCTCTGCTGGTTCAGTTTAAACTGATCAATGGTTTATCCCGATTCCTTTCCGGTAGACACTTTCTCATGTTCAGATGAATCGTTCCGAAGATTTATTCTGATTATTTGCAGTTAAAGAATATTCAAGACCTATGCTGGTTCAATTTAAATTGATCAATGGTTTATCCTGATTCCTTTTCGAAAGACACTTTCTCTAGTTCAGATAAATCGCTCAAAAGGTTTATTCTGATCCTTTCTAGTTAAAGAATAATCAAGACCTCTGTTGGTTCAGTTTAAAATGATCAATGGTTTATCCTGATTCCTTTCCTGTAGACACTTTCTTTGGTTCAGATAAATCGCTACAAATATTTATTGTGATTCATTCCACTTAATCAAAATTTTCAATACCTCTGATGGTTCATTTAGATCGATCAATGGTTTATCCTGATTCATTTCCGGTAGACACTTTCTATGTTTCAGATAAATCGCTCCAAAGATTTATTCTTATTCTTTCCAATTAAAGAATATCCAAGACCTCTGCTGGTTCAGTTTAAATTGATCAATGGTTTATCCTAATTCCTTTCTGGTAGACACTTTCTCTGGTTCAGATTAATTGCTCCAAAGTTTTATTCTAATTCTTTGGAGTTAAAGAATATTCAAGACCTATGCTGGTTCAGTTTAAATTGATCAATGGTTTTTTCTGATACCTTTTCGGTAGACACTTTCTCGGGATCAGATAAATCGCTCAAAAGATTTATTCTTATCCTTTCCAGTTAAAGAATATTCAAGACCTCTGTTGGTTCAGTTTAAATCGATCAATGGTTTATCCTGATTCCTTTCTGGTAGACGCTTTCTCTGGTTAAAAGGAATCGCTCCAAAGATTTATTCTGATTCTTTTCAGTTAAAGAATATTCAAGACCTCTGCTGGTTCAGTTTAAATGAATCAATGGTTTATCTCGATGCTTTTCCGATAGACACTTTCTCTGGTTCAGATTAATCGCTCCAAAGATTTATTCTGAGTCTTTGCAGTTAAATAATATTCAAGACCTCTGATGGTTCAATTTAAATCGATCAATGGTTTATCCTGATTCCTATTCGTAAGACACTTTCTCTGGTTTAGATAAATCGCTCAAAAGATTTATTCTGATCCTTTCCAGTTAAAGAATATTCAAGACCTCTGTTGGTTCTGTTTAAATTGATTAATGGTTTATCCTGATTCCTTTCTGGTAGACGCTTTCTCTGGTTCAGATGAATCGCTCTAAAGATTTATTCTGATTCTTTTCAGTTAAACAATATTTAAGACCTCTATTGGTTCAGTTTAAATCGATCAATGGTTTATCTTAATTCCTTTCTGGTAAACACTTTCTCTGGTTCAGATAAATCGCTCCAAAGATTTATTCTGATTCTTTCAAGTTAAAAAATATTCAAGACCTCAGCTGGTTCAGTTTAAATAGATCAATGGTTTATCCTGATTCCTTTTCGGTAGACACTTTCTCTGGTTCAGATAAATCGCTCCAAAGATTTATTCTGATTCTTTCAAGTTAAAGAATACTCAAGACCTTTGCTGGTTAAGTTTAAATTGATTAATGGTTTATCTTAATTCCTTTTCAGTAGACACTATCTCTGGTTCAGATAAATCGCTCCAAAGATTTATTTTGATTCTTTCCAGTTAAAGAATATTCAAGACCTCTGTTGGTTCAGTTTAAATGGGTCAATGGTTTATCCTGATTCCTTTCCGGTAGACACTTTCTCTGGTTCAGATAAATCGCTCCAAAGATTTATTCTAATTCTTTCCAGTTAAAGAATATTCAAGACCTCTGTTGGTTCAATTTAAATTAATCAATGGTGTATCCTGATTCCTTTCCGATAGACGCTTTCTCTGGTTCAGTTAAATCGCTCCAAAGATTTATTCTGATTGTTTCCAGTTAAAAAATATTCAAGACCTCTACTAGTTCAGTTTAAATCGATCAATGGTTTATCCTGATTCCTTTCCGGTAGACACTTTCTCTGGTTCAGATAAATCGCTCCAAAGATTTATTCTGGTTCTTTCCAGTTAAAGAATATTTAAGACCTCTGCCGATTCAGTTTAAATCGATCATTCGTTTATCCTGATTAATTTCCGATAGACACTTTCTATGGTTCAGATAAATCACTCCAAATATTTATTCTCATTCTTTCCAGTTAAAGAATATTCAAGACCTCTGCTGGTTCAGTTTAAATTGATCAATGGTTTATCCTGATTCCTTTCCGGTAGACACTTTCTTGGTTTAAATATATTGCTCTAAAGATTTATTCTGATTCTTTCCAGTTAAAGAATATTCAAGACCTCTACTGGTTTAGTTTAAATCGATTAATGGTTTATCCTGATTCCTTTCCGGTAGACACTTTCTCTGGTTCAGATAAATCGCTCCAAAGATTTATTCTGATTCTTTCCAGTTAAAGAATATTCAAGACCACTGCTGGTTCAGTTTAAATCGATCAATCGTTTATCCTGATTCCTTTCCAGTAGACACTTTTTATGGTTCAGATAAATCACTCCCAAGATTTATTCTGATTCTTTCCAGTTAAAGAATATTCAATATCTCTGTTGGTTTAGTTTAAATTGATCAAGGGTTTATCCTGATTACTTTCTGGTAGACACATTCTTGGTTTAAATAAATTGCTCCAAAGATTTATTCTGATTGTTTCCAGTTAAAGAATATTCAAGACTTCTGATGGTTCAGTATAAATCGATCAATGGTTTATCCTGATTCCTTTCCGGTAGACACTTTCTCTGGTACAGATAAATTGCTCCAAAGATTTATTCTGATTCTTTCCAATTTAAGAATATTAAAGACCTCTGCTGGTTCAGTTTAAATCGATTAGTGGTTTATCCTGATTCCTTTCTGGTAGACACTTTCTCTGGTTCAGATCAATCTTTCCAAAGATTTATTCTGATTCTTTCCAGTTAAAAAATATTCAAGACCTCTGTTGGTTCAGTTAAAATTGATCAATGGTTTATCCTGATTCCTTTCCGATACACACTTTATCTGGTTCAGATAAATTGATCCAAAGATTTATTCTGATTCTTTCCAGTTAAAGAATATTCAAGACCTATGTTGGTTCAGTTTAAAATGATCAATGGTTTATCCTGATTCCTTTCCGGTAGACACTTTCTTTGGTTCAGTTAAATCGCTCCAAAGATTTATTCTGATTCTTTCCAGTTAAAGAATATTCAAGACCTCTGCTGGTTAAGTTTAAATCGGTCAATGGTTTATCCTAATTCCTTTGCGGTTGACACTTTCTATGGTTCAGATAAATCGCTCCAAAGATTTATTCTGATTCTTTCCAGTTAAAGAATATTCAAGACCTCTGCTGGTTCGGTTTAAATCGATCAATGGTTTATCCTGATTCCTTTCTAGCAGACACTTTCTGTGGTTCAGATGAATCGCTCCAAAGATTTATTCTGATTAAATCCAGTTAAAGAATATTCAAGACCTCTGCTGGTTCAATTTAATTCAGTCAATAGTTTATCCTGATTCCTATCCGGTAGACACTTTCTCTGGTTCAGATAAATCGCTCCAAAGGTTTATTCTGATTCTTTCCAGTTAAAGAATATTCAAGACCTCTGCTGGTTCAGTTTAAATCGATCAATGGTTTATCCTGATTCCCTTTCGGTAGACACTTTCTCTGGTTCAGATAAATCGCTCTAAAGATTTATTCTGATTCTCTCCAGTTAAAGAATATTCAAGACCTCTGCTGGTTCAGTTTAAATCGGTCAATGGTTTATCCTGATTCCTTTCCGGTAGACACTTTCTCTGGTTCAGATAAATCGCTCCAAAGATTTATTCTGATTCTTTCTAGTTAAAGAGTATTCAAGACCTCTGCTGGTTCAGTTTCAATCGATCAATGGTTTATCGCGATTCCTTTCTGATAGACACATTCTCTGGTTCAGATTATTCGCTCCAAAGATTTATTATGATTCTTTGCAGTTAAAGAATATTCAAGACCTCTGCTGGTTAAGTTTAAATTGATCAATGGTTTATCCGGATTCCTTTTTGGTAGACACTTTCTCTGGTTCAGATAAATCGCTCAAAAGATTTATTCTGATCCTTTCCAGTTAAAGAATATTCAAGACCTCTGTTGGTTCTGTTTAAATTGATCAATGGTTTATCCTGATTCATTTCATGTAGGCGCTTTCTCTGGTTCAGATCAATCGCTCCAAAGATTTATTCTGATTCTTTTTAGTTAAAGAATATTCAAGACCTCTATTGGTTCAGTTTAAATCGATCAATGGTTTATCCTGATTCCTTTTCGTTAGACACTTTCTCTGGTTTGGATAAATCGCTCAAAATATTTATTATGATCCTTTTCAGTTAAAGAATATTCAAGACCTTTGTTGGTTCTGTTTAAATCGATCAATGGTTTATCCTGATTCCTTTCATGTAGGCGCTTTCTCTGGTTCAGATCAATCGCTCCAAAGATTTATTCTGATTCTTTTCAGTTAAAGAATATTCAAGACCTCTATTGGTTCAGTTTAAATCGATCAATTGTTTATCCTGATTCCTTTCTGGTAAACACTTTCTCTGGTTCAGATAAATCGCTCCAAAGATTTATTCTGATTCTTTCCAATTTAAGAATATTAAAGACCTCTGCTGGTTCAGTTTAAATCGATTAGTGGTTTATCCCGATTCCTTTCTGGTAGACACTTTCTCTGGTTCAGATCAATCTCTCCAAAGATTTATTCTGATTCTTTCCAGTTAAAGAATATTCAAGACCTCTGTTGGTTCAGTTAAAATTGATCAATGGTTTATCCTGATTCCTTTCCGATAGACACTTTATCTGGTTCAGATAAATTGCTCCAAAGATTTATTCTGATTCTTTCCAGTTAAAGAATATTCAAGACCTATGTTGGTTCAGTTTAAAATGATCAATGGTTTATCCTGATTCCTTTCAAGTAGACACTTTCTCTAGTTCAGTTAAATCGCTCCAAAGATTTATTCTGATTCTTTCCAGTTAAAGAATATTCAAGACCTCTGCTGGTTAAGTTTAAATCGATCAATGGTTTATCCTGATTCCTTTGCAGTTGAAACTTTCTATGGTTCAGATAAATCGCTCCAAAGATTTATTCTGATTCTTTCTAGTTAAAGAATATTCAAGACCTCTGCTGGTTCGGTTTAAATCGATCAATGGTTTATCCTGATTCCTTTCTAGCAGACACTTTCTATGGTTCAGATGAATTGCTCCAAAGATTAATTCTGATTAATTCCAGTTAAAGAATATTCAAGACCTCTGCTGGTTCAGTTTAATTTGGTCAATAGTTTATCCTGATTCCTTTCCGGTAGACACTTTCTCTGGTTCAGTTAAATCGCTCCAAAGATTTATTCTGATTCTTTCCAGTTAAAGAATATTCAAGACCTCTGCTGGTTAAGTTTAAATCGGTCAATGGTTTATCCTGATTCCTTTGCGGTTGACACTTTCTATGGTTCAGATAAATCGCTCCAAAGATTTATTCTGATTCTTTCCAGTTAAAGAATATTCAAGACCTCTGTTGGTTCAGTTTAAATCGATCAATGGTTTATCTTGATTCCTTTCTAGCAGACACTTTCTGTGGTTCAGATGAATCGCTCCAAAGATTTATTCTGATTAATTCCAGTTAAAGAATATTCAAGACCTCTGCTGGTTCAGTTTAATTCAGTCAATAGTTTATCCTGATTCCTATCCGGTAGACACTTTCTCTGGTTCAGATAAATCGCTCCAAAGGTTTATTCTGATTCTTTCCAGTTAAAGAATATTCAAGACCTCTGCTGGTTCAGTTTAAATCGATCAATGGTTTATCCTGATTCCCTTTCGGTAGACACTTTCTCTGGTTCAGATAAATCGCTCTAAAGATTTATTCTGATTCTTTCCAGTTAAAGAATATTCAAGACCTCTGCTGGTTCAGTTTAAATCGGTCAATGGTTTATCCCGATTCCTTTCCGGTAGACACTTTCTCTAGTTCAGATAAATCGCTCCAAAGATTTATTCTGATTCTTTCCAGTTAAAGAGTATTCAAGACCTCTGCTGGTTCAGTTTCAATCGATCAATGGTTTATCGCGATTCCTTTCTGATAGACACATTCTCTGGTTCAGATTATTCGCTCCAAAGATTTATTATGATTCTTTGCAGTTAAAGAATATTCAAGACCTCTGCTGGTTAAGTTTAAATTGATCAATGGTTTATCCGGATTCCTTTTTGGTAGACACTTTCTCTGGTTCAGATAAATCGCTCAAAAGATTTATTCTGATCCTTTCCAGTTAAAGAATATTCAAGACCTCTGTTGGTTCTGTTTAAATTGATCAATGGTTTATCCTGATTCCTTTCATGTAGGCGCTTTCTCTGGTTCTGATCAATCGCTCCTAAGATTTATTCTGATTCTTTTTAGTTAAAGAATATTCAAGACCTCTATTGGTTCAGTTTAAATCGATCAATGGTTTATCCTGATTCCTTTTTGTTAGACACTTTCTCTGGTTTGGATAAATCGCTCAAAATATTTATTATGATCCTTTCCAGTTAAAGAATATTCAAGACCTCTGTTGGTTCTGTTTAAATCGATCAATGGTTTATCCTGATTCCTTTCATGTAGGCGCTTTCTCTGGTTCAGATCAATCGCTCCAAAGATTTATTCTGATTCTTTTCAGTTAAAGAATATTCAAGACCTCTATTGGTTCAGTTTAAATCGATCAATTGTTTATCCTGATTCCTTTCTGGTAAACACTTTCTCTGGTTCAGATAAATCGCTCCAAAGATTTATTCTGATTCTTTCCAATTTAAGAATATTAAAGACCTCTGCTGGTTCAGTTTAAATCGATTAGTGGTTTATCCCGATTCCTTTCTGGTAGACACTTTCTCTGATTCAGATCAATCGCTCCAAAGATTTATTCTGATTCTTTCCAGTTAAAGAATATTCAAGACCTCTGTTGGTTCAGTTAAAATTGACCAATGGTTTATCCTGATTCCTTTGCGATAGACACTTTATCTGGTTCAGATAAATTGCTCCAAAGATTTATTCTGATTCTTTCCAGTTAAAGAATATTCAAGACCTATGTTGGTTCAGTTTAAAATGATCAATGGTTTATCCTGATTCCTTTCAAGTAGACACTTTCTCTGGTTCAGTTAAATCGCTCCAAAGATTTATTCTGATTCTTTCCAGTTAAAGAATATTCAAGACCTCTGCTGGTTAAGTTTAAATCGATCAATGGTTTATCCTGATTCCTTTGCGGTTGAAACTTTCTATGGTTCAGATAAATCGCTCCAAAGATTTATTCTGATTCTTTCTAGTTAAAGAATATTCAAGACCTCTGCTGGTTCGGTTTAAATCGATCAATGGTTTATCCTGATTCCTTTCTAGCAGACACTTTCTATGGTTCAGATGAATTGCTCCAAAGATTAATTCTGATTAATTCCAGTTAAAGAATATTCAAGACCTCTGCTGGTTCAGTTTAATTTGGTCAATAGTTTATCCTGATTCCTTTCCGGTAGACACTTTCTCTGGTTCAGTTAAATCGCTCCAAAGATTTATTCTGATTCTTTCCAGTTAAAGAATATTCAAGACCTCTGCTGGTTAAGTTTAAATCGGTCAATGGTTTATCCTGATTCCTTTGCGGTTGACACTTTCTATGGTTCAGATAAATCGCTCCAAAGATTTATTCTGATTCTTTCCAGTTAAAGAATATTCAAGACCTCTGTTGGTTTGGTTTAAATCGATCAATGGTTTATCCTGATTCCTTTCTAGCAGACACTTTCTGTGGTTCTGATGAATCGCTCCAAAGATTTATTCTGATTAATTCCAGTTAAAGAATATTCAAGACCTCTGCTAGTTCAGTTTAATTCAGTCAATAGTTTATCCTGATTCCTATCCGGTAGACACTTTCTCTGGTTCAGATAAATTGCTCCAAAGGTTTATTCTGATTCTTTCCAGTTAAAGAATATTCAAGACCTCTGCTGGTTCAGTTTAAATCGATCAATGGTTTATCCTGATTCCCTTTCGGTAGACACTTTCTCTGGTTCAGATAAATCGCTCTAAAGATTTATTCTGATTCTTTCCAGTTAAAGAATATTCAAGACCTCTGCTGGTTCAGTTTAAATCGGTCAATGGTTTATCCTGATTCCTTTCCGGTAGACACTTTCTCTGGTTCAGATAAATCGCTCCAAAGATTTATTCTGATTCTTTCCAGTTAAAGAGTATTCAAGACCTCTGCTGGTTCAGTTTCAATCGATCAATGGTTTATCGCGATTCCTTTCTGATAGACACATTCTCTGGTTCAGATTATTCGCTCCAAAGATTTATTATGATTCTTTGCAGTTAAAGAATATTCAAGACCTCTGCTGGTTAAGTTTAAATTGATCAATGGTTTATCCGGATTCCTTTTTGGTAGACACTTTCTCTGGTTCAGATAAATCGCTCAAAAGATTTATTCTGATCCTTTCCAGTTAAAGAATATTCAAGACCTCTGTTGGTTCTGTTTAAATTGATCAATGGTTTATCCTGATTCCTTTCATGTAGGCGCTTTCTCTGGTTCTGATCAATCGCTCCAAAGATTTATTCTGATTCTTTTTAGTTAAAGAATATTCAAGACCTCTATTGGTTCAGTTTAAATCGATCAATGGTTTATCCTGATTCCTTTTTGTTAGACACTTTCTCTGGTTTGGATAAATCGCTCAAAATATTTATTATGATCCTTTCCAGTTAAAGAATATTCAAGACCTCTGTTGGTTCTGTTTAAATCGATCAATGGTTTATCCTGATTCCTTTCATGTAGGCGCTTTCTCTGGTTCAGATCAATCGCTCCAAAGATTTATTCTGATTCTTTTCAGTTAAAGAATATTCAAGACCTCTATTGGTTCAATTTAAATCGATCAATTGTTTATCCTGATTCCTTTCTGGTAAACACTTTCTCTGGTTCAGATAAATCGCTCCAAAGATTTATTCTGATTCTTTCCAATTTAAGAATATTAAAGACCTCTGCTGGTTCAGTTTAAATCGATTAGTGGTTTATCCCGATTCCTTTCTGGTAGACACTTTCTCTGGTTCAGATCAATCTCTCCAAAGATTTATTCTGATTCTTTCCAGTTAAAGAATATTCAAGACCTCTGTTGGTTCAGTTAAAATTGATCAATGGTTTATCCTGATTCATTTTTGATAGACACTTTATCTGGTTCAGATAAATTGCTCCAAAGATTTATTCTGATTCTTTCCAGTTAAAGAATATTCAAGACCTATGTTGGTTCAGTTTAAAATGATCAATGGTTTATCCTGATTCCTTTCAAGTAGACACTTTCTCTGGTTCAGTTAAATCGCTCCAAAGATTTATTCTGATTCTTTCCAGTTAAAGAATATTCAAGACCTCTGCTGGTTAAGTTTAAATCGATCAATGGTTTATCCTGATTCCTTTGCGGTTGACACTTTCTATGGTTCAGATAAATCGCTCCAAAGATTTATTCTGATTCTTTCTATTTAAAGAATATTCAAGACCTCTGCTGGTTCGGTTTAAATCGATCAATGGTTTATCCTGATTCCTTTCTAGCAGACACTTTCTATGGTTCAGATGAATTGCTCCAAAGATTAATTCTGATTAATTCCAGTTAAAGAATATTCAAGACCTCTGTTGGTTCAGTTTAATTTGGTCAATAGTTTATCCTGATTCCTTTCCGGTAGACACTTTCTCTGGTTCAGTTAAATCGCTCCAAAGATTTATTCTGATTCTTTCCAGTTAAAGAATATTCAAGACCTCTGCTGGTTAAGTTTAAATCGGTCAATGGTTTATCCTGATTCCTTTGCGGTTGACACTTTCTATGGTTCAGATAAATCGCTCCAAAGATTTATTCTGATTCTTTCCAGTTAAAGAATATTCAAGACCTCTGTTGGTTTGGTTTAAATCGATCAATGGTTTATCCTGATTCCTTTCTAGCAGACACTTTCTGTGGTTCTGATGAATCGCTCCAAAGATTTATTCTGATTAATTCCAGTTAAAGAATATTCAAGACCTCTGCTAGTTCAGTTTAATTCAGTCAATAGTTTATCATGATTCCTATCCGGTAGACACTTTCTCTGGTTCAGATAAATCGCTCCAAAGGTTTATTCTGATTCTTTCCAGTTAAAGAATATTCAAGACCTCTGCTGGTTCAATTTAAATCGATCAATGGTTTATCCTGATTCCCTTTCGGTAGACACTTTCTCTGGTTCAGATAAATCGCTCTAAAGATTTATTTTGATTCTTTCCAGTTAAAGAATATTCAAGACCTCTGCTGGTTCAGTTTAAATCGGTCAATGGTTTATCCTGATTCCTTTCCGGTAGACACTTTCTCTGGTTCAGATAAATCGCTCCAAAGATTTATTCTGATTCTTTCCAGTTAAAGAGTATTCAAGACCTCTGTTGGTTCAGTTTCAATCGATCAATGGTTTATCGCGATTCCTTTCTGATAGACACATTCTCTGGTTCAGATTATTCGCTCCAAAGATTTATTATGATTCTTTGCAGTTAAAGAATATTCAAGACCTCTGCTGGTTAAGTTTAAATTGATCAATGGTTTATCCGGATTCCTTTTTGGTAGACACTTTCTCTGGTTCAGATAAATCGCTCAAAAGATTTATTCTGATCCTTTCCAGTTAAAGAATATTCAAGACCTCTGTTGGTTCTGTTTAAATTGATCAATGGTTTATCCTGATTCCTTTCATGTAGGCGCTTTCTCTGGTTCTGATCAATCGCTCCAAAGATTTATTCTGATTCTTTTTAGTTAAAGAATATTCAAGACCTCTATTGGTTCAGTTTAAATCGATCAATGGTTTATCCTGATTCCTTTTTGTTAGACACTTTCTCTGGTTTGGATAAATCGCTCAAAATATTTATTATGATCCTTTCCAGTTAAAGAATATTCAAGACCTCTGTTGGTTCTGTTTAAATCGATCAATGGTTTATCCTGATTCCTTTCATGTAGGCGCTTTCTCTGGTTCAGATCAATCGCTCCAAAGATTTATTCTGATTCTTTTCAGTTAAAGAATATTCAAGACCTCTATTGGTTCAATTTAAATCGATCAATTGTTTATCCTGATTCCTTTCTGGTAAACACTTTCTCTGGTTCAGATAAATCGCTCCAAAGATTTATTCTGATTCTTTCCAATTTAAGAATATTAAAGACCTCTGCTAGTTCAGTTTAAATCGATTAGTGGTTTATCCCGATTCCTTTCTGGTAGACACTTTCTCTGGTTCAGATCAATCTCTCCAAAGATTTATTCTGATTCTTTCCAGTTAAAGAATATTCAAGACCTCTGTTGGTTCAGTTAAAATTGATCAATGGTTTATCCTGATTCATTTCCGATAGACACTTTATCTGGTTCAGATAAATTGCTCCAAAGATTTATTCTGATTCTTTCCAGTTAAATAATATTCAAGACCTATGTTGGTTCAGTTTAAAATGATCAATGGTTTATCCTGATTCCTTTCAAGTAGACACTTTCTCTGGTTCAGTTAAATCGCTCCAAAGATTTATTCTGATTCTTTCCAGTTAAAGAATATCCAAGACCTCTGCTGGTTAAGTTTAAATCGATCAATGGTTTATCCTGATTCCTTTGCGGTTGACACTTTCTATGGTTCAGATAAATCGCTCCAAAGATTTATTCTGATTCTTTCTATTTAAAGAATATTCAAGACCTCTGCTGGTTCGGTTTAAATCGATCAATGGTTTATCCTGATTCCTTTCTAGCAGACACTTTCTGTGGTTCAGATGAATTGCTCCAAAGATTAATTCTGATTAATTCCAGTTAAAGAATATTCAAGACCTCTGCTGGTTCAGTTTAATTTGGTCAATAGTTTATCCTGATTCCTATCCGGTAGACACTTTCTTTGGTTTAGATAAATCGCTCCAAAGGTTTATTCTGATTCTTTCCAGTTAAAGAATATTCAAGACCTCTACTGGTTCAGTTTAAATCGATCAATGGTTTATCCTGATTCCTTTTCGGTAGACACTTTCTCTGGTTCAGATAAATCGCTCTAAAGATTTATTCTGATTCTTTCCAGTTAAAGAATATTCAAGACCTCTGCTGGTTCAGTTTAAATCGGTCAATGGTTTATCCTGATTCCTTTCCGGTAGACACTTTCTCTGGTTCAGATAAATCGCTCCAAAGATTTATTCTGATTTTTTCCAGTTAAAGAGTATTCAAGACCTCTTCTGGTTCAGTTTCAATCGATCAATGGTTTATCCCGATTCCTTTCCGATAGACACATTCTCTGGTTCAGATTAGTCGCTCCAAAGATTTATTATGATTCTTTGCAGTTAAAGAATATTCAAGACCTCTGTTGGTTAAGTTTAAATTGATCAATGGTTTATCCGGATTCCTTTTTGGTAGACACTTTCTCTGGTTCAGATAAATCGCTCAAAAGATTTATTATGATCCTTTCCAGTTAAAGAATATTCAAGACCTCTGTTGGTTCTGTTTAAATCGATCAATGGTTTATCCTGATTCCTTTCATGTAGGCGCTTTCTCTAGTTCAGATCAATCGCTCCAAAGATTTATTTTGATTCTTTTTAGTTAAAGAATATTCAAGACCTATATTGGTTCAGTTTAAATTGATCAATGGTTTATCCTGATTCCTTTTCGTTAGACACTTTCTCTGGTTTGGATAAATCGCTCAAAATATTTATTATGATCCTTTCCAGTTAAAGAATATTCAAGACCTCTGTTGGTTCTGTTTAAATTGATCAATGGTTTATCCTGATTCCTTTCATGTAGGCGCTTTCTCTGGTTCAGATCAATCGCTCCAAAGATTTATTCTGATTCTTTTCAGTTAAAGAATATTCAAGACCTCTATTGGTTCAGTTTAAATCGATCAATGGTTTATCCTGATTCCTTTCTGGTAAACACTTTCTCTGGTTCAGATAAATCGCTCCAAAGATTTATTCTGATTCTTTCAAGTTAAAAAATATTCAAGACCTCAGTTGGTTCAGTTTAAATAGATCAATGGTTTATCCTGATTCCTTTTCGGTAGACACTTTGTTGTACCCCAAAATTTGACCTCTCATTTCATCAACATTTTCTCATCACAAGACCATTGGAGCTCAAGATCAAGTTAGGGTTTGCTCTGCTCAAGACTCCTCCTTGCACTGTTGACCCAAATTAGGGTTTGAGTTTGCACAAGGATGTTTTGACCTAAAGTGCCCAAAGTGACTTTCATGCTTCATGTTGTACTCGCAAGTTTATCCATACCAAGTTTCAAGTCTTGATTCCAATCTTGGCCCAGTCAATTGGACAGTTGACCTAGAAATCAGCTGTATTGGGGAAAAAGTCAACTGTGGCCAATTGACAGTCAAACTTCATGATTTTTGACCCACATAAACATAATGAACTCATATGAACCATTTGGTCAAGTTTGGATCACAATTCCACAAGAAATTTGATCAAATCACCAAAAGGGCAAAATGATCATTTTTAGGGTTTTGACTGCACAAAGGCTATTTTTGACTGTTTGACCTAACCAATGGCAAACCAAGCTCACATATAGACTCAAGGACTCAATGGCATTGTCTTGATCCATTCAACAAGTTCAAAAAATCTCAAATGCACAGGATTGACAGATGAATTTTCCAGTCAACTGATCAAAATTTGACTGTATACTGAAAAGTCTAACTTTGACTTTTTGGTCAAAATCAAGTGCCAAGATTTATTTTTCATCAAGACATGTCAAATTATGAAAATTGTTCATCAAGAAACCCAAAATTACAAATTAGGGTTTAAAATGAAGAAATTTCATAACTTATAAATTTTCTAAGTTATGAAATTCCCTTATTTTTCCTTAACTTTGTCCCATTTTTTCACCAAGATGAAAATGGATTCAAACAAAACTCAAAACATGAAAGTTGTAGTCTATTGCAAAATCTACAACTTTTATTCACAAAGTTTTCTCAAAGGAAGCTTGTAGCTCAAGTTATGATTTTTGGAACAAGGGTGCAAAACATTTTTAACTTAGAGAAATTTTGACCTATTCTAGGCAGGATTTTTGTCCAACTTCTTGGCCATTTTTCACATGCTTCCACTTGGAATTTCAATTTGCATTACAAAGATGGATTGTAGTACACATTCCAAGCTTTCCAAATTGTCCAAGAACTTCTCAAACACCCTTGTGGTTAGGGAGAATCGAATTTGCAAAGTTGGCCAAAACTCACTTTTGTTCATGGCCAAAGCTTGCTCATAACACTTTGCATTTTCAACTCAGCATGGTTTATGCTAGCTTGCAGGCCTCTAACCCTCTTCACACTCAATAATTAAATGCCAAACCATTGTGTTCAAGGATTATTTTATGCATTTGGTCATTACACATGAAATTATCCCTTAAATAGAAAAAGCACATTTGCCATTTTGATAAAGATGCACTTTATGTCAAATACCATATCCAAGAGGTACAAGCCAGATCTTTAAGGCTAGCATTTGTACACAAATCCCTCTGATCAAGAACAAGATATGCAGCATGCTTGAGGACATTGGACAGGCCTATATCACAAGTTGACATATCTTTGCTTACATTAGAAGAAAGCTTGCAAAAACCATCAATCTCTCATTCCTGTAAAAACCAGCCAAAGCAAACCTTGTTCTCATCTTTCATACACCCAAGCTGACCTAAAACACGAATCAACTACCCCTCAAACCTCCTCAAACACAAAAACACCCTCTTGCTGCAGAAACAGAGTCAGTTCTGCAACTTGACTTCCACAAACATTTCCACTCGTGCACTTTGGCCAAAAAGAGTTCAAACATGTTCCATATCATCCACTGAAGTTACCCCAAGCATTAAATCCAAGTTGTAACATCCTTAACATCGTTTGCCATTTTTGCTTTCAAGCTGTGCAGGTTGATTTCCATAGTACGATACAGGCAGTTTCAGAGCAAGCCGAACATAGGAGAAGCATCCTTGGACTTCAGGCAAGCTGTACCAAAGCTCAAACTCCATTGAAGATACCTCCATTGTTGTACACGACTCAAGCTGAAACAGGTAAAAACATGAACTTCTATCTCTCAATATAGGAAGAGTTAGGCTTAGGTTTGTGAATGAAACATGTTCTCCTCATAGCCCTGAAGCCATCCATGTATTTACTTTTCATTTATATTGAGTGTGCTGTGAGAATTTTGGCCATGAACATTAAAAAAAAATTAGGTCAGAAATTGGGGATGAAGAAATTCTCCCTGGTTTCTTAGAGTTAGGTTAAGTTTTTTACATATTTGAACTCGTGATTTGATGCTCTACAATGTTTGTGTTATGAGTTTTGTGTAAAAGTCAAAGAATCAGGAGTTTGTTGTTTGAGCAAGGAGGCGCGCGAAATTCAAACAGAATGGCTGGAGGTTGAAGAAGGTGGTGACTTGGGCTGGGCCTGAGTTGTTTTTACTCTTTGCACACTCTTTTTTTAACTTACACCCCCCTGGCCCATTGTGTGAAATATTCATTATTTTTGCATTTTTTTTTGTTTCTGATTCTATATTTTTATTCAAACATGAAAAAACACTAAAAATATTTTTTCTCACATTTTTGCATTTATTTGTTTTATTTAGCATATGTATGTAAATAAATATATATACTTTTTATTTAAAACCCTAGAAAATAATACAAAAATATATTTTTTTAATTATTATTTTCTTTGTTTACATTTTGAAAACATTTTCTAAAAATATACTTTTTTTTGTAAATAATTAATATTTTACTCTTGTATATATTTAATATATTTAATATATAATGTAAATACTTGTATATATTTATTAGAATACTTAGGATAAAATATGAAAATAATACATTTTTATTTTTATTAATATATGACACTAAAAAATACTCTTTTTTTTACAATATACTTCTTTTTTTTATTTTTTGTATATAATTAACAAATATTGTATATAATTAATAAATAAATATTATTTATTTAGAAAACTAGGGTTTTGCCCTAAACCATAAAAATATTCAAAAATTGACTTTTTTATTTTTGTTTATATTTCACATTGAAAAAATATTCTCATACATAAAAAATCCTTTTTGTGCATAATACATTTTGCATATTTATTATATTTGTTCAAATATTATACAATTTAATATTTGTCTATTCAATATGGATGTAATAGCTTTAGATTTAATTTCTTGCCAAATATCCCCCCATTCAAACATTTGTACCCCCATCCCCATAATCATGTTGTAATAATTTAGGACTTTAAATTTCCGCATTTAAAAGCTTTCAAATTATGCCATGATAGACTTAGGGTTTGTATGCAAATCAACCAACAAATAGCTTGACTAATACAAAGACAAAAAAGCATGAAAATGGACAACACCAATCACACTTTCACCCTTAGGGTTACTTCACTTGTTGCCTTCCAAAATGGGCCATGTTGCATGTTGAGTATCTTTGGCAAAACAAAAACAAATCAAATGATCATAGTCCCTCTATGACGCTTTCTCAAGTTGCCTAAAAATGATCAAGTCGCTTAAAAGAAAAATTGCCAAAGACACTTGGCACTATTGCATTCATGGTCCATACGATGACCCGCGCCCGTCCCGTTAACATCCTAACACAAGATTGTCCACCAAATACAATGGTGGAACAATACTGTTAAAAGGGTTAAAACATGAGGAAAATCTTTGAGTAAATTTAGGGGTAGAAAACTCTTAGTTACTTGATCAAACTTGCAAAACACACTTGCCTACTTTCAAAACACACTCCACAACACAATTTCAAAACAACTTTCAAAACCTTGAAACATCTTTTCAAAAAGACAAACACCTTTTGTAAAACATTTGAGTAAAGAATTGTTACAAGGGTTGCCTAGACAAGGCATCTTTTTCAAAACATTTTCAAAAACACACACACAAAGCACCATTTCAAACAATTGAAAAGCAAAGGCAAGTGATCTAAGCAAGTAACTAAGAGCCCATGGATAACCATGGATAGAAAGGGTGCTAATACCTTCCCTTTCTATAATCTACTCCCCGAACCCAAGAAAACATCTCAAAGGTTTTTCCTGTGCTTTTTAACCTTTCCTTAGGATAAAATAAAAAGTCGGTGGCGACTCTTGCTAAACCGAAACATTTGCGAACACAAACGCAAAACCTCAAGTCAGTTCTCCCACCGTAACACAGAACTGGCGACTCTGCTGGGGACAAATTTAAAAGTGGAGTAACCTTAGGGCTTAGATCACCCTTTTGCATGACTAATTGTTTGCTTTGATTGCTTTACATTTTGGTTCTCTTGTTTGGGCTTGAAATCCTACACCCGGATTTGGGAAACATTCATAGATAGCAATATGTTGTGGAAACTTTGTGGGGTATACCGACACGGTTGAAGCAATAGCTATATTAGTGCGACATATTTGTGAGTACCGGTAACCCTTGAGTTCAATCAAGGAGAGTACGGGGCCGCTGAGTGATGTCACTAAGCACTAATGACCTAGAACCTTACTTGACCATCTTGGCCTTTTATTAGGGGTAGTGAGATGACCGGCTTTGATGCAGTCCGAAGTTGGTAGATACTCGATACTACACTCATTGAGGGTTGTTTTCTTGGAATATTTTGGTCGCTAGTTAAGTGGCTAAACCAAAACAATGAACATAGAAAACAATTCAATGATATTGAGCTCCTTAGAACCCGGTTACTATTTATAGGACAGGTTTTTAATCCAACATCACTCAAGAGGGTACTTACCTATGAAACCCCATGCAAGCCTGAAACTAGGGTTTTTTGTGTGACTTGCTTGCACATATGTTTGTGCATACATCATGAACATCATAAAGCATCATATGCATCCACTAACCATTTCAAGGGTTTGGATCTTCATCTTTGTTCTTGTTTTGTAGGTCATGGAAATTCTTCGCAGGAAAACTATCCAAGTCAACCTTGTGAGAATCCCTCCTCAAATCAAGGAGCTCACGTCCAGAATTCCAGAAAGCTCTCTCTTCAGTGAAAGACATGGTAGGATGCTCATCCTAGTCAACACCAGCATTGAAGAAGACATGGTGAAAGTGTTGTTCCAGTTCTTTGACCCCCTTCACCACTGTTTCACATTCCCCGACTACCAATTGGTGCCGACTTTGGAGGAATTTTCTCAACTCCTGAGGATTCCTATTCTTAATCAACTACCCTACAACGGTACGGAAAAAGAACCAAAGCCTTAAGATGTTGCTCAAACACTACACTTGCAACCATCTGACATCAAGGGGCATTGGGAGACTAGAAGTGGTGTCAAAGTCTTCTTGGCAAAATTCTTGTTTGAGAAGGCACAAGAGTGTTGGAATTCTTTGGATCTGCAAGCCTTTGAAGAGATTGTGGCACTCCTCGTTTATGGGTTGGTCTTGTTCCCAAATCCTGACCAACTTATAGATGTCAATGCTGTCAAGATTTTCCTATCCAAGAATCCCATACCTACATTGCTTGGGGACGTTCTCCACTCATTTTACACACGAACAATGAGAAAGAGAGGCGTTCTCATGTGCTGTACTCCTCTCCTTTCAAGGTGGTTTATTTCTCACCTTCCACAATCTGTTTTGAAGAATGACCAAGGCTTAAGGTGGTCACAACGGTTGATGACCCTCACACACTCTGATGTACATTGGTGTTCTCGGTCCAGAGAAAATGTCATCATCATCGATCGCTGTGGTGAGTTCCCTAATGTTCCATTACTTGGCATTAGAGGGGGCATTACCTACAACCCTTGTCTAGCTTTGAGACAATTTGGATATGCACGGAGGGATGGCCCTCATGACATGTTGATTTCTGACCTACTTTTTGACTTCGACAACGATGTGCAAGGACTTCGCCAAAGATTCATCATATCTTAGAGGATGCCTAACAAGGTAGATAGCAAGACACTGGGGCACAAGAACTCCATCCCTCTTGAGCCTTACCTCAAGTGGGTACGAACCCGAGCCCAGAGTCTTATGATGCCTTACCCTCATATTCTCCCTTTGATTTAAGAGCCTGTTAAGGAAGGAGAGGTTCCCTACACCATCCTATATCCTGACATGCCAACATCATGGGAGGAGATGCAGAAGAGTTGGATCCAACTCAAGGAAGAGCGGAATACTTTTGAAGCCATCTTTTATGCTAGTGAGAAGAAGGTTTTGGAGCTTACCCACCGACTTCACGAGGAGGAGACCCTCAACACTTACATCGCACTAAAGAGGATGCGCAACGTCTTTTTACCTTAAGAAGTTTTTTTAATATTTGGCCCATGGGGCATTTATGTACTGACAAAATTTCTTCTTACTAATATGACGTGTGTTCTTTTTGTCTGCAACAATTATGAATTTCTAAATCCTTGAATGCATTGCATGAATAAACATATCATTCATCATATGCATAAACAGGTCTTCACACCAGGTTTCCTTATCTTTCTGCTGTTTATTTCAGTAAGATGGATCTCGAACAGACGGTCAAAGATCTGCAGTCACAAAACTCACAGTTTCAACAGCTCCTAATGACCTTAGCAAAGGGTCAGGAGGATCTTAAAGCACTGCTAGGGAATAAGGAACAAGAAAAAGGAAAAAAGAAGAAGAAAAGAGTTGGGATAGCTACACTGGGAAGAAGATTTGAGAATGAAGCTAGAAGAGTTCTTGAATTTCCCTCCACATCTGACGAGGGAACCGATAAAGGAAAAGGAGTTGCATTACCTTTTGAGTCCGAGGCTGAAGAGGAAGAGGTTGAGGAAGATGAAGACTACTCAGAGCAGCAATACCCGCCAGCGAACGACAAATACAAAAACTTGGAGGATAGACTGGCAGCTATGGAGCTGCAAAGGGTTCCTGGGTTAGATTTTGAAGAATTGGGATTTATTGCTGGGATTGCGATCCCTCCAAAGTTTAAAGTGCCAATTTTTGCAAGATATGACGGGCTGTCTTGCCCGAAGATACACCTGAGGTCATATGTCAGAAGAATTCAACCTCATACATCCGACAGAAATCTTTGGGTACACTTTTTTCAGGACAGCTTGTCTGGTACATAACTAGACTGGTTTTATCAGCTTGAAAGGTCAGAAGTGCATAACTAGGAAGACTTGGCAGCTGCCTTTTATCGCCAGTATCAATATAACGCTGACTTGGTGCCAACCCGTACTCAGCTACAAAGTATGGGGATGGCCTCAAATGAGGGATTCAAAGAATACGCCCAGAAATGGCGCGACTTGGCCGGGAGAGTGCAGCCACCTCTCTCAGATAGGGAACTAGTTAATATGTTCTTGGGGACCCTATCTGGCCCGTTCTTCAACCATTTGATCAGGAGCTCTTCCGCAGGGTTTACTGAATTAATTCTGACTGGCGAACGGGTGGAAGCTGGTATTAAGAGTGGGAAGATTCAAAGGGATGCCTCTGCATCTACAACTGTTAAAAAGCCATTTCCAGCCAAGAAGGAGGCAGTTGTTATGTACTCTCAAAAGGGGTTAGGGAGAACTGAGCGCCGGCCGACTGTAGGGGCCGTGATGATTCAAAATTCGTCAAGTGATCAGCCTCGTACCAATCAGTCTAGACCTAACCAGCAACGGGTAGAACGGCCACCACAGCAGTTCACCCGCATCAATATGACGCCTGCACAAGTTCTTCCCCATTTGTTGAATTTGAATCTGACTGGTTTAAAGGAGGCACCGAAAAACCCTAACACCACATCTCCATACTATCATGCCAATGCTAAATGTGCCTACCATTCTGATATCACTGGACATGACACCAACAATTGTTGGGCGCTAAAGAATAAAATTCAAGACTTGATAGACGCAAAAGAGGTTGAGTTCGACGCACCAGAGAAGCCGAACGTGATATCCGCTCCGATGCCAAAGCATGGCCATCATGTTCATGATGTTGAAGAAGATCTGTATGTTTCTGCTGTTGATGACCTGGTAACTCCATTACTGACAATCAAGTTGAATCTGTTGAAAGCTGGGATTTTCCCAGGATGTAAAGAAGACTGCTACTGTTGTTCCTCCCTACCAATCGACTGTCCATTGTTGAAGATAGGCATCCAAGGCCTAATGGACAGCCAACAAATTCTTTTCGAAAAGATTCCTGCTACTCTAACTCCTATCGAAGATGTTTCAATAATCACCATTTCCACCAATCTTTCCAAGGTCCCTAGAAAGCCTGTTAAGATTACATCCGCTACGAAGATTGTTCCTCTGAAAATAACCATGCCTGGCCCTATCCCCTACAAATCTGACAAATCAATACCATGGAATTATGGTGGAGAAATCTACTACCATGGTGTTAAACAAGTTGAGATAACTGAAGAGAGCTCTGACGAAGAAAATGCCGACATTGGAAACATTGCCGATACGAGCAAGATTACCCGAAGTGGGAGAATTTTCTCTCCAGAGATTGCCCCTCCAAAGGCAATCTTTGGACCCTCAGCTGCTACCAAGGTTACTCCTGTACCGATAAAACTTTCTGCAAGAATTCCGTTAATTGAAGAAGTTGTTACTCCTATGGTTGTCCCTCCTACTTCTGCTGATAAGGGAAAAGGGATCCAAGATGAGCTCGTCAGGACGAGGGCTCAGCCATTGGTCATCCCCGAAACCTTTAAGAAAGAAATGGAGGAGATTCTGAAAATAATAAAGAAAAGTGATTATGACGTTGTAGAGCAACTGGGGAAAACCCCCTCGAAGATCTCCATGTTAGCTTTGTTTCTTTGCTCGGAGGCTCATGCCAAAGCCTTGATAAGGTTTTTGAAGACAGCCCACGTGCCCCAAGAAACCTCAGCCGATCAATTCCAGGATTGTGTAGCCAGCCTTACTGCCGACAACGGCCTGGGTTTCTCTGATGCTGACCTGACTCCGAAGGGAAGAAAGCACAATGACGCATTGCATGTGTCAGTCGAATGCCTAGGAACTACTCTCGCCCATGTCTTGGTCGACACTGGTTCTTCTCTGAATGTGCTGCCTAAGAAAGCTCTGGATCGACTGGATTGTGAAGGCTTGGAGCTGAAACCAAGTAATATCATTGTCAGGGCCTTTGACGGGTCTAAAAGAATGGTGCATGGGGAGGTCGACATTCCCATCAAGGTGGGCACTAAAGTATTCCACTCAACTTTCTATGTGATGGACATCCGTCCGTCATACTCTTGCTTGCTAGGAAGACCATGGATACATAATGTTGGGGCAGTCACTTCCTCTCTACATTAAATGTTGAAATACCCTGTCAAAGGAAAGATCATAAATGTACACGGTGATGAGGAATACATGATCAGTCACCTGAACTCCTTTCGGTATGTGGAGGTGGAGGGCGAATTCATCGAAACACCCTTTCAACACTTCGAGGAAATTGCTCCCGAGGTTGCAGTAGCAAGGGCAGTAGATGAGGTACCCAAGCAGGTGGCCAGGATGGCATCTCTGAAAGACGCAAAGGCTGCAATGAAGGAAGGGAAGAGCTCAACATGGGGTCAGTTGCCTGACTTTCCCCACAAGACAGACAAGTTTGGGTTGGGATTTACCGCTGCGGGGCAAAAAGCTATGCGTCGCTCAAAAATTGAAAAGACACCCATCAAGATTTCTCCTCATGGAATCAATGCTTTGGAAGACGAAGACGAAGAGGCCAACATTGAAGATTGGATCTTCCCAACCATCGGAGGGGGACTACACAACTGGGAGGCGAAAGACTTCGTCCCCATTACTTTCATTAATCAGTAACTTATCTTTCGAACATTTCCTGTTGGTCTGTAATAATTACTTTTAAACAATCTGCACACTACTTTTTCACCTCATGCCTTGCTCGGGGCATGTAGGTCCATTTGTAAGGGTTTTGATTCTCTTCATATTCATATGCCATGTTTAATGAATCATTGGACGTTTTTCATTTATAAACTGTTGTGTTCATTTTCTTTCCTTTTGCATTTTTATTTGTTTAAGGATGGCTATCCCTTACACACACCCACACTCACAAATGCAGGTACCCATCCACTCTGGATTCTATGGGTGACTATTCTGTTGTATCCTTCAATAACTCTGAAGATTTGGTCAATCAGGCTGAGTATGAAGATGACGAAGATTGTGAAGTACCAGGAGAGCTAGCTAGACTTCTACAACAAGAAGAGAGGGCCATCTTACCTCATGAAGAGTTGTTGGAGACAGTCAACTTAGGAACAGAGGAAGACCGGAAGGAAGTACAAGTGGGTGCCAATCTGGAACCAAGTGTCAAGGGGTGCTTAATACAGCTGTTGAATGAATACGTTGAAATCTTCACCTGGTCTTATGAAGACATGCTGGGTTTAGACACAGATATCGTGGTTCACCGTCTCCCTACAAGAGAGGACTGTCCACCGATCAAGCAAAAAGTCCGCCGAATGAGGCCCGACATGTCTGAGAAGATTAAAGCTGAAGTAATGAAGCAATACAACACTGGCTTTCTGGCTGTTACATTCTATCCACAATGGGTTTCTAACATTGTGCCAGTTCCCAAAAAAGATGGCAAGGTCAGAATGTGTGTGGACTACCGGGATTTGAATAGGGCCAGCCCTAAAGATGATTTTCCGCTACCGCATATCGACCTTTTAATTGACAACACAGCTCAACACAAGGTGTTTTCCTTCATGGACGGATTCTCGGGCTACAACCAGATCAAAATAGCCCCCGGGGACATGGAGAAAACAACCTTTGTTACACAGTGGGGTACCTTCTACTACAAGGTGATGTCGTTCGGACTGAAGAACGCAGGGGCAACTTATCAGCGCGCCATGGTAGCTTTGTTTCATGATATGATACATCATGAGATTGAAGTTTACGTAGACGACATGATAGCTCGATCAAAAACAGAGGAGGAACACCTTGAACATCTACAAAAGTTGTTTGCCAGGTTGAAGGAGTACAAACTCAGGCTGAATCCAAGTAAGTGCACTTTTGGAGTTAGGTCTGGTAAACTTCTAGGATTTATTGTCAGCAATAAAGGCATTGAGGTCGATCCAGCAAAATTAAAGGCTATACAAGAAATGCCTGCCCCCCGTACTGAAAAGGAGGTTAGAGGGTTCTTGGGGCGCTTGAACTATATTGCCAGATTCATCTCTCATCTGACATCTACCTGTGAGCCAATTTTCAAACTATTGAAGAAAGATCAGGTAGTTGAATGGAACGATGATTGTCAAACTGCTTTTGATAAAATCAAGGAGTATTTGCTAGAACCTCCTATTCTGATGCCACCCGTCGAAGGAAGGCCACTGATCATGTATCTGACCGTTTTGGATAACTCAATGGGGTGCGTACTGGGCCAGCATGACGAGTCTGGTCGAAAAGAGCATGCCATTTATTACCTTAGCAAAAAGTTTACCGACTGTGAGACTCGCTACTCACTGCTCGAGAAAACTTGTTGCGCTTTGGTATGGGCTGCTCGCCGACTAAGGCAGTATATGCTGACTCATACCACTTTGCTGATTTCCAAAATGGATCTGATCAAGTATATCTTCGAAAAGCCTGCTTTATCTGGAAGAATCGCTAGATGGCAGATGATCCTGACTGAGTATGACATGCAATATACTACCCAAAAAGCTATAAAAGGGAGTGTACTAGCTGACCATCTAGCTCATCAAGCTATCGAAGATTATCAACCCATGAGATTCGACTTCCCAGACGAGGACATCATGACTTTGGACAACATTGAAGGTAACGGACCGTGTGACGGACCTGAAAAAGGATCCCAATGGACCCTATACTTTGATGGTGCTTCAAATGCACTTGGAAACGGTATCGGTGCGGTACTCATTTCCCCGGAAGGTTGTCACACACCTTTCACGGCCCGACTTTGCTTCAGCTGTACCAACAACATGGCTGAATATGAAGCTTGCATCTTTGGTCTCAAGGCTGCTATAGACTTGGGCATCAAATCTTTGATCGTATTTGGGGACTCGGCTTTGGTTATCAGTCAAATCAAAGGAGAGTGGGACACCAAACATCCTAATCTTATCCCATACAAAGAACATGTTTTGACATTGCTGCCTCATTTCGAGCAAATCACCTTCGAGCATTTCCCGCGAGAAGAGAATCAGCTAGCAGATGCTCTGGCTACAATGTCTTCCATGTTTAAACTCAACTGGGATAACGAGGCTCCCCGAATCACCATCGAGCGAATGGATGAACCTGCGCATTATCATGAGATTAATATCGAAGAAGTAGTGGAACAACCCTGGTTTCACGAAATCAAAAGGTATCTCCAGACTAGAGAATATCCCGAAGGAGCTTCCGTAAACGACAAGAAGTTCCTAAGGATATTTGCTGCCAAGTTCTTCATGAGCAACGACATCCTCTATAAACGCAGCCAAGATTGTGTTTTACTCTGATGTGTAGACAAAGCTGAAGCAGAGTTAATCATGACTGAGATACACAGTGGTACGTTTGGCACCCACTTGAGCGGGCATACGATGGCTAAGAAGATTCTAAGGGCAGGCTATTACTGGTCTACCATGGAAGAAGATTGCCATCAACATTCCCGTACTTGCCACAAATGTCAAGTCTATGCCGACAAGATTCATATTCCTCCTATTCCTCTCAACGTTCTCACAGCTCCTTGGCCATTCGCAATGTGGGGCATTGACATGATTGGAGAGATCAAGCCCACAGCGTCCAATGGACATCGCTTCATTCTGGTCGCCATTGACTATTTTACCAAATGGGTCAAAGCAGCTTCTTTTGCCTCCGTTACAAAAAATGTGGTTGCCCGCTTCATCAAGCAAAACCTCATATGCTGGTATGATGTCCCCGACAAAATCATTACAGACAACGGTACGAATCTGAATAATACTATGATCACCGCTCTATGCGAACAGTTCAAGATTTATCATCACAATTCATCTCCCTATCGGCCGAAGATGAACGGTGATGTTGAAGCTGCGAACAAAAACATCAAGAAGATCATTCAGAAAATGACAGTCACCTACAAGGACTGGCATGAGATGTTACCGTTTGCTCTGCATGGATACCGTATCACGGCACGTACTTCAATAGGGGCAACCCCATTTTCTTTGGTATATGGCATGGAAGCTGTCCTACCCATGGAAGTTCAGATTCCTTCTTTAAGGATCATGAAGGACGCTGGTTTGAATGAAGCCGATTGGATTCAGACCCGACTTGATCAACTCAATTTGATCGACGAGAAGCGACTCACTGCTGTTTGCCATGGTCAGACGTACCAAAAACGAATGATCAAGGCTTTCAACAAAAAAGTCAGACGTCAACTATATCAAGTCGGAGATCTCATAATCAAGCGGATTATCTTGCCGCAAAGTGATCCCAGGGGCAAATGGACACCTACTTACGAAGGACCATTTGTGATCAAGAGCATATTTTCTGGTGGTGCAATGATTCTGACCACCATGGACGGTGACGATTTGCCGCATCCTGCGAACGCAGACATAGTCAAAAGATACTACGCATAAAACAACCCGACAAGTCGAAAACCCGAAAAGTCGAAAACCCTAACAGGATATAACTGGGTTATCCTCAGCCAAGAGCCACGGAAAGGTCGTCGTCACCACAGTTCCTTCTTACCCCCAGCGAAGTCTATTAGCACTTCCACCACAACAATGGTATCCCCAGTAAGTTGTTATCAACACTCAGCAAAGCATCTCTATCCCCACAGAGTATTGCTCCCCAGCATGGTCGCTAGAGTATTTTTCTCCCCGCAGAATCTTCCATCTACCAAGTTTATTCCTCAACGGAGTCATCTTCTCCTACCGGTATTCTTGCAGCTATCATCCCCAGCGGAAGAAAAATCTATTCTTCAACATCAGCCCAGGAGTGACTTCCCGGCACCCGTCAAGGATTTACTTTCCTAGACGAAAAACACATTCATAAAACATCACATACATCATTATAGCATGCATAGATGCATCATATCATACAAATCTCATTTATATTGAGAACATCATTGCTTGATCCATATCATGCATTGCACGTGACTGAACTTTACCTTTCAGGAAAGATGCAGTTAAATTCTCGATCGTACTTCAAGACCTAGACCAGTTCAGTTAATCAACTCCAAAGATTTCTTATCCAGTCCAAGGCCTACTCTAGTCCAGCTAAATCGACTCCCAACAGATTTTTCTAATGAAGACTCAGTAGACGTTATCTAAGGTTTTTCTCAAATGTCCGCTTTTGAGATTATAATTTCCTATGGTTCTCTCCCCGACGGTGCGTGAGATGATAATTCCATTCCAGGTTTTTCTCAGACGTTCGCTTTTGAGATTATAATTTCCTATGGTTCTCTCCCCGACGGTGCGTGAGATGATAATTCCATTCCAGGTTTTTCTCAGACGTCCGCTTTTGAGATTATAATTTCCTATGGTTCTCTCCCCGACGGTGCGTGAGATGATAATTCCATTCCAGGTTTTTCTCAGACGTCCGCTTTTGAGATTATAATTTCCTATGGTTCTCTCCCCGACGGTGCGTGAGATGATAATTCCAGCTCAGGTATTTCTCAAACGTCCGCTTTTGAGATTATAATTTCCTATGGTTCTCTCCCCGACGGTGCGTGAGATGATAATTACGTTCCAGGTTTTTCTCAGACGTCCGCTTTTGAGATTATAATTGCCTATTGGTTCTCTTCCCGATACTGCGAAGATGGTAATTCCCACCAAGATTTTCTCAACGAGCGTTGTTGAAGTTAAAGTCACCCAAGGTTCTCTCACCGTTCATGCTGAGGTAGTAACCATCCCTGGTTCATTCATCATCTTGTGAAGCTCCAGACTCAGCTCCTGTAACCAGTCAGGACACATCTATAATCAAGCATCTGAAAACAGCTCCTGCAACATGTCAGGTACTCATTTTTCTTTTGCAGGTATGCAGGTTCTCGCTAAGGAATCTCTTACGCGATCAACATCCAAATGGAATCTATAAGCCCATCATCCTATTCATCAACCTCTAAATGGCATCTATAAGCCCATTCCCATTACCACACTGCTACTATGTGAGTGCAAATTTCTGGGCACTCTAGTGTTCAATCATCTTCTACCCTCAGATTACGAAAGGCACGTCAGCCAATCTGCATCCTCAGGTCTAAGAAGATTGAACAGGGGCAACTGTTGTACCCCAAAATTTGCCCTCCCATATTCTTCAAGAAATTGCCAAGTCAAGCTTCAAAATTCCCCAAGGGTTGCACAGTGCAAGAGCCTCCTGAACAGTCAAGATTAGGGTTTTTATTCTGATCAAGAAAATGAAGTTTCCAAGGGTCCAATCAAGTCCCACATGCCTACAAATATGGTCAAGTATCCTCATACAAAGTTTCAAGACTTTCAGCTCAAAATTGCACAGTCAAAACCCTAAATTGCACTATAGTCAACTATAGGGGCAAAATGGTCATTTGACAGTCAAAAGTTCAAATTTTTGGTCAACATCTCATTTTGAAGCCTTAAACATCATTTGATCAATGCTTGATCATGATTCTCAAAGCTTGGCTCAAAAATCATCAAGATGCAAAAGTTTCCTTATTTGGACAGTTGAAAAAGTCAACTGTAAATTAACCAGGGCATAACTTTCACATGGATTATCAGAAAAATTCCATCCAAAGCTCATTTTGAAGAGAAAGACATTTCATACAACTCATCTTCATACTTCAAGTCCAAGAAATGCTCTCACAAAAAGTTATCAATTTCAACATTATAGGTCATTTTCAAAAGTCAACAAAAAGGGACTTTAAGTCAAAGACCATAACTTGAGATTGGTAAATCAAAATGACAGGGGACCAAAGACATTGGTTAGAGGACTCAAAGACCTTTCCAAAATGTCCAAGAACATGAGCAAAGCTTAAAAATTGAGCAAGTTATGCCTTGTGGAAGTTGGGAAATTTTTGGATATTTTGAAAAGTCAACATTGATTCAAATGACCTAAAATTGCTAATGGGCCCATTTTTCTTCCATAATTCATCATCCAAGGCATGTGCACGACCACTTGGCCCAAAGGGAAGTTTTTATTCATTTTTTATTTATTTATTTGAATTTTTATTAATAATAATTCATTTAATCAAATTAAATATATGAAAAATACTTAACCTAACTTATCAAATCTTTTTGTACATGTAATAGGCTCAATGATTCGTGCATGATCAGATTTGGAAGAAATTGGATTGATTGGATCATGATTGGTACAAAATTGCATGAAAAAGATTGAAAAAATAATGATTGAAAATCAAATCTCATAAACCATCAATGCATGGATTTTGATCAGAATTCTTAACCTAATTCATTCTTACATAAGTAGAGAACACAAACCTAATGCATTTAACCATTAAGCTGCGTTAGAAACTCCATTCAAACTTGAAAATTTTTGCCAAAAAACTCATAACTGAAAACACTTTTGCAGGGTGATTCAAGGCATAATAGTTGTTCAAACATCTTCCTGGAGGATCACAGAATGATTTCCAATCAAAATCATCCATCAAAACATCAGGAATTGGTAAAACGAACAGGACCTGTGCCGAAAAATTTTCACACTCTTGCATCTCAATTCATGCGCTTTTTGCACTTTTTAACATATGATTTACATTCCTTATGCAATTCTGATGCTAACCATGTGGTTTAATTTCGTTTTCATGCCTTATATGAGGATTTGCCATTAGAGATATTTAGGGTTCCAAGGTTTTTAATTTAGGCGTTTTCCATTCCTGTAAAATTGAGACATAACAATGCCATGAACGAAATCAGCAGGTTGGGACGAAAAGATTGAGACCATCGCGCCAAATTTCTGAGGCCACATGGCCTAATCGCTATTATTAAAATCAGCATGTTTTGAGGGGGTTCAAAACCCCCGTTAAATGTTTGTTAATTTGTTTCAGGAAATCACTAACGAATAAGACGCTTAGGTGGCGAGATCTGACTGGTTTATTTGAATTTTTGCGTGCAAAATCCACTAATGCGTTGTTTCATATTATAATATTTGTTGGTTATTATATATACAAAAGCGTGTTGGTGGTTCAGTGGCAAGTGCATGCGTTGGTAATCCTCATGACTTGGGTTCGAGATCCAGGTCCTCACCCTCTTTCATATTTTCTTCATATAATGCTTCTATGCAGCTTCAACGTTGAAGACCATTATACGCCTTCCTGATCAAGCGTCCACGCGTCCAATGGAATTCAATCAAAGGCTCAGATCTAAGGAACATAATGAACCCTGGTCAACGCTTCTGCACGTGAGTGAAAAAGTCTACAAGGCCAGGAATTTAAATGGGCCTGAATTACCAAGGAAAAACCTCCTATTTGGGGTCTGAACCCCCTAGGTTTGCAATTTTTTGCTTTCTTTATTTTTCTTTATTATTTATACTTTCTTTTAATTATTATTTTCTTAATTAATTAATTATTTTCATAAAAAAACCAAAAACATCAAAAAATCAGAAAAGAGAAAAAATATAATAAATATTTTATTTTAGTATTTTCATAAATAAATTGTATATAATTAAACTTAGTTTTAAATTAAGTTTTAATTTTAATTCTTTTAATAAAAATCTAAAAAACATAGAACTAGGGTTTAATTAATTTTCATCTTTTTTTATTTTTATTCTATAATAATTAAATATTAGATATTTTCATAATTAAATTTGCATGTAAATTAATTAGGGTTAATATTAGGTTTTAATCTTCTTTTCTTAATAAATTAAAAAAAAACAAATAGAATTAGGGTTAACATTTAATTTCAATCAATTCTTTTTTTACTAAAATCCTAAAAAACTAAAAAATGTCAAAAACATCTCCTTTTCTTTTTCTTCATTAATTAATTCCATGTAATTTTAATTTTGCAAAAAGGGTCCAACACCCTCGTTTAATTCTTATTTAATTCGCGCATTTATCTTATTTCGTTAAATATTTATGTATCTCTCCCGAAGCCATGTAATTTACTCTTCGCACTTTTAATTCTTTATTTACTTTATTTATTTATTTTCTGTCAAATCGGGTCCTGGAAATTTTGGCGATGTGGACCCGCGCCTTTTGTAATAGCTTAGAATTTTTACCTTCTCGCAATCTTTAACTGTTAAATAATGGCATGAAAGAATGTATGGACAAAAATAAAAACAAACGCTAGATCACAATGACATGACAAAAGACAAAATATCTGAAAACAACACACAAAATCACACACCACCCCTAGGGTACGCCTCACTGTTGCCTTGCCTCGAAAGGTGATCGTCGAGTAGAGGATGTCTTAGTAAGTCCTCATGGTCCGGGAACCTGGCATGAGGGTAGCTTCTAAGGTGTCTTCCCATTGCTCTGGTGATCACCATGTCCCGAACCTCGAATTGACCCGAACACCTCCAACGGTGGTGCTACCTACCTCTCAATGGTGGGATGGCACTACTTTAAAGGACATTTACACAGACGAATTCCTTAGGGTAGGTAGACGACTCGTGGATACTTGCTCTAATTCAAAACAAAACAAATCAAAAATACTTTTCACACCGACACTTTTCAAAAAGCTTTCGAAAGCAACTTTTCAAACACTCTTGAGGACCGATACAAGAGTCGAACTGAAATTTTCAAAGAAACTTTTTACCCACAGTTGAAAAGCAAACAAACCATTTTTTGAAAACACAAATGTGAAAGTATCTAAGAGCCCATGGATAACCATGGATAGAAAGGGTGCTAACACCTTCCCTTTCTATAATTTACCTCCCGAACCGAGAGCAATCTCTATAAGGAATTTTTCTGTGCTTTTGTCCTTTCCATTTGGAGAAAATAAAAGACGGTGGCGACTCTTGCTTCCGCGACATTTCGCGAACCAGCGTTAAACAGTCAGTTCCAGATCGACCGATCACAGAACTGGCGACTCTGCTGGGGAATTAAGTTAAAGTGAGGTGTACCTTAGGGTTAGTTCATAACTGTGTTTTCAATTGTTTTCTTTGCTTGCTTTAAATTGTGGGTTGCTTGGGAGTTCTATAGATCCTAAACCCGGATCTGGGGGGTACCTTCTTAGAAAGTAGCAACAAGGCTGTGAGGGAACTGTGCGGGGTATACCGACATGGTTGAAACAGTCTGCTATGTTGATGTGGCACTTTGGTGTGTACCGGTAACCCTTGAGTTCAGTCAAGGAGAGTACGGGGCCTCCGCGTGGTGTCGTGAAGCATCAACAGACCTTAGGAACCTTAATTGAACAATCTTGGCCTCTTTAGGGTAGTGAGATAACTGAATTTGGTGCAGTCCGAGGTTGGTTGATACTCGATACTACACTCAATTGAGGGTTGCTTTCCTGGAATATTTCGGTCGCCAGTTCAGTGGCTAAATCGAAACGATGAACAATGAAAGCAATCCCGTGATATTGGGACCCTTAGAACCCGGTTACTTTGATAGGACAGGTTGAACCCACCAACTTCAAGAGGGTACTACCCAGACCCCATGCTGGCCTTAAACCCTAAGGGCTTGTCTTGTGTGCCTTGTGTGCCTTACATGTTTGTCTTTGTAAATATCTTTGGTGTGTTTAATCATAGCATCATGACATCATCCAGTATCATATGCATTGACTAACCATTTCAGGGGTTCGAATTTTCATCTTTGTTCTTGTTTTGTAGGATATGGAAACTGTTCATAGAAAGACAATTCAAATCAGTCTTGTAAGGATCCCTCCTCAGCTTAAGGAACTTATATCCAGGATTCCCGAGAACTCTTCATTCAGTGAAAGACATGGAAGCCTCATCAGCTTGGTCAACACCAACATTGAGGAAGATATGATAAAGGTCCTGTTCCAATTCTTTGACCCTCTGCATCACTGTTTCACCTTCTTGGATTATCAGTTGGTACCTACATTGGAGGAGTTCTCCCGGCTCCTGAAGATCCCTATCCTTGATCAGCTACCCTTCAACGGTACAGAAAAGGAACCTAAGCTTGAAGAGATTGCTAAAGCCTTGCACCTACAGTCATCTGACCTCAAGGGACATTGGGAAGTTAGAAGTGGTATCAAAGGGTTCTTAGCTAGGTTTCTGTTTGAAAAGGCCCATGAATGTTGGAACTCCCTTGACTTGCAAGCTTTTGAAGAAGTGGTGGCCCTCCTTGTCTATGGTTTGGTGTTGTTCCCTAATCCAGATCAGCTTATAGATATCAGTGTTGTCCAGATCTTTATGTCCAGGAATCCTATACCTACGTTGCTGGGGGACATCCTTCACTCATGTTACACTCGAACCATGAGAAAAAGAGGTGTCCTTATGTGTTGTACTCCTCTCCTGGGAAGGTGGTTTATTTCGCACCTTCCACAATCAGTTTTGAAGAATGAGCGGGGTTTGAGATGGTCACAACGGTTGATGACTCTTACACATGCGGATATACATTGGTGCCCTAGGTCCAGAGAAGATGTCACTATCATTGATCGTTGCGGGGAGTACCCTAATGTTCCTTTACTTGGAATCAGAGGAGGTATTACTTACAGCCCATGCCTGGCTTGGAGACAGTTTGGTTATGCTCAGAGAGATGGTCCTCATGACATGTTAATTCCTGACATAGTTTTTGACTTCGACAACGATGCCCAAGGACTTCGCCAGAGATTTATCAGAGCCTGGAGGATGCCCAGTAGGATAGACAGCAAGACACTGGGGCACAGGAATTCCATACCGTTGGAACCTTATCTCAAGTGGGTACGAGCCCGCTCCCAAAAGTTAGTGATGCCCTATCCTCATATGCTCCCAGTAATCAAAGAACCAGTCTTGGAAGGAGAAGTGTCCTACACTATTCAGCACCCTGATATGCCCACATCCTGGGAAGAGATGCAGAAGAGCTGGATCCAGCTTAAGGAGGAAAGGAATTCTCTTGAGACCAGTCTACATGCCAGTGAAAAGAAGGTCTTGGAGCTCACCCGCCTGTTGCATGAGGAGAGGAATCTCAACACTTACATAGCTCCAAAGAGGATGCGTAGTATATTCTGGGATTGATTTGCTTTTGTATTATTTTGCCCATGAGGCTTTGATGTACTAAAACAGTTATTTCCTTAATGATAACGTGTGTTCCTTTTTGTCTACAACAAATTTGAACTTTCGAACCCTTGAATGCATTGCATAAACACATCATTCATCATGTGCATAGCACGTTTTCCCCTTTTCAGGTTGCTTACAGTTCTTCGCTGTTTATTTCAGCATCATGAATCCTGACTCATCATCAACTGAGACATCCATCAAGGCTCTTCAGGCGCAGAATGCGCAATTTCAGGAATTAATCAAGGGTTTGGCTCAGGGCCAAGAAGAGCTGAAGGCTCTGCTTCTGAAAAAGGAAAAGAAGAAGAAGAGAAGAACTGTTCTGTTCAACTCGGGCCGAAGGTTTGGCAATACTCTGCAGCATGAAGAGGCTGGTTCTTCTGTTGGCAAGGGTACTCCTCAAGAGGCAAGGGTTCCTAGTCCGGTAGTCTCCGACAACGAGACTGATTTTGATGAAGAGCAATATCCTCCGGCAGAGGACAGATACAAGCAATTGGAGGATAGGCTGAATGCTATGGAGATACAACAGGTACCTGGGCTGGATTTCGGAGATCTGGGTTTGTCTACTGGTGTGATTATCCCTCGGAAGTTCAAAGCACCATCTTTCACTAAATATGACGGGGCGTCTTGTCCTAAGCTGCATCTAAGGTCCTATGTTCGGAAGATTCAACCGTACTCAGCGGATAAGAATTTGTGGATCCACTTCTTCCAGGAGAGTCTTTCAGGGACTCATCTCGAATGGTTCTATCAGCTGGATGGGACCAAGGTTCGTAACTGGGAGGAGTTGGCTACTGCTTTCTATAAGCAGTATCAATATAATGCCGACCTTGCCCCTACGCGTACCCAACTCCAGGGTATGTCATTAGGTTCAAGTGAAGGTTTTAAGGAGTACGCTCAGAAGTGGAGAGACCTGGCTGGCAGGGTGCAGCCACCGTTGACTGATCGGGAATTGGTAGACATGTTCTTGGGGACCCTATCTGGGCCATTTTTCAACCATCTTATCGGGAATTCGTCTGCAGGGTTCACTGATTTGATTCTGACTGGAGAGAGAATTGAGGCTGGGTTAAAGTCTGGTAAGATTCTGAAGGGTGCATCGTCTAGTTCTGAGAAGAAACCCTTCAAGAAGGAGGCTAGTGCCGTGTATGGTTCCAAGAGATCAGAGAGACCTGAGCGCCGCCAATCTGTCAGTGAGGTAATGATTGCTAAGCCTGCTGCCGCTCCTCGGCCGACCAATCCTCAAAGGGCTGAAAGACCCCGGAGAGAGTTCACCCGCTTGAGTATGACCTTGTCGCAGATCTGGCCACAGTTGCTTTCAACCAACTTAGTGACTGTCCGAGAGGCGCCAAAGTTCCCCAATACTGCATCTCCTAAGTACAACCCAAATGCCCGTTGTGCTTACCATTCTGATAGCCCGGGGAACTCCACTGACGACTGTTGGGCGTTAAGGAGCAAGCTGCAGGACCTTATTGACGCCAAGGAGGTACAGTTCGAGGCATCTGAGAAGCCTAATGTAGTGACAGCTCCCCTGCCTGCCCATGGAGTGAATGCTATTGGGGACGAAGAGGAAGTGGATGAAGCTGAGTTTGATAGCTGGATCTACCCGGCAACCGACAGTGGACTTAACAATTGGAGTGCGAAGGACAATCTATCTGTTTCTCTTGTTACTAAGTAATGAATTCCTATGTTTTTGGTATCTGTAATAAACAATAATAAACTCTATGGCCCGGTGTCTTACCCAAGGCACCGTGGTTTCATTTGTGAGGGCATATAAATTGTCATTTCATATATCATGAATGAAAATCTTGGACGTTTTCTCGCATTACAAATCTTATGCTCCTTTTCTGTCTTTCTTTCTTTTACATATATTTCAAAACAGCTGTATTTACACACACACTCACTCATACAGGTTTCAATCCACCCTGGATCTCACTGACAACGACTCTGCTACCGCCAGTTATGACTTTGAAAATCCGATCAACTTAGCCGAAGACGAAGGTGAAGATGATTGCGAAGTGCCTGGCGAGCTTGCAAGACTGTTACTTCAGGAAGAGAGGGCAATTCAACCCCATAAAGAGCCAGTGGAAACAATAAACTTGGGTACTGAGGCAGACAGGAAAGAGGTAAAGATTGGTGCCAACCTAGAGCTCAGCGTGAAGTAACGGTTGACTCAGATGCTGCATGATTATATGGAGATCTTTGCCTGGTCCTACGAAGACATGCCCGGGTTGGATACCGATATTGTGGTCCATCACTTGCCAACTAAGGAAGACTGCCCTCCGGTGAAGCAAAAGGTACGTCGTATGCGTCCAGAGATGTCTGAAAAGATTAAAGCCGAGGTTATGAAGCAGTTTGATGCTGGGTTCCTTGCTGTAACTTCTTACCCCCAGTGGGTTGCTAATGTGGTGCCGGTACCAAAGAAAGATGGGAAGGTTAGAATGTGTGTTGACTACAGGGACCTGAACAGGGCTAGCCCCAAAGATGACTTCCCCCTACCTCACATTGATGTCCTTGTTGACAATACAGCTCAGCATAAGGTGTTCTCTTTCATGGATGGTTTTTCAGGTTACAATCAAATCAAGATGGCACCTAAAGACATGGAAAAGACTACATTTGTTACTCAGTGGGGCACCTTCTATTACAAGGTCATGCCTTTCGGGTTGAAGAACGCTGGGGCAACCTACCAACGTGCCATGGTTGCTTTATTTCATGACATGATCCATCATGAGATAGAAGTGTATGTTGACGACATGATCGCAAGGTCCCAGACTAAGGAAGAGCACCTAGATCATCTGCAGAAGTTGTTTGACCGGTTGAAACTGTACAAGCTAAGGTTGAACCCGAACAAGTGCACCTTCGGGGTAAGATCTGGAAAGTTGTTAGGCTTCGTGGTAAGTGACAAGGGCATTCAAGTGGACCCTGCCAAGGTCAAAGCTATTCAAGAGATGCCAGTTCCTAAGACAGAGAAGGAAGTCAGAGGCTTTTTAGTACGCCTGAATTACATTGCTCGCTTCATCTCGCATCTGACTGCTACCTGTGAGCCAATCTTCAAGTTGCTGAAGAAAGATCAGGTAGTACGTTGGAATGATGAATGTCAGGCTGCTTTTGACAGAATCAAAGAGTATCTCCAAGAACCACCCATCCTTATGCCACCGGTTGAAGGGAGACCTCTGATACTATACCTGACAGTACTTGATAACTCAATGGGGTGTGTGCTGGGGCAGCATGACGAGTCTGGCTGAAAAGAGCATGCCATTTATTACCTTAGCAAAAAGTTTACCGACTGTGAGACCCGATACTCACTGCTTGAGAAAACTTGCTGCGCTTTGGTATGGGCTGCTCGCCGGCTGAGACAGTATATGCTGACTCATACCACCTTGTTGATCTCAAAGATGGATCCTATAAAGTACATATTCGAAAAGCCTGCTCTGTCGGGGAGAATTGCAAGATGGCAGATGATCTTGACGGAATACGACATTCAGTACACAACCCAGAAAGCCATCAAGGGAAGTGTATTGGCAGACCACTTGGCACATCAGGCCGTAGACGACTATCAGTCAATGAACTTCGAGTTTCCGGATGAAAGCATCATGATAGTAACTGATTGTGAAGTACCTAGACCGGATGAAGGACCTGAACCAGGATCCCGATGGTCTATGCACTTTGACGGAGCCTCCAATGCTTTGGGTAACGGTATCGGCGCCATAATCATATCACCTCAAGGTACTCATACTCCACTCACTGCCCGGCTGTGTTTCAACTGTACCAACAACATGGCGGAGTATGAGGCGTGCATCATGGGTCTTCAAGCTGCGATCGACCTAAGAATCAAGTTTCTGAGTGTCTTCGGAGATTTCGCTCTCGTGATCAATCAGATCAAAGGGGAGTGGGATACGAAACATCCGAATCTTATTCCTTACAAAGAATGTGTGTTGACTCTGATTCCCCACTTCACAGAGATAACCTTTGAACACTTTCCAAGAGAAGAGAATCAGTTGGCGGACGCGTTAGCTACAATGTCTTCTATGTTCAAGGTCAAATGGGATAATGAGGCTCCCCTGATCATCATCTGGAAACTGGACGAACCGGCATACTGTTGTGATCTCGAGACTGAATTGGTGACTGAGAAGCCTTGGTACCATGAGGTGAAGAGATACCTGGAAACTCAGGAATACCCTGAAGGTGCCTCTATCAATGACAAGAAGTTCCTGAGAAGGTTCGCGGCAAAGTTCTTCCTTAGCAACGGCATCTTGTACAAGCGAAACCATGATTCAACCCTACTGCGTTGTGTGGATAAGACTGAAGTAGAAAGGATCATGGAAGAGCTACATGAAGGGACCTTTGGTACGCATTCCAGCGGACACACTATGGCTAAGAAAATCCTACGGGCAGGATATTACTGGTCCACAATGGAAGCTGACTGCTACCAACATTCTAGGACATGCCATAAGTGCCAGATTTATGCAGACAAGGTGCATGTTCCTCCGGTTCCCCTGAATGTTCTGACTGCGCCTTGGCCGTTTGCAATGTGGGGCATAGACATGATTGGTGAGATTAAACCTATGGCATCTAATGGGCATCACTTCATCCTAGTGGCGATTGATTATTTTACAAAGTGGGTTGAGGCAGCATCCTATGCTACGGTCACCAAGACTGTTGTGGCACGGTTCATTCGGCATAATCTAATATGTCGGTACGGCGTCCCTGAACGAATTATTACAGACAACGGTACCAATCTGAATAACAAAATGATCGCTGAGCTCTGCGAGCAGTTCAAGATACAGCACCATAATTCTTCTCCTTACAGACCGAAGATGAATGGGGCTGTAGAAGCAGCAAATAAAAACATCAAGAAAATCGTGCAGAAGATGACAGTAACTTATAAGGATTGGCACGAGATGTTACCGTTCGCTCTACATGGGTACCGTACCTCAGCTAGGACGTCAACCGGGGAAACTCCTTTCTCTCTGGTTTATGGCATGGAGGCAGTCTTACCGATCGAAGTGCAAATACCCTCTCTCCGGATAATGAAGGATGCAAATCTGAACGAGGATGATTGGATCCAGACACGACTTGATCAGCTCAACCTTATTGATGAAAAGAGACTTGCTGCTATCTGTCATGGTCAGACGTATCAGAAACGGATGATTAGGGCATTTAACAAAAAGGTCAGACCACAGGAATATCGAGTTGGGGATCTGGTAATCAAGAGAATCATCCTTCCTCAGAGTGATCCAAGGGGCAAATGGACTCCTACGTACGAAGGGCCATTTGTGGTTAAGCATGTGTTCTCAGGAGGAGCCATGATTCTAACCAATATGGATGGTGACGACCTTCCTCACCCCGCCAATGCAGACATAGTAAAAAGATACTACGCATAAAAAAAAAGACCCGCTAGGCTGACATGCCTAGGCAAAAATTAGGGCTTCCCGTCGAACCAAAAGGGTTCGGGAAAAATGAAGGGATGAAATGAAAAAATCTGTACACCCGACAAGTCGAAAACCTGAAAAGGCGGCTTGGGCAAAAATGGGTATCCCGGTGGACTGAAAACCCGAAAGGGTGGTCCAGGCAAAAATTAGGGATAAAAGCGTAATACTATGTCTCATTGGATCACTTTGCATCCAGAATCTGGTATCTATATCAAGTTCAGACGGCATTGATCAGTCAGCTTCACCTTCAACCAAGGTCATCAAGTGATGAGACGCTCAGAGTTATAAAGGCAATAGCAGAGTTGAAACCCAGTGGATCATTCATTTCACACAGCTGTTTTATTTTGTACAAAACTTGTATAAACGCTTTTGTTCGGCGGCGTTCTCTTACTAGGACGTCAGCCCCTTGTACACAAAATGCCTATTTACAGGCCCTTCAAAAATCAATACAAATATACTTTTCAGTTAAAAGTGCCAATTGTTTTTCCTTTTTTCTGTTTTGTTTTGCGAAGAACGTCCAAGGTTCAATTTGTGATATATGCATTGACAATAATTTGCTAACTCATAAATATTTGCATACGAAACAAAGGATTAATTACAGGTGACACTAGAAACAGGGGCAATAAAGAGTTGTCTGAGCAATCTAATTGTTCTGTCCTCCAAGGTACCAAGGTAGGTTCAGCTAAAGAACATAACCAGTACATCTTAATTCCCCAGAGAGTAAGTCAGCAGTCAGTGCATTCTTCTCCGAGCAGAGTTATCAAATCTCAAGGAAGTTGAGTATCCTCCAGCAGATCTCAACATTCCCCAGCAGCAATATACATATTCATAACAAGCATCCCCGGCAGTCTTGGTCTAAAGATTGTTCCCCGGCGGTATATCAACTTTCAGAGGAATCACTTCCCCGAAGTCAAAACTTCCCCAAGAGAGTCCAATCCAGCTCCCCCAGGAAAGTTGGAATTCATCTCCCCAAGCAGTAAGCTTATCCCCAGTAGATTCTGGAAGCTTATCCCTCGCAGAGCACGAACGCGTCTCCCGGCTTTATTTAAAGAGTTATTTCCCTAACAGGATATAACTGGGTTATCCTCAGCCAAGAGCCACGGAAAGGTCGTCGTCACCATAGTTCCTTCTTACCCCCAGCGAAGTCTATTAGCACTTCCACCACAACAATGGTATCCCCAGCAAGTTGTTATCAACACTCAGCAAAGCATCTCTATCCCCACAGAGTATTGCTCCCCAGCATGGTCGCTAGAGTATTTTTCTCCCCGCAGAATCTTCCATCTGCCAAGTTTATTCCTCAACGGAGTCATCTTCTCCTACCGGTATTCTTGCAGCTATCATCCCCAGCGGAAGCAAAATCTATTCTTCAACATCAGCCCAGGAGTGACTTCCCGGCACCCGTCAAGGATTTACTTTCCTAGACGAAAAACACATTCATAAAACATCACATACATCATTATAGCATGCATAGATGCATCATATCATACAAATCTCATTTATATTGAGAACATCATTGCTTGATCCATATCATGCATTGCACGTGACTGACCTTTACCTTTCAGGAAAGATGCAGTTAAATTCTCGATCGTACTTCAAGACCTAGACCGGTTCAGTTAATCAACTCCAAAGATTTCTTATCCAGTCCAAGGCCTACTCTAGTCCAGCTAAATCGACTCCCAACAGATTTTTCTGATGAAGACTCAGTAGAAGTTATCTCAGGTTTTTCTCAAACGTCCGCTTTTGAGATTATAATTTCCTATGGTTCTCTCCCCGACGGTGCGTGAGATGATAATTCCATTCCAGGTTTTTCTCAGACGTTCGCTTTTGAGATTATAATTTCCTATGGTTCTCTCCCCGACGGTGCGTGAGATGATAATTCCATTCCAGGTTTTTCTCAGACGTCCGCTTTTGAGATTATAATTTCCTATGGTTCTCTCCCCGACGGTGCGTGAGATGATAATTCCATTCCAGGTTTTTCTCAGACGTCCGCTTTTGAGATTATAATTTCCTATGGTTCTCTCCCCGACGGTGCGTGAGATGATAATTCCAGCTCAGGTTTTTCTCAAACGTCCGCTTTTGAGATTATAATTTCCTATGGTTCTCTCCCCGACGGTGCGTGAGATGATAATTCCATTCCAGGTTTTTCTCAGACGTCCGCTTTTGAGATTATAATTGCCTATTGGTTCTCTTCCCGATACTGCGAAGATGGTAATTCCCACCAAGATTTTCTCAAAAAGCGTTGTTGAAGTTAAAGTCACCCAAGGTTCTCTCACCGTTCATGCTGAGGTAGTAACCATCCCTGGTTTATTCATCATCTTGTGAAGCTTCAGACTCAGCTCCTGTAACCAGTCAGGACACATCTATAATCAAGCATCTGAAAACAGCTCCTGCAACATGTCAGGTACTCATTTTTCTTTTGCAGGTATGCAGGTTCTCGCTAAGGAATCTCTTATGCGATCAACATCCAGATGGCATCTATAAGCCCATCATCCTATTCATCAACCTCTAAATGGCATCTATAAGCCCATTCCCATCACCACACTGCTACTATGTGAGCGCAAATTTTTGGGCACTCTAGTGTTCAATCATCTTCTACCCTCAGATTACGAAAGGCACGTCAGCCAATTTGCATCCTCAGGTCTAAGAAGATTGAACAGGGGCAACTGTTGTACCCCAAAATTTGCCCTCCCATATTCTTCAAGAAATTGCCAAGTCAAGCTTCAAAATTCCCCAAGGGTTGCACAGTGCAAGAGCCTCCTGAACAGTCAAGATTAGGGTTTTTATTCTGATCAAGAAAATGAAGTTTCCAAGGGTCCAATCAAGTCCCACATGCCTACAAATATGGTCAAGTATCCTCATACAAAGTTTCAAGACTTTCAGCTCAAAATTGCACAGTCAAAACCCTAAATTGCACTATAGTCAACTATAGGGGCAAAATGGTCAATTGACAGTCAAAAGTTCAAATTTTTGGTCAACATCTCATTTTGAAGCCTTAAACATCATTTGATCAATGCTTGATCATGATTCTCAAAGCTTGGCTCAAAAATCATCAAGATGCAAAAGTTTCCTTATTTGGACAATTGAAAAAGTCAACTGTAAATTGACCAGGGCATAACTTTCACATGGATTATCAGAAAAATTCCATCCAAAGCTCATTTTGAAGAGAAAGACATTTCATACAACTCATCTTCATACTTCAAGTCCAAGAAATGCTCTCACAAAAAGTTATCAATTTCAACATTATAGGTCATTTTCAAAAGTCAACAAAAAGGGACTTTAAGTCAAAGACCATAACTTGAGATTGGTAAATCAAAATGACAGGGGACCAAAGACATTGGTTAGAGGACTCAAAGACCTTTCCAAAATGTCCAAGAACATGAGCAAAGCTTAAAAATTGAGCAAGTTATGCCTTGTGGAAGTTGGGAAAGTTTTGGATATTTTGAAAAGTCAACATTGATTCAAATGACCTAAAATTGCTAATGGGCCCATTTTTCTTCCATAATTCATCATCCAAGGCATGTGCACGACCACTTGGCCCAAAGGGAAGTTTTTATTCATTTTTTATTTATTTATTTGAATTTTTATTAATAATAATTCATTTAATCAAATTAAATATATGAAAAATACTTAACCTAACTTATCAAATCTTTTTGTACATGTAATAGGCTCAATGATTCGTGCATGATCAGATTTGGAAGAAATTGGATTGATTGGATCATGATTGGTACAAAATTGCATGAAAAAGATTGAAAAAATAATGATTGAAAATCAAATCTCATAAACCATCAATGCATGGATTTTGATCAGAATTCTTAACCTAATTCATTCTTACATAAGTAGAGAACACAAACCTAATGCATTTAACCATTAAGCTGCGTTAGAAACTCCATTCAAACTTGAAAATTTTTGCCAAAAAACTCATAACTGAAAACACTTTTGCAGGGTGATTCAAGGCATAATAGTTGTTCAAACATCTTCCTGGAGGATCACAGAACGATTTCCAATCAAAATCATCCATCAAAACATCAGGAATTGGTAAAATGAACAGGACCTGTGCCGAAAAATTTTCACACTCTTGCATCTCAATTCATGCGCTTTTTGCAGTTTTTAACATATGATTTACATTCCTTATGCAATTCTGATGCTAACCATGTGGTTTAATTTCGTTTTCATGCCTTATATGAGGATTTGCCATTAGAGATATTTAGGGTTCCAAGGTTTTTAATTTAGGCGTTTTCCATTCCTGTAAAATTGAGACATAACAATGCCATGAACGAAATCAGCAGGTTGGGACGAAAAGATTGAGACCATCGCGCCAAATTTCTGAGGCCACGTGGCCTAATCGCTATTATTAAAATCAGCATGTTTTGAGGGGTTTCAAAACCCCCGTTAAATGTTTGTTAATTTGTTTCAGGAAATCACTAACGAAGAAGACGCTTAGGTGGCGAGATCTGACTGGTTTATTTGAATTTTTGCACGCAAAATCCACTAATGCGTTGTTTCATATTATAATATTTGTTGGTTATTATATATACAAAAGCGTGTTGGTGGTTCAGTGGCAAGTGCATGCGTTGGTAATCCTCATGACCTGGGTTCGAGACCCAGGTCCTCACCCTCTTTCATATTTTTCTTCATATAATGCTTCTATGTAGCTTCAACGTTGAAGACCATTATACGCCTTCCTGATCAAGCGTCCACGCGTCTAATGGAATTCAATCAAAGGCTCAGATCTAAGGAACATAATGAACCCTGGTCAACGCTTCTGCACGTGAGTGAAAAAGTCTACAAGGCCAGGAATTTAAATGGGCCTGAATTACCAAGGAAAAACCTCCTATTTGGGGTCTGAACCCCCTAGGTTTGCAATTTTTTGCTTTCTTTATTTTTCTTTATTATTTATACTTTCTTTTAATTATTATTTTCTTAATTAATTAATTATTTTCATAAAAAAACCAAAAACATCAAAAAATCAGAAAAGAGAAAAAATATAATAAATATTTTATTTTAGTATTTTCATAAATAAATTGTATATAATTAAACTTAGTTTTAAATTAGGTTTTAATTTTAATTCTTTTAATAAAAATCTAAAAAACATAGAACTAGGGTTTAATTAATTTTCATCTTTTTTTATTTTTATTCCATAATAATTAAATATTAGATATTTTCATAATTAAATTTGCATGTAAATTAATTAGGGTTAATATTAGGTTTTAATCTTCTTTTCTTAATAAATTAAAAAAAAAACAAATAGAATTAGGGTTAACATTTAATTTCAATCAATTCTTTTTTTACTAAAATCCTAAAAAACTAAAAAATGTCAAAAACATCTCCTTTTCTTTTTCTTCATTAATTAATTCCATGTAATTTTAATTTTACAAAAAGGGTCCAACGCCCTCGTTTAATTCTTATTTAATTCGCGCATTTATCTTATTTCGTTAAATATTTATGTATCTCTCCCGAAGCCATGTAATTTACTCTTCGCACTTTTAATTCTTTATTTACTTTATTTATTTATTTTCTGTCAAATCGGGTCCTGGAAATTTTGGCGATGTGGACCCGCGCCTTTTGTAATAGCTTAGAATTTTTACCTTCTCGCAATCTTTAACTGTTAAATAATGGCATGAAAGAATGTATGGACAAAAATAAAAACAAACGCTAGATCACAATGACATGACAAAAGACAAAATATCTGAAAACGACACACAAAATCACACACCACCCCTAGGGTACGCCTCATTGTTGCCTTGCCTCGAAAGGTGATCGTCGAGTAGAGGATGTCTTAGTAAGTCCTCATGGTCCGGGAACCTGGCATGAGGGTAGCTTCTAAGGTGTCTTCCCATTGCTCTGGTGATCACCATGTCCCGAACCTCGAATTGACCCGAACACCTCCAACGGTGGTGCTACCTACCTCTCAATGGTGGGATGGCACTACTTTAAAGGACATTTACACAGACGAATTCCTTAGGGTAGGTAGACGACTCGTAGATACTTGCTCTAATTCAAAACAAAACAAATCAAAAATACTTTTCACACCGACACTTTTCAAAAAGCTTTCGAAAGCAACTTTTCAAACACTCTTGAGGACCGATACAAGAGTCGAACTGAAATTTTCAAAGAAACTTTTTACCCACAGTTGAAAAGCAAACAAACCATTTTTTGAAAACACAAATGAGCAAGTATCTAAGAGCCCGTGGATAACCATGGATAGAAAGGGTGCTAACACCTTCCCTTTCTATAATTTACCTCCCGAACCGAGAGCAATCTCTATAAGGAATTTTTCTGTGCTTTTGTCCTTTCCATTTGGAGAAAATAAAAGACGGTGGCGACTCTTGCTTCCGCGACATTTCGCGAACCAGCGTTAAACAGTCAGTTCCAGATCCACCGATCACAAATAGGCATATGCATTTGAACATAATCGTTTTCCTTACAAATCAAGAAAGATGATTGCTGATAGGTTGAAGGTACAGGTAGATATCTTGATGCCCTTTCAGAAGGAATCCCTAGCAGAATTAAACTCCAAATTCCCCAAACAGAGTTAAACTTCAGGACCCTCAACAGAACGAAAGCTTTCTCAAAACTGATTTCCCAGTCAGAGAGCCTTCCAAAACTCAATTCCCCTCAGAGTTAAGTTTCAGTATCCCCAGTGGAGCCTTAAAAATCTGAAAATCATATCCCCAGTTGAAGTCAAAACTACTAATCCCCAGCGGAGCTAAAACTTCCAACTATCAATCCCCAGCGGAACCAGACTAGTGAACCTTCTCCCCACAGAGATACTTCCCGTCAGATTGAAGATTCTCAATTTTACTTCTCCAGCTTAAGCCTACCAGGTTCTGGACTCCCCAGTAGAGATCATCAGAATTCTCATTCCCTACAAGTCACCAAGGAGTCCCAATCCCCCAGCAGTGGTCCTAAAATCCCTCAACAATTGAAGATCTTGTTCCCTGAGCAGTCAGCAGTCAACAAGGATATCTCTGCTTTAGCAGTCAGAAATTCCTGCAATCCCCTGCAGTAGTCAATGATTCATTTTCCCCGGCAACAGTCAAGATTCTCTCATCTCCGGCTATCCAGGATTCATCTATCCTCAGCAAGACAGCTCATCAGCTTACATGCGCATTCATTACATTCATATATCATAAACATTGATATAACATATATATTGCATCATACATATCATGCAACATAACTTTGTGTTTTAGCTAACATTTCATCCTTTTCAGGATAAGATTAAAAGGCTATCATTAACAGTTATTCAGATACAGTATGGATACACCCCAGACGCGGCGGTCATTCTATTACTCATTCAGAATTTCAAGTCAGATACAGTACAGATACACCCCAGACACGGCGGTCATTCTACTACTCATTCAGACTACAGCAATCAGATACATACTAGATACGCTCCAGACACGGCAGCCATTCTATCTCTCATTCAGATTCACTTATCCACCTCAAGGTTCAATGCATTCCAAGCACGGATACCATTCTGACCCTTACAACAGCAGTTTGATTCTCCCCAGTGCATTCGCCACGGAAGTCATTCTGTCATTTATTTAGATCCCAGTTACAGTTTCAGATACACTCCAGACACGGAAGTCATTCTATTACTCATACGGATCTCAATCCCAGTTACAGTTTCAGATACACTCCAGACACGGAAGTCATTCTGCTACTCATACAACTTTCAACTTCAGATACAGTCCAGATACGCTCCAGACACGGTTGCCATTCTGTCACTCATTCAGAATTTGTCCCCAGCACGCAATTGCTCCATATACAGATGTTTCTCTGTTACCCAGATACAATACAGATACACTCCAGACACGGCAGTCATTCTGATATTCATTCTAAATTCAAGTACAGTTACAGCTCAGATACGCCCCAGACACGAAGTCCATTCTTTTTCTCATACAAACTCAGTCTCCCGATACAATTTCAAATGCATTCCAGACACGAATACCATTTTGATCCTCATTTTTCTGATCTATCACATTACAGTTCAACAAACATTCCAGATGGCATCTCTAACCCCATCCTCCTACCAGCAATTTCCAGATGGCGTCTCTAACCCATCCCTCTGTCACCTATCTAGATGGCATCTCTAAGCCCATCTCTAAATGGCATCTTTAAGCCCATTCCCGCACCCATGCTTTGACGAGTGCAAATTTACGGGCACTCTAGTGTCCAATCTCCTTTCACCTTCGAGACGCGAAAGGCAAACTTGCCAATCTAACTCTTCAGGTTCAAGAATATTTAACAGGGGCAACTGTTGTACCCCAAAATTTGCCCTCTCATTTCATCAACATTTTCTCATCACAAGACCCTTGGAGCTCAAGATCAAGTTAGGGTTTGCTCTGCTCAAGACTCCTCCTTGCACTGTTGACCCAAATTAGGGTTTGAGTTTGCACAAAGATGTTTTGACCTAAAATTCCCAAAGTGACTTTCATGCTTCATGTTGTACTCACAAGTTTATCCATACCAAGTTTCAAGTCTTGATTCCAATCTTGGCCCAGTCAATTGGACAGTTGACCTAGAAATCAGCTTAATTGGGGAAAAAGTCAACTGTGGCCAATTGACAGTCAAACTTCATGATTTTTGACCCACATCAACATAATGAACTCATATGAACCATTTGGTCAAGTTTGGATCACAATTCCACAAGAAATTTGATCAAATCACCAAAAGGGCAAAATGGTCATTTTTAGGGTTTTGACTACACAAAGGCAATTTTTGACTGTTTGACCTAACCAATGGCAAACCAAGATCACATATAGACTCAAGGACTCAATGGCATTGTCTTGATCCATTCAACAAGTTCAAAAAATCTCAAATGCACAGGATTGACAAATGAATTTTCCAATCAACAGATCAAAATTTGACTGTATATTTAAAAGTCAAACTTTGACTTTTTGGTCAAAATCAAGTGCCAAGATTCATTTTTCATCAAGACGTGTCAAATTATGAAACTTGTTCATCAAGAAACCCAAAATTACAAATTAGGGTTTAAAATGAAGAAATTTCATAACTTAGAAATTTTCTAAGTTATGAAATTCCCTTATTTTTCCTTAACTTTGTCCCATTTTTTCACCAAGATGAAAATGGATTCAAACAAAACTAAAAACATGAAAGTTGTAGTCTATTTCAAAAGCTACAACTTTAATTCACAAAGTTTTTTCAAAGGAAGCTTGTAGCTCAAGTTATGAATTTTGGAACAAGGGTGCAAAACATTTTTAACTTAGAGAAATTTTGACCTATTCTAGGCAGGATTTTTGTCCAACTTCTTGGCCATTTTTCACATGCTTCCACTTGGAATTTCAATTTTCATTACAAAGATGGATTGTAGTACACATTCCAAGATTTCCAAATTGTCCAAGAACTTCTCAAACACCCTTGTGGTTAAGGATAATCGAATTTGGAAAGTTGGCCAAAACTCAATTTTGTTCATGGCCAAAGCTTGCTCATAACACTTTGCATTTTCAACTCAGCATGGTTTATGCTAGCTTGCAGGCCTCTAACCCTCTTCACACTAAATAATTAAATGCCAAACCATTGTGTTCAAGCATTATTTTGTGCATTTGGTCATTACACATGAAATTATCCCTTAAATAGAAAAAGCACATTTGCCATTTTGATAAAGATGCACTTTATGTCAAATACCATATCCAAGAGGTACAAGCCAGATCTTTGAGGCTAGCATTTGTACACAAATCCCTCTGATCAAGAACAAGATATGCAGCATGCTTGAGGATATTGGACAGGCCTATATCACAAGTTGACATATCCTTGCTTACATTAGAAGAAAGCTTGCAAAAACCATCAATCTCTCATTCCTGTAAAAATCAGCCAAAGCAAACCTTGTTCTCATCTTTCATACACCCAAGCTGACCTGAAACACAAATCAACTACCCCTCAAACCTCCTCAAACACAAAAACACCCTCTTGCTGCAGAAACAGAGTCAGTTCTGTAACTTGACTTCCACAAACATTTCCACTCGTGCACTTTGGCCAAAAAGAGTTCAAACATGTTCCATATCATCCACTAAAGCTATCCCAAGCATTAAATCCAAGCTGTAACATCCTTAACATTGTTTTCCATTTTTGCTTTCAAGCTGTGCAGGTGGATTTCCATAGCACGATACAGGCAGTTTCAGAGCAAGCCGAGCATAGGAGAAGCATCCTTGGACTTCAGGCAAGCTGTACCAAAGCTCAAACTCCATTGAAGATACCTCCATTGTTGTACACGACTCAAGCTGAAACAGGTAAAAACATGAACTTCTATCTCTCAATATAGGAAGAGTTAGGCTTAGGTTTTTGAATGAAACATGTTCTCCTCATAGCCCTGAAGCCATCCATGTATTTACTTTTCATTTATATTGAGTGTGCTGTGAGAATTTTGGCCATGAACATTGAAGAAAAATTAGGTCAGAAATTGGGGATGAAGAAATTCTCCCTGGTTTCTTAGAGTTAGGTTAAGTTTTTTACATATTTGAACTCGTGATTTGATGCTCTACAATGTTTGTGTTATGAGTTTTGTGTAAAAGTCAAAGAATCAGGAGTTTGTTGTTTGAGCAAGGAGGCGCGTGAAATTCAAACAGAATGGCTAGAGGTTGAAGAAGGTGGTGACTTGGGCTGGGCCTGAGTTGTTTTTACTCTTTGCACACTCTTTTTTTAACTTACACCTCCCTGGCCCATTGTGTGAAATATTCATTATTTTTGCATTTATCTTTTTGTTTCTGATTCTATATTTTTATTCAAACATAAAAAAACACTAAAAATATTTGTTCTCACATTTTTGCATTTATTTGGCATTTATTTGTTTTATTTAGCATATGTATTTAAATAAATATATATACTTTTTATTTAAAACCCTAGAAAATAATACAAAAATATATTTTTTTAATTATTATTTTCTTTGTTTACATTTTGAAAACATTTTCTAAAAATATACTTTTTTTTGTAAATAATTAATATTTTACTCTTGTATATATTTAATATATTTAATATATAATATAAATACTTGTATATATTTATTAGAATACTTAGGATAAAATATGAAAATAATACATTTTTATTTTTATTAATATATGACACTAAAAAATACTCTTTTTTTTACAATATACTTCTTTTTTTTTATTTTTTGTATATAATTAACAAATATTGTATATAATTAATAAATAAATATTATTTATTTAGAAAACTAGGGTTTTGCCCTAAACTATAAAAATATTCAAAAATTGACTTTTTTATTTTTGTTTATATTTCACATTGAAAAAATATTCTCATACATAAAAAATCCTTTTTGTGCATAATACATTTTGCATATTTATTATATTTGTTTAAATATTGTACAATTTAATATTTGTCTATTCAATATGGATGTAATAGCTTTAGATTTAATTTCTTGCCAAATATCCCCCCATTCAAACATTTGTACCCCCATCCCCATAATCATATTGTAATAATTTAGGACTTTAAATTTCCGCATTTAAAAGCTTTCAAATTATGCCATGATAGACTTAGGGTTTGTATGCAAATCAACCAACAAATAGCTTGACTAATACAAAGACAAAAAAGCATGAAAATGGACAACACCAATCACACTTGCACCCTTAGGGTTACTCCACTTGTTGCGTTCCAAAATGGGCCATGTTGCATGTTGATTATCTTTGGCAAAACAAAAACAAATCAAATGATCATAGTCCATCGATGACGCTTTCTCAAGTTGCCTAAAAATGATCAAGTCCCTTAAAAGAAAAATTGCCAAAGACACTTGGCACTATTGCATTCATGGTCCATACGATGACCCGCGCCAGTCCCATTAACATCCTAACACAAGATTGTCCACCAAATACAATGGTGGAACAATACTGTTAAAAGGGTTAAAACATGAGGAAAATCTTTGAGTAAATTTAGGGGTAGACAACTCTTAGTTACTTGATCAAACTTGCAAAACACACTTGCCTACTTTCAAAACACACTCCACAACACAATTTCAAAACAACTTTCAAAACCTTGAAACATCTTTTCAAAAAGAAAAACACCTTTTGTAAAACATTCGAGTAAAGAATTATTACAAGGGTTGCCTAGACAAAGCATCTTTTTCAAAACATTTTCAAAAACACACACACAAAGCACCATTTCAAACAATTGAAAAGCAAAGGCAAGTGATCTAATCAAGTAACTAAGAGCCCATGGATAACCATGGATAGAAAGGGTGATAATACCTTCCCTTTCTATAATCTACTCCCCGAACCCATGAAAACATCTCAAATGTTTTTCCTGTGCTTTTTAACCTTTCCTTAGGATAAAATAAAAAGTCGGTGGCGATTCTTGCTAAACCGAAACATTTGCGAACACAAACGCAAAACCTCAAGTCAGTTCTCCCACCGTATCACAGAACTGGCGACTCTGCTGGGGACAAATTTAAAAGTGGAGTAACCTTAGGGCTTAGATCACCCTTTTGCATGACTAATTGTTTGCTTTGATTCTTTACATTTTGGTTCTCTTGTTTGGGCTTGAAATCCTACACCCGGATTTGGGAAACATTCATAGATAGCAATACGTTGTGGAAACTTTGCGGGGTATACCGACACGGTTGAAGCAATAGCTATATTAGTGCGACATATTTGTGAGTACCGGTAACCCTTGAGTTCAATCAAGGAGAGTACGGGGCGGCTGAGTGATGTCACTAAGCACTAATGACCTAGAACCTTACTTGACCATCTTGGCCTTTTATTAGGGGTAGTGAGATGACCGGCTTTGGTGCAGTCCGAAGTTGGTAGATACTCGATACTACACTCATTGAGGGTTGTTTTCTTGGAATATTTTGGTCGCTAGTTAAGTGGCTAAACCAAAACAATGAACATAGAAAACAATTCAATGATATTGAGCTCCTTAGAACCCGGTTACTATTTATAGGACAGGTTTTTAAGCCAACATCACTCAAGAGGGTACTTACCTATGAAACCCCATGCAAGCCTGAAACTAGGGTTTTTTGTGTGACTTGCTTGTACATATGTTTGTGCATACATCATGAACATCATAAAGCATCATATGCATCCACTAACCATTTCAAGGGTTTGGATCTTCATCTTTGTTCTTGTTTTATAGGTCATGGAAATTCTTCGCAGGAAAACTATCCAAGTCAACCTTGTGAGAATCCCTCCTCAACTCAAGGAGCTCACATCCAGAATTCCAGAAAGCTCTCTCTTCAGTGAAAGACATGGTAGGCTGCTCAGCCTAGTCAACACCAGCATTGAAGAAGACATGGTGAAAGTGTTGTTCCAGTTCTTTGACCCCCTTCACCACTGTTTCACATTCCCCGACTACCAATTGGTGCCCACTTTGGAGGAATTTTCTCAACTCCTGAGGATTCCTATTCTTAATCAACTACCCTACAACGGTACGGAAAAAGAACCAAAGCCTGAAGATGTTGCTCAAGCACTGCACTTGCAACCATCTGACATCAAGGGGAATTGGGAGACTAGAAGTGGTGTCAAAGGCTTCTTGGCAAAATTCTTGTTTGAGAAGGCACAAGAGTGTTGGAATTCTTTGGATCTGCAAGCCTTTGAAAACATTGTGGCACTCCTCGTTTATGGGTTGGTCTTGTTCCCAAATCCTGACCAACTTATAGATGTCAATGCTGTCAAGATTTTCCTATCCAGGAATCCCATACCTACATTGCTTGGGGACGTTCTCCACTCATTTTACACACGAACAATGAGAAAGAGAGGTGTTCTCATGTGCTGTACTCCTCTCCTTGCAAGGTGGTTTATTTCTCACCTTCCACAATCTGTTTTGAAGAATGACCAAGGCTTAAGGTGGTCACAACGGTTGATGACCCTCACACACTCTGATGTACATTGGTGTTCTCGGTCCAGAGAAAATGTCATCATCATCGATCGTTGTAGTGAGTTCCCTAATGTTCCATTACTTGGCATTAGAGGGGGCATTACCTACAACCTTTGTCTAGCTTTGAGACAATTTGGATATGCACGGAGGGATGGCCCTCATGACATGTTGATTCTTGACCTAGTTTTTGACTTCGATAACGATGTGCAAGGACTTCGCCAAAGATTCATCAGAGCTTGAAGGATGCCTAACAAGGTAGATAGCAAGACACTGGGGCACAAGAACTCCATCCCTCTTGAGCCTTACCTCAAGTGGGTACGAACCCAAGCCCAGAGTCTTATGATGCCTTACCCTCATATTCTCCCTTTGATTAAAGAGCCTGTTAAGGAAGGAGAGGTTCCCTACACCATCCTATATCCTGACATGCCAACATCATGGGAGGAGATGCAGAAGAGTTGGATCCAACTCAAGGAAGAGCGGAATACTTTTGAAGCCAGCTTCTATTCTAGTGAGAAGAAGGTTTTAGAGCTTACCCTCCGACTTCACGAGGAGGAGACCCTTAACACTTACATCGCACCAAAGAGGATGTGCAACGTATTTTTACCTTAAGAAGTTTTTGTAATATTTGGTCCATGGGGCATTTATGTACTGACAAAATTTCTTCTTACTAATATGACGTGTGTTCTTTTTGTCTGCAACAATTGTGAATTTCTAAATCCTTGAATGCATTGCATGAATAAACATATCATTCATCATATGCATAAACAGGTCTTCACACCAGGTTTCCTTATCTTTCTGCTGTTTATTTCAGTAAGATGGATCTCGAACAGACGGTCAAAGATCTGCAGTCACAAAACTCACAGTTTCAACAGCTCCTAATGACCTTAGCAAAGGGTCAGGCGGATCTTAAAGCACTGCTAGGGAATAAGGAACAAGAAAAAGGAAAAAAGAAGAAGAAAAGAGTTGGGATAGCTACACTGGGAAGAAGATTTGAGAATGAAGCTAGAAGAGTTCTTGAATTTCCCTCCACATCTGACGAGGGAACCAGTAAAGGAAAAGGAGCTGCATTACCTTCTAAGTCCGAGGCTGAAGAGGAAGAGGTTGACGAAGATGAAGACTACTCAGAGCAGCAATACCCGCCAGCGGACGACAAATACAAAAACTTGGAGGATAGACTGGCAGCTATGGAGCTGCAAAGGGTTCCTGGGTTAGATTTTGAAGAATTGGGATTGATTGCTGGGATTGTGATCCCTCCAAAGTTTAAAGTGCCAATTTTTGCAAGATATGACGGGCTGTCTTGCCCGAAGATGCACCTGAGGTCATATGTCAGAAGAATTCAACCTCATACATCCGACAGAAATCTTTGGGTACACTTTTTTCAAGACATCTTGTCCAATACACAACTTGACTGGTTTTATCAGCTTGAAAGGTCAGAAGTACATAACTGGGAAGACTTGGAAGCTTCCTTTTATCGCCAGTATCAATATAACGCTGACTTGGCGCCAACCCGTACTCAGCTACAAAGTATGGGGATGGCCTCAAATGAGGGATTCAAAGAATACGCCCAGAAATGGCGCGACTTGGCCGGGAGAGTGCAACCACCTCTCTCAGATAGGGAACTAGTTGATATGTTCTTGGGGACCCTATCTGGACCGTTCTTCAACCATTTGATCGGGAGCTCTTCCGCAGGGTTTACTGAATTAATTCTGACTGGCGAACGGGTGGAAGCTGGTATTAAGAGTGGGAAGATTCAAAGGGATGCCTCTGCATCTACAACTGTTAAAAAGCCATTTCCAGCCAAGAAGGAGGCAGTTGTTGTGTACTCTCAAAAGGGATTGGGGAGAACTGAGCGCCGGCCGACTGTGGGGGCCGTGATGATTCAAAATTCGTCAAGTGATCAGCCTCGTACCAATCAGTCTAGACCTAACCAGCAACGGGTAGAACGGCCACCACGGCAGTTCACCCACATCAATATGACGCCTGCACAAGTTCTTCCCCATTTGTTGAAGTTGAATCTGACTGGTTTAAAGGAGGCACCGAAAAACCCTAACACCACATCTCCATATTATCATGCCAATGCTAAATGTGCCTACCATTATGATAGCGCCGGACATGACACCAACAATTGTTGGGCGCTAAAGAATAAAATTCAAGACTTGATAGACGCAAAAGAGGTTGAGTTCGACGCACCAAAGAAGCCAAACATGATATCTGCTCTGATGCCAAAGCATGGCCATCATGTTCATGCTGTTGAAGAAGATCTGTATGTTTCTGCTGTTGATGACCTGGTAACTCCATTACTGACAATCAAGTTGAATCTGTTGAAAGCTGGGATTTTCCCAGGATGTAAAGAAGACTGCTACTGTTGTTCCTCCCTACCAATCGACTGTCCATTGCTGAAGATAGGCATCCAAGGCCTAATGGACAGCCAACAAATTCTTTTCGAAAAGATTCCTGCTACTCCAACTCCTATCGAAGATGTTTCAATAATCACCATTTCCACCAATCTTTCCAAGGTCCCTAGAAAGCTTGTTAAGATTACATCCTCTACGAAGATTGTTCCTCTGAAAATAACCATGCCTGGGCCTGTCCCCTACAAATCTGACAAATCAATACCATGGAATTATGGTGGAGAAATCTACTACCATGGTGTTAAACAAGTTGAGATAACTGAAGAGAGCTCTGACGAAGAAAATGCTGACATTGGAAATATTGCCGATACGAGCAAGATTACCCGAAGTGGGAGAATTTTCTCTCCAGAGATTGCCCCTCCAAAGGCAATCTTTGGACCCTCAGCTGCTTCCAAGGTTACTCTTGTACCGATAAAACTTTCTGCAAGAATTCCGTTAATTGAAGAAGTTGTTACTCCTGTGGTTGTCCCTCCTACTTCTGCTGATAAGGGAAAAGGGATCCAAGATGAGCTCGTCAGGACGAGGGCTCAGCCATTGGTCATCCCCGAAACCTCTAAGAAAGAAATGGAGGAGATTCTGAAAATAATAAAGAAAAGTGATTATGACGTTGTAGAGCAACTGGGGCAAACCCCCTCGAAGATGTCCATGTTAGCTTTGTTGCTTTGCTCGGAGGCTCATGCCAAAGCCTTGATAAAGTTTTTGAAGACAGCCCACGTGCCCCAAGAAACCTCAGCCGATCAATTCCAGGATTGTGTAGCCATCCTTACTGTCGACAACGGCCTGGGTTTCTCTGATGCTGACCTGACTCTGGAGGGAAGAAAGCACAATGACGCATTGCATGTTTCAGTCGAATGCCGAGGAACTACTCTCGCCCATGTCTTGGTCGACACTGGTTCTTCTATGAACGTGCTGCCTAAGAAAGCTCTGGATCGACTGAATTGTGAAGGCTTGGAGCTGAAACCAAGTAATATCATGGGGAGGTCGACATTCCCATCAAGGTGGGCACTGAAGTATTCCACTCAACTTTCTATGTGATGGACATCTGTCTGTCATACTCTTGCTTGCTAGGAAGACCATGGATACATAATATTGGGGCAGTCACTTCCTCTCTACATCAAATGCTGAAATACCCTGTCAAAGGAAAGATCATAACTGTACACAGTGGGGAGGAATACATGATCAGTCACCTGAACTCCTTTCGGTATGTGGAGGTGGAGGGAGAATTCATCGAAACACCCTTTCAACACTTCGAGGAAATTGCTCCCGAGGTTGCAGTAGCAAAGGCAGTAGATGAGGTACCCAAGCAGGTGGCCAGGATGGCATCTCTGAAAGACGCAAAGGCTGCAATGAAGGAAGGGAAGAGCTCAACATGGGGTCAGTTGCCTGACTTTCCCCACAAGACAGACAAGTTTGGGTTGGGATTTACCGCTGCAGGGCAAAAAGCTATGCGTCGCTCAAAAATTGAAAAGACACCCATCAAGATTTCTCCTCATGGAATCAATGCTTTGGAAGACGAAGATGAAGAGGCCAACATTGAAGATTGGATCTTCCCAACCATCAGAGGGGGACTACACAACTGGGAGGCGAAAGACTTCATCCCCATTACTTTCATTAATCAGTAACTTATCTTTCGAACATTTCCTATTGGTCTGTAATAATTACTTTTAAACAATCTGCACACTACTTTTTCACCTCATGCCTTGCCCGGGGCATGTAGGTCCATTTGTAAGGGTTTTGATTCTCTTCATATTCATATGCCATGTTTAATGAATCATTGGACGTTTTTCATTTATAAACTATTGTGTTCATTTTCTTTCCTTTTGCATTTTTGTTTGTTTAAGGATGGCTATCCCTTACACACACCCACACTCACAAATGCAGGTACCCATCCACTCTATATTCTATGGGTGACTATTCTGTTGTATCCTTCAATAACTCTGAAGATTTGGTCAATCAGGCTGAGTATGAAGATGACGAAGATTTTGAAGTACCAGGAGAGCTAGCCAGACTTCTACAACAAGAAGAGAGGGCCATCTTACCTCATGAAGAGTTGTTGGAGACAATCAACTTAGGAACAGAGGAAGACCGGAAGGAAGTACAAGTGGGTGCCAATCTGGAACCAAGTGTCAAGGGGCGCTTAATACAGCTGTTGAATGAATACGTTGAAATCTTCGCCTGGTCTTATGAAGACATGTCGGGTTTAGACACAGATATTGTGGTTCACCGTCTCCCTACAAGAGAGGACTGTCCACCGATCAAGCAAAAAGTCCGCCGAATGTGGCCCGACATGTCTGAGAAGATTAAAGCTGAAGTAATGAAGCAATTCAACGCTGGATTTTTGGCTGTTACATCCTATCCACAATGGGTTGCTAACATTGTGCCAGTTCCCAAAAAAGATGGCAAGGTCAGAATGTGTGTGGACTACCGGGATTTGAATAGGGCCATCCCTAAAGATGATTTTCCGCTACCGCATATCGAAATTTTAATTGACAACACAGCTCAGCACAAGGTGTTTTCCTTCATGGACGGATTCTCGGGCTACAACCAGATCAAAATGGCCCCCGAGGACATGGAGAAAACAACCTTTGTTACACAGTGGGGTACCTTCTGCTACAAGGTGATGCCGTTCAGACTGAAGAACGCAGGGGCAACTTATCAGCGCGCCATGGTAGCTTTGTTTCATGATATGATACATCATGAGATCGAAGTTTACGTAGACGACATGATATCTCGATCACAAACAGAGGAGGAACACCTTGAACATCTGCAAAAGCTGTTTTCCAGGTTGAAGGAGTACAAACTCAGGCTGAATCCAAGTAAGTGCACTTTTGGAGTTAGGTCTGGTAAACTTCTAGGGTTTATTATCAGCAACAAAGGCATTGAGGTCGATCCAGCAAAAGTAAAGGCTATACAAGAAATGCCTGCCCCCGTACTGAAAAGGAGGTTAGAGGGTTCTTGGGGCGCTTGAACTATATTGCCAGATTCATCTCTCATCTGACGTCTACCTGTGAGCCAATTTTCAAATTATTGAAGAAAGATCAGGTAGTAGAATGGAACGATGATTGTCAAACTGCTTTTGATAAAATCAAGGAGTATTTGCTAGAACCTCCTATTCTGATGCCACCCATCGAAGGAAGGCCGATGATCATGTATCTGACCATTTTGGATAACTCAATGGGGTGCGTACTGGGCCAGCATGACGAGTCTGGTCAAAAAGAGCATGCCATTTATTACCTTAGCAAAAAGTTTACCGACTGTGAGACTCACTACTCACTGCTCGAGAAAACTTGCTGCGCTTTGGTATGGGCTGCTCGCCGACTAAGGCAGTATATCCTGACTCATACCACTTTGCTGATTTCCAAAATGGATCCGATCAAGTATATCTTCGAAAAGCCTGCTTTATCTGGAAGAATTGCTAGATGGCAGATGATCCTGACTGAGTATGACATCCAATATACTACCCAAAAAGCTATAAAAGGGAGTGTACTAGCTGACCATCTAGCTCATCAAGCTATCGAAGATTATCAACCCATGAGATTCGACTTCCCAGACGAGGACATCATGACTTTGGACAACATTGAAGGTAACGGACCGTATGACGGACCTGAAAAAGGATCCCGATGGACCCTGTACTTTCATGGTGCTTCAAATGCACTTGGAAACGGTATCGGTGCGGTACTCATTTCCCCGGAAGGTTGCCACACACCTTTCACGGCCCGACTTTGCTTCAGTTGTACCAACAACATGGCTGAATATGAAGCTTGCATCTTTGGTCTCAAGGCTGCTATAGACTTAGGGATCAAATCTTTGATCGTATTTGGGGACTCGGCTTTAGTTATCAGTCAAATCAAAGGAGAGTGGGACACCAAACATCCTAATCTTATCCCATACAAAGAACATGTTTTGACATTGCTGCCTCATTTCGAGCAAATCACCTTCGAGCATTTCCCGCGAGAAGAGAATCAGCTAGCAGATGCTCTGGCTACAATATCTTCCATGTTTAAACTCAACTGGGATAACGAGGCTCCCCGAATCACCATTGAGCGAATGGATGAACCTGCGCATTGTCATGAGATTAATACCGAAGAAGTAGTGGAACAACCCTGGTTTCACGAAATCAAAAGGTATCTCCAGACTAGAGAATATCCCGAAGGAGCTTCCGTAAACGACAAGAAGTTCCTAAGGAGATTTGCTGCCAAGTTCTTCCTGAGCAACGGCATCCTATATAAACGCAGCCATGATTGTGTTTTACTCCGATGTGTAGACAAAGCTGAAGCAGAGTTAATCATGACTGAGATACACAGCGGTACGTTTGGCACCCACTTGAGCGGGCATACGATGGCTAAGAAGATTCTAAGGGCAGACTATTACTGGTCTACCATGGAAGCAGATTGCCATCAACATTCCCGTACTTGCCACAAATGTCAAGTCTATGCCGACAAGATTCATATTCCTCCTGTTCCTCTCAACATTCTGACAGCTCCTTGGCCATTCGCAATGTGGGGCATTGACATGATTGGAGAGATCAAGCCCACAGCGTCCAATGGACATCGCTTCATTCTGGTCTCCATTGACTATTTTACCAAATGGGTCGAAGCAGCTTCTTTTGCCTCCGTTACAAAAAATATGGTTGCCCGCTTCATCAAGCAAAACCTCATATGCCGGTATGGTGTCCCCGACAGAATCATTACAGACAACGGTACGAATCTGAATAATACTATGATCACCGCTCTATGCGAACAGTTCAAGATTTATCATCACAATTCATCTCCCTATCGGCCGAAGATGAACGGTGTTGTTGAAGCTGCGAACAAAAACATCAAGAAGATCATTCAGAAAATGACAGTCACCTACAAGGACTGGCATGAGATGTTACCGTTTGCTCTGCATGGATACCGTAACACGGCACGTACTTCAACAGGGGCAACCCCATTTTCTTTGGTATATGGCATGGAAGCTGTCCTACCCATGGAAGTTCAAATTCCTTCTTTAAGGATCATGAAGGACGCTGGTTTGAATGAAGACGATTGGATTCAGACCTGACTTGATCAACTCAATTTGATCGACGAGAAGCGACTCACTGTTGTTTGCCATGGTCAGACATACCAAAAACGGATGATAAAGGCTTTCAACAAAAAAGTCAGACGTCAAGTATATCAAGTCGGAGATCTCGTAATCAAGCGGATTATCTTGCCGCAAAGTGATCCCAGGGGCAAATGGACACCTACTTACGAAGGACCATTTGTGATCAACAGCATATTTTCTGGTGGTGCAATGATTATGACCACCATGGACGGCGACGATTTGCCGCATCCTGCGAACGCAGACATAGTCAAAAGATACTACGCATAAAACAACCCGATAAGTCGAAAACCCGAAAGGGCGACTTGGGCAAAAATGGGCATCCCGGTGAACCGAAAACCCGAAAGGGCAGTTCAGGCAAAAATTAGGGATAAAACGAAAAAATCTGTACACCCTGCAAGTCGAAAACCCGAAAGGGCGGCTTGGGCAAAAAGGGGTTTCCCGGTGGATTGAAAACCCGAAAGGGCGATTCAGGCAAAAGTTAGGGAATTAAAGCGTATGACTATGTCTCGTCGGATCACTTTAAGGACAATCTCTTCATCAACCAGCCCCAAGCTTCTGATCAATCCAGTCATCGGCGGACGAAGCATTGAATGGACAGATATTCAGAGTTGTGAAGGCTATAACAGAATGGAATCCCATGGAATTGTTACACATAGCCATTTTTCTTTTGTATAAAATTTTCAATTTTTACGACAACATCCTCTTACTAGGATGCCTGTCTCCTTTGTACAAAGATACTTATAGAAAGTTAATACAAATACTTTTCCAAATACAAAAATTTGCTTTGTCTTCCTTTTTCTCTTTTGTACTTATGTTTTATTTGAGAAACGTCCAATGTTTTGTTAAATAGGCATATGCATTTGAACATAATCGTTTTCCTTACAAATCAAGAAAGATGATTGCTGATAGGTTGAAGGTACAGGTAGATATCTTGATGCCCTTTCAGAAGGAATCCCTAGCAGAATTAAACTCCAAATTCCCCAAATAGAGTTAAACTTCAGGACCCTCAACAGAACGAAAGCTTTCTCAAAATTGATTTCCCAACCAGAGAGCCTTCCAGAACTCAATTCCCCTTAGAGTTAAGTTTCAGTATCCCCAGTGGAGCCTTAAAAATCTGAAAATCCTATCCCCAGTGGAGCCTTAAAAATCTGAAAATCCTATCCCCAGTTGAAGTCAAAACTACCAATCCCCAGCGGAGCTAAAACTTCCAACTATCAATCCCCAGCAGAACCAGACTAGTGAACCTTCTCCCCACAGAGATACTTCCCGTCAGATTGAAGATTCTCAATTTTACTTCTCCAGCTTAAGCCTACCAGGTTCTGGACTCCCCAGTAGAGATCATCAGAATTCTCATTCCCTACAAGTCACCAAGGAGTCCCAATCCCCCAGCAGTGGTCCTAAAATCCCTCAACAATTGAAGATCTTGTTCCCCGAGCAGTCAGCAGTCAACAAGGATATCTCAGCTTTAGCACTCAGAGATTCCTGCAATCCCCTGCAGTAGTCAATGATTCATTTTCCCCGGCAACAGTCAAGATTCTCTCATCTCCGACTATCCAGGATTCATCTATCCTCAGCAAGAAAGCTCATCAGCTTACATGCGTATTCATTACATTCATATATCATAAAAATTGATATAACATATATATTGCATCATACATATCATGCAACATAACTTTGTGTTTTAGCTAACATTTCATCCTTTTCAGGATAAGATTAAAAGGCTATCATTAACAATTATTCAGATACTGTATGGATACACCCCAGACGCGGCGGTCATTCTATTACTCATTCAGAATTTCAAGTCAGATATAATACAGATACACCCCAGACACGGCGGTTATTCTACTACTCATTCAGACTACAGCAATCAGATACAGACTAGATACGCTCCAGACACGGCAGCCATTCTATCTCTCATTCAGATTCACTTATCCACCTCAAGGTTCAATGCATTCCAAGCACGGATACCATTCTGACCCTTACAACAGCAGTTTTATTCTCCCCAGTGCATTCGCCACGGAAGTCATTCTGTCATTTATTTAGATCCCAGTTACAGTTTCAGATACACTCCAGACACGGAAGTCATTCTATTACTTATACGGATCTCAATCCCAGTTACAGTTTCAGATACACTCCAGACACGGAAGTCATTCTACTACTCATACAACTTTCAACTTCAGATACAGTCCAGATACGCTCCAGACACGGTTGCCATTCTGTCACTCATTCAGAATTTGTCCCCAGCACGCAATTGCTCCATATACAGATGTTTCTCTATTACCCAGATACAATACAGATACACTCCAGACACGGCAGTCATTCTGATATTCATTCTACATTCAAGTACAGTTACAGCTCAGATACGCCCCATACACGAAGGCCATTCTTTTGCTCATACAAACTCAGTCTCCCGATACAAGTTCAAATGCATTCCAGACACAGATACCATTTTGATCCTCATTTTTCTGATCTATCACATTACAGTTCAACAAACATTCCAGATGGCATCTCTAAGCCCATCCTCCTACCAGCAATTTCCAGATGGCGTCTCTAAGACCATCCCTCTGTCACCTCTCCAGATGGCATCTCTAAGCCCATCTCCAAATGGCATCTTTAAGCCCATTCCTGCACCCATGCTTTGACGAGTGCAAATTTACGGGCACTCTAGTGTCCAATCTCCTTTCACCTTCGAGACGCGAAAGGCAAACTTGCCAATCTAACTCTCCAGGTTCAAGAAGATTGAACAGGGGCAACTGTTGTACCCCAAAATTTGCCCTCTCATTTCATCAACATTTTCTCATCACAAGACCCTTGGAGCTCAAGATCAAGTTAGGGTTTGCTCTTCTCAAGACTCCTCCTTGCACTGTTGACCCAAATTAGGGTTTGAGTTTGCACAAAGATGTTTTGACCTAAAATGCCCAAAGTGACTTTCATGCTTCATGTTGTACTCACAAGTTTATCCATACCAAGTTTCAAGTCTTGATTCCAATCTTGGCCCAGTCAATTGGACAGTTGACCTAGAAATCAACTGTATTGGGGAAAAAGTCAACTGTGGCCAATTGACAGTCAAAATTCATGATTTTTGACCCACATCAACATAATGAACTCATATGAACCATTTGGTCAAGTTTGGATCACAATTCCACAAGAAATTTGATCAAATCACCAAAAGGGCAAAATGGTCATTTTTAGGGTTTTGACTGCACAAAGGCAATTTTTGACTGTTTGACCTAACCAATGGCAAACCAAGCTCACATATAGACTCAAGGACTCAATGGAATTGTCTTTATCCATTCAACAAGTTCAAAAAATCTCAAATGCACAGGATTGACAGATGAATTTTCCAGTCAACTGATCAAAATTTGACTGTATACTGAAAAGTCAAACTTTGACTTTTTGGTCAAAATCAAGTGCCAAGATTCATTTTTCATAAAGACATGTCAAATTATGAAACTTGTTCATCAAGAAACCCAAAATTACAAATTAGGGTTTAAAATGAAGAAATTTCATAACTTAGAAATTTTCTAAGTTATGAAATTCCCTTATTTTTCCTTAACTTTGTCCCATTTTTTCACCAAGATGCAAATGGATTCAAACAAAACTAAAAACATGAAAGTTGTAGTATATTTCAAAATCTACAACTTTGATTCACAAAGTTTTTTCAAAGGAAGCTTGTAGCTCAAGTTATGATTTTTGGAACAAGGGTGCAAAACATTTTTAACTTAGAGAAATTTTGACCTATTCTAGGCAGGATTTTTGTCCAACTTCTTGGCCATTTTTCACATGCTTCCACTTGGAATTTCAATTTGCATTACAAAGATGGATTGTAGTACATATTCCAAGCTTTCCAAATTGTCCAAGAACTTCTCAAACACCCTTGTGGTTAGGGAGAATCGAATTTGCAAAGTTGGCCAAAACTCACTTTTGTTCATGGCCAAAGCTTGCTCATAACACTTTGCATTTTCAACTCAGCATGGTTTGTGCTAGCTTGCAGGCTTCTAACCCTCTTCACACTCAATAATTAAATGCCAAACCATTGTGTTCAAGCATTATTTTGTGCATTTGGTCATTACACATGAAATTATCCCTTAAATAGAAAAAGCACATTTGCCATTTTGATAAAGATGCACTTTATGTCAAATACCATATCCAAGAGGTACAAGTCAGATCTTTGAGGCTAGCATTTGTACACAAATCCCTCTGATCAAGAACAAGATATGCAGCATGCTTGAGGACATTGGACAGGCCTATATCACAAGTTGACATATCCTTGCTTACATTAGAAGAAAGCTTGCAAAAACCATCAATCTCTCATTCCTGTAAAAACCAGCCAAAGAAAACCTTGTCTCATCTTTCATACACCCAAGCTGACCTAAAACAAGAATCAACTACCCCTCAAACCTCCTCAAACACAAAAACACCCTCTTGCTGCAGAAACAGAGTCAGTTCTGCAACTTGACTTCCACAAACATTTCCACTCGTGCACTTTGGCCAAAAAGAGTTCAAACATGTTCCATATCATCCACTGAAGTTATCCCAAGCATTAAATCCAAGCTGTAACATCCTTAACATCGTTTGCCATTTTTGCTTTCAAGCTATGCAGGTGGATTTCCATAGCACGATACAGGCAGTTTCAGAGCAAGCCGAGCATAGGAGAAGCATCCTTGGACTTCGGGCAAGTGGTACCAAAGCTCAAACTCCATTGAAGATACCTCCATTGTTTTACACGACTCAAGCTGAAACAGGTAAAAACATGAACTTCTATCTCTCAATATAGGAAGAGTTAGGCTTAGGTTTGTGAATGAAACATGTTCTCCTCATAGCCCTGAAGCCATCCATGTATTTACTTTTCATTTATATTGAGTGTGCTGTGAGAATTTTGGCCATGAACATTGAAGAAAAATTAGGTCAGAAATTGGGGAAGAAGAAATTCTCCCTAGTTTCTTAGAGTTAGGTTAAGTTTTTTACATATTTGAACTCGTGATTTGATGCTCTACAATGTTTGTGTTATGAGTTTTGTGTAAAAATCAAAGAATCAGGAGTTTGTTGTTTGAGCAAGGAGGCGCGCGAAATTCAAACAGAATGCCTGGAGGTTGAAGAAGATGGTGACTTGGGCTGGGCCTGAGTTGTTTTTACTCTTTGCACACTCTTTTTTTAACTTACACCCCCTGGCCCATTGTGTGAAATATTCATTATTTTTGCATTTTTCTTTTTGTTTCTAATTCTATATTTTTATTCAAACATGAAAAAACACTAAAAATATGTTTTCTCACATTTTTGCATTTATTTGGCATTTATTTGTTTTATTTAGCATATGTATGTAAATAAATATATATACTTTTTATTTAAAACCCTAGAAAATAATACAAAAATATATTTTTTTAATTATTATTTTCTTTGTTTACATTTTGAAAACATTTTCTAAAAATATACTTTTTTTTTGTAAATAATTAATATTTTACTCTTGTATATATTTAATATATTTAATATATAATATAAATACTTGTATATATTTATTAGAATACTTAGGATAAAATATGAAAATAATACATTTTGATTTTTATTAATATATGACACTAAAAAATACTCTTTTTTTTACAATATACTTCTTTTTATTTATTTTTTGTATATAATTAACAAATATTGTATATAATTAATAAATAAATATTATTTATTTAGAAAACTAGGGTTTTGCCCTAAACCATAAAAATATTCAAAAATTGACTTTTTTATTTTTGTTTATATTTCACATTGAAAAAATATTCTCATACATAAAAAATCCTTTTTGTGCATAATACATTTTGCATATTTATTATATTTGTTTAAATATTGTACAATTTAATATTTGTCTATTCAATATGGATGTAATAGCTTTAGATTTAATTTCTTGCCAAATATCCCCCCATTCAAACATTTGTACCCCCATCCCCATAATCATGTTGTAATAATTTAGGACTTTAAATTTCCGCATTTAAAAGCTTTCAAATTATGCCATGATAGACTTAGGGTTTGTATGCAAATCAACCAACAAATAGCTTGACTAATACAAAGACAAAAAAGCATGAAAATGGACAACACCAATCACACTTGCACCCTTAGGGTTACTCCACTTGTTTCCTTCCAAAATGGGCCATGTTGCATGTTGAGTATCTTTGGCAAAACAAAAACAAATCAAATGATCATAGTCCATCGATGACGCTTTCTCAAGTTTCCTAAAAATGATCAAGTCCCTTAAAAGAAAAATTGCCAAAGACACTTGGCACTATTGCATTCATGGTCCATACGATGACCCGCGCCCGTCCTGTTAACATCCTAACACAAGATTGTCCACCAAATACAATGGTGGAACAATACTGTTAAAAGGGTTAAAACATGAGGAAAATCTTTGAGTAAATTTAGGGGTAGACAACTCTTAGTTACTTGATCAAACTTGCAAAACACACTTGCCTACTTTCGAAACACACTCCACAACACAATTTCAAAACAACTTTCAAAACCTTGAAACATCTTTTCAAAAAGACAAACACCTTTTGTAAAACATTCGAGTAAAGAATTGTTACAAGGGTTGCCTAGACAAGGCATCTTTTTCAAAACATTTTCAAAAACACACACACACAGCACCATTTCAAACAATTGAAAAGCAAAGGCAAGTGATCTAAGCAAGTAACTAAGAGCCCATGGATAACCATGGATAGAAAGGGTGCTAATACCTTCCCTTTCTATAATCTACTCCCCGAACCCAAGAAAACATCTCAAAGGTTTTTCCTGTGCTACTTAACCTTTCCTTAGGATAAAATAAAAAGTCGGTGGCGACTCTTGCTAAACCGAAACATTTACGAACACAAACACAAAATCTCGAGTCAGTTCTCCCACCGTATCACACACTTTCTCTGGTTCAGATAAATCGCTCCAAAGATTTATTCTGATTCTTTCCAGTTAAAGAATACTCAAGACCTTTGCTGGTTAAGTTTAAATCGATTAATGGTTTATCTTGATTCCTTTTCGGTAGACACTATCTCTGGTTCAGATAAATCGCTCCAAAGATTTATTTTGATTCTTTCTAGTTAAAGAATATTCAAGACCTTTGTTGGTTCAGTTTAAATTGGTCAATGGTTTATCCTGATTCCTTTCTGGTAGACACTTTCTCTGGTTTAGATAAATCGCTCCAAAGATTTATTCTGATTCTTTCCAGTTAAAGAATATTCAAGACGTCTGCTGGTTCCGTTTATATCGATCAATCGTTTATCCTGATTAATTTCCGATAGACACTTTTTATGGTTCAGATAAATCACTCCAAATATTTATTCTCATTCTTTCTAGGTAAAAAATATTCAAGACCTCTGCTGGTTCAGTTTAAATTGATCAATGGTTTATCCTGATTCCTTTCCGGTAGACATTTTATTGGTTTAAATATATTGCTCTAAAGATTTATTCTGATTCTTTCCAGTTAAAGAATATTCAAGACCTCTACTGGTTCAGTTTAAATCGATTAATGGTTTATCCTGATTCCTTTCCGGTAGACACTTTCTCTGGTTCAGATAAATCGCTCCAAAGATTTATTCTTATTCTTTCCAGTTAAAGAATATTCAAGACCACTGCTGGTTCAGTTTAAATCGATCAATCGTTTATCCTGATTCCTTCCCGATAGACACTTTTTATGGTTCAGATAAATCACTCCAAAGATTTATTCTGATTCTTTCCAGTTAAAGAATATTCAATATCTCTGTTGGTTTAGTTTAAATCGATCAATGGTTTATCCTGATTCCTTTGAGGTTTACACTTTCTCTAGTTCAGATAAATCGCTCCAAAGATTTATTCTGATTCATTCCAGTTAAAGAATATTCAAGACCTCTGCTGGTTCGGTTTAAATCGATCAATGGTTTATCCTTATTCCTTTCTAGCAGACACTTTCTGTGGTTCAGATGAATCGCTCCAAAGATTTATTTTGATTCATTCCAGTTAAAGAATATTCAAGACCTCTGCTGGTTCAGTTTAATTCGGTCAATAGATTATCCTGATTCCTATCAGGTAGACACTTTCTCTGGTTCAGATAAATCGCTTCAAAGGTTTATTCTGATTCTTTCCAGTTAAAGAATATTCAAGACCTCTGCTGGTTCAGTTTAAATCGATCAATGGTTTATCCTGATTCCTTTTCGGTAGACACTTTCTCTGGTTCAGATAAATCGCTCCAAAGATTTATTCTGATTCTTTCCAGTTAAAGAATATTCAAGACCTCTACTGGTTCAGTTTAAATCGATCAATGGTTTATCCTGATTCCTTTCCGGTAGACACTTTCTCTGGTTCAGATAAATCGCTCCAAAGATTTATTCTTATTCTCAGTTAAAGAATATTCAAGACCACTGCTGGTTCAGTTTAAATCGATCAATCGTTTATCCTGATTCCTTCCCGATAGACACTTTTTATGGTTCAGATAAATCACTCCAAAGATTTATTCTGATTCTTTCCAGTTAAAGAATATTCAATATCTCTGTTGGTTTAGTTTAAATTGATCAAGGGTTTATCCTGATTACTTTCCGGTAGACACATTCTTGGTTCAAATAAATTGCTCCAAAGATTTATTCTGATTGTTTCCAGTTAAAGAATATTCAAGACCTCTGTTGGTTCAGTATAAATCGATCAATGGTTTATCCTGATTCCTTTCCGGTAGACACTTTCTCTGGTTCAGATAAATCGCTCCAAAGATTTATTCTGATTCTTTCCAATTTAAGAATATTAAAGACCTCTGCTGGTTCAGTTTAAATCGATTAGTGGTTTATCCTGATTCCTTTCTGGTAGACACTTTCTCTAGTTCAGATGAATCTGTGCCAAGATTTATTCTGATTCTTTCCAGTTAAAGAATATTCAAGTTCTCTGCTGGTTCAGTTCAAATTGATCAATGGTTTATCCTGATTCCTTTCCGATAGACACTTTATCTGGTTCAGATAAATTTCTCCAAAGATTTATTTTGATTCTTTCTAGTTAAAGAGTATTCAAGACCTCTGTTGGTTCAGTTTAAAATGATCAATGGTTTATCGTGATTCCTTTCCAGTAGACACTTTCTCTGGTTCAGTTAAATCTCTCCAAAGATTTATTCTGATTCTTTCCAGTTAAAGAATATTCAAGACCTCTATTGGTTAAGTTTAAATCGATCAATGGTTTATCCTGATTCCTTTGCGGTTTACACTTTCTCTGGTTCAGATAAATCGCTCCAAAGATTTATTCTGATTCATTCCAGTTAAAGAATATTCAAGACCTCTGCTGCTTCGGTTTAAATCGATCAATGGTTTATCCTGATTCCTTTCTAGCAGACACTTTCTGTGGTTCAGATGAATCGCTCCAAAGATTTATTCTGATTCATTCCAGTTAAAGAATATTCAAGACCTCTGCTTGTTCAGTTTAATTCGGTCAATAGTTTATCCTGATTCCTATCCGGTAGACACTTTCTCTGGTTCAGATAAATCGCTCCAAAGGTTTATTCTGATTATTTCCAATTAAAGAATATTCAAGACCTCTGCTGGTTCAGTTTAAATCGATCATTGGTTTATCCTGATTCCTTTTCGGTAGACACTTTCTCTGGTTCAGATAAATCGCTCCAAAGATTTATTCTGATTCTTTCCAGTTAAAGAATATTCAAGACCTCTGCTGGTTAAGTTTAAATCAGTCAATGGTTTATCCTGATTAATTTCCGGTAGACACTTTCTCTGGTTCAGATAAATCGCTCCAAAGATTTATTCTGATTCTTTCCAGTTAAAGAGTATTCAAGACCTCTACTGGTTCAGTTTAAATCGATCAATGGTTTATCTCGATTCCTTTCCGGTAGACACATTCTCTGGTTCAGATTAATCGCTCCAAAGATTTATTATGATTCTTTGCAGTTAAAGAATATTCAAGACCTCTGTTGGTTAAGTTTAAATTGATCAATGGTTTATCTGGATTCCTTTTTGGTAGACACTTTCTCTGGTTCAGATAAATCGCTCAAAAGATTTATTCTGATCCTTTCCAATTAAAGAATATTCAAGACCTCTGTTGGTTCTGTTTAAATCGATCAATGGTTTATCCTGATTCCTTTCATGTAGGCACTTTCTCTGGTTCAGATCAATCGCTCTAAAGATTTATTCTGATTCTTTTAAGTTAAAGAATATTCGAGACCTCTATTGGTTCAGTTTAAATTGATCAATGGTTTATCCTGATTCCTTTTCGTTAGACACTTTCTCTGGTTTGGATAAATCGCTCCAAAGATTTATTCTGATTCTTTCAAGTTAAAGAATATTCGAGACCTTTTTTGTTTCAGTTTAAATCGATCAATGGTTTATCCTGATACCTTTATGGTAGACGCTTTCTCTGGTTCAGATAAATTTCTCCAAAGATTTATTCTGATTCTTTCCAGTTCAAGAATATTCAAGACCTCTGCTGGTTCAGTTTAAATCGATCAATGGTTTATCCTAATTTCTTTACAATAGATACTCTCTCTGGTTCAGATGAATCGGTCCAAAGATTTATTCTGATTCTGTCCAGTTAAAGAATATTCAAGACCTCTGCTGGTTAAGTTTAAATCGATCAATGGTTTATCGTGATTCCTTTGCGGTTGACACTGTCTATGGATCAGATAAATCGCTCCAAAGATTTATTCTGATTCTTTCCAGTTAAAGAATATTCAAGACCTCTGCTGGTTCGGTTTAAATCGATCAATGGTTTATCTTGATTCCTTTCTAGCAGACACTTTCTGTGGTTCAGATGAATCGCTCCAAAGATTTATTCTAATTAATTCCAGTTAAAGAATACTCAAGACCTCTGCTGGTTCAGTTTAAATTGATCAATGGTTTATCCTGATTCCTTTTCGGTAGACACTTTCTATGGTTCAGATGAATCGCTCCAAAGATTTATTCTGATTATTTCCAGTTAAAGAATGTTCAAGACCTCTGCTGGTTCAGTTTAAATCGGTCAATGGTTTATCCTGATTCCTTTTCGGAAGACACTTTCTCTGGTTCAGATAAATCGCTCCAAAGATTTATTCTGATTCTTTCCAATTTAAGAATATTCAAGACCTCTGCTGATTCAGTTTAAATCAGTCAATGGTTTATCCTGATTCTTTTCCGGTAGACACTTTCTCTGGTTCAAATAAATCGCTCCAAAGATTTATTATGATTCTTTCCAGTTAAAGAGTATTCAAGACCTCCGTTGGTTCAGTTTAAATCGATCAATGGTTTATCCCGATTCCTTTCCGGTAGACACATTCTCTGGTTCAGATTAATCGCTCCAAAGATTTATTATGATTCTTTGCAATTAAAGAATATTCAAGACCTCTGCTGGTTAAGTTTAAATTGATCAATGGTTTATCCGGATTCCTTTTAGGTAGACACTTTCTCTGGTTCAGATAAATCGCTCAAATGATTTATTCTGATCCTTTCCAGTTAAAGAATATTCAAGACCTCTGTTGGTTCTATTTAAATCGATCAATGGTTTATCCTGATTCCTTTCATGTAGGCGCTTTCTCTGGTTTAGATCAATCGCTCCAAAGATTTATTCTGATTCTTTTTAGTTAAAGAATATTCAAGACCTCTATTGGTTCAGTTTAAATCGATCAATGGTTTATCCTGATTCCTTTTCGTTAGACACTTTCTCTGGTTTGGATAAATGGCTCCAAAGATTTATTCTGATTCATTCAAGTTAAAGAATATTCAAGACCTTTTTTGTTTCAGTTTAAATCGATCAATGGTTTATCCTGATTCCTTTCCGGTAGACGCTTTCTCTGGTTCAGAAAAATTTCTCCAAAGATTTATTTTGATTCTTTCCAGTTCAAGAATATTCAAAACCTCTGCTAGTTCAGTTTAAATCGATTTATGGTTTATCCCGATTTCTTTACAATAGATACTTTCTCTGGTTCAGATGAATCGGTCCAAATATTTATTCTGATTCTTTCCAGTTAAAGAATATTTAAGACCTCTGCTGGTTAAATTTAAATCGATCAATGGTTTATCCTGATTCCTTTGCAGATGACACTTTCTATGGTTCAGATAAATCGCTCCAAAGATTTATTCTGATTCTTTCCAGTTAAAGAATATTCAAGACCTCTGCTGGTTCGGTTTAAATCGATCAATGGTTTATCCTGATTCCTTTCTAGCAGACACTTTATGTGGTTCAGATGAATCGCTTCAAAGATTTATTCTGATTAATTCCAGTTAAAGAATATTCAAGACCTCTGCTGGTTCAGTTTAAATCGATCAATGGTTTATCCTGATTCCTTTTCGGTAGACACTTTCTATGGTTCAGATAAATCGCTCCAAAGATTTATTTTGATTCTTTCCAGTTAAAGAATATTCAAGACCTCTGCTGGTTCAGTTTAAATCGGTCAATGGTTTATCCAGATTCCTTTCCGGTAGACACTTTCTCTGGTTCAGATAAATCGCTCCAAAGATTTATTCTGATTCTTTCCAGTTAAAGAGTATTCAAGACCTCTGCTGGTTCAATTTAAATCGATCAAAGGTTTATCCCGATTCCTTTCCAGTAGACACATTCTCTGGTTCAAATTAATCGCTCCAAAGATTTATTATGATTCTTTACAGTTAAAGAATATTCAAGACCTTTGTTGGTTAACTTTAAATTTATCAATGGTTTATCCGGATTCCTTTTTGGTAGACACTTTCTCTGGTTCAGATGAATCGCTCAAAAGATTTATTCTGATCCTTTCCAGTTAAAGAATATTCAAGACCTCTGTTGGTTCTGTTTAAATCGATCAATGGTTTATCCTGATTCCTTTCATGTAGGCGCTTTCACTGGTTCAGATCAATCTCTCCAAAGATTTATTCTGATTCTTTTTAGTTAAAGACAATTCAAGACCTCTATTGGTTCAGTTTAAATCGATCAATGGTTTATCCTGATTCCTTTTCGTTAGACACTTTCTCTGGTTTGAATAAATCGCTGCAAAGATTTATTCTGATTCTTTCAAGTTAAAGAATATTCAAGACCTTTTTTGTTTTAGTTTAAATCGATCAATGGTTTATCCTGATTCCTTTCCGGTAGACGCTTTCTCTGGTTCAGATAAATTGCTCCAAAGATTTATTCTGATTCTTTCCAGTTCAAGAATATTCAAGACCTCTACTGGTTCAGTTTAAATCGATTAATGGTTTATCCTGATTTCTTTACAATAGATACTTTCTCTGGTTCAGATGAATCGGTCCAAAGATTTATTCTGATTCTTTCTAGTTAAAGAATATTCAAGACCTCTGCTGGTTCAGTTTAAATCGATCAATAGTTTATCTTGATTCCTTTCCGGTATACACTTTCTCTGGTTTAGATGAATTACTCCAAAGATTTATTCTGATTGTTTCAAGTTAAAGAATATTCAAGACCTTTGTTGGTTCAGTGTAAATCAATCAATGGTTTATCCTGATTCCTTTTCGGTAGACACTTTCTCTAGTTCAGATAAATCGCTCCAAAGATTTATTTTGATTCTTTCCAATTAAAGAATATTCAAGACCTCTGCTGGTTCAGTTTAAATCGGTCAATGGTTTATCCTGATTCCTTTCCGGTAGACACTTTCTCTTGTTCAGATAAATCGCTCCAAAGATTTATTTTGATTCTTTCCAGTTAAAGAGTATTCAAGACCTCTGTTGGTTCATTTTAAATCGATCAATGGTTTATCCCGATTCCATTCCGGTAGACACATCCTCTGGTTCAGATTAATCGGTCTAAAGATTTATAATGATTCTTTGCAGTTAAAGAATATTCAAGACCTCAGCTGGTTAAGTTTAAATTGATCAATGGTTTATCCGGATTCCTTTTTGGTAGACACTTTCTCTGGTTCAGATAAATCTCTCCAAAGATTTATTTTGATCCTTTCCAGTTAAAGAATATTCAAGACCTCTGTTGGTTCTGTTTAAATCGATCAATGGTTTATCCTGATTCCTTTCATGTAGGCACTTTCTCTGGTTCAGATCAATCGCTCCAAAGATTTATTCTGATTCTTTTTAGTTAAAGAATATTCAAGACCTCTATTGGTTCAATTTAAATCGATCAATGGTTTATCCTGATTCCTTTTCGTTAGACACTTTCTCTGGTTTGGATAAATCGCTCCAAAGATTTATTCTGATTCTTTCAAGTTAAAGAAATTTCAAGACCTTTTTTGTTTCAGTTTAAATCGATCAATGGTTTATCCTGATTCCTTTCCGGTAGACGCTTTCTCTAGTTCAGATAAATTGCTCCAAAGATTTATTCTGATTCTTTCTAGTTCAAGAATATTCAAGACCTCTGCTGTTTCAGTTTAAATCAATTAATGGTTTATCCTGATTTCTTTACAATAGATACTTTCTCTGTTTCAGATGAATCGCTCCAAATATTTATGCTGATTTTTTTCAGTTAAAGAATATTCAAGACCTTTACTGGTTCAATTTAAATCGATCAATGGTTTATATTGATTCCTTTCTGGTAGACACTTTCTCTGCTTCAGATAAATCGCTCCAAAGATTTATTCTGGTTCATTCCAGTTAAAGAATATTCAAGGCCTCTGCTAGTTCAGTTTAAATCGATTAATAGTTTATCTTGATTCCTTTTCGGTAGACACTTTCTCTGGTTTAGATGAATTACTCCAAAGATTTATTCTAATTGTTTCTAGTTAAAGAATATTCAAGACCTCTACTGGTTCAGTTTAAATCGATCAATGGTTTATCCTGATTCCTTTCCGATAGATACATTCTCTGGTTCAGATAAATTTCTCCAAAGATTTATTCTTATTCTTTCAAGTTAAAGAATATTCAAGACCTCTGCTGGTTCAGTTTAAATCGATCAATGGTTTATCTGATTCCTTTTCGGTAGACATTTTCTCTGGTTCAGATAAATCACTCCAAATATTTATTTTGATTCTTTCTAGTTAAAGAATATTAAAGACCTCTGCTGATTCAGTTTAAATCTATCAATGGTTTATCCTGATCCTTTCTGTTAGACACTTTCTCTAGCTCAGATGAATCTCTCCAAATATTTATTCTGATTCTTTCTAGTTAAAGAATATTCAAGACCTCTGCTGGTTCAGGTTAAATTGATCAATGGTTTATCTTGATTCCTTTCTGATAAACACTTTATCTAGTTCAGATAAACTGCTCCAAAGATTTATTCTAATTCTTTCCAGTGAAAGAATATTCAAGACCTCTGCTGGTTCAGTTTAAAATGATCAATGGTTTATCCTGATTCCTTTCCCGTAGACACTTTCTCTGGTTCAGTTAAATCTCTCCAAAGAATTATTCTTATTCTTTCCAGTTAAAGAATATTCAAGACCTCTGTTGGTTCAGTTTAAATCAATCAATGGTTTATCTTGATTCCTTTCTGGTAGACACTTTCTCTAGTTCAGATGAATCTCTCCAAAGATTTATTCTGATTCTTTCCAGTGAAAGAATATTCAAGACCTCTGCTGGTTCAGTTTAAAATGATCAATGGTTTATCCTGATTCCTTTTCGGTAGACACTTTCTCAGGTTCAGTTAAATCACTCCAAAGATTTATTCTGATTCTTTCCAGTTAAAGAATATTAAAGACCTCTGCTGGTTCAGTTTAAATCGATCAATGATATATCTTGATTCCTTTCTGGTAGACACTTTCTCTAGTTCAGATGAATCTCTCCAAAGATTTATTCTGATTCTTTCCAGTTAAAGAATATTCAAGACCTTTGCTGGTTCAATTTAAATCGATTAATGGTTTATGCTGATTCCTTTTCGGTAGACACTTTCTCTGGTTCAAATAAATCGCTCCAAAGATTTTTTTTTATTCTTTCCAGTTAAAGAATATTAAAGACCTCTGCTGATTCAGTTTAAATCTATCAATGGTTTATCCTGGTCCTTTGTGTTAGACACTTTCTCTAGCTCAGATGAATCTCTCCAAATATTTATTCTGATTCTTTCTAGTTAACGAATATTCAAGACCTCTGCTGGTTCAGTTTAAATTGATCAATGGTTTATCCTAATTCCTTTCTGATAAACACTTTATCTGGTTCAGATAAACTGCTCCACAGATTTATTCTGATTCTTTCCAATGAAAGAATATACAAGACCTCTGCTGGTTCAGTTTAAAATGATCAATGGTTTATCCTGATTCCTTTCTGGTAGACACTTTCTCTGGTTCAGTTAAATCGCTCCAAAGATTTATTCTTATTCTTTCCAGTTAAAGATTATTCAAGACCTTTACTGGTTCAGTTTAAATCAATCAATGGTTTATCCTGATTCCTTTTCAGTAGACACTTTCTATGGTTCAGATAAATCGCTCCAAAGATTTATTCTGGTTCTTTCTAGTTAAAGAATATTCAAGACCTCTGTTGGTTCAGTTTAAATCGATCAATGGTTTATCCTGATTCCTTTCGGGTAGACACTTTCTCATGTTTAGATGAATCGCTTCAAAGATTTATTCTGATTCTTTGCAGTTAAAGAATATTCAATACCTCTGCTTGTTCAGTTTAAATTGATCAATTGTTTATCCTGATTCCTTTTTGGTAGACACTTTCTCTAGTTCAGATAAATTACTCCAAAGATTTATTCTGATTCTTTCCAGTTAAAGAATATTCAAGACCTTTGTTGGTTCAGTTTAAATCTTTCAATGGTTTATCCTGATTCCTTTCTAGTAGACGCTTTCTCTGTTTCAGATGAATCGTTCCTAATATTTATGCTGATTCTTTTCAGTTAAAGAATATTCAAGACTTCTACTGGTTCAATTTAAATCGATCAATGGTTTATCCTGATTGCTTTCTGGTAGACACTTTCTTTGGTTCAGATAAATTTCTCCAAAGATTTATTCTGATTCTTTTCAGTTCAAGAATATTCAAGACCTCTGTTGGTTCAGTTTAAATCGATTAATGGTTTATCCTAATTCCTTTACGATAGATGCTTTCTCTGGTTCAGATGAATCGCTCCAAAGATTTATTCTGATTATTTCTAGTTAAAAAATATTCAAGACCTCTGCTGGTTCAGTTTAAATCGATCAATGGTTTATCCTGATTCCTTTCTGGTAGACACTTTCTCTTGTTCAGATGAATCTCTCCAAAGATTTATTCTGATTCATTCCAGTTAAAGAATATTCAAGGCCTCTGCTAGTTCAGTTTAAATTGATCAATAGTTTATCTTGATTCCTTTCCGGTAGACACTTTCTCTGGTTTAGATAAATTGCTCCAAAGATTTATTCTGATTGTTTCCAGTTAAAGAATATTCAAGACCTCTACTGGTTCAGTTTAAATCGATCTATGGTTTATCATGATTCCTTTCCGATAAATACTTTCTATGGATTAGATAAATCGCTCCAAAGATTTATTCTTATTCTTTCCAGTTAAAGAATATTCAAGACCTTTGCTGGTTCAGTTTAAATCGATCAATCGTTTATCCTGATTCCTTTCTGGTAGACACTTTCTATGGTTCATATAAATCACTCCAAAGATTTATTCTAATTCTTTCCAGTTAAATAATATTCAATATCTCTGTTGGTTTAGTTTAAATTGATCAATGGTTTATCCTGATTCCTTTTCGATAGACACTTCATCTGGTTCAGATAAATTGCTCCAAAGATTTATTCTGATTCTTTCTAGTTATAGAATATTCAAGACATCTGTTGGTTCAGTTTAAAATGATCAATGGTTTATCCTGATTCTTTTTCTGTAGACACTTTCTCTGGTTCAAATAAATTGCTCCAAAGATTTATTCTTATTCTTTCAAGTTAAAGAATATTCAAGACCTCTGTTGGTTCAGTTTAAATTGATCAATGGTTTATCCTGATTCCTTTCCGGTAGACGCTTTCTCTGTTTCAGATGAATCGCTCCAAATATTTATGCTGATTCTTTTCAGTTAAATAATATTCAAGACCTTTACTGGTTCAATTTAAATCGATCAATGGTTTATATTGATTCCTTTCTGGTAGACACTTTCTCTGGTTCAGATAAATCGCTCCAAAGATTTATTTTGATTCTTTCGAGTTAAATAATATTAAAGACCTCAGCTGGTTCAGTTTAAATAGATCAATGGTTTATCCTAATTCCTTTTTGGTAGATACTTTCTCTGGTTCAGAAAAATCGCTCCAAAGATTTATTCTGATTTTTCCAGTTAAAGAATATTAAAGACCTCTGCTGGTTAAGTTTAAATCGATCATTGGTTTATCCTGATTCCTTTCCGGCAGACATTTTCTGTGGTTCAGATGATTCTCTCCAAAGATTTATTCTGATTCATTCTAGTTAAAGACTATTCAAGACCTCTGCTGGTTCAGTTTAAATCGAACAATAGTTTATCCTGACTCCTTTCCGGTAGACACTTTCTCTTGTTCAGATAAATAGCTCCAAAGATTTATTCTGATTCTTTCCAGTTAAAGAATACTCAAGACCTTTGTTGGTTAAGTTTAAATCGATTAATGCTGTATCCTGATTCGTTTTCGGTAGACACTATCTCTTGTTCGGATAAATCGCTCCAAAGATTTATTTTTATTTTTTCCAGTTAAAGAATATTCAAGACCTCTGTTGGTTCAATTTAAATCGATCAATGGTTTATCCTGATTCCTTTCCGATAGACGCTTTCTCTGGTTCAGTTAAATTGCTCCAAAGATTTATTCTGATTGTTTCCTGTTAAAGAATATTCAATACCTCTACTAGTTCAGTTTAAATTGATCAATGGTTTATCCTGATTCCTTTCTGGTAGACACTTTCTCTGGTTCGGATAAATCGCTCCAAAGATTTATTCTAATTCTTTCCGGTTAAAGAATATTCAAGACCTCTGCTGGTTCAGTTTAAATCAATCAATCGTTTATCCTGATTAATTTCCGATAGACACTTTCTATGGTTCAGATAAATCACTCCAAAGATTTATTCTGATTCTTTCCAGCTAAAGAATATTCAAGACCTCTGCTAGTTAAGTTTAAATTTATCAATGGTTTATCCTGATTCCTTTCCGGTAGACACTTTCTTGGTTTAAATATATTGCTCTAAAGATTTATTCTGATTCTTTCCAGTTAAAGAATATTCAAGACCTCTACTGGTTCAATTTAAATCGATCAATGGTTTATCCTGATTCCTTTCCGGTAGACACTTTCTCTGGTTCAGATAAATCGCTCCAAAGATTTATTCTTATTCATTCCAGTTAAAGAATATTCGAGACTTCTGCTGGTTCAGTTTAAATCGATCAATCGTTTATCCTGATTCCTTTCCGGTAGGCACTTTTTATGGTTCAGATAAATCACTCCAAAGATTTATTTTGATTCTTTCCAGTTAAAGAATATTCAATATCTCTGTTGGTTTATTTTAAATCGATCAATGGTTTATCCTGATTACTTTCCGGTAGACACATTCTTGGTTCAAATAAATTGCTCCAAAGATTTATTCTGATTATTTCCAGTTAAAGAATATTCAATATCTCTATTTGTTCAGTTTAAATCGATTAGTGGTTTATCCTGATTCCTTTCCAGTAGACACATTCTTGGTTCAAATAAATTTCTCCAAAGATTTTTTCTGATTCTTTCCAGTTAAAGAATATTCAAGACCTCTGTTGGTTCAATTTAAATTGATCAATGGTTTATCCTGATTCATTTTCGATAGACACTTTATCTAGTTCAGATAAATTGCTCCAAAGATTTATTCTGATTCTCTCCAGTTAAAGAATATTCAAGACCTCTGCATGTTTAGTTTAAATCGATCCATCATTTATCCTGATTAATTTCTGATAGACACTTTCTATGGTTCAGATAACTCACACCAAAGATTTATTATGATTCTTTCTAGCTAAAGAATATTGAAGACATCTGATGGTTCAGTTTAAATCGATAAATGGTTTATCCTGATTCCTTTCCGGTAGACACTTTCTTGGTTCAAATAAATTGCTCTAAAGATTTATTCTAATTCTTTCCAGTTAAAGAATATTCAAGACCTCTACTGGTTCAGTTTAAATCGATAAATGGTTTATCCTGATTCCTTTTCGGTAGACATTTTCTCTGGTTCAGATAAATCACTCCAAAGATTTCTTCTGATTCTTTCCAGTTAAAGAATATTAAAGACCTCTGCTGGTTCAGTTTAAATCGATCAATGGTATATCCTGATTCCTTTCTGGTAGACACTTTCTCTAGTTCAGATGATTCTCTCCAAAGATTTATTCTGATTCTTTCCATTTAAAGAATATTCAAGACCTCTGTTGGTTCAGTTTAAATCGATCAATGATTTATCCTAATTACTTTCTGGTAGACACTTTATTTGGTTCAGATAAATCGCTCCAAAGATTTATTCTGATTCATTCCACTTAAAGAATATTCAAGACCTCTGCTGGTTCATTTAGATCGATCAATGGTTTATCCTGATTCATTTCTGGTAGTCATTTTCTATGGTTCAGATAAATCACTCGAAAGATTTATTCTGATTCTTTCCAGTTAAAGAATATCCAAGACCTCTGCTGGTTCATTTTAAATCGATCAATGGTTTATCCTAATACCATTCCGGTAGACACTTTCTCTGGTTCAGATTAATTTCTCCAAAGATTTATTCTGATTTTTTGCAGTTAAAGAATATTCAAGACCTCTGCTGGTTCAGTTTAAATTGATCAATGGTTTATTCTTATTCCTTTTCGGTAGACACTTTCTCTGGTTCAGATAAATGGCTCAAAAGATTTATTCTGATCCTTTCCAGTTAATGAATATTTAAGACCTCTATTGTTTCAGTTTAAATCCATCAATGGTTTATCCCGATTCCTTTTCGGTAGACACTATCTCTGGTTCAGATTAATCTCTCCAAATATTTATTCTGATTCATTCCACTTAAAGAATATTCAAGACCTCTGCTGGTTCAGTTTAAATTGATCAATCGTTTATCCTGATTCCTTTTCGGTAGACACTTTCTTTGGTTTAGATAAATCGCTCAAAAGATTTATTCTGATCCTTTCCAGTTAAAGAATATTCAAGACCTATGTCGGTTCGGTTTAAATCGATCAATGGTTTATCCTGACTCTTTCTGGTAGACACTTTCTCTGGTTCAGATGAATCGCTCCAAAGATTTATTCTAATTCTTTTCAGTTAAAGAATATTCAAGACATCTATTGGTTCAGTTTAAATCGATCAATGGTTTATCCTGATTCCTTTCCCGTAGACACTTTCTCTGGTTCAGATAAATCGCTCCAAAGATTTATTTTGATTCTTTCAAGTTAAAGAATATTCAAGACCTCTGTTGTTTCAGTTTAAATCAATCAATGGTTTATCCTGATTCCTTTTCGGTAGATGTTTTCTCTGGTTCAGATAAATTGCTCCAAAGATTTATTCTGATTCTTTCCAGTTCAAAAATATTCAAGACCTCTGCTGGTTCAGTTTAAATCGATCTATGATTTATCCTTATTCCTTTACGGTAGACACTTTCTCTGGTTCAGATAAATCGCTCTAAAGATTTATTCTGATTCTTTCTAGTTAAATAATATTCAAGACCTCTGCTGGTTCAGTTTAAGTTGATCAATGGTTTATCCTGATTCCTTTCCAGAAGAAATTATCTCTGGTTCAGATAAATCGCTTCAACGATTTATTCTGATTCATTCCAGTTAAAGAATATTCAAGGCATCTGCTAGTTCAGTTTAAATCGATCAATAGTTTATCTTTATTCCTTTCCCGTAGAAACTTTCTCTGGTTTAGATAAATCGCTCCAAAGATTTATTCTGATACTTTCCAGTTAAAGAATATTTAAGACCTCTGTTGGTTCAGTTTAAATCGATTAATGGTTTATCCTGATTCCTTTCCGATAGATACTTTCTCTGGTTCATATGAATCGCTCCAAAGATTTATTCTGATTCTTTCTAGTTAAAGAATATTCAAGACCTCTGATGGTTCAGTTTGAATTAGTCAATGGTTTATCCTGATTCCTTTTCAGTAGACACTTTCTCTGGTTTAGATCAATCGCTCCAAATATTTATTCAGATTCTTTCCAGTTAAAGAATATTCAAGACCTCTGCAGGTTCAGTTTAAATTGATCAATGGTTTATCTTGATTCCTTTCCGATATATGCTTTCTCTGGTTTAGATAAATCGATCCAGAGATTTATTTTGATTGTTTCCAGTTAAAGAATATTTAAGACCTCTACTGGTTCAGTTTAAATTGATCAATGGTTTATCCTGATTCCTTTCCAGTATACACTTTCTATGGTTCCGATAAATCGCTCCAAAGATTTATTCTTATTCTTTCCAGTTAAAGAATATTCAAGACCTCTGTTGGTTCAGTTTAAATCGATCAATCGTTTATCCTGATTCCTTTCCGGTAGACACTTTCTATAGTTCAAATAAATCACTACAAAGATTTATTCTGATTCTTTCCAGTTAAAGAATATTCATTATCTCTGTTCGTTTAGTTTAAATCGATCAATGGTTTATCCTGATTCCTTTCCGGTAGACACTTTCTTGGTTCAAATAAATTGCTCTAAAGATTTATTCTAATTCTTTCCAGTTAAAGAATATTAAAGACCTCTGCTGGTTTAGTTTAAATCGATCAATGGTTTATCTTGATTCCTTTCGGATAGACACTTTATCTAGTTCAGATAAATTGCTCCAAAGATTTATTCTGATTCTTTCCAATTAAAGAATATTCAAGACCTCTGTTGGTTCAGTTTAAAATGATCAATGCTTTATCCTATTTCCTTTCCGGTAGACACTTTCTCTGGTTCAGTTAAATCTCTCCAAAGATTTATTTTGATTCTTTCCAGTTAAAGAATATTCAAGATCTATGCTGGTTCAGTTTAAATCAATCAATGGTTTATCCTGATTCCTTTCCGGTAGACACTTTCTATGGTTCAGATAAGTAGCTCCAAACATTTATTATGGCTCTTTCCAGTTAAAGAATATTCAAGACCTCTGTTGGTTCAGTTTAAATCGATCAATGGTTTATCCTGATTCCTTTCCGGTAGAGACTTTCTCATGTTCAGATGAATTGCTCCAAATATTTATTCTGATTCGTTGCAGTAAAGAATATTCAAGAACTCTGTTGGTTCAGTTTAAATTGATCAATGGTTTATCCTGATTACTTTTTGGTAGACACTTTCTCTGGTTCATATAAATTGCTCAAAAGGTTTATTCTGATCCTTTCAAGTTAAAGAATATTCAAGACCTCTATTGGTTCTGTTTAAATCGATCAATGGTTTATCCTGATTCCTTTCTGGTAGACGCTTTCTCTGTTTCAGATGAATCGCTCCAAATATTTATGCTGATTCATTTTCAGTTAAAGAATATTCAAGACCTCTATTGGTTTAATTTAAATCGATCAATGGTTTATCCTGATTCCTTTACGGTAGACACTTTCTCTAGTTCAGATGAATTGCTCCAAAGATTTATTCTGATTCTTTCCAATTAAAGAATATTCAAGACCTCTGTTGGTTCAGTTTAAATTGATCAATGGTTTATCCTGATTCCTTTCCGGTAGACACTTTCTTTGTTCAAATTAATCGGTCCGAAGATTTATTCTGATTCTTTCATGTTAAAGAATATTCAAGACCTATGTTGGTTCAGTTTAAATCGATCAATGGTTTATCCTGATTCATTTTAGGTAAACACTTTCTCTGGTTCAGATAAATCGCTCCAAAGATTTATTCTGATTCTTTCCAGTTAAAGAATATTAAAGACCTTTGCTGGTTTTGTTTAAATCAATCAATGGTTTATCCTGATTCCTTTCCGGCAGACACTTTTTGTGGTTCAGATGAATCACTCTAAAGATTTATTCTGATTCATTCAAGTTAAAGAATTTTCAAAACCTCTGCTGGTTCAGTTTAAATTGGTCAATGGTTTATCCTGATTCCTTTCTGATAGACACTTTCTCTGGTTCAGATAAATCGCTCCAAAGATTTATTCTGATTCTTTCCAGTTAAAGATTATTCAAGACCTTTGCTGGTTCAATTTAAATCGATCAATGGTTTATCCTGATTCCTTTCTGATAAACGTTATCTCTGGTTCAGATAAATCGCTCCAAAGATTTATTCTGATTGTTTCCAATTAAATAATATTCAAGACCTCTGTTGGTTCAATTTAAATTGATCAATGGTTTATCCTGATTCCTTTTCGGTAGACACTTTCTCTGGTTCAGATAAATCACTCAAAAGATTTATTCTGATCCTTTCCAGTTAAAGAATATTCAAGACCTCTATTGGTTCTGTTTAAATTGATCAATGGTTCATCCTGATTCCTTTCTGGTAAACGCATTCTATGGTTTAGATGAATCTCTCCAAAGATTTATTCTAATTCTTTTCAGTTAAAGAATATTCAAGACCTCTATTGGTTCAGTTTAAATCGGTCAATGGTTTATCCTGATTACTTTACCATAGACACTTTCTCTGGTTCAGATAAATTGCTCTAAAGATTTATTCTGATTCTTTCAAGTTAAAGAATATTCAAGACCTCTGTAGTTTTAGTTTAAATCAATCAATGGTTTATCCTGATTCCTTTCCGGTAGACGCTTTCTCTGGTTCATATGAATCATTCCAAAGCTTTATTCTGATTCTTTCCAATTAAAGAATATTAAAGACCTCTGCTGGTTCAGTTTAAATCGATCAATGGTTTATCCAGATTCCTTTCCGGTAGACACTTTCTCTAGTTCAGATGAATCTCTCCAAAGATTTATTCTGATTCTTTCCAGTTAAAGAATATTCAATAACTCTGTTGGTTCAGTTTAAAATGATCAATGGTTTATCCTGATTCCTTTCCGGTAGACACTTTCTTTGGTTCAGATAAATCGCTCCAAAGATTTATTCTTATTCATTCCACTTAAAGAATATTCAAGACCTCTGTTGGTTCATTTAGATCGATCAATGGTTTATCCTGATTCCTTTTCGGTAGACACTTTCTCTGGTTCAGATAAATCGCTCCAAAGATTTATTCTGGTTCTTTCCAGTTAAAGAATATTCAAGACCTCTACTGGTTCAGTTTAAATCAATCAATGGTTTATCCTGATTCCTTTCTGGTAGACAGTTTCTCTTGTTCAGATAAATCGCTCAAAAGATTTATTCTTATTATTTCTAGTTAAAGAATATTCAAGACCTCTGTTGGTTCACTTTAAATTGATCAATCGTTTATCCTGATTCCTTTTTGGTAGACACTTTCTATGGTTCAGATAAATCACTCCAAAGATTTATTCTGATTCTTTCCAGTTAAAGAATATTCAATATCTCTATTGGTTTAGTTTAAATTGATCAATGGTTTATCCTGATTCCTTTCCGGTAGACACTTTTTCTGGTTCAGATAAATTGCTCCAAAGATTTATTCTTATTCTTTCCAGTTAAAGAATATTAAAGACCTCTGCTGGTTCAGTTTAAATCGATCAATGGTTTATCCTGATTCCTTTCCGGTAGACACTTTCTCTAGTTCAGATGAATCTCTCCAAAAATTTATTCTGATTCTTTCCAGTTAAAGAATATTCGAGACCTCTGCTGGTACAGTTTAAACTGATCAATGGTTTATATTGATTCCTTTCCGATAGACACTTTATCTAGTTCAGATAAATTGCTCCAAAGATATATTCTGTTTCTTTCCAGTTAAAGAATATTCAAGACCTATGTTGTTTTATTTTAAAATGATCAATGCTTTATCCTGATTTCTTTTCGGTAGACACTTTCTCTGGTTCAGTTAAATCGCTCCAAAGATTTATTTTGATTCTTTCCAGTTAAAGAATATTCAAGACCTCTGCTGGTTCAGTTTAAATCAATCAATGGTTTATCCTGATTCCTTTCTGGTAGACGCTTTCTATGGTTCAGATGAATCGCTCCAAAGATTTATTCTAATTCTTTTTATTTAAAGAATATTCAAGACCTCTATTGGTTCAGTTTAAATCGATCAGTGGTTTATCCTGATTCCTTTCTGGTAGACACTTTCTCTGGTTCAGATAAATTGCTTTAAAGATTTATTCTGATTCTTTCAAGTTAAAGAATATTCAAGACCTCTATTGTTTCAGTTTAAATCGATCAATGGTTTATCCCGATTCCTTTCCAGTAGACGCTTTCTCTGGTTCAGATAAATCGCTCCAAAGATTTATTCTGATTCTTTCCAGTTAAAGAATATTAAAGACCTCTGTTGGTTTAGTTTAAATCGATCAATGGTTTATCCTGATTCATTTCTGGTAGACACTTTCTCTAGTTCAGATGAATCTCTCTAAAGATTTATTCTGATTCTTTCCAGTTAAAGAATATTCAATACCTCTGTTGGTTAAGTTTAAATTGATCAATGGTTTATCCTGATTCCTTTTCGGTAGACACTTTCTTTGGTTCAGATAAATCGCTCCAAAGATTTATTCTGATTCGTTCCACTTAAAGAATATTCAAGAACTCTACTGGTTCATTTAGATCGATCAATGGTTTATCCTGATTCCTTTCCGGTAGACACTTTCTCTGGTTCAGATAAATCGCTCCAAAGATTTATTCTGATTCTTTCCAGTTAAAGAATATTTAAGACCTCTGCTGGTTCAGTTTAAATTGATTAATGGTTTATCCTGATTCCTTTCTGGTAGAAACTTTATATGGTTCAGATTAATCGCTCCAAAGATTTATTCTGATTCTTTGCAGTTAAAGAATATTCAAGACCTCTGATGGTTCAGTTTAGAATGATCAATGGTTTATCCTGATTCCTTTTCGGTAGACACTTTCTCTGGTTCAGATAAATCGCTCAAAAGATTTATTCTGACTCTTTCCAGTTAAAGAATATTCAAGAACTCTGTTGGTTCTGTTTAAATCGATCAATGGTTTATCCTGATTCCTTTATGGTAGACGCTTTCTCTAGTTCAGATGAATTGCTCCAAAGATTTATTCTGATTCTTTTCAGTTAAAGAATATTCAAGACCTCTATTGGTTCAGTTTAAATCGATCAATGGTTTATCTTGATTCCTTTCTGGTAGACACTTTCTTTGGTTCAGATAAATCGCTCCAAAGATTTATTCAGATTCTTTCAAATATACCATCAGATCCTCACAACTCTGAGTCATCAATGTTCTGAAGCAAATGCAGCATGCAAGATTCTAGTTCTAAAGTGTTACTTTTCAATTAAGACAACATCATATGCAACGGCTTCATTCAGATAAGAATCTTCTCAATATGGAAATATCATTGAGTGTCCATTATCACGCTTTATGTTGGACAAGATTTCTATGCCTATATAAACAAGCTTAAAGGACAAATCATTCACGATTTTTGAAACACTACTGCATATACCTCTCAAACGCTGCAATCTTTCAAATTCTCATATACGCTCAAAATGTGTAAAATATCACAGTAGTGATACAGTTTTTATAAAGAAAAACAACAGTACACAGTATATTATTTTATCTTGATTAAGCTAGTTTTCCTTGAGATAAACCGAGTTGTGGTTTTACTCAAGAAGACTTTGGAAGTTGTCAAAGTAGTATTGTAATCAAATTTGATTAGTGGATTAAGTCCTTGTTGGAGAGAGGCAAAATCACTTTGACGGATGGACTGGAGTAGTTTGAGATCAAGCGAACCAGGAAAAGAATACCATGTCTATTGCTTTTGATTTTAAAGTTTCAATTCACCCCCCCCCCCCCCCCCTCTTGTGTTTTTCACTTCTTCAGAGATGGCTCTAGAACATACTATCAAAGACATTCAGACTCAAAACACTCAACTTCAGGAAATGTTTTTGAACCTGTCCAAGGGACAAAAAGAGGTGAAAGCACTCCTCACTAGGGGCATAATTATGGGGAATCCTGAAGACAACAAGGATGACCAGTTGGAATGGCTATAAACTAAAATGACAACAATGAAGATCCATATGATGGGACAACTGGTGGGCCAGATGGCTCTTATCCAAAACTTAGCTCGGGGACAAGAGGAGCTAAGGACCCTCGCCAACAAACTTCATCAAGACAGTTGCAACCGTATGAAGAAAACGGTCGAGATTGGGGATCAAGTCATTATTCATCCTCCCATGAGACAAGAAACCGGTTTGAGGGAAAGCAGACCTTCCCAAATTGCTGCTACATCACGAGTCCAACAACAACCCCGACAACAACAACAGGGTAATCGGCATAAACGGGTCCCATCCGATAGGCATTTTACCAAACTCGACATGCCAATATCGCAAGTCTTGTGACACATGCTGAAGATGAATTTGGTTACATTAAGGGATCCTCCTCAAAATCCTAATACTGCTTCTCCCTGTTACAATCATGGAGAAAGGTGTGCATATCATTCCAACAGTCTGGGGCACAATACTGATAACTGTTGGACATTGAAAAACAAGATCCAAGGTCTGATCGACGAAGGGGCGTTGGAGTTTACACAAGACGGTCAACTGGAGCTTTTTTATCACCCCTCAAGAGCATCCATATGAAGTGGCATTCTGGGCGAAGAAGTTTTCTGTTTATTCGAATTTTCAGTTGTAATTTCTTTGTTTGCTTAAACACCTATCTTTATGTCAGACTTTGGTTACTCTCATTAATGCATTAAATATGTTTGTCTTGAATTAATCCATTCATTTTCGTTCTATTTAAACTATGATTTTTCTCCCTTTATAATATTCAATTCTTGTTTCATAAGTTGCAAGCCTTTAGAGGGAGGATGACGAGAACAATGACATAATCTCATACAGTATGCTTTTGGATAGACCTTGCTAACGATGTACAGAAGTTTCTTTCAATTCCTAAACACTGGAGTTATAAGGAGGATAATCGCTAGTCAACCCCTTTGAGCCAAATAAGTGGGAGTTTCCTTTATACACAAATTGAAACCTTTAATCAAAACCTGGGGCAGGGTAGTCTCTCAGTTAATTCAAATGCACATTCAGTCGCAAACTTTCACTTCGTATATAACGAATGACATAAAAAACATTCCTCTGGAATCAAAAGACGGTGATGGTTCCCTACCAAAATAGGCAGTCTTTATCTCTCAAAAGAAAAAAGCCCACTAAGTCAAAACCTACGAAGGAGACTTAAGAAAAACTGGGGCATCCCGCTGACCGTAAGATCAAAAACAAGAACAGTCAGGCCAAATCAGGGATAATAAATAAAAAATAGGTCACTACAAATCCTCAACAACATGGAAAATATGGCCAAAAAAAATGACTGCCTTCCAACAAACTTAACTTGTCTGAGCCATCACCAAAACATCATTCCAGATTCGATTGGAGTCCAAACACACAATTAACTGAGTTTAGGACTGAAGGACATCGCGAAGAACGGGCGGGTACAAATACACTTTGAGCCTTATCCTTTGTTTCTTAAACCGTGAACCATACCACGATACAACCTTTCAAAGTCCTAATTGAAGCATGGGTTATTCCGAAAGTATACTATTACAAAAGGTATCCTGACTTCTATAAGGCTTACTCTAAATCCTGATTTGAATTCACATACTTTCAAAATTCTTTTATCTGCTAAAACGCATTTTCAAAACTTCAAGACAAACATAAACTTTGCATTATGTTGTACCCCAAAATTTTCCCTCCCATATTCTTCAAGAATTTGCAAAGAACATGCTTCAAAATCTCCACAAGGGTTGCACAGTTCAAGGGCCTCCTAACAGTCAAAAACTAGGGTTTTGATTCTGACAAAGAGATTGAAGTTTCCAAGGGTCCAATCAAGTCCCACATGCCTACAAACATGGTCAAGCATCCATATGTTAAGTTTCAAGACTCACAGCACAAAATTGCACAGTCAAAAACCCTAATTGCTCAACAGTCAACTGCAGGGGCAAAATGGTCATTTGACAGTCAAGAGTCCAAATTTTTTGTTAACATCTTATTTTGAAGCCACAAACATCATTCGATCAATTCTTGATCATGATTCTCAAGGCATGGCTCTAAAAGTCTCAAGATGCAAAAGTTTCCATATTTGGACAGTTGAAAAAGTCAATTGTAACTTGACCAAGGCATAACTTCCACATGGTTTATCAGAAAAATTCCATCCAAAGCTCATTTTGAAGAGAAAGACATTTTCTACAACTCCTCTTCACACTTCAAGTCCAAGAAATGCTCTCACAAAAAGTTATCAATTTCAACATTATAGGTCATTTTCAAAAGTCAACAAAAAGGGACTTTAAGTCAAAGCCATAACTTGAGATTGGTAAATCAAAATGACATGGGACCAAAGGCATTGGTTAGAGGACTTCAAGACCTTTCCAAAATGTCCAAGAACATGATCAAAGCTTAAAAATTGAGCAAGATATGCCTTGTGGAAGTTGGGAAATTTTTGGGAATTTTGAAAAGTCAACTTTGCTTCAAATGCCTCAAAATTGCTAATGGGCCACATTTTCTTCCAAGAATCCTTATCCAAAGGCTATGCACGACCATTTGGCCCAAAGGGGAATTATTTCATCATTTTTTATTATTTATTTGAATTTTTAATCACTATTAATTCATTTAATGAAATAAAATATGACAAAAATAGAAAACCATGTTTTTTAATCCTTTTTTGCAGCATATTCTCTCCATAAAACCTCAAGATTTCGTGCACCCCCAATTTGGAAAGATTTGGCCATGATTGGTATCAAAAACACATGGAAAAGATTTGAAAGGATTTCATTAAAAATCAAATATTTGATTCATCAAAACATGGATCTTTTGGCTTGAATTCTTACCCTAATCCATTGGCATACTTAAGCTGATCACAACCCTAGTGCACACAACCTGGAAGCTGCGCCTAAAAACTCATACACACTTTGACAATTTTTTGTGAAAAAGTCAAAACTGAAAACTGCATTAGAGGACAATTCAAAGCGAAATAAGGATTCCAATAGCTTGCCAAGGCATCAAGGAAGCTTTCTGCATTATTTTCCAGTCCCCACGCATCAAGAAGTGGTATAACAAAGTCAAAATTTCTCATACTTTATGCATAATCGTATCTGAATTTCTGGACATTTTTCATACACTTTGATTGTTGTTTTATACTAACATGGACCTTCTGAGTCTATTGATATTGTTTAATTGAGTTTTCATAGCCTATATGCAAAGTTACCATTGGAGCTTATTAGGTTTTCAAAGCTGTAAAATTAGGGCTTTGCGTTTGGGGAAAAATTGGCCAACAAGACCTGGACCACTGAACTCACGACCTTCATACGAACACAACCACCATGTCGCGCTCAATTTATGAGCAACCATGGCGTAATCGCTATTTTTCGCAGGGCATATTTAGTGGGGGTTTAAAACCCCCGCTATCTCTTTTCTGATTACAGGTACAAGGAGGAAGAAGCTGGTGTGTCCTATCATGGTTGGACCATTCAAGTTTCAGCGCGCTTTTTGTATTAATATCATTAGCGTGGTTTGTTTTATATATTATTTATTTCCTATCATAATAACAAAGAAAGCAAATGGCACAATTGGTAGCTGCGTTGTCACACAAGCATTGGGACCTGGGTTCGATTCCCAGGTCCCCCATATGTCTTTCTATTTTTTCTTGCAATGTGATTAGGTACTCCACAAGTCCAGACGTCCACCAAACACCCAGCGCTGAAGCTTGCCAAGTGTCCTGGAAGATGCATCTGAAGGTCAGAATGAGAGGTCCAGGGAACACCCCAGTCAACGCATATGCACGTGGCCAGAAAAGTCAAAAGAGGCCTCCAATAAATGGGCCAGATTGCTGGCAATTTACCTCCTAAATTGGGGTCAACACCCCCCATTGGTTTGCATTTCATTTTTCATTCTTTTTATTTTTTTCTATTTGTTTTATTTAGTTTTATTTCAATTCTTTAAATTAATTTTTCATAACATAAAAATACCAAAAAATCAGAAACTATAAAAATAAAAAATATATTTTATTATTTAATTCACTAATGTTTTATTTTGTAAATAAATTTAACAATTAATTTAGTTTTAATTCTAGATTTAATTTTAATGTTTTTTTATAAACTAAAAAATGTAGAATTAGGGTTTTAAATACTTTCATCTTTTTTTTCTTTTCTTTTACCATTATTAATAATTATTTATTTATTTTTGTAAATAAATTTGCTATTAAATAATTAGGTTAAAACTAGGTTAAATTTAAACATTTTTTTAATAAATTAAAAATAGTTTAGAATTAGGGTTTTAATCTCATTTAATTTTCTTACTAAATTCCATAAATACAAAAAAACTCAAAAATAATTTCCTTTTCTCATTTAACTTAATTAATTTCATTAATTCTAATTTAATTTCCTTAAAAGGGTCCAACGCCCTCGCATTCCCGACTTTACTTCTTCTCGCATTTTATTTTTATTTCTTTTTTTGTGAATATAATGTAATTGCCCCAAAGCCGTGTAATAGATTAATTAGACATTTATCTTTCCGCATTATTTTTTTATTCAAATCGGGTCTTAGATTAATTTGGCGATGTAGACCCGCGCCTTTGTAATAGCGTAGGACTTTTAATTCCGCATCTTTTAATTGTTAATAACTTGCATGAAAGAATGAATGCCAAAAATAAAAACAACGCGTAGATCACCAATGCATGAACAAGACAAAAATATCTGAAAATGACACACAAATCACACACCACCCCTAGGGTACGTCTCATTGTTGCCTTGCCCCTCGAAAAGTGGTCGTCGAGTAGAGGATGTTTTAGTGAGTCCTCATGTCCATGAACATGGCATGAGGGTAGCTTCTAAGGTGTCTTCCTATTGCTCTGGTGACCACAATGTCCCGAACCCTCGAATTGACCCGAATATCTCCAACGGTGGTGCTACCTACCTCTCAATGGTGGGATGGCACTACTTTAAGGACATTTACACAGACGAATTCCTTAGGGTAGGTAGCCGACTCATAGATACTTGCTCTAATTCAAAACAAATATAAATACTTTTCACACCGACACCTTTCAAAAAGCTTTCAAAAGCAATTTTTCAAACACTCTTGAGGACTGATACAAGAGTCGAACTGAAATTTTTAAAGAAACTTTTTTTTAAAACCCACAGTTGAAAAGTGTTGTACCCCAAAATTTGCCCTCCCATATTCTCCAATAAACTGCCAAGCCAAGCTACAAAATTCCCCAAGAGTTGCACAATGCAAAGGCCTCCATACAGTCAAAACTAGGGTTTGTGTGTTGATCAAAAAAAGGAAGTGTTCAAAGGTCCAATCAAGTCTCATATGCTTACAAAGATGGTCAAGCATCCTCATATCAAGTTTCAAGGCATTCAGCTCAAGATTGCACAGTCAAAACCCTAAATTGCACTACAGTCAACTGTAGGGGCAAAATGGTCATTTGGCAGTCAAAAGTTCAAATTTTTGGTCAATATATCATTTTGAAGCCACAAACATCATTTGATCAATGCTTGATCATGATTCTCAAAATTTGGCTCAGAAATCATCAAAGATGCAAAAGTTGCTATATTTGGGCAGCTGAAAAAGTCAACTGAAATTGACCAGGGCATAACTTTCACATGGATTATCAGAAAAATTCCATCCAAAGCTCATTTTGAAGAGAAAGACATTTCCTACAACTCATCTTCATACTTCAAGTCCAAGAAATGCTCTCACAAAAAGTTATCAATTTCAACATTATAGGTCATTTTCAAAAGTCAACAAAAAGGGACTTTAAGTCAAAGGCCATAGCTTGAGATTGGTAAATCAAAATGACATGGGACCAAAGGCATTGGTTAAAGGACTCAAAGACCTTTCCAAAATGTCCAAGAACATGTGAAAAGCTTAAAAATTGAGCAAGTTATGCCTTGTAGAAGTTGGGAAATTTTTGTGAAATGGCAAAAGTCAACTATCCTTGAAAATCCAATTTTTGACAAAAGGGCCCCATTTTTTCCACTTGGTTCATCCTTGTCATGCCACATACGTGTCCCATGGTTAATTTCAAGACCAAATATTGATTTTTTTATTTTATTTAATTTTTGATGATTTAATTCATTTTAATTCTTTGAAAATTCAAATAAAATTTAAAAACCAATGGAATAGTGTCATGTGAACTTGGACAATTTCTATGTATCATGAACCAACTCAAGAAATCAGGCTAAGGTTCATTTGCACACTAGGTCTAGGTTTTGGCTAAAAAGGAGGAAAAATGGTTAAGGGTGAAAACCCTAGGACTTATTCTTTCCCAAGCATGAATTAAGGTGAGTTAGCAAGCCAATTCCATTCCATGATCATCACTGAGTCAAACCCTAGGCCTAAGACATTATAAGCTGCGCCCAAACAAGCATTGAGGGATGGAAAATTTTGGTCAAAAACACAAATCTGAAATCAGTGCTAGACAATCTTTGAAGCCTTAATTCTTTTCCCATTAGCATCCTGGACAATCACTGAACACGTCCCAACCCCTAACTTCAATCAAAACGCGAAGAAACAGTTGCTACAACCCAAACTGTACAGCAAATTTTTTGAAATCGTACTCTCCATTTTAAGCATCTTCATTGCATTTCAATTGTATATTCTTGTTCCATGTGAAGTTTCTAAGCTAACCATAACTGTTAATTGAATTTTCGTGCACTTTTGGCCAATTTCCACATTATTTTTCAAAACAAAATTCTATGCTTTACTAACTTCCAGGTACACCATATGCCTCCGTCCTCAAGACATACACGTGTCCCAGATGATCATCCAAGGGCTCAGAGTCAAGGTGCACCATGAACAAAAGTCAATGCACTGATACACAAGCCAAAAGGTCAATGGACTTCAAAGTCTAATGGGCCAAATTCCAGGCCTGGACCCTCCAAATTGGGGTTACCCCCCCCCCCCCCCCCCCCCCCTGGTTTGCATGTTTTATATTTTTCTTCTTACCTTTATTTTTGCTATTTTATTTATTTTATTGTTTCAACATAATTAGTTTATTTTTACTATAAAATATAAAAAACATTCAAAAAAAAAAGAAAAGTCAAAAATTTTAATAATTATTTTATTTTAAATATTGTTTTTTTTTTTGTATAAATAATAACATGTAAAATGTTTAGTTTTAATTAAGTTTTCAACTTTAATTCCTTTTAATAAAAATCAAAAACAAAAACATAGAATTAGGTTAATGACTTTTTCCTTTTAACTTTCCTTGTTTTTTGCCATAGTATTAGTGTTTTTCATAATTAAACTAGGGTTGCATTTTAGGTTAGATTTTAATTCTTTTAATAACTAAAATCCAAAAAAATAGAGTTTAGGTTTAATAACTTTTTATTTTCTTTTTTTTTTAATAATAATATTATTTATTTATTTAATGCACATAAATTAATTTAGAATTAAATTAGGTTAAAAGTCAATATTTTCATAATAAACTTAAAAGACATTAGAACTAGGATTTTAATTTTAATTAACTTTTCTTTTTTTTTTTTTCTTTCTTTTAAATCTAAAAAACACAAAAATACCATTTTTCATTTAATTTTAATTTTAGATAACTTAATTATTTTAATTCTTTTAAAGGGTTCAACGCCCTCGCATTTGATTATTTTCTTTTTTTCGCGCGTTCCATTTATTTCTTTTGTAAATAATTATGTATATGTACCAAAGCCGTGTAATAGCTATTAGACATTTCTTTTCTGCAATTTATTTTAAAACGGGTCTGGATTAATTTGGCGTTGTAGACCCTCGCCTTTGTAATAGCGTAGGACTTTTATCTTTTCCGCACTTTAAATTCCCGCACATTTAACTGTTAAACAATAACATGAAAGAATGAATGCCCAAAAATAAAATCGAATCGTTAGATCACCAATGCATGACAAGACAAACAATAAACTGAAAATGACACACAATTCGCACACACCACCCCTAGGGTACGCCTCACTGTTGCCTTTCGAAAGGTGGTCGTCGAGTATAGGACGTTTTAGTAAGTCCTTATGTCCATGACATGATCCAGTTGCCTCGAAACGGTTGCCTCGGAAAATAAAGGATCAATGGCATAAGGGTAGCTTCTAAGGTGTCCTACTGTTGCTCTGGTGACCACCACGTCCCTAAAACTCGAATTGACCCGAACACCTCCAACGGTGGTGCTACCTACCTCTCAATGGTGGGATGGCACTACTTCAAAGGACATTTACACAGACGAATTCCTTAGGGTAGGTAGGTTCTCAAGGGTACTTGCTCTAATTTCAAACAAAACAAAAACTCTTTTCACACCAACACACTTTCAAAAACTTTCAAAACAAACTTTTCAAACACTCTGACGTACGAGTTGAACTGAAACTTTTCAAAGAATATTTTTGAAACCCACATTGAAAAGCAAGCAAACAATTTTTGAAAACACATTGAGCAAGTACCTAAGAGCCCATGGATAACCATGGATAGAAAGGGTGCTAACACCTTCCCTTTCTATAACCTACCTCCCGAACCGAGAGCAATCTCTTTAAGGAATTTTTCTGTGCTTTTGTCCTTTCCTATTGGAGAAAATAAAAGACGGTGGCGACTCTTGCTTCCGCGACATTTCGCGAACCAGCTTTAAAACAGTCAGTTCCAGATCCACCGATCACAGAACTGGCGACTCTGCTGGGGATGAGCTTAAAGTGAGGTGTACCTTAGGGCTAGTTACAACTGTGTTTTCAATTGTTTTCCTTGTGTGCTTTAAAATTGTGGGTTGCTTGGGAGTTCTATAGATCCTAACCCGGATCTGGGGATACCTTCTTAGAAAGTAGCAACAAGGCTGTGAGGGAACTGTGCGGGGTATACCGACATGGTTGAAGCAGTCTGCTACGTTGATGTGGCACTTTGGTGTGTACCGGTAACCCTTGAGTTCAGTCAAGGAGAGTACGGGGCCTCCATGTGGTGTCATGAAGCATCAACAGACCTTAGGAACCTTAATTGAACCATCTTGGCCTCTTTAGGGTAGTGAGATAACTGACTTTGGTGCAGTCCGAGGTTGGTTGATACTCGATACTACACTCAATTGAGGGTTGCTTTCCTGGAATATTTCGGTCGCCAGTTCAGTGGCTAAATCGAAACGATGAACAATGAAAGCAGTCCCGTGATATTGGGAACCTTAGAACCCGGTTACTTTGATAGGACAGGTTGAACCCACCAACTTCAAGAGGGTACTACCCAGACTCCATGCTGGCCTAAACTTTAAGGGCTTCTCTTGTGTGACTTGTGTGCCTTCCTACTTGAACTACTTGCATGCTTATTACCTGACATTTGTCTCTTGCAGGTTGTGTTTGTAGTCCTTAATTAGGACTCATAACAGGGTATTCTAAGTTTCTTGCAGGTTTTTGCAGTCCTTAATTGGGACTCATAACAGGGTTACTCACATTACCCCATGCATATCATGACATCATACAATTGCATACATCCTAACCCATTTCAAGGATCTCAAGGGCTTGTGATACAGGTCATATAAATCAAACATCTAGCAAGGGGCAAAAGGATTTATTTTCCTCTAGCCAATGTTGTCAGAGGCTATGACCCACTTGATATGGTGAGCTCTCCTGAAGAAGGTTCCCTAACCAAGGTTGTTTGGAAATCAAAACCAGACATGATGACTAAAGTCAGGGGCTATGACCCACTTGATATGGTGAGCCTTTGACTCTTGAAGAAGAGTTCTCAATAACATGGGTGTCCTTCAATCAAGCTCTAAATTCCAATGCTAACAAATTTCCTTGTTTACCCCACGAGGTCCTTGAAAACATTGCATGCATATCATACTCATCCTTGCATTACAGGTATCCCTTTTGCAGGTCACTCACCTTTCCCGCTGTTTATTTCAGCCATGGCTTCCCAACAAGACAATCAGGACTTTCTTGCTCAAGAGACCCGGTTCGGGAAAATCCTCCTGAATCTATCCAAGGGGCAGGAAGAGCTAAGGACACTTATCATGGAGACTTTTGTCAGGAACAGTGCTGAGGATGAAAGGCTGGAACACCTACAAGCTGAGGTGGATGCATTGAAAGCCCAGATGCTGGGGCAGATGACCGCCATTCAGGGTTTAACTCAAAGACAAGATGAGCTCGGGGTTCTCATCAACAAATTGCTTCAGGGCAACCAACTGGGGCAAACATCTAAGGGTAAAAAGCCAATCATCGTTCAACCACCTTTGAGACAAAGAGGCAAGGAGAAAGCTCCTCATATGGCTCCAGTATCACCAATTCAGCAGCAACTTCACCAACTTCAGACAGACAAGCCCAGGAGGCAGTTCACCCCGCTCAATATGTCGCTGTTTCAAGCTTTACAACGCCTGTTGAGATTGAACCTGATCACATTAAGGGCTCATCCCCAGAACCCCAACACAGCACATCCTGCTTATGATCCCAATAAAAGGTGTGCCTACCACTCTGCCTGTCCAGGACATGATGCAAACGAGTGTTGGGCTTTGAAAAACAAGATCCAGGACTTGATTGATGAAGGAGCACTGGAATTCACACAAGATGGTCAGGCTGAATTTTTCTACCATCCCTCCAAGGCTCACCATTTGAAGTGACAAGCCCTGAGACTAGAAATTTTTGTTCATTCGAATGTTCAAGTTGCAATTTTCTTTTGTTCAAACATTTACTCATGATTAAAACATTGTTAGTTCATTAGTGCATCGCGTATGTCTGTTTTGAAGTAATATATTCGTATTCGCTATATGCAAACTGTTTTCATATTTTTTCTGATGTCAACTCTCGATTAATAATGCTAAGCCTCTTGAGGGAGGATGACGAAAACGATACCACGATCTACAGTATGCTTTTGAACAGACCCCGCTGATGAGGTACAGGCATTGTTTCAATTCCTAAACACTGGAGTAATAAGGAAGATAATCCCTCGTCAACCCCTTTGAGCCAAAGAAGTAGGAGTTTTTCTTTTCGAAAATTAAAACCCTTTATCATAACCTGGGGCAGGGTAGTCTCTCAGTTGATCCAAGTGCATAACGAATGGCACCAAAGAGATCCTTACGAAAAATAAAGACAGTGATGGTTCCGAACAATCATAAGGACAGGCAGTCATCATCAAAAAAAAAATCATAAACGAAAAGCCCAAGAAGTCAAAACCTATGAAAAGAGACTTACGAAAGTGGGGCATCCCGCTGACTGTAATTCCAAAAAGGAAACAGTTCAGGCAAAAAAAGAAAGGGATAACAAAAATCAAGAAAGAGGTCTCACAAACCCTCAACAAAAATGACTGCCTAGTCAGAATAAATCATCAATGTTTGAACCATCACCGGAAAATCAGAGCAAAGACTCAAACAAGGTCTAACGTATGATCAACTGAGTTTAGGGTTGGAGAACATCACGAAAGAGCGGGTGGGTACAAATAGTTTGGGCCTTTATCCTTTGTTTCTTAAACCGTGAACCAGGCCACGATATAACCCTTAAAAGTCCTAGCTGAAGCATGGGTTAGTTCGAAAGCATACTGTTACGAAGGTATCCTGACTCCTGAAGGTTTGCTGTAAAATCTTGAGTTGACACCGTATTGTATTACAACAAAATGCATTTTTAAAATATTCAAGACAGACATAGACTTTTGCATTCTTAAAATAACTTTGTTTGCATATGAATTTTTGTCTGAACAGCAGGGAAATTCGCACGATGAATATCTTGTGAACAGAAGTACCTCCAATCAAGAGGCACAGTAGGAGCATTGCCCATTATCTGGGGCATGACAAAGTATTTCCAACAGGGGCAACTCCCCACATTCTGAGAAATATGGACATAGTCGAAAGAATACTACGCAAAATCAAAGACCCGCTAGGTTGACACACCTAGGCAAAAATAAGGGATTCCCGGCGAACCAAAAGGGTTCGGGCAAAAATAAGGGATGAAATGAAAAAATCTGTACACCCGGCAAGTCGAAAACCTGAAAAGGCGGCTTGGGCAAAAATGGGTATCCCGGTGGACTGAAAACCCGAAAAGGCGGTCCAGGCAAAAGTTAGGGATCAAAGCGTACGAGTATGTCCCAGCATCTCGGCACCTGCCTACCAGAAGACTCGTCAAGTACTCCCACAAGTGCCTCCTCCCACTGAAACTGGGGCAATAAGGAGTTGTCTAAAAGATCCGGTTGCTCTGTCCATCATAGGTTCGGCTAAAGAATGCAACCCAGATATTTTCACTCCCCGCAGAACACGAACGCGTCGTCCGGCTTTATTCAAAGAGTTATTTCCTTAATAAGATATAACTGGGTTATCCTCAGCCAATAGCCACGGAAAAGACCGTCCTCAGTAAAGTCTTATCATCCCTAGCGGAAGCAAAAGCTCATTCTCCAACATCAGCCCAGGAGTGACTTCCCGGCACCCGTCAAGGATTTATTTTCCTAGACGAAAGCATACATTCATAAACATCACATTTTCGTACATCATGACACATGCATGTACGCATCATGTCATACAGTTGCATTTATGCCGTTGCTTGATTCATATCACGTACTGCATATAACTGACCTTTACCTTTCAGGAAGGATACAGTTGAATGATCAGCTATGTCAAAATAGACAAAACACCGTCAGAAAAGACAAATCCCGTCATAAGAGACAAATCCGGTCAAAGAATACAAATCCAGTTTAAATCAATGCCTAAAGATTCCTCTGATACAACTCGTCGTTATAGACACTCGTCGTGATAGACATTCGTCGTGATAGACACTCGTCGTGATAGACACTCGTCGTGATAGACATTCGTCGTGATAGACACTCGTCGTGATAGACACTCGTCGTGATAGACACTCGTCGTGATAGACACTCGTCGTGATAGACACTCGTCGTGATAGACACTCGTCGTGATAGACACTCGTCGTGATAGACACTCGTCGTGATAGACACTCGTCGTGATAGACACTCGTCGTGATAGACACTCGTCGTGATAGACACTCGTCGTGATAGACACTCGTCGTGATAGACACTCGTCGTGATAGACACTCGTCGTGATAGACATTCGTCGTGATAGACACTCGTCGTGATAGACACTCGTCGTGATAGACACTCGTCGTGATAGACACTCGTCGTGATAGACACTCGTCGTGATAGACACTCGTCGTGATAGACACTCGTCGTGATAGACACTCGTCGTGATAGACACTCGTCGTGATAGACACTCGTCGTGATAGACACTCGTCGTGATAGACACTCGTCGTGATAGACACTCGTCGTGATAGACACTCGTCGTGATAGACACTCGTCGTGATAGACACTCGTCGTGATAGACACTCGTCGTGATAGACACTCGTCGTGATAGACACTCGTCGTGATAGACACTCGTCGTGATAGACACTCGTCGTGATAGACACTCGTCGTGATAGACACTCGTCGTGATAGACACTCGTCGTGATAGACACTCGTCGTGATAGACACTCGTCGTGATAGACACTCGTCGTGATAGACACTCGTCGTGATAGACACTCGTCGTTATAGACACTCGTCGTGATAGACACTCGTCGTGATAGACACTCGTCGTGATAGACACTCGTCGTGATAGACACTCGTCGTGATAGACACTCGTCGTGATAGACACTCGTCGTGATAGACACTCGTCGTGATAGACATTCGTCGTGATAGACACTCGTCGTGATAGACACTCGTCGTGATAGACACTCGTCGTGATAGACACTCGTCGTGATAGACACTCGTCGTGATAGACACTCGTCGTGATAGACACTCGTCGTGATAGACACTCGTCGTGATAGACACTCGTCGTGATAGACACTCGTCGTGATAGACACTCGTCGTGATAGACACTCGTCGTGATAGACACTCGTCGTGATAGACACTCGTCGTGATAGACACTCGTCGTGATAGACACTCGTCAGTGTAGACACTTGTCGTTATAGACATTCGTCATAGACACTAGTCGCTATAGACACCCATCGTTAAAGACCACTCGTCCTTGGAAACAACCTGTCAGTAGAGACAACTTCATCACCGTTTGAAGATCCAGACCCAGCTCCTGCGACGTGTCAGGTACTCATTTTCTTTTGCAGGTATGCAGGTTCTCGCTAAGGAATCTCTTACGCGATCAACATCCAGATGGCATCTATAAGCCCATCATCCTACCCATCAATCTCTAAATGGCATCTATAAGCCCATTCCCCCACCACACTGCTACCATGTGAGCGCAAATTTCTGGGCACTCTAGTGTCCAATCATCTTCTACCCTCGGATTACAAAAGGCACGTCAGCCAATCTCCATCCTCAGGTCTAAGAAGATTGAACAGGGGCAACTGTTGTACCCCAAAATTTGCCCTCCCATATTCTCCAATAAACTGCCAAGCCAAGCTACAAAATTCCCCAAGAGTTGCACAATGCAAAGGCCTCCATACAGTCAAAACTAGGGTTTGTGTGTTGATCAAAAAAAGGAAGTGTTCAAAGGTCCAATCAAGTCTCATATGCTTACAAAGATGGTCAAGCATCCTCATATCAAGTTTCAAGGCATTCAGCTCAAGATTGCACAGTCAAAACCCTAAATTGCACTACAGTCAACTGTAGGGGCAAAATGGTCATTTGGCAGTCAAAAGTTCAAATTTTTGGTCAATATATCATTTTGAAGCCACAAACATCATTTGATCAATGCTTGATCATGATTCTCAAAATTTGGCTCAGAAATCATCAAAGATGCAAAAGTTGCTATATTTGGGCAGCTGAAAAAGTCAACTGAAATTGACCAGGGCATAACTTTCACATGGATTATCAGAAAAATTCCATCCAAAGCTCATTTTGAAGAGAAAGACATTTCCTACAACTCATCTTCATACTTCAAGTCCAAGAAATGCTCTCACAAAAAGTTATCAATTTCAACATTATAGGTCATTTTCAAAAGTCAACAAAAAGGGACTTTAAGTCAAAGGCCATAGCTTGAGATTGGTAAATCAAAATGACATGGGACCAAAGGCATTGGTTAAAGGACTCAAAGACCTTTCCAAAATGTCCAAGAACATGTGAAAAGCTTAAAAATTGAGCAAGTTATGCCTTGTAGAAGTTGGGAAATTTTTGTGAAATGGCAAAAGTCAACTATCCTTGAAAATCCAATTTTTGACAAAAGGGCCCCATTTTTTCCACTTGGTTCATCCTTGTCATGCCACATACGTGTCCCATGGTTAATTTCAAGACCAAATATTGATTTTTTTATTTTATTTAATTTTTGATGATTTAATTCATTTTAATTCTTTGAAAATTCAAATAAAATTTAAAAACCAATGGAATAGTGTCATGTGAACTTGGACAATTTCTATGTATCATGAACCAACTCAAGAAATCAGGCTAAGGTTCATTTGCACACTAGGTCTAGGTTTTGGCTAAAAAGGAGGAAAAATGGTTAAGGGTGAAAACCCTAGGACTTATTCTTTCCCAAGCATGAATTAAGGTGAGTTAGCAAGCCAATTCCATTCCATGATCATCACTGAGTCAAACCCTAGGCCTAAGACATTATAAGCTGCGCCCAAACAAGCATTGAGGGATGGAAAATTTTGGTCAAAAACACAAATCTGAAATCAGTGCTAGACAATCTTTGAAGCCTTAATTCTTTTCCCATTAGCATCCTGGACAATCACTGAACACGTCCCAACCCCTAACTTCAATCAAAACGCGAAGAAACAGTTGCTACAACCCAAACTGTACAGCAAATTTTTTGAAATCGTACTCTCCATTTTAAGCATCTTCATTGCATTTCAATTGTATATTCTTGTTCCATGTGAAGTTTCTAAGCTAACCATAACTGTTAATTGAATTTTCGTGCACTTTTGGCCAATTTCCACATTATTTTTCAAAACAAAATTCTATGCTTTACTAACTTCCAGGTACACCATATGCCTCCGTCCTCAAGACATACACGTGTCCCAGATGATCATCCAAGGGCTCAGAGTCAAGGTGCACCATGAACAAAAGTCAATGCACTGATACACAAGCCAAAAGGTCAATGGACTTCAAAGTCTAATGGGCCAAATTCCAGGCCTGGACCCTCCAAATTGGGGTTACCCCCCCCCCCCTGGTTTGCATGTTTTATATTTTTCTTCTTACCTTTATTTTTGCTATTTTATTTATTTTATTGTTTCAACATAATTAGTTTATTTTTACTATAAAATATAAAAAACATTCAAAAAAAAAAGAAAAGTCAAAAATTTTAATAATTATTTTATTTTAAATATTGTTTTTTTTTTGTATAAATAATAACATGTAAAATGTTTAGTTTTAATTAAGTTTTCAACTTTAATTCCTTTTAATAAAAATCAAAAACAAAAACATAGAATTAGGTTAATGACTTTTTCCTTTTAACTTTCCTTGTTTTTTGCCATAGTATTAGTGTTTTTCATAATTAAACTAGGGTTGCATTTTAGGTTAGATTTTAATTCTTTTAATAACTAAAATCCAAAAAAATAGAGTTTAGGTTTAATAACTTTTTATTTTCTTTTTTTTTTAATAATAATATTATTTATTTATTTAATGCACATAAATTAATTTAGAATTAAATTAGGTTAAAAGTCAATATTTTCATAATAAACTTAAAAGACATTAGAACTAGGATTTTAATTTTAATTAACTTTTCTTTTTTTTTTTTCTTTCTTTTAAATCTAAAAAACACAAAAATACCATTTTTCATTTAATTTTAATTTTAGATAACTTAATTATTTTAATTCTTTTAAAGGGTTCAACGCCCTCGCATTTGATTATTTTCTTTTTTTCGCGCGTTCCATTTATTTCTTTTGTAAATAATTATGTATATGTACCAAAGCCGTGTAATAGCTATTAGACATTTCTTTTCTGCAATTTATTTTAAAACGGGTCTGGATTAATTTGGCGTTGTAGACCCTCGCCTTTGTAATAGCGTAGGACTTTTATCTTTTCCGCACTTTAAATTCCCGCACATTTAACTGTTAAACAATAACATGAAAGAATGAATGCCCAAAAATAAAATCGAATCGTTAGATCACCAATGCATGACAAGACAAACAATAAACTGAAAATGACACACAATTCGCACACACCACCCCTAGGGTACGCCTCACTGTTGCCTTTCGAAAGGTGGTCGTCGAGTATAGGACGTTTTAGTAAGTCCTTATGTCCATGACATGATCCAGTTGCCTCGAAACGGTTGCCTCGGAAAATAAAGGATCAATGGCATAAGGGTAGCTTCTAAGGTGTCCTACTGTTGCTCTGGTGACCACCACGTCCCTAAAACTCGAATTGACCCGAACACCTCCAACGGTGGTGCTACCTACCTCTCAATGGTGGGATGGCACTACTTCAAAGGACATTTACACAGACGAATTCCTTAGGGTAGGTAGGTTCTCAAGGGTACTTGCTCTAATTTCAAACAAAACAAAAACTCTTTTCACACCAACACACTTTCAAAAACTTTCAAAACAAACTTTTCAAACACTCTGACGTACGAGTTGAACTGAAACTTTTCAAAGAATATTTTTGAAACCCACATTGAAAAGCAAGCAAACAATTTTTGAAAACACATTGAGCAAGTACCTAAGAGCCCATGGATAACCATGGATAGAAAGGGTGCTAACACCTTCCCTTTCTATAACCTACCTCCCGAACCGAGAGCAATCTCTTTAAGGAATTTTTCTGTGCTTTTGTCCTTTCCTATTGGAGAAAATAAAAGACGGTGGCGACTCTTGCTTCCGCGACATTTCGCGAACCAGCTTTAAAACAGTCAGTTCCAGATCCACCGATCACAAAAAGCAAACAAACAATTTTGAAAACACAAATGAGCAAGTATCTAAGAGCCCATGGATAACCATGGATAGAAAGGGTGCTAACACCTTCCCTTTCTATAAATCTACCTCCCGAACCGAGAGCAATCTCTATAAGGAATGTTTCTGTGCTTTTGTCCTTTCCATTTGGAGAAAATAAAAGACGGTGGCGACTCTTGTTTCCGCGACATTTTGCGAACCAGCGTTAAACAGTCAGTTCCAGATCCACCGATCATAGAACTGGCGACTTTGCTGGGGAGACTTTATAAAGTGAGGTGTACCTTAGGATAGTTCATAACTGTGTTTTCAATTGTATTGACTTGTTTGCTTTAAATTGTGGGTTGCATGGGAGTTACATAGATCCTAACCCGGATCTGGGGATACCCTGTTTAGGTAGCATAAGCTGTGAGGGACCTGTCCAGCGTAGACCGACACGGGTGAAGCAGTGGCTACGTTGGTGTGGCACCTTGGTCTGTACCGATATCCCTTGTGTCGCAACAAGGAGAATATGGGTCTTCTGAGGAGTCATTAAACACCAACCGACCTTAGAACCTTAAATGACACAACTTGGCCATTAGAACAGTAGCAGTATGCTACGCCCATTGAGGCTAAACTCTCGTGATGGTTCTGGTTGCAAGAAAAGATTGTGATGCTGGAGTTATGACCGATTGAGGGTAGTCAATGATATTGGGATCCTCTAAGAACCCGGTTACTTTTGATAGGACAGGTATGAACCAACCAACTGAAAAAAGGTAATACCTAGACCTCATGTTGGCCTAAACTCTAAGGGCTTCTCTTGTGTGACTTGTGTGCTTTCGAACTTGACTACTTGCATGCTTGTTATCTGACATATAAGCTACTTGCAGGTTTTGTTTATAGTCCTTAATTGGGACTCATAACAGAGTGTACTGAGTTTCTTGCAGGTTTTGTTTATAGTCCTTAAGGGGGACTCATAACGGGGTTTACTTACATCACTCCATGCATACCATAACATCATACCATTGCATACATCCTAACCCATTTCAAGGATCTCAAGGGCTTGTGATGCAGGTCATGATGAACCAATTGTCCAGCCAGGGGAAAAAGGGGATTTATTTTCCTCTACACAAGGTTGTCAGGGGCTATGACCCACTTGATATGGTGAGCCTTGACCCTTGAAGAAGGGTCCTCAGCAACATGGAGTTCCTTCAATCAAGCTACAAATTCAAATGCTAACAATTTTCTTGTTTATCCCGCGAGGTCCTTGAAAACAGTACATGCATGTCATACACATCATTGCATAACAGGTACCCTTGTTGCAGGTCACTTACCTTTCTCGCTGTTCATTTCAGCAATGGCTTCCCAACAAGATAACCAGGACCTTCTTGCTCAAGAGACTCGGTTCGGGGAAATCCTCCTGAATCTATCCAAGGGGAAGGAGGAGTTGAGAGCACTTCTCATGGGGACTTTGGTCAGGAACAGTGATGAGGATGAACGGCTGAAACACCTGCAAGCTGAGATGGGTGCCATGAAAGCCCAGATGTTGGGGCAGGGGACTGCCATTCAAGGTTTAGCTCAAAGACAAGAAGAGCTCGGAGTTCTCATCAACCAACTGCTTCAGGGTAACCAACTGGGGCAAACGTCTAAGGATAAAGAGCCAGTCATCATTCAACCATCTTTGAGACAAGGAGATAAGGGGAGAGCTCCTCAAATGGCTCTAGTGTCACAAATTCAGCATCAACCTCACCAGCTTCAGCCAGACAAGCCCAGGAGGCAGTTCACCCAGCTCAACATGTCGCTGTTTCAAGCTTTACAACGCCTGTTGAGGTTGAATCTGATCACATTAAAGGCTCATCCCCGAAACCCCAACACAGCATCTCCTATTTATGATCCCAATAAAAGGTGTGCCTACCACTCTTCCAGTCCAGGACATGATACAAATGAGTGTTGGGCTCTCAAGAACAAGATCCAGGACCTAATTGATGAAGGAGCATTGGAGTTCACACAAGACGGCCAGGCTGAGTTTTTCTACCATCCCTCCAAGGCTCACCATTTGAAGTAGTAAGCCCTGAGATGAAAACACTTTTGTTCGTTAGGATTTTCAAGTTGTAAATTTTCTTTTGTTCAAACATTACTCATGTTAAACGTTGTTATTTCATTAAATGCATCGCATATGTCTGTTTTGAAGCAATATATTCGCATTCACTATATGCAAATTATTTTCATATTTTTCTGATGATCAACGCTCGATTAGTAATGCTAAGCCTCTTGAGGGAGGATGACAAAAACGATACCATAATATACAGTATGCTTTTGAACAGACCCCGCTGATGAGGTACAGGCATTGTTTCAATTCCTAAACACTGGAGTTATAAGGAAGATAATCCCTCGTCAACCCCTCTGAGCCAAAGAAGTAGGAGTTTTTCTTTTCGAAATTTAAAACCCTTAATCATAACCTGGGGCAGGGTAGTTCTCTCAGTTGATCCAAGTGCATAACAAATGGCACCAAAGAGGTCCTTACAAAACAAAGAAAGACAGTGATGGTTCCAAATGATCATAAAGACAGGCAGTCATTACTTCTCAAAATAAAAGCCCAATAAGTCAAAACCTATGAAGGAGACTTACAAAACTGGGGCATCCCGCTGACTGTAATTCCAAAAAGGAAACAGCTCAGGCAAAAAACAGGGATAACAAAATCAAGAAAAAAAAGAGGTCACACAAACCCTCAATAACAAAAAGGAATGACTGCCTTTTCAAAATAAACTATCAACATCCGAACCGAAACGGGAATATCAGGACAAAAACTCAAATAAGGTCTAACGCACGATCAGCTGAGTTTAGGATTGAAGAACATCACGAAGAGCGGGTGGGTACAAATAAAATTTGAGCCTTTATCCTTTGTTTCTTAAACCGTGAACCAGGCCACGCTACAACCCTTAAAAGTCCTGGCTGAAGCATGGGTTAGTTCGAAAGCATACTGTTACGAAAGGTATCCTGACTCCTTAAGGCTTACGGTAAATACGGAGTTGACATCAAGTTTTACAAACATTCACTTGTTTTATGAAAAAGAATGCATTTTCAAAATCTTCAAGACAGACATAAGCTTTGCATTTTTGATATAACATTGTTTCATATGACTATTTGTTTGAACAGCAGGGAAATTCGCACGATGAATACCTAGCGAACAAAAGCACTTCCAATCAAGGGGCAGGCATGATCAGTGTCCGTCATCTGAGGCAGTCCGGTCAAGATTCGGAGAATCTCTCAAAGGTCAAACAGCCAGGGGCAAATCTCCGCCTGAGTCACTTGGGGCATCCCAACAACGAATCTTGCATGATCAAACATCTTCTGGTGGCATGGCAAAACACTTCTAACAGGGGCAACTCCCTACATTCCAAGAGCGTGGACATAGTCGAAAAAAATACTACGCACAATCAAAGACCCGCTAGGTTGACATACCTAGGCAAAATAAGGGCTTCCCGGTGAACCAAAAGGGTTCGGGCAAAATAAGGGATGAAAATGAAAAAAAAATCTGTACACCCGGCAAGTCGAAAACCTGAAAAGGCGGCTTGGGCAGAAATGGGTATCCCGGTGGACTGAAAACCCGAAAGAGCGGTCCAGGAAAAAGTTAGGGATCAAAGTGTACGACTATGTTCTGTCATCTTGTCACCTGCCTACCAGAAGAAGGTTTGCCCATCAACAACTATCAGCACCTCACAGGTCTTCCTCTCCCACCTCAGAAACAGGGGCAATGATGAGTCGTCCAAACGATCTAATTGCTCTATCCACCAAGGTACCAAGGTAAGTTCAGCTGAAGAATAACCAATACATCCTAATTCCCCAGAGAGTGAGTCAGCAAATCAATATACTCTCCCCAAGCAGAGTTATACAATCAGCCTTAAGGAAGTTGGGTATTCCCCGCAGATCTCAATATTCCCCAGCAATATACATGCATTCTTAACAAGCATCCCCGACAGTCTTGGTCTAAAGATTGTTCCCCGGCGGTATATCAAACATTCAATGGAGTCACTTCCCCAATATAATTCCAATTTTCCCCAGGAGAGTCCAATCCAGTTTCCCCAGGAAAGTTGGGATCCATCTCCCCAAGCAGTAAGCTTATCCCCAGTAGATTCTGGAAGCTTATCCCCGTAGAGCACGAACGCATCTCCCGGCTTTATTCAAAGAGTTATTTCCCTACCAGGATATAACTGGGTTATCCTCAGCCAAAAGCCACGGAAATATCGTCCTCGACGCAGTCTTCTTATCCCCAGCGAAGTCTATTAACACTTCCAACATAACAATGGTACCCCCAGTGAAGTTACCATCAGCATTCCAGCAAAGTACCTCTCTCCCCACAGAGTATTGCTCCCCAGCAAGGTATCTAGAATAATTTTCTCCCGTAGAGTAATCCATTCGCCAAGTTTATTCCCCAACGGATTTATCTTCTCCTACCGGTATTCTTGTAGCTATCACTCCCCAATGGAAACAGAAGCTCTACATCAGCCCAGGATTTAACTTCCCGGCACCCGTCAAGGATTCATTTTCCTAGACAAAAACATACGTTCATAAACATCACATTTCCATACATTATAGCATGCATATATGCATCATATCTTACAAATCTCATTTATGTTGAGAACATCATTGCTTGATCCATATCATGCATTGCATATGACTGACCTTTACCTTTCAGGAAAGATCCAGTTAAGTTCTCAGCTATTTCCAAGACTTTAGTCTGGTTCAGTTAAATCGACCCCAAGATTTTCCTGATTCTTATCCAGTCAAAGGCCTTCTCTGGTTCAGTCAGATCGACCCTAAGATCTCCCTGATTCTTATCCAGTTTAAGATATTCCAAGACCTTGTCTGGTTCAGTTAAATCGACCCTAAGATTTTCCTGATTCTTATCCAGTCAAAGGCCTTCTCTGGTTCAGTCAGATCGACCCTAAGATCTCCCTGTTTCTTATCCAGTTGAAGATTCCAAGACCTAGTCTGGTTCAGTTAAATCGACCCTAAGATTTTCCTGTTTCTTATCCAGTCAAAGGCCTTCTCTGGTTCAGTCAGATCGACCCTAAGATCTCCCTGTTTCTTATCCAGTTGAAGATTCCAAGACCTTGCTTGGTTCAGTTAAGTCGACCCTAATATTTTTCTTGATTCTTATCCAATCAAAGGCCTTCTCTAGTCCAGTTAAATCAATCCCTAAAAGATTTTCCTGATGAAGACTCAGTAGAAGACATCCAAGATTCTCTCAGCGTTACTGTTGAGGTTGAAGTCGCCCAAGATTCTCTCAGCGTTACTGTTAAGGTTGAAGTCGCCCATGATTCTCTCATCGTTACTGTTGAGGTTGAAGTCGCCCATGATTCTCTCATCGTTACTGTTGAGGTGGAAGTCGCCCAAGATTCTCTCAGCGTTACTGTTGAGGTTGAAGTCGCCCAAGATTCTCTCAGCGTCCCTGTTGAGGTAGTAATCGCCCAAGATTCTCTCAGCGTTCCTGTTGAGGTAGTAATCGCCCCAGATTCTCTCAGCGTTCCTGTTGAGGTAGTAATCGTCCAAGGTTCACTCAGCGTTCCTGCTGAGGTAGTAATCGTCCAAGGTTCTCTCACCGTCCCGTTGAGGTAGTAACCATCCCTGGTTCATTCATCACCTTTTTGAAGCTCCAGATTCAATTCCTGTAACCAGTCAGGGCACATCTATACAAAGAGTTTGAAGACCAGCTCATGTAACAGGCCAGGTACTCATTTTCTTTTTCAGGTACGCGAACTCTCGCTAAGGAAACTCTTACGCGATCGACACCCAGATGGCATCCATAAGCCAATCCACTCATCCATCATATCCTAGCATGGCATCTATAAGCCCATCATCCTATCCATCAGTCTCCAAATGGCATCTATAAGCCCATTCCCACCACCACCCTACTATGTGAGCGCAAATTTCTGGGCACTCTAGTGTTCAATCATCTTCCACCTTCGGATTACGAAAGGCACGTCAGCCAATCTGCATCCTCAGGTTTAAGAAGATTGAACAGGGGCAACTGTTGTACCCCAAAATTTGCCCTCCCATATTCTTCAAGAATTTGCAAAGAACATGCTTCAAAATCTCCACAAGGGTTGCACAGTTCAAGGGCCTCCTAACAGTCAAAAACTAGGGTTTTGATTCTGACAAAGAGATTGAAGTTTCCAAGGGTCCAATCAAGTCCCATTTGCCTACAAACATGGTCAAGCATCCATATGTTAAGTTTCAAGACTCACAACACAAAATTGCACAGTCAAAAACCCTAATTGCTCAACAGTCAACTGTAGGGGCAAAATGGTCATTTGACAGTCAAGAGTCCAAATTTTTGGTCAACATCTTATTTTGAAGCCACAAACATCATTTGATCAATTCTTGATCATGATTCTCAAGGCATGGCTCTAAAAGTCTCAAGATGCAAAAGTTTCCATATTTGGACAGTTGAAAAAGTCAACTGTAACTTGACCAAGGCATAACTTCCACATGGTTTATCAGAAAAATTCCATCCAAAGCTCATTTTGAAGAGAAAGACATTTTCTACAACTCCTCTTCACACTTCAAGTCCAAGAAATGCTCTCACAAAAAGTTATCAATTTCAACATTATAGGTCATTTTCAAAAGTCAACAAAAAGGGACTTTAAGTCAAAGCCATAACTTGAGATTGGTAAATCAAAATGACATGGGACCAAAGGCATTGGTTAGAGGACTTCAAGACCTTTCCAAAATGTCCAAGAACATGATCAAAGCTTAAAAATTGAGCAAGATATGCCTTGTGGAAGTTGGGAAATTTTTGGGAATTTTGAAAAGTCAACTTTGCTTCAAATGCCTCAAAATTGCTAATGGGCCACATTTTCTTCCAAGAATCCTTATCCAAAGGCTATGCACGACCATTTGGCCCAAAGGGGAATTATTTCATCATTTTTTATTATTTATTTGAATTTTTAATCACTATTAATTCATTTAATGAAATAAAATATGACAAAAATAGAAAACCATGTTTTTTAATCCTTTTTTGCAGCATATTCTCTCCATAAAACCTCAAGATTTCGTGCACCCCCAATTTGGAAAGATTTGGCAATGATTGGTATCAAAAACACATGGAAAAGATTTGAAAGGATTCATTAAAAATCAAATATTTGATTCATCAAAACATGGATCTTTTGGCATGAATTCTTACCCTAATCCATTGGCATACTTAAGCTGATCACAACCCTAGTGCACACAACCTGGAAGCTGCGCCTAAAAACTCATACACACTTTGCAATTTTTTTGTGAAAAAGTCAAAACTGAAAACTGCATTAGAGGATAATTCAAAGCGAAATAAGGATTCCAATAGCTTGCCAAGGCATCAAGGAAGCTTTCTGCATTATTTTCCAGTCCCCACGCATCAAGAAGTGGTATAACAAAGTCAAAATTTCTCATACTTTATGCATAATCGTATCTGAATTTCTGAACATTTTTCATACACTTTGATTGTTGTTTTATACTAACACGGACCTTCTGAGTCTATTGATATTGTTTAATTGAGTTTTCATAGCCTATATGCAAAGTTACCATTGGAGCTTATTAGGTTTTCAAAGCTGTAAAATTAGGGCTTTGCGTTTGGGGAAAAATTGGCCAACAAGACCTGGACCACTGAACTCACGACCTTCATACAAACACAACCACCATGTCGCGCTCAATTTATGAGCAACCATGGCGTAATCGCTATTTTTCGCAGGGCATATTTAGTGGGGGTTTAAAACCCCCACTATCTCTTTTCTGATTACAGGTACAAGGAGGAAGAAGCTGGCGTGTCCTATCATGGTTGGACCATTCAAGTTTCAGCGCGCTTTTTGTATTAATATCATTAGCGTGGTTTGTTTTATATATTATTTATTTCCTATCATAATAACAAAGAAAGCAAATGGCACAATTGGTAGCTGCGTTGTCACACAAGCATTGGGACCTGGGTTCGATTCCCAGGTCCCCCATATGTCTTTCTATTTTTTCTTGCAATGTGATTAGGTACTCCACAAGTCTAGACGTCCACCAAACACCCAGCGCTGAAGCTTGCCAAGTGTCCTGGAAGATGCATCTGAAGGTCAGAATGAGAGGTCCAGGGAACACCCCAGTCAACGCATATGCACGTGGCCAGAAAAGTCAAAAGAGGCCTCCAATAAATGGGCCAGATTGCTGGCAATTTACCTCCTAAATTGGGGTCAACACCCCCCATTGGTTTGCATTTCATTTTTCATTCTTTTTATTTTTTTCTATTTGTTTTATTTAGTTTTATTTCAATTCTTTAAATTAATTTTTCATAACATAAAAATACCAAAAAATCAGAAACTATAAAAATAAAAAATATATTTTATTATTTAATTCACTAATGTTTTATTTTGTAAATAAATTTAACAATTAATTTAGTTTTAATTCTAGATTTAATTTTAATGTTTTTTTATAAACTAAAAAATGTAGAATTAGGGTTTTAAATACTTTCATCTTTTTTTTCTTTTCTTTTACCATTATTAATAATTATTTATTTATTTTTGTAAATAAATTTGCTATTAAATAATTAGGTTAAAACTAGGTTAAATTTAAACATTTTTTTAATAAATTAAAAATAGTTTAGGATTAGGGTTTTAATCTCATTTAATTTTCTTACTAAATTCCATAAATACAAAAAACTCAAAAATAATTTCCTTTTCTCATTTAACTTAATTAATTTCATTAATTCTAATTTAATTTCCTTAAAAGGGTCCAACGCCCTCGCATTCCCGACTTTACTTCTTCTCGCATTTTATTTTTATTTCTTTTTTTTGTGAATATAATGTAATTGCCCCAAAGCCGTGTAATAGATTAATTAGACATTTATCTTTCCGCATTATTTTTTTATTCAAATCGGGTCTTGGATTAATTTGGCGATGTAGACCCGCGCCTTTGTAATAGCGTAGGACTTTTAATTCCGCATCTTTTAATTGTTAATAACTTGCATGAAAGAATGAATGCCAAAAATAAAAACAACGCGTAGATCACCAATGCATGAACAAGACAAAAATATCTGAAAACGACACACAAATCACACACCACCCCTAGGGTACGTCTCATTGTTGCCTTGCCCCTCGAAAAGTGGTCGTCGAGTAGAGGATGTTTTAGTGAGTCCTCATGTCCATGAACATGGCATGAGGGTAGCTTCTAAGGTGTCTTCTTATTGCTCTGGTGACCACAATGTTCCGAACCCTCGAATTGACCCGAATATCTCCAACGGTGGTGCTACCTACCTCTCAATGGTGGGATGGCACTACTTTAAGGACATTTACACAGACGAATTCCTTAGGGTAGGTAGCCGACTCATAGATACTTGCTCTAATTCAAAACAAATCAAAAATACTTTTCACACCGACACCTTTCAAAAAGCTTTCAAAAGCAATTTTTCAAACACTCTTGAGGACTGATACAAGAGTCGAACTGAAATTTTCAAAGAAACTTTTTTTTTAAAACCCACAGTTGAAAAGCAAACAAACAATTTTGAAAACACAAATGAGCAAGTATCTAAGAGCCCATGGATAACCATGGATAGAAAGGGTGATAACACCTTCCCTTTCAATAAATCTACCTCCCGAACCGAGAGCAATCTCTATAAGGAATTTTTCTGTGCTTTTGTCCTTTCCATTTGGAGAAAATAAAAGACGGTGGCGACTCTTGTTTCCGCGACATTTCGCGAACCAGCGTTAAACAGTCAGTTCCAGATCCACCGATCACACATTATTTTGAATATCGTTGTTTGCATATGGCTAATTGTTTGACAGCGGAGAAATTCACACGACGAATGTCCAGCTAACGAAAGCTCTCTCAGTGAACAAAATCACTTCATATGGGATGACACTTCCAATGACAGATCTCCTATAAACAAGGGGCATGACATGTCACTGTCTAACTCGCCTAGGGGCAGTCAAGTCAATATTCCAAGAAATCTCTCAAGAAATGCTGAATAACCAGGGGCAGGTCTGTATCTGAATCACTTGGGGAATTGAACGTGAATTCCAATAAAGGGTTGCGTACGGTCAGGCAATCATTTCCTGGAAATACTATAAACACTTGCTACTAGGGGCAGTGACAAATCCCCCACAAAGTCCTTTTCACAAGGTGATCCCCAACCAAAATTTCAATCTCTGAAAACTTCTCCACAACTGAGTTGATTTCAAGAACCCTCGAGGAGTTCTGCCAAAAGAAAGCACCTCTCCAACAGATCGGCGACATGGTTTATTTTCCCAACAAACTGCAAGATTCCCCAACTTGAATTTGCCTCCCAGACTATCACAAATCAAGGTACCACGACTCCTCTTCCCTGGTAGACTTTCCTACAATCCCCGGTAAGCTGCTACAAAACCTGAAAGACAACCAAATAACAGTTAACTCCTTTATCCCCAACAAGTTATTAGCTTCCTTTCTCTTCCATCAAGAGATAACTCTCCAGTAGAGCAACCAACAACTAAGACTCCTAAACTTTTTTCCCCAAAGCGGAAATCAACACTCTCCACAGAGTTTTCTTCTCAAGCAAAATCAACATCCCTCAGCGGATTTCACCTCAAATAACAAAAACAGGAATCCCCAGTGGAAACGTTCCAAACAAGGTTTGAAGATGGGCATACTCTTCATCCCCAACGGTCATCCGGGATTCAGCCTCCCAAAACTCCCCAACATTTGTCAAGGATTTATTTTCCAAGACAAAAATACATTCCAATAACATTTCGCATTTCATGCATCATATTACATACATGACAAGTGCATACGACACAATCTCATTTATTTTGAGAACATCATTGCACCATGCATTTCATACATCATGGAATTGCATGCAGCTAACTCTTTACCTTTTCAGGAAAGATCAAATCAACAGATGGCTATCATCAACGATCTTCAAAAGGTCAGAGATTAATACCTGAAACCAGACAGGACAACTATCTCAAATGACCAACTTTTTCAAGTTCCAGATTAATACCTGTAACTAGCCAGGAAAACTATTTGTGGACGACTGATTATAGATTAACACCTGTAACAAGCCAGGAAAACTATCTACATGAAGAGATTGAAGATTAACACTTGTAACAAGCCAGGAAAACTATCTTTCTTTCTCAGGTCAGAGATTAATACTTGAAACCAGACAGGACAACTATCTACTCGACCAGCTGAAGCAACCCTACCCAGGTTCCTTCTCATTTCCAGATGCAGTTTTACACGAACTCATCATGAAGCAATCCTACAAGACTCCTTCTCATTCAGCTTTTTGATACAGTTCAGGTATGCTCCAGATACGGATGTCATTCAGATACTCATTCAGATTCAACTTTCTGATACAGTTTAGATACGCTCCAGATACGGATGCCATTCTGATACTCATTCAGACTCAGCTTTCAGATACAATTCAGATACGGATGCCATTCTGATACTCATTCAGATTTAGCTTTCAGATATAGTTCAACTATGCTCCAGATACGAATGCCATTTTGATACTTATTTAGTTTCATCTTTCAGATACAGTTCAGATACGCTCTAGATACGGGTGCCATTCTGATGCTCATTCAGCACATTTCTCAAATACAGTCCAGATATGATCCAGATACTGATGTTATTATGACGCTCATTTAGTACATCTTTCAGATATGAGTCAGATACAATCCATTTATGGATATTTTTCTGATACTCATCCAACTACATCTACTATTTCAGTATAAATCAATCAAATATTTATTCTGATACTGCTTCAAATTTTTGCCACCAATCACTTTTGGATGGCATCTGTAAGCCCATCTCCCACAACTCTTCATAATCTCTCCAAATGGCATCTTTAAGCTTATTCCCTGCACAATCAACCACCACATCATCGAGTGCAAATTTCTGGGCACTCTAGTGTTCAATCATCTTCCACCTTCAAGTCATGAATGACAGGTTCGCCAATCTAACTCTTCAGGTTTAAGAAGATTGAACAGTGGCAGCTGTTGTACCCCAAAATTTTCCCTCTCATTTATTAAGGGATCATCCTGGACCCTCAAGATTGCTTCTGTCAAGTTTCAAGTCTCGAATTACAATTTTCCAAGAAAGTCATTCACAAGGGCAAAATGGTCAAATGTACACTGAAAAGTCAAACTTAAACTTTTTGATCAAAATCAAGTTTCAAAAATCATATTTCATCAAGACATGAAGTTGGTTCATCAAGAAATCAAAATTCAAAGATTACTTTGAAAAGTCAAATTTCTAAACACTTAGAAAATTTTCTAAGTGTTAAGAAAATATGATAATTTCATAACTTTGGGCCAGATTTTCATCATGATGCAAGATGATTCAATCAGAACTTCTGACATGGAAGTTATAGATCTCAATAAGATCTAAAACATTACAGAATATAACTTCTTATAGAAAAGTTGGGATTTCAAGTTATAAATCCATGAAGACATCCTTGAAGCTAACACTTAGTAAATTCTGAGCATTTTTAAGTCAGAATTTGGACAGAACTTCTGGGACAGTTTTCACACAAGTACAATTAAAATTTGCAAAAGTGATTCAGAATATGAACCTTCGATCAGAACATATAGAAGCTCTACTCTTCGATCAGAATATAACCCTTCGATCAAAACATGACCCTTCGATCAGAACATATAAAAGCTCTACTCTTTGATTAGAACATGACCCTTCGATCAGAACATGACCCTTCAATCAGAACATAACCCTTCGATCAGAACATATAAAAGCTCTACTCTTTGATTAGAACATCACTAAGCCCCAAAACCTCATTTTGAACAGTCTGATGTACTGCTATGACACAATCCTGCATCCAGCTGCCACAACACTCCAAAATTGTTGTTGACCCAGTCCACACCTGCATTTTCTCAAACCTCATATTTGCACAAAATTAGCACATAAAAGCTGTATTTAAAAAACAATGAAACAATATGCCAAAACGGTTCAAATCACATTTGGTTTTCCCCCCAAAACCACAACACACTCATCTATAAATAAATTGTTCCACCACATATCTAGGGGGCTGGCTTTTGAGGAGAGAGTTATTGAATACAAAAAGAGAGAGAAGAAAACACTCAAACGCTCTTAAACCCAAAATTCTCAAAAAAACAATACTCTTGTTCTTCCCTTCGAATCAAAGAACATAACATTTATGTTCTGTTTCTTACTAACCCCAGAACATTCGAAGGCAGCAGCTCGAGTCCCAAACACACACTTCAAATTCAAGGTAAGTCATCCTGACTTTGAACTTTTCATTCAGAACATCATTAAAAATGTAGATATCATAGTGTTGAGACTGTACATATCATTGTCTAAGTAGAAAAATTATGGATCAGAACTTCTTGAAGAAAACTAGGCTCAGAATTAGGACTAGAACTTCTAGGTTTTTCTCACTGTTGTAACACAACACACAGAACTTCTAGGTCTTTCTCATTGTTGTAACATAGCACACAGAACTTCTAGGTCTTTCTCACTGTTTTAATAGCACACAGAACTTCTAGGTCTTTCTCACTGTTGTAACACAGCACACAACTTCTAGGTCTTTCTCACTGTTGTAACACAACACACAGAACTTCTAGGTCTTTCTCACTGTTGTAACATAGCACACAGAACTTCTAGGTCTTTCTTAATATTTTAACACCATACATAACTTCTAGTTATTTCTCACTATTGTAACACAACATACAGAGTTTCTAGGTCTTTCTCACTGTTGTAAAACATCACATAGAACTTCTAGGTCTTTCTCACTGTTGTAACACAACACACAAAACTTCTAGGTCTTTCTCACTGTTGTAACACAGCACACAAAACTTCTAGGCTTTCCTCATTGTTTTAACACCCAGGACATTAGTGCACAGCAACCCAAAACCACATCAAACTCACCTATAAATAAGTTGCTCCATCACACTTTCAAGGGGCTGGCTTTTGGAAAGAGAGAATTATCAAAGAGAGAAAAGAAAACAGTAAAATGTTCGTGAACCCTAAATTCCTAAACAAAACCAAAACCTTTGTTCTTACCTTTGAATCAAAGATCGTAGTATTTTCTGCTCTGTTGTTCTTGTTGACTCCAGAACATCTGAAGACAGCAGCTCAAGCCCCAAACACACGTTCCAGATTCAAGGTAAGTCTTTCTGACTTTGAATCTTTTCATTTAGAACATAATTGAATATGTAAATATCATAGTATTGATGTTGTCCATATCATTGTGTAAGTAAAAAACTATGGATCGGGACTGCTTGAATAAAGCTAGGCTCATAATTAGGATTAGAACTTCTATGAACTGTTGTGCTTTTATCTTTCTGATTTGCTGATGAGAACTGATTAGGTTGTAGATGTTCTGACTAATGTAACACAGAATTTCTGGGTTTTCTTTCCCACTGTTTTAGCACAACACAAAACTTCTGAGTTCTCCTCACTATTTTTAACACGCACGGAACTTCTAACTTTTTGCTCACTTTTTAACACGCACAGAACTTCTGATTTTCACTCACTATTTAACACAAACAAAGAGCTTTTGACTTTTTGCTCACTTTTTAACACAAACATAGAACTTCTGACTCTTTGCTCACTGTTTAGCACAACACAAAACTTCTGATTCTTTCCCACTGTCTAAACACAACCCAGAATTTCTATTTTTGCCCTCTAACGTTTCTTTTAGGATTCCAACGGCATCAACCCATAACTTCTGATCACCTCTAACGTTTATTTCTGAACTACAACACACATCATCAGAACTTCTGATCCCCTTTATTTTGCTTTCAGCAACATGCTGATCCTATTTCTCATTATTTTCCCTTTTTCTCTTTTATTCTTATTAATTTTAGCATTAGTACTATTTTTACTAACATGCAAAACATCAAAATATTTTCTTTTATCAACTAGTTATTTTCCCTTTAATTTGTTAAGACAAAAAACCATTTTAAAAAAAATCCTTTTCGTTTCTTATATTAGACAATTAAATATGGTTGTAATAAATAATTAGGATTTAAAATTCTTGCAAACCCTCATTTATAAATTTGTACTCCCATCCCTAAATGATGTAATAGCGTAGGAATTTACATTTCCGCAATTTATCGCTTTCAAATATAAATGCTAGTAATTAGGGTGTCTATGGCAAGACATGAAATCAACAAATAGACAATCCTAATCAAGACTAAATGCATATAAATCAAACACACCATTCACACTTGCACCCTTAGGGTAATCCCGCTTTATTGCCTTTCAGAAAATAGTCATGTCCCTCGAACATGGGGGTTTTAGCAAAGACCCTCGATAAAAGATCGTAGTCCCTCGATGATCCTCAATGTTGCCTTCGTTAAATGATCTAGTCCCTAAACTACATTGCTAAAACGTCTCATAAGTTGCCTTCAATGACTATACAAAACGTCCTGTGCCCGTCCCTTCACATCCAACAATGGGGTTTCTTACCAAAACAATGGTAAGATAACAACATCTAAAGGAGGAGGAAAAGAACGTTTAAGACCTTTTGAGTAGGTAGGTTACTCCTAGTTGCTCGCTTTCTCATAACAAAATATTTTATACACCGAACACTTCACTTTGAAACATTTTTCAAAAGATAAAACACTTTATACGCGTTCTTATAGAGACAAGAACCATTACAAAGACATTCTTTTCAAAATACTTTCAAAATCTACATCGCAAACACATTTTCAAACAAAAATCAAGTGATCTAGAAGGTAACTAAGAGCTCGTAGATAACTACGGATTAAAATGGTGCTAACACCTTGCCTTTTCATAACCTACCCCCCGAACTCAAGAAAATATCTCAAAAGGTCTTTCTTGTTCTTTTCAGCCTTTCCTTTTGGATAAAAGAAAAGTCGGTGGCGACTCTTGCTAACTGAAATAATTGCAATCAAACGTAAAACGCCCAAGTCAGTTCTTCCACCGTATTACACTATATATGATGATGGACCTTTGGGATTCGAAAGGGATCCAGTGGCCCCAAGCGCAAAAATGTTTGTACAAGATCCTCCTAAAGAAGTTAATCTAGGAGAAGGAACTGAAAAAAGACCCACTTATATCAGCGCAAAGATAGATCCAGAGGTAAGGAACAAAGCGATCCAGATGTTGAAATAGTATAAAAATTGTTTTGCTTGGGACTACGATGAAATTCCTGGTTTAAGAAAAGATTTGGTCGAACTGAAACTGCCTATAAAGGATGGCAAGAATCCCATTAAGAAGACTCCCAGAAGGTTCGCACCAGAGATACTATCAAAAATAAAGGAGGAAGTCGAAAGACTCCTTCGATGCAACTTCATCAGAGCAACCAGGTATGTAGAATGGATTACAAATATTGTTCCTGTTATTAAAAAGAATGGATCCCTTAGGGTTTGCATAGACTTTTGTGATTTAAATGCTGCAATCCCCAAGGATGAATATCTAATGCCTATAGTAGAAATGTTAATTGATTCTGCAGCAGGCTTTGAATACTTGAGTATGCTTGACAGATATTCAGGATATAACCAAATTTTCATTGCCAATGAAGATGTGCCCAAAACAACCTTTCGATGCTTTGGAGCATTAGGCACCTATGAATGGATAGTGATTCCTTTTGGACTAAAAAACGCTGGGGCAACTTACCAAAGGGCAATGAATTCCATCTTTCATGATTTCATAGAGAGATTTATGCAGGTTTATATTGATGACACTATCATCAAATCTGTGTCCCGTGAATTCCATTTAGATCATCTTCGACGGTTATTCGAAAGAATGAGGAAACACGGTTTGAAGATGAATCCCCTCAAATGTGCTTTCGTTGTGCATGCAGGTGATTTCCTGGGATTTGTAGTCCACAAGAAAGGGATATAGATAAATAAGAATAAAAAAAAGGCAATTATGGAAGCGAAAACACCATCATCCAAAAAGGAGTTGCAATAAATTCTAGGAAAAATAAACTTCTTAAGAATATTTATTTCTAATATGAGTGATCGAACTCAAGCCTTCTCCCCTCTCTTACGCGAAGAAGAACATCAACGACCATTTGATAATATCAAGCAATATTTGATGCATCCTCTTATCCTCACACCTCCTTGTGGAAAGAAGCCCATGAGGCTATATATATCAGCCTCAGAATTTACTATAGGAAGCATGTTAGCCCAATAAGATGATAATGGTGTCAAAAGAGCCATTTATTACTTAAGTAGGGTGCTAAAGAACGCTGAGACTAGATACAATGTAATAGAAAACTTGTGCCTTTGTTTGTATTTCTCTTGTACCAAATTGAAATATTATATAAAAATTGTTGATGTTTATGTTTCATCATATTTTGATCTTATTAAACACATGCTATCAAAGCCAATCATGCACAGTCGAATTGGCAAATGGCCTTTAGCCCTCACTGAGTATTCCTTATCCTTCTTGCCTTTAAGAGCAATGAAGGGTCAAGTGGTCTCAGACTTTATTGTGGACCATGCAATGATCGAAAACCCTCAACACTTTGTTGAGTTGAAACCTTGGAAACTATTTTTCGATGGTTTTACTCATAAAGAAGGTAGTGGAGTTGGAATCTTGATTATTTCTCCTGAAGGAATTCCAACAAGACTCAAGTAAAAGATCAAAGGCCCTATTTGTTCTAACAATGAGGCATAATACAAAGTGTTAATTGTTGGACTCGAAGTCTTGTTGGAATTGGGGGCAACAAGAGTCAAAATCAAAGGAGACTCTGAATTAGTGATCAACCAAATAACAAAGAAATATAAATGTATAAAAGAAAATTTGATCATCTACTTTGTTATTGCCAATAGATTACTCAAAAGTTTCGAGTATGTGTGTATTAAACATATTCCCAGGTTTAAAAATCAGGAAGCAAATGACTTGGCACATATAGCTTCAGGATATAAAGCAACAATAAAGAGTTTAGAAGATCTTATTGAAGTAAGAGGGAAAGCAATGGCTGCCAAGTTATCCCCATCTGATTTGGAGAATTCAAAATTAGGATACGCTAACAAAGAAGAATTTGAAGTATTAGCTATTAATGCTCTGACATATATAGATTGGTGTAGTCCAATCATAAATTATCTCAAAGATCCTTCGATAGATGCAGAAAGGAAGATCAAGTATAGAGGGTTATCCTATATCCTGATGGCAAACGAATTGTACAAGAAAACCCCAGAAGTTGTCTTGCTTAAATGTTTGGGAGAAAGTTAAGCATACTTAACTTTGTCTGGTGTGCACAGTGGGGCATGTGGAGCGCATCAAGTAGGTCATAAAATGAAATGGTTGTTATTTCGATACGGAATGTATTCGCCAACAATGCTCAAAGATTGCATAGAGTTTGCCAAGGGATGCCAGGAATGTCAAATACATGCAGGTATTCAACATGCCCCTGCAAGCGAACTTCACTCTATTATCAAACCATGTCCTTTTAGGGGTTGGGCGTTAGACCTAATTGGGGAAATTTATAATGCTTCATCCAAAGGTCAACGATACATCTTGGTAGGAATATACTATTTTAGAAAATGGGTCGAAGCAATATCTTTGGCAAATGTAGATCAAGAGGTTATTATCGAATTCTTTTAAAGGCATATAATTTATAGGTTTGGAATCCCAGAGAGTGTTACAACAGACCAAGGATCAGTGTTCACTGGTCAAAAAATGCAAGAGTGTGCTAAGGAAATGGGTTTCAAATTGTTGACCTCAACACCATACTATGCTCAAGAAAATGGTCAAGTAGAGGTAGCCAACAAGGTGATAATTGTTCTAATAAAGAAACATGTGGGGAGAAAGCCAAAAAATTGGCATAAAAATTTAGACCAAGCTCTATGGGCTTGTCGAATGTCTCCTAAGGAAGCAACTAACACTACACCATATCAACTCACATTTGGACATGATTCAGTTTTGTCAGTCGAAATTCACTTGCAGTTAGTAAGAATTCAAAGGCAAGGAGAAATTTCTTCTGAGCATTATTGAGAAATGATGATGAATGAATAGTGGATCTGGATGAAAAAAGGATGCATGTGTTGGAAACTTTGAGAAGACAAAAATAAAGAATAACTAGAGCATATAACAAAAGAGTTAAAGGTAAAACGTTCATAACCAATGATTTAGTATGGAAAGTAATTTTGCCTATGGATCAAAATAATAAGTCATTAGGTGAATGTTCTCCATATTGAGAAGGACCTTTTTGAATCTTACGAGCATTCTCAAATAACGCTTACGAGATCGAAGAGCTAGCAGAGGATCGAAGGAGCCTAAAAGTAAACGGTAAATACTTAAAGAAATATAGGCAATGTCTTTAAGAAGTTATAATCTTAACAGAATAATTTGAAATGCTTTATCTTGAGCCAAATAGTATCAATACAAATAAGGTTGCTGAAATAGCTGTTGTTAGGGGTTACAAACTGTAAACAAAGCACAATAGAAAACAAGTTCAATATTACATGATAAATCAAAATGATAGTTGTCTCTTTAGCCTATCATATTTGATTTTGTCCATATTCAGCTTGTAGTAACAACAGATTTGAGACTCTCGAGAGTGGTAATTTCGTTCTTCATGGAAGTGGCTTTCTCAACATGATCCACACTCTTTGTCGCCAACTCTTCGATTCTAGCCCTGTCCATCCCTTTGATGGAAGCTTTCTTGGTTTTGGCCTTAGAGATTTTTTGTTTTAACTCCTCAATTTGAGCCTCCCAAAGAGAAATTGATTTGGTATGTGCATCATATTCTGCTTTCACTGCCTGATACGAAGCCTCCAACTGCTCAACTTCCTGCAAAGTCTTAAGAGCATTATCAAATTCATCTGCTTGAGTTTGCTGCTTCATTTGGATATTTGATACGATACCTCTTTCCCTACTATGCTCAGCACTAATTTGGTCAATCAGATGTTGAGTATCAATTAGAGTCTCACCTATATTCGAAGGGCAGGCTGTGATGTTGAGTTGGCCTATCAATTTCTTCATTCGATGGCAAGCAGTGATGTCTTTCTTCAATACGTCAAACAAATCAACTTCAAAAACAAATGCTTTCACCTGGTGAAGGAGTTCATCATAAGAGGCCTCATTGGTATCTCTACTGGAATGGGTGGAAATATTAGATTGGCCCTTTTCAGAAGAAGATCCTCTCTTTTCCATCATCATCCTCACGTATCCCAAAGGATTATTCTTCTTCAAAGTTTCTTCTCTTCTTCGGTGAGAGGCATTTGAGGTTGAGTTGAAGTAGTTTGAGTGTGTGGATGAGCAGAAGTTTGTACTTCAATGAAAATAGGAATTGTCTCCTGATTGCTTCTATTTTCTTGATCTTTGATCTTCTCCACTTCACCTTCGTATTCGTTGGAAAAATTATGGGTAACATCTTGTGAAAAATGTTCCTTATCATCAAGAAAGTCTTCAGAGAATTTGGCCCTTTTTTGGAGAAGAATCACTAGGGCTATCTTCGATTGGACCTTGTTTCCTCTTGCCAGTCCTTTGAGATTCCTTTAAGATGTTGTCATCAGGAGAGGAAAATACTTCTTCGCTTTGAACGTTTCCAGTTTCGAGTTGTGGAGCAGCAGTGGAAGAACCTTGGTTGAGTGCCACTCCACTAGGTTTGAGTTGAGGCAGAACATAACCAATTTGAGTTGGGATTTCAAAATGTGCAAGAGAATCTGGGGCAGTTGTTTGCTTATTCTGCAGATAAATATAGTTAGTTCGAATAATAAAATATTCGAAAGAAAAGCATGTGGATCTCAATCTTACCTTTGGATCATCATCATTGGAAGCATTGCTTCTAATATGCTCCGGAGCAACTTGAATGATAGGTTGAGTTTGATTTTCTTTTTGGATTAAGGGCAAGGTTATTGCTTCAGGATCTTGTTGATTGTATTGTTTGGGACTGTCAATAGATTTTTTTCGTCTTTTTCTTCTTGTCTTTGAAAGGAGTAGGAGGAATATCTTCAGCATTGTCCTCTTCGTCTTCAATAATCACCAGATCTTTGTCATTAGCCTTCCTTTTTCCTGGAGATTTTGGTGGAAGACCACTAACCTGAAAAATGTCATAGTTAGGCATTGTGCAAGGGATTTCGAGGAAATTTTGTTTCTGAAAATCATACCTTAATTTTCTTCGATTGTGGCTTGTCTGAGGGTTTATCTTGTGCGGAAGAAGGATCTTTGGTGGTTGTAGTAGTAGTTTGATCAGAAGTCGAACCTGACTTTGATCCAGGTTTTTCTTTCTTGACTACTTTCCTCTCGACAGCTAATAATAGACATGTATTTGAAAGTTGGTTAAATGAATAATATTGAGTAAATTTGAAAGGATAATCGAAAGGATCAAGGAATCCTTTGGTTCTACACCTTCATATGTATTAGATACAATATAGACTATTGATAAGTCATAGTGAAGGAAACCTTTGAAACTGTCCAAAGTATGCTTAGTCGAAACCACTCTCTTAGAAGGTGTTTGAGCATCATTTTTAGGGTGTTAAAAATATTTCCACAAGTAAACCAATTTGGGTAAGGCGGAAAAAACGCTAAACCAAAATTAGCATTTGGTAATTTTGGAAATTTCGGTGGTTGTAATTGAAAAGCTAGTTCATATCTATGTTCAGGCTTTATAGAAGATGGAATTTTTAAGCTTGGAAGTTTTTTAGTAAATTTCTCTTTCAAAGTTTTTGTTGCGTCAAAAACAGTTCGACTAATATTGGTTGGATCATAGACAGATTCAAAGTATCTCTGGAACGCTTGGATTTCCTTGATGTGTGTAAACTTACCTTTTTGAATTTTTTCCTGCACAAACAAAAAGGTTTTCATTAGATGTTTGCTTATTTGAGTAGTGTTGAACATATTCTTGGAATAGAATTCAGTCCACCAAGAGAAGAAACTTTTGGTCATATAGAAGGCTGTTGAAACTAAGTGAGTTTGAATTCAGCAAAATTGGCATGATAGTTTTGGTACTTTGCAATATCTTGAAAGATGTAATCCACTCCTGCTACGTAAATCTCTTTCTTCTGATTGAAAATAGGTTCAAGAACAAGTTGGCATAACCCAAATTGGCTAGATACAAAATTGGGTTGATAGGCCAATAAGCAAACGTGACTTTTCACTGGCATGATCCTAGAGATTATAAGCCTTGGCAAAAGAAATGCTTGCCATATATTTTCGATTTCAGAGTCATCATTCTTCAAAGCTTCTTCAAGGGGTGAGGTAAACCACGCAGGACCATGCGTTCGATAAGCAAAAGGAGCCATGGTCGGGACAAAATCATGACAATTTGTAAACATCATCATATAATTGGTGATACTTTTTTAGAGATTTCCGGCCTCCTCGTTTGGGGTCAATTGTAAAAGCATGATTCCTTCGATGGTTCGATTGGAAATGTCAAGGTCTTCTTCATCAATGGTCTTATAAGTGCTAAGTGATGGCTCGAAAGTGGCATTTAGCCACAGTTGAAGGAGCCAATATGGGACAGCAAGGAGCAAGTTGGTGCCAGTTTCATAGTTTTTTAACTTGGAAGTAGCATACCCTAAGCTCTCATAAAGACCAGCTAAGAGTAACTCACTTAAGCATATCTTTCGACCAGAGTAATTGGTAAGCTATGGTTAAAAATCTTCTAGAAACCTGTAGTGATTTACAGCAAAACATGTAATTTGATAGCCATAAGCCAAGGAAGGCTATGTGTTCTATATTCGTGACTTCATCCCCCTCAGTATGATACAGATTCATGTAAGCGGTGAAACTAGCATTTTTGACATGAAAGTTAATAGTGTTGTCTGATTGCAAATAAGGGTCAAAGGTTTCTCCAGTTGGAGGAAGTCCGGTTATTGTAGCTATGTCAAAAAGAGTGGGAGTCATCATCCCACAAGGAAGATGAAAGTATTGTAGGTACTATCCCAAAAATATAAAGATGCTAATAGCAGAGGATGGCAATAACTGAATCCTAATTTTGACATTTGGATTATATCGAAGATACCCAAATCTTTCCAGTCTTGGGATTTTTTCTTTTTTATTTTTGAGAGCCAAGACAAATAGATCTTGTCTATTGAGGGGCATGATCGAAAGGGTTTTTAGTTTTCAGTTATATAATCTAATTGAAAAACTTCCCTCTTTATCTTGGAAACTGAGGTCTTTGAAGTTTTTTCTTTAGAAGCTTTTATGGGTTTCTTAGTAGAATCACCATCGTTTTTCTTGGGAGGACTGGCTCTATTAGCTATTGGTTTGGTTTCATGATAAACAGGAAAATTTTCTACAGACTTTTCTAGATTTTCAGCAGAAATCAAAGGTCCCATGAAACATAGGATTTTATCAGCAAGAGAAGAAAGAATGAGTACCTGAGAAGCATAAATAGCTTTTTGTTCCGGGGTGAATATGGGAGTGGAAATAAATTCCCGATTTTCAAAGGTCATGAGTTCACTAGCAAGCCCATATTGAAGCATAATATTTTTTGAAGTTCTTGTTCCTTTGGTGTTCTTAGATGATTGTTGTTGTTTGGATGACGACATTATTGAGATGAGTGTTGAATTGAAATCTGAAAAATGAGTTTTTGTTTTGAACTTTTTGGAAGATTGAAGGTTTTAGAAATGGAAGTATGAAGAGGAAGATGAAGTGTTTTTATAGTGATTGAGAAACCTATACTATAACAAGTTAGTGGTACAATTGTGTTTTTGCTATAGGAAGAAGAAGAGGTTAAGCTATTTTTCTCTTGGGAGCTATTTTATAAATGGTAATGATAAAACTGTTATATGCACGTCTGAATAGACGTTTGGAAAAAGATGATTACTTTTTTATGACGTTACAAAAGTAAAAGTTTATCATGAGTATATGGTCTATCGAAATTCAGGATTATTATTCAAAAATGACTATTTCTCTGTATAACAAAATACACATTTTTGAGGGGCAATTTGTTGACTGGGAATTTCGATTACATGAGTTCTTAAATACATTTGATGTATTCTAGAAGAAAGGAAGTTCGAAAGAAAATATGAAGGAATTTTTATGAAGGTTTCGATGGATGAAAAGATAGCAAAGGTTTCTTTTAATCAAGCATTGTCGAAAGGTTCATCTGCGAACTATTGGAAATTAAGTTATTCGAAGCATCATAAGAAAGGATATTTCGACCGTCACATTGGTTTATTTGGCGCTTCAAAAAGGAAGAAATTTTGAATTCGAAAGTTTGATCTTATCCAAAGAAACACGTGGAAGTTTATTAGGTTCGAAAGACATGCAATCTTCGAACGTGGCACTCTATTATAGAAAGACCGTTAGGGTTAAAATAGTATAAATAGGGTCTTAATGTTAGGATTAAGGGTGTTCGTTTTGTACAAAATACTCATTATACTCAAAGTACCAAGTGTTAGAGAAAAGAGTTGCAGGAAATATACGTATAAGACACCATTATTGCTCTTTTTGATTTATCTTATTTTATCAGTACCAAGTCTTTTTAACATTCCCAGTATTTCTTTTACTTTTTAATCAAAACTATTTCAAATCGAAGCCTTTACATTGATTCTGTATTGTGATTCGGTGGCAGAACCGACTGTTAATACTGGTGTGTGTTTTGCGTTTTTTGTTCGCAAAATATCGCGGAAAGCAAAAGTCGCCACCGACTTTTATTTCATCCAATCGGAAAGGAAAAAAGTACAGAAAAAAATCCTTTTTTGAGATATTCTGAGTACGGGGGGTAGATTATAGAAAGGGAAGGTGTTAACACCCTTTCTATCCATGGTTTTCCATGGGCTCTTAGGTACTTGCTCATCTTTTAAAATTGCTTGTGTTTGTGTGCTTTGTTTTGAAAAGTTTTACTTCGTGATAACCCTTGTATCAGTCCTCAAAGGTGTGACGAAGTTGTTTTGAAAGTTGGCTTGAAAAGTGTAAGTGTGAAAAAGTTTTGATTTGAGCAAGTACCTACTAGCATCTACCTACTCGAAAAAAGATCGTTTCTATTCTTGTTTCCTTTAGACAGCATTATCCTACTATTGAGAAATAGGGAGCACCGTCGTTGGAGTTGTAAGGGTCAATTTGAAAGGGACGTACGATCACTAAAGAAATATTAGGATACCTTAGTAATAACCCTAGAGTCTTAAGATCTTTATTCGAGACAACATTTCTGAGGCAACATTCAAATGGGACGTTTGATCTTTTATAGACAGGAGGGAAACCCCTAAGACACTCTATTATGGTACCAGAATCCAGGCCTAATTTTGCCTATATTAAAAAACCCTAAAACGAGCAAAGGAATCCTAACAATGGCATATCAAGATTCCTATACTGAAAATGCAATTAAGTGATACCAATAGCTTGCAAACTCAATGATGAACAAGAATATACAATTAAAACATGCTAATGATGCGTAAATTGCAAAAATCAAATTTAAAAAAAAGTACCAAACCGTGTGAGTTATAGGACGAGTTCTTGAGTGCTTCAGGCCATGGGAATGATTGGAACAGCTTCCTGGGATGTCTAGGAAGGGATTAGTAATCTTGAAATGCTCTGAAACACCTTGTAGATTGAAAACCGATTCCCACTTTTTCTTGAATTTTTCAGTTTTTCTTCTTGGCTATGCACGACCTCTAACCCTTTTTCTTGCCTTGGCTGCTTTCTCTATATGTACTAGACTGAATTAGGGTTGTAAAAACCACTAGTATCTTTACAAATTTTGAAGATTTGATTTGGTTTTCATGGTGTATGATATCCTTCCAAATTTGGCCTAATCATGCTCTTTTTGTACCAATTTCCATTGATTACAATTGATCTTGCAGGCTCAGCATATCTTGGTTGCTAACCTATCAAAAAACAAATCAAATCATATCTTTGATAATTTTCATCATTTATTTGATTTAATTCACTTTTTAATTAATGAAAAATCAAAATAAATTGAAAAATGAAGAAAATAATTTGTGGAAAAGTATTTGAGTCGTGAACCACATTATAATTGAGGTGCAAGCATAAAAAGTTGGGCCCATTTAGCAAAAAATGCAAATTTGAGCACATTTAACTTTTGGCAATTTTACAAAAATGGTCAACTTGGCCAATGCATAACTCTCTCAATTTTGATCCTAGGGAGGTGTTCTTGGACTTTTTAGAAATATTAGGATGTCCTATAAGCAACCCTTTTAATCTCATCTCAATTTAGTCTTCCATGTTCATGTATGAAGCTTTGACCCAAAAAGTGTTTTTGTTGACTTTTCAAAAGGACCTATAATGTCAAAATTCATATCTTTTTGTGAGTGCATATTCTGAATTTGGGAGATGAATATTAATTGTATGGAATTGCATTCTATTCAAAATGAGCTTTGGATGGGTCATTTATGATAAAGTATGAGAAGGTTATGTTTGGTCAAAGTTGAGTTGACTTTTCCTGCAAAACCTTAATTTAGCAACTTTTGGGTTTTGATGAATTGTGAGCAATCCTTGAGGAATCATGATCAACCCTTGATCAATTGATGAATAATAATTCAAAATGAGGATGTTGACCAAAAATATTGAAGTTTGACTGTATGTGGGCCACATTTGACTTTTGACCTAGCACAATTGATTTTCAAGCATTTGAGCAATTGACTGAGCAAACTTCTTCTGCAAGGCTTGAAACTTGACATGGATGATCTTGAGGACATATTAGGACAATAGTGAGCATTTGGGTCCTTTGTGGTTCACACATCTTGATGAAGATGGAAACCCTAATTTGAGGTATACTGCCTTAGGGGAGAGTTTGTCTGGTTAACTCTTGAACTTCCTTGAGCAATTTGGGGACCTCACTTGCCATATGTTGAGAAATATGGGAGGGAAAATTTTTGGGTACAACAGCTGCCTCATTTCAATCTTCTTAAACCTGAAGATGTAGATTGGTTGTCTGCTTTTCGTGATTTGAAGGTGGAAGATGATTGAACACTAGAGTGCCCAGAAATTTTCACTCGCATGAAGTGATACTTGATTTGTGATATCAGGAATGGGCTTATAGATTCCATTTGGTAGTTGCTAGAGAATTGTCGGAGATGGGCTTAAAGATGTCATCCGAAGAGATGTCGATCGCATAAGAGATTCCTTTGTGAGAACCCGTATATCTGTTGTTGAGGAGGACTTCGCTGGGGAATGCTGGTCTCTGTCTTGAGAGAAATAGAGTTTTAGGAGCTTCAGTTGTCCATTACTCTACTGGGGAACAATTCCGGTTTGGGAAGTGGAAGTGAACTGTGTGTTTGGTCGGGGTATATGCTGCACTGCGACTTTCTTGGGAAATATGAAATCAATTGTGTTTGATTGGGTCCCGGTCTTACAGTATTGTGGACTGCTGGCTGGGGATAAAAGAGGAAGAACTTGCATAGTAAGGTTATGAGAAGGAACCTGGATAGTAGGGTTTGAGAAGGAACCTGGATAGTAGGGTTACTTCGATATGAAAGCTTGGATAGCAGGGCTGTGAAAAGGAACCTGGATGGTAGGGTTACTTCGATATGAAAGCTTGGATAGTAGGGTTGTGGAAGGAACCTGGATAGTAGGGTTACTTCGATATGAAAGCCTGGATAGTAGGGATGTGAGAAGGAACCTGGATAGTAGGGTTACTTCGATATGAAAGCCTGGATAGTAGGGCTGTGAGAAGGAACCTGGATGGTAGGGTTACTTCGATATGAAAGCCTGGATAGTAAGGTTGTGAGAAGAAACCTAGATAGTAGGGTTACTTTGATATGAAAGCCTGGATAATAAGGCTGTGAGAAGGAACCTGGATAGTAGGGTTACTTCGGTATGAAAGCCTGGATAGTAAGGTTGTGAGAAGGAACCTGGATAATAGGGTTACTTCGGTATGAAAGCCTGGATAGTAAGGATGTGAGAAGGAACCTGGATAGTAGGGTTACTTCGGTATGAAATCCTGGATAGTAAGGATGTGAGAAGGAACCTGGATAGTAGGGTTACTTCGGTATAAAAGCCTGGATAGTAGGGTTGTGAGAAGGAACCTGGATAGTAGGGTTACTTCGGTATGAAAGCCTGGATAGTAAGGCTGTGAGAAGGAACCTGGATAGTAGGGTTACTTCGATATGAAAGCCTGGATAGTAGGGTTGTGAGAAGGAACCTGGATAGGTTGTTCTTGTCGCACCGATGATTACTCTGTTTAGCTTCGAGTGTTGATCATGGACCTGCTAGAAATTATTGATAATAACTGCCTTTCCTGAAAGAAATACAGGGTTAGTTATGTGCGATGCATGAGATGCATTGTATGATGACGTTCTCAAAATAAATGAGACTATGTTATATGTGATGTATGCACATGTCATGATGTATGAACATGAAATGCGGACGTAATAATCTGAGTCCGGGAATAAATCTCTGACTGTTGTTTGGAGAGTATGAGAAATGGTAAACAAAGAGGACTAGGATGGGAATTTGCCCCTTGTTTATGGATATTCTGCCGAGGAGAGACTCTATTTGAGAACCACTCTGCGGGAAAATAACTCTGTTGGAGAGGAGCTACTATGCTGATAGATCTGCTGATTTGGAGAAATAAACTCCACCGGGGATGAATTTCCGTTGCTGGTGATAATGACTTCTGTTGGAGATTGAATTTCTTCTTGTGAGAGAAATAAACTCTGCTTGGGGAAGAATTTATTGACTCACTCGCGATTGTGAACCTCAGCTGGGGAGAGTTACGTCCTGTTCGGGAAAGCTAACACCACTGTCTTTGGATACTTTTTACTCTGTGGGGAGTGTATGTACCACTACTCATGTTCTCAAAGTAGCTCTATCCCAGTACCTGATGGGCAGAGTAACTATAAGGTTTGGGTACTTCTTATTTTCCCTGTTCCTGGAATTACAAGTAATTGTCTTTCATTTTTTATGTAAATATTTATAAGCAGCCATTATTTTCAAATGCATACATCAAAAATGAATCATTGGACGTTCTTGCTAAAACAAAACAGAAAAAGAAAAAAAAATTGAAATTTCTCTTGAAAATGAATTGTATTGACTTTTGAAGTTGGCCTGCAATAGGCGTTTTGTACAAGGAGGCTGACGTCCCAGTAAGAGAACGCCGCCGAAAAAATAGTAATTACAATTTGTGTAAGGAATAAAAACAGCTATGTGAAATGATCCCATCGGGTTCCAACTCTACCATTGCCTTTATATCTTCAAGCATCTCATCACTTTGCTACTTGGCTGAAGGTGGATCAGATTGATTGGCGCCGTCTGAGCTTAATAGTTGATACCGAAGTATGGTTGCAGGATGATCCCCATGAGACATAGTGTTACGCTTCAATCCCTAATTTTTTCCTGGACTGCCCTTTCGGGTTTTCAGTCCACCGGGATACCCTTTTTTGCCCAAGTCGCCTTTTCAGGTTTTCGACTTTCCGGGTGTACAGTTCTTTTTCATTTTCATCCCTTACTTTTACCCGAACCCTTTTGGTTCGCCGGGAATTCCTAATTTTTTCCTAGGCCAGTCGACCTAGCGGGTCTTTGATTATGCGTAGTATCTTTTCACTATGTCTGCATTAACGGGGTGAGGAAGGTCGTCACCATCCATGGTGGTTAGAATCATAGCTCCTCCCGAGAAAATGTTCTTAACCACAAATGGCCCTTCGTATATGGGGGTCCATTTTCCCTTGGGATCACCTTGCGGTAGTATGATACGTTTGATCACCAGATCCCCGACTTGATATTCTTGATGTCTGACTTTCTTGTTAAAAGCCTTGATCATTCGCTTTTGATACGTCTGACCATGACAAATAGCAGTAAGTCTCTTTTCGTCGATTAGATTCAGTTGATCAAGTCGGGTTTGGATCCAGTCGTCTTTGTTCAAACCCGCATCCTTCATAATCCTAAGAGAGGGTATCTAGACTTTGATGGGTAGGACTGCCTCCATGCCATACACCAAAGAGTAAGGTGTTGCCCCTATCGACGTCCGTGAGGTACGGTACCCATGAAGAGAGAATGGTAACATCTCGTGCCAGTCTTTATATGTCACCGTCATCTTCTGTATAATCTTTTTGATGTTCTTGTTAGCCGCTTCAACAGCCTCATTCATCTTCGGCCGGTAGGGAGAAGAGTTATGATGCTGTATCTTGAACTATTTGTAGAGCTCGGTGATCATTGTATTATTGAGATTTGTACCATTGTCAGTAATATTCCTCTCTGGGACACCATATCGACAGATCAGATTGTGTTGGATGAATCGCGCCACGACGTTCTTGGTTACTGTAGCAAAGGAAGCTGCCTCAACCCACTTCGTAAAGTAATCAATGGCTACCAGAATGAAGCGATGCCCGTTAGACGCAGTAGGTCTGATCTCGCCGATCATGTCGATGCCCCACATTGCAAAGGGCCAAGGAGCTGTCAAAACGTTCAGGGGGACTAGAGGCACATGCACCTTATCAGCATAGACTTGGCACTTATGACAGGTTCGAGAGTGCTGATAACAATCGGCTTCCATAGTGGACCAGTAATATCCTGCCCGTAGGATTTTCTTCACCATGGTGTGTCCACTTGAATGAGTTCCGAAGGTACCTTCATGTAACTCTTCCATGATCCTTTATGCCTTGCTCTTGTCTACACACCGCAGTAAGGTTGAATCATGGTTACGCTTATAGAGGATTCCATTACTGATGAAGAACTTCGCAGCGAACCTTCTCAGAAACTTCTTATCATTAACAGATGCCCCCTCGGGGTATTCTTGAGCCTCAAGATACCTCTTTACCTCGTGAAACCAGGGTTTATCTGCCACTTCTTCGGTCTCAATGTCACAGCAGTGTGCGGGTTCATCCAACCTCTCAATGGTAACCTGGGGAGCTTCATTGTCCCACCTAACTTTGAACATAGAAGACATGGTAGTTAGCGCGTCCACCAACTGGTTCTCTTGTCGTGGCAAATGTTCAAAGGCTATTTCCTCAAAGTGCGGGAGCAACGTCAGTACATACTCTTTGTAAGGAATAAGATTCGGGTGCTTCATATCCAACTCGCCTTTGATATGACTTATCACTAGAGCGGAATCTCCGAATACACTCAAGAACTTAATCCTCAGGTCAATAGCAGCTTGAAGACCCATGATACACGCTTCATATTCCTCCATATTATTGGTGCAGTTAAAACATAATCGGGCGGTGAATGGAGTATGACAGCCCTCGGGAGATATAATCACGGTGCCAATGCCATTACCCAAAGCGTTCGAGGCTCCATCAAAATACATAGACCATCGGGATCCATCCTCGGGTCCTTCATCTGGTCCAGGTTCTTCGTAGTCAGTCACCAACATTATATTCTCCTCCGGGAACTCAAAATTCATGGACTGGTAGTCATCCACGGCTTGATGCGCCAAATGATCCGCCAATACACTCCCCTTGATTGCTTTTTGGGTTGTGTATTGGATGTCGTAGTCGGTTAAGATCATCTGCCATCTTGCTATCCTTCCGGAGAGAGCAGGCTTCTCGAAAATATACTTGATTGTATCCATCTTTGATATCAACAGAGTAGTGTGAGTCAGCATATATTGTCTCAGTCGGTGAGCAGTCCATGCCAAAGCGCAGCAAGTTTTCTCGAGCAATGAGTATCGGGTCTCACAGTCGATAAACTTTTTGCTAAGGTAGGAAATTGCATGCTCTTTTCGACCAGACTCGTCGTGCTGTCCCAGCACACACACCCCCATTGAATTGTCTAGCACTGTCAAGTATAATATCAGAGGTCTTCCTTCAACTGGAGACATCAAAATTGGTGGTTCTTGAAGTTATTCCTTAATTATTTCGAAAGAGGTCTGGCATTCATCATTCCACTTTACCACTTGATCTTTCTTCAGCAGCTTGAAGACTGGCTCACAAGTAGCAGTCAGATCTGAAATGAACCTGGCGATGTAATTCAAACGTCCCAAGAAACCTCTAACTTCTTTCTCTATGCGGGGAACCAGCATCTCTTGTATGGCCTTTACCTTTGCAGGGTCCACCTGAATACCCTTATCACTGACGACGAAACCCAGAAGTTTACCAGATCTTACCCGGAAGGTGCACTTGTTTGGATTCAACCTTAGCTTGTACGTCTTCAACCTGTCAAACAATTTCTGGAGATGATCAAGGTGCTCTTCCTCGGTCTGGGACCTAGCTATCATGTCATCAACATAAACCTCGATCTCGTGGTGAATCATATCGTGGAACAAAGAGACCATGGCTCGCTGATAAGTTGCCCCAGCATTCTTCAACCCAAAAGGAATTACCTTGTAACAGAAGGTGCCCCACTGTGTAATGAAAGTTGTCTTCTCCATGTCCTCGGGAGCCATCTTGATCTGGTTGTAGCCAAAAAAACCATCCATGAAGGAAAAGATCTTGTGTTGCACGGTGTTGTCGACCAGAACATCAATGTGAGGAAGTGGGAAGTCATCCTTGGGGCTTACTCTGTTCAGATCTCTATAGTCCACACATATCCGTACTTTACCGTCCTTCTTAGGTACCGGAACGAAGTTGGCAACCCACTACGGATAGGAAGTGACAGCTAAGAACCCTGCATCGAACTGTTTCATGACCTCAGCTTTGATTTTCTCTAACATTTCAGGGCACATACGGCGGACCTTCTGCTTTACCGGAGGGCAGTCTTCTTTAGTCGGCAGGCGATGTACCATAATATCAGTGTCCAAACCAGGCATGTCCTCATAGGACTAGGCGAAGATCTCAACATAGTCGTGTAGCATCTGTACCAACCTCTGTTTGACACTAAGCTCCAGATTTGCACCTATTTTAACCTTTTTCCTGTCTTCCTCTGTACCCAAGTTCACTGACTCAACTGGCTCTTCATGCGGATGTATGGACCTTTCTTCCTGCTGTAACAGTCTAGCAAGTTCTCCAGGCACCTCACAATCATCCTCACCTTCGTCCTCGGCTTGGTTGATCGAATTTTTGAAGTCATAATTGGCAGTAGTATAGCCGTTATCAATGGGATCCAAAGTGGATATGGATTTGCAGCATGATACGTGAGTGTGTGTAAGAGAATAGTTGTTTTGATAAAAAAAGAAAAAAACAAGGAGCGCAAAATTTGTACGCAAGAAAACGTCCAATGCTTTATTAATGATATATGAAATGACAAATAATAGCCCTCACAAGCAAAGCCAAGGTGCCTCGGGAAAGGCACCGGGCCGTAAAGTTTCAAATTGTTTATTAAAAATCTTAAAACAAATGAGTCAATTACTGCGGAATAAAAGAAACAGGTATGAAGTCCCTAGCTTTCCAGTTATTCGGTCCACCGTTGGTTATTGGGTAGATCCAGTTGTCGATGTCTGAATCCTCTTCACTATCTTCAATTGCATTAATTCCCCAATTGCTGATGTGTAAAGGAGGTCTTCCAATCCGTGCGTGCCTAACAACCCTTTGAGCCCTGTAGTAAAGCCCAAACCAAAATTTTCAATTTTGTGAGTGAAATCAGGGAGCTGACCCCAATTGGTACACCCACCTTCTTCAACCACAGCCCTGGCGTCCTTGAGAGAAGCCATCTTCAATGGAGGTTTACCGGTAGTAACTTCATTTGATGCCAAGACCTGAGGGACCACTTTGAAGTTCTGACAAGGAGTTTCTATGAATTCCCCATCCATATCTACATAGCGTAAGGAATCGAGGTGACTCACCATATATTCTTCTTCACCTCGCACTGTGACAATCTTTCCCTTCACTGGATATTTCAGCATTTGATGGAGTGTGAAAGTAACTGCCCCAGCCTCATGGATCCAAGAACGACCCAACAAGCAAGAGTACGACGGCCTGATATCCATCACGTAGAAGGTGGACCCAAAAGTCTGAAAACCCACTTTGATAGAGATGTCCACTTCCCCGTGCACCATTCTCTTTGATCCATCAAAATCCCTTACCACAATGTTACTAGGCTTTAGAGTCAAACCCTCATAATCCAAACGATCTAACGCTTTCTTCGGCATAACATTCAGTGAAGACCCGGTATCTACTAGCACATGATCCATAGTGGTGCCCCTACATTCAACCGAGACATGCAGAGCATCATTATGATTCCTTCCTTTCGGTGTCAGATCCGCATCTGAGAAACCTAGCCCATTGTCAGCAGACAGGCTGGCCACACAATCTTTGAACTGATCTGCTGAAGTTTCCTGCGGCACATGCGCAGTCTTGAGAAATGCAATCAAAGACTTCGCATGGGCTTCAGAACACAACAGCGGAGATAACATGGAGATCTTTGACGGGGTCTGCCCCAGCTGTTCGACCATATTGTAGTCACTTTTCTTGATAATTTTCAATATTTCCTCTATTTCTTGTTTAGAGGCTTCCACAATGATTTTCTTAGGTGCCTCCTTCTGGGCAGGCTCACCTATAATTTCTTTGCCCCGAGTTCCAGATGGCTCAGTGGCGGGGGTAATAACTAGAGTAGGAATAGGAGAAATGTCAAGAGTGCTGGTTGGAGCAGCAGTTGGAATAATAGTAGGCTTGATGATAGTCTTCGGGGAAATCTTGGGAGAGAAGACCCTTCCACTTCGGGTAACTTTACTAGTTCTGACAATATTACTGACATCAGTATTAGCTTCTTCATTCTTTAGATCTTGCTTAATTCCATGATAGTATACATCAGCACCGTAATGCCATGGGACAGCCTTGTCTGAGGTGTACGGGATGGGACCAGGCACAATGATTATCAACGGAGCAATTCTTTGAATAGGTGTAATCCTAACAGGTCTTCTCGAGGAAATCTTGTAAGGATTGGAGGAAATGGTTATAATGGAAACGTCTTCATTTGGAACAGCAGGAATCATAGTCTTCTCAAACAAAATTTCTTTATTATCCATCAGGAGTTGGATACCTGACTTCAACAAACGGCAAGCAGAGGGTAGAATCGAACACACGTGGCAACCTTCACCACAACCCGGAAATAAACCGGCCAACAGCAAATTCTTCTTAACAATCATAAGAGGAGTAGAAATTTCTTCAACAGAGGTCACAAACAAATCAGTGTCAACAGCATTAACTCCACGACCGTGTTTGGCATGGGAGCAATTATAACATTCGGCTTTTCTGGAGCATCAAACTTTATCTCTTTGGCTTCAAGCAAGTCTTGTACTTTGTTTCTCAGAGCCCAACAATCATTTGTATTGTGGCCAGGACTCTCAGAATGGTAGGCGCACCGCACGTTGGGATTGTATCTGGGAGAAGTAGTGTTTGGATTCTTGGGAGCCTCTCTCAAGGTCACCAAGTTGGATTTTAACAAATGAGGAAGAACTTCATCCAAGGTCATGTTGATGCGGGTAAACTATCGTTGTGGTCTTTCTACCCTTTATTGATTGTTGCATTATGGAGCAACTATAGGTCTTGGTATCACTACAGCATTTACTGTTTGACAGTGTTCATATCTGTTTTGGCCCCTTAGGCTATAAACTGCACTGGCTTCCTTCTTACCAGTGAAAGGATTTTTTGCTGAACTCGAGGAGACATCCTTTTGTATTTTACCACTTCGAATTCCAGCTTCTACTCTCTCTCCAGTTAAAATCAGCTCGGTGAAACCAGATGACGAGCTGCCTATTAAATGATTGAAAAATGGACCAGATAGCATCCCTAGAAACATATCCACCAACTCCCTATCAGACAACGGGGGTTGAACTCTTCCAGCTAAGTCTCTCCGCTTTTGTGCATAGTCCTTAAAGCCTTCACCTGCACCCATGGGCATACTCTGGAGTTGAGTACGAGTGGGAGCAAGGTCGGCATTGTACAGATACTGCTTGTAGAAAGCAGCAGCAAGATCTTCCCAATTTCAGACACTGGCTCCCTCCAACTGGTAGAACCACTCAAGCTGAGTCCCTGACAAACTATCTTGAAAGAAGTGCACCCACAAATTTCTATCAGCGGTATGGGGATGGATTTTTCAGACATACGAGCGGAGATGGAGTTTTGGGTAGGACACTCCTTCATACTTGGAAAAAACTGGATCTTTGAACTTATGAGGGATGACCACTCCCGATACCAATCCCAATTCTCCGAAATCCAAGCTAGGTATCTTTTAAACTTCCATAGCACTCAGACGGTCTTCTATCTGCTTGTATCTATCCTCAGCAGGAGGATATTGCTCATCATCAAAATCAGTATCATTGTTAGAGACTGCAGGACTAGGGTCTTTTTCCCTTTCTTGGTTCTCCCCTTCCTTGGATGAAGAGGTCAGATCAGTTTGATGCTTCAACCTTTCTTCAAACCTTCTGCCCATATTCAGAATACCAGTCTTCTTCTTCTTCTCTTTCAGAATAAGGGTCTTCAAATCCTCTTGCCCCTTAGCCAGACTTATGAACATTTGTTGTAACTTGGCGTTCTATGCCTGGAGATCTTTGATGGCTTGATCGGAAGACATTTCTGCTAAAATAAATAGTGAAGAAGATGAGAAACCTGTAGTGGTACCTGTAATAATGTGTATGATAATGGGATGCGCACGTAATGATTTCAAAGACTTTGGGGAATTTAAATTTGCAAACCAAAATAAACAAAACTTTATTAGCTTAAACTTTGAAGGTTCACAATGTCTTTAAGGCTTTACAAAATAAGTAAATAAAACAAATCTAAAACTAGAAATAGAATATCAAAAGTCCCATGGATGCTTCCTCTTTATGCTGATATAGTCATTGAGCACTCTTTCTTCCTCAAGCTGCCTGGTGAGCTTTAAAACCTTCCTCTCTTGCTCATGGAACTGCTCCTAGTAAGTATCCCGCTCATTCTTCAGCTGAATCCAAGATCTTTGTAACTCCCCAAGATCAGTGGGCATGTAAGGATAGAGAACCGTGTAAGGAATACCGTCTTCAGTAGTGGGCTCCATAATCACTGGTAATACGGCCGCATAAGGCATCATAAGCTTTTGGGCACGAGCTCGGACCCATTGGAGGTAAGGCTGCGTAGGAAGGGAAGTCTTTGGTCCCAACTCTTGGGGGTCAGATCTGCTTACCATGCCCCAAGCTCGTATGAACCTCTGGCGATGCCCTTTAACATCATCCTCATAGTCGAATACAATGTCCTCGAGAAGTAACTCATGGGGACCATCCCTTCGAGCACGACAAAATTGTCACAAAGCTAGACAAGGATTGTAAGTTATACCCCTTCTGATACCAAGTAATGGGACATTAGGGTACCACCCCACAGCGGTCAATAACAGTAGTGTCTTCCATAGCCCGGGAACACCAAAGAGTATCCGTATGAGCGAGTGACATTATTCTGTGCGACCAACCCAAACCTTCTTCGTTCTTCAGCACAGACTTAGGGAGTTGAGAAATAAACCACATCGACAGCAACGGCATGCAGCACATAAGAGTCCCTCTTCTCTTCATAGTACGATTATGGATAGCATGCAAGATATCTCCAAGCAAGGTAGGCACAGGGTTGCGAGAAAGGAAGATCTTGGCAGCATTCACATCTACAAAGGAGTCTGGATTAGGGAAGAGAACTAAACCATAGATAAGAAGAGCCAAGACATCCTCAAAAGCCTGAAAATCTAAATCATCCCAAAACAATTGAGCCTGGTCTATCAGAAATTTGGCTAGAAAACCCTCGACTCTGCTTCGAGTTTCCCAATTGGATACCACATCGGCCCGTTTCAAATGCAAAGCTAAGGCAATAACTTCTGGCTTAGGAACTTCTTCCATACCTGTGAAGGGTACCTGTTCAAGAATGGATATGCCCAATAGATGAGAGAATTATTCCAAGGTGGGTACCAGCTGGTAATCTAGAAAGGTGAAGCAATGATGCTTGGGATCGAAGAACTGAAATAGTACGCTCATCATATATTCATCAAGGTTTGAAGTAACCAGGTTGAGTGTGATACGGTGGGAAGAACTGACTGTTTTTTGGAATGCTGGTTTGTGTTTTTTTGTTTTCGCAAAATGTCGCGGTAAGCAAGAGTCGCCACCGACTTTTATTTTATCCAACAAGGAAAGGAAAAAAGCACAGAAAAATTCCTTTTTTGAGATTTTCTAGGTACGGGGGTAGATTTATAGAAAGGGAAGGTATTAGCACCCTTTCTATCCGTAGTTATCTACGGGCTCTTAGGTACTTGCTCATCATTTTCAAAATTGTTTTCTTTGTGCTTGTGGGTTTTGAAAAGTTTTTGTTTTTAACTTCGATTTAACTCTTGCTTCCGTCCTCAAGAGTGTAATGAAGTGTTTTTGAAAACTTTGTTTGTGAAAAGAGTGTAAGTGTGGAAAATTTGTTTTGTTTTGGATGAGCAAGTATCTAAGAACTATCTACCTACTAAAAAAGGAATTGTTCTATGCTAATTTCCTTTAGACAATGCTATCCCACTATTAGTGAGTAGGTAGCACCGTCGTTGGAGTTTGAGGGTCAATTCGAATGAGGGACATACGGTCACTAAAGCAATGTTAGGATGCCTTAGCAGTAACCTTAATGTCTTAGATCATTTATTCGAGGCAATGATATCCGAGGCAACCATTTTGAGGCAACTATGATCTTTTAGACAAGAGGGTGACCTCTAAAACAACCTATACTCAATGACCGTTTACGAAGACAACCAAGTGGGGTGTACCTTAAGAGTGCGCATGTGCGAGTGTGTTGTTTTCAGTTATTTTATCTTTGCACATGTTTAGGGTGATCTAATTTGATTTTAAGATTAAGCATTCAGTCTTATCATGCAAACCCTATTATCAAACATCTAGCAGTTATAATTAGCAGAAATTAAAGTGCGGAAATTAAACTAAATTATTACAAGGCGTCGGGTATTTACATCGCCAAAAGCAACCCTTTGAAAATAAAATAAAGCGGTAAAAATAAATAAAATGTCCTATTTAAAACTATTACAAGCCGGGAGCAAATACATCAATAATTAAATAAGGAAAAATAAATTGCGCGAGTGAATTGGATCAAATGCGGAATTGGGGTTTTGACCCTTTTAAAAGAAAATGTTTTTTTTTGTTTTTATTTCTTAAGAAAAGGAATTAAAACCTAAAATTAAACACTAAATTAATTATTAAATTAATTGAATGGAAAAAAATAATTAATGACATGTTTTTTGAAGTTTTTGTTAATTTAAGAAAGAAATTAAAATAATTAAATTAAAGTTAAAACCTAATTAATTCTAATTGATTTTATTTATTTACAAAAATAAATTAAAGTTATTCTAGAATTAAAAACCTATTTGGTTAGTTAATATTTATTAACAAAAGTAAAGTTATTTTTTTGAATTTTAATTGGGGTAAAAATATTTTTTTGTGATTTTTGATTAAAAAAAAAGAAAATTTGTTATTGGTTAGAAATTTATTAAACAAAATTAAATAATTAAATTAAAATAAATAAAATATAAGAAGAACTAAAGAATGGGCCTGATTGGAGGGTGTAGATAGCAAAGATATTGGCCCAAATATGCTGATCCATTTTGACTTTTGTGATCTAATGCATGAGCGTTGACTGGCTTAAGGTGTGCCTTCAAGGTTTGGCCACCAAATCTGGCCATATGGCGCTTTGATCATGAATGTCCATGGTGGAAATCTGGCCCATGCGTGCACATGATTACCTGAATGAAATTAGAAAAATAACAAATGCTGGAGGCAGGGATCGAACCCCTGACCTCCAGCCACTGAATGCCTTAACGCTAACGTGGTGACCACTGGGCTATGTTGTTCTATTTGTTAACAAAATACAAAATAACAATAATATAAGAAAACAAATGCGTTAGTGGAACTTTGGCGCGGAATTTAAACAGGCCAACAGGGGGGTGACAACGCATCATCCCCTTCCTCCATCCGTTGTAAAACTCTGTAATACCTATAGCTACGGACGCAGGCCGTCACTATAAGTTGTGCTCATTCAAAAAACTCCTGCAAGCCATGAAAATGATTTCCAAGACCATGGTTGAACTCGTCATCCTCTTCTGATCATAACCATAGCCATTACTAAGGCTAATTTTTCCTGAAACAAAAAGCCCTAAAAACGAACAACAAACCCTAGCAATGGTGATCTGTGATATAGGTTAGATAAATGAAATTGGTTATTGTGAAAAGCTTATAAATGATGTGGTGAATCATAATATGCAATTATTTTTTGTCATAGATGCAAGAGTAGTATAAATCGAATTCAAGAATATGGCGGATTCGTGAGGGACTTACAGTGCGTGTAAGGGTCTGAAAATGCATTGTCTTGGTTGTTTTTGCTTGTGGAGATGGCCAGGAAGAGATTGAGATACTTGCCAAGCCTTGAGGATGCCTGTAGGATTGATTTCGAAGTCACACTTTTTCTTGATTTTTGCCAATTTTGTTCTGCCTCTAGAACTGATCTCCAACCCCTATTCTTGTCGGCCTCGCTTCCTTATGTATTGTACAATACATTAGGTTAGAATTTGCTCTCCAAATCTTCCTCCATTGATGATTGAATATTTGATTTGATCCTCCTTTCAAAGCTTTCCAAATTTGATCAAAATCACATCTTTTTGTACACTTATGCCTTGATACGAGTTTGGAAAGGTGCTAGCTGTGTAACAAGACCTGAAATGATCACAAGATCTTTAGTTTTCAATGTTTTTGATTTTATATGATTTTATTTGATTAAAAATGAATTAATTCAAATAAAAAACAAATTAAATAATAAAAATATGATATGGACACATGGCCAAGGCTGGAGCACGTGGGCTACAATGCCAACTCAAAACAAGTGAAAAAGAATGGGCCCATTTGGCAAAATTTGAAGTTTTAGGGATAGTTGACTTTTGGCAATTTTGCAAAAAAGTCAACTTCAAAAATGCATAACTTCCTCAATTTTGAACTTTTGGAGGTGTTCTTGGACTTTTTAGAAAGCTTGATATGTACTCTAATCAACCATTTTGGTCTCATCTCATTTTGATATTCCATGCTAAAGTTAGAATCTTTGACAAAAAAGGTGTTTTTGTTGACTTTCAAAAATGACCTATAATGTCAAAATTCATAACTTATTGTGAGTGCATATTTTGATCTTGGGGTATGAAGATGGATTGTAGGTAATTGCATCCTCTTAAAAATGAGCTTTGGATGGGTCATTTCTCATAAAGTATGAGAAAGTTATGCTTGGTCAAAGTTGAGTTGACTTTTCCTACAAAACCCTAATTTAGCAACTTTTGAATCTTGATGAATCTTGAGCAATCCTTGATGAATCATGATCAACCCTTGATAAAATTATGAAATACACTTCAAAATGAGAATGTTGACAAAAAATCTTGAAGTTTGACTGTATTTGGGTCACAGTTGACTTTTGCCCTAGCACAGTCGATTTTTGAACCTTTTGAGCAATTGAATGAGCAAAATTCCTCTGCAAGGCTTGAAACTTGACATGGATGATCTTGAGAACATATTAGGACATTGGTGAGCACTTGGGGTCACTTGGACTCAAGTATATTGATGCAACACAAAACCCTAATTTGGGGTAGACTGCCTTAGGAGAGAGCTTGTCTGACCATCTCTTGGACTATCTTGAGCAACTTGGAGATTTTTCTTGCAATGTTTTGAGAAATATGGGAGGGAAAATTTTGGGGTACAACAGCTGCCCCTGTTTAATCTTCTTAAACCTGAGGATGTAGATTGGCTTTTGTGCCTTTCGTGATCCGAAGGTGGAAGATGATTGAACACTAGAGTGCCTAGAAATTTGCACTCGCATGAAGTGGTAATTGTCTTGTGATGTCGGGAATGGGCTTACAGATGACATTTAGAGGAGTGTCGATCGCATAAGATATTCCTTAGCGAGAGCTTGCATACCGGCTGTTGAGGAAGATTCTGCTGGGGAAGTCTGATCTTTGTTGAGGGGAAGGAACTCGTCTGTAATTCAACTGAGGTGTCGAGATTTAGGAACTTGCCCGTAATTCAACTGAGGTGTCGAGATTTAGGAACTTGCCCGTAATTCAACTGGAGTGTTGAGATTTAGGAACTTGCCCGTAATTCAACTGAGGTGTCTAGATTTAGGAACTTGCCCGTAATCCAACTGGGGAAACATCTTCGTCAAGATTTAAGAACTCGCCCGTAATTCAACTGAGAAAACTTCTCTGCTGAGATTTAGGAACTTGTCTGTACTTCAACGGAGGAACATCTTTGTCGAGATTTAGGAACTCATATGTACTTCAACTGAGAAAATATCTCTGCTGAGATTTAAGAACTTGTCTGTAATTCAACTGGGGAAACATCTTCGTCGAGATTTAAGAACTTGCATGTAATTCAACTGAGAAAACTTCTCTGCTGAGATTTAGGAACTTGTTTGTACTTCAACGGAGGAACATCTTTGTCGAGATTTAGGAACTCGTTTGTACTTCAACTGAGAAAATATCTCTGCTAAGATTTAAGAACTTGTCCGTAATTCAAATGGGGAAACATCTTCGTCGAGATTTAAGAACTTGCCCATGATTCAACTGAGAAAACTTCTCTGCTGAGATTTAGGAACTCCTCTGTAATTCAACGGAGGAATACTTTTGTCGAGATTTAGGAACTCGCCTGTACTTCAACTGAGAAAATATCTCTGTTGAGATTTAAGAACTTGTCCGTAATTCAACTGGGGAAACATCTTCGTCGAGATTTAAGAACTTGCCCGTAATTCAACTGAGAAAACTTCTCTGCTGAGATTTAGGAACTCGTCTGTAATTCAACGGAGGAATATTTTTGTCGAGATTTAGGAACTCACCTGTACTTCAACTGAGAAAATATATCTGCTGAGATTTAAGAACTCGTCCGTAATTCAACGGAGGAACATTTTTGTCGATATTTAGGAACTCGCCTGTACTTCAACTGAGAAAATATCTCTGCTGAGATTTAAGAACTCGTCTGTAATTCAACGGAGGAACATTTTGTCGAGATTTAGGAACTCGCTTGTACTTTAACTGAGAAAAACTCTATTGAGATTTAAGAACTTGTCTGTAATTCGACTGAGGTAAAAGCTTCATGGCTTTGAATTTTGTGAGAATTTAACCGCATCCTTCCTGAAAGGTAAAGGTTAGTTGTATGTAATGCATGATATGTATCAGGCAATGATGTTCTCAAAATAAATGAGATTGTATTGTATGATACGTATATGCATGTGTCATGATGCATGGAAATGTAATATTTTTAGCTGGGGAAAATAAATCCCGGATAGCTGCTGGAGAAAAGAGTTGAATTCTTTGTTTCCGCTAGGGATAGTGAATGAAGATGATTGTGAGAATAAACCTGCAGGAGAGGATAACTTCGCTGGGGAATAAACTAATGAGGAGATTACTTTGTGGGGAAGAAATTCTCTGTAGAGGATTCCGCTGATAAATTCCGCTGGGGATGAATTACCGTTGTTGGTGATACTGAATCCTGTTGGGGATTGAATTCCTGTTTGTGAAAGGAATGAACTCCGCTGGGGATGATCATAAGTTGCGACTTCACTGGGGATAACCTTTTAGGCTCTACCGGGGACAATCTTCCAAAGTCTACTGGGGATGGTTCTCCACACTCCACTAGGGAAGATTTTTCAGACGGCGCTGGGGAGAATTTTCAAACTCCATTGGGGATATTTTATACTCCGCCGGGGGATAATAAGACTTTTCAGTGCTGATGGTAGCTAAACTCTGCTTGGGGAGAATATTACTGATTCATTCACAATTGTGAGTCTCAGATGGGGAGAGTTAACATTACTGTCCTTTTCTTACTTTGCGGGGAGTGAAAGTACCTCAGTCATATTCTTCAGCTGGATCTACCTTTGTACTTGGTGGATAGAGCAACTGTAAAGCTTGGACAAATCTTATTTGCCCCTGTTTCTGATATTACAAGCAATTGTCTTTTTGTTTCGCATGTAAATATTCATGAGCAGCAATTAATGTCAAATGCATATATCAAAAATGAACATTGGACCTTCTTTGCAAAACAAAACAGAAAAAGGAAAAACAGTTTGAAATTTCTCTAAAAATGAATTGTATTGACTTTGAAGTTTGGCCTGTAAATAGGCGTTTTTTTTTTGTACAAGAGGCTGACGTCCTAGTAAGAGTATGCCGCCGAACAAATAGAATTTATACAATTTGTGAAAAACAAAACAACTATGTGAACAATCCCACTGGGTTCCAACTCTGCTATTGCCTTTATGTACTCGAGCATCTCATCACTTCGCTACTTGGTTGAAGGTAGATCAGATCGATTAGTGTCGTCCGAGCTTGATAGTTGATATCGAAGTCTGGTTGTAGGTGATCCAATGAGACATAGTGTTATGCTTTGATCCCTAATTTTTGCCTGGACCGCCCTTTCAGGTTTTCAGTCCACCGGGATACCCTTTTTTACCCAAGCCACCTTTTCAGGTTTTCGACTTGCCGGGTGTACATATTTTTTCGTTTTCATCCCTTATTTTTGCCCGAACCCTTTTGGTTCGCCGGGAAGCCCTTATTTTTGCCTAGGCCAGTCAACCTAGCGGGTCTTTGATTATGCGTAGTATTTTTCACTATGTCTGTATTGACGGGGTGAGGAAGGTCGTCACCATCCATGGTGGTTAGAATCATAGCTCCTCCTGAGAAAATGTTCTTAACCACAAATGGCCCTTCGTAGGTAGGGGTCCATTTGCCCCTGGGATCACCCTGTGGCAGTATGATGCGCTTGATAACCAGGTCCCCAACTTGATACTCTTGTCTTCTGAATTTCTTGTTAAATGCCTTGATCATCTATTTTTGGTATGTCTGACCATGACAAATAGCAGTAAGTCTCTTTTCATCGATTAAGTTCAGCTGATCAAGTCGGGTTTGAATCCAGTCATCTTCGCTCAAACCTGCATCCTTCATAATCCTAAGAGAGGGTATCTAAACTTCAATGGGCAAGACTGCCTCCATGCCATATACCAAGGAATAGGGTGTTGCCCCTGTTGACATCTGCGCTGAGGTACGGTACCCATGAAGAGAAAATGGTAACATCTTGTGCCAATCTTTGTATGTCATCGTCATCTTCTGCACAATCTTCTTAATATTTTTATTATCCTCTTCTACAGCCTCATTCATCTTCGGCCGGTAAGGAGAAGAGTTATGATGCTGTATCTTGAACTGTTTACAGAGTTCGGTGATCATCTTATTATTGAGATTTATACCATTGTCCGTAATGATCCTCTATGGTACACCATATCGACAAATCAGATTATGCCGAATGAATCGTGCCATGACGTTCTTGGTTACAGTAGCAAAGTAAGCTGCTTCAACCCACTTCGTAAACTAATCAATTGCTACCAGGATGAAATGATGCCCGTTAGATGCTGTAGGTCTGATCTCGCCGATCATATCATGCCCCACATTGCAAAAGGCCAAGGAGCCGTCAAGATGTTCATAGGTACTAGAGGTATGTGCACCTTATCAGCATAGACTTGGCACTTATGACATGTCCGAGAATGCTGATAACAGTCGGCTTTCATTGTAGACCAATAATATCCCGCCCGTAGGATTTTCTTTGCCATGGTATGTCCACTGGAATGAGTCCCGAAAGTACCTTCATGTAACTCTACCATAATCCTTTCTGCTTCGTTCTTATCCATACAACGCAGTAAGGTTGAACCATGGTCATGCTTGTAAAGAATGCCATTGCTGATGAAGAACTTCATCGTGAACCTCCTCAAGAACTTCTTATCATTAACAGATGCACCCTCAGGATACTCTTGAGCTTCAAGATACCTCTTCGCCTCATGAAACCAGGGTTTATCCGTTGCCTCTTCAGTCTCAATGTCACAGCAATGTGCAGGTTCGTCCAACCTTTCAATAGTAATATGGGGAGCTTTATTGTCCCATCTGACCTTGAACATAGAAGACATCGTAGCCAACGCGTCCGCCAACTGATTCTCCTCTCTAGGGAAGTGTTCAAAGGTTATCTCCTCGAAGTGCGGAAGCAACGTCAATACATACTCCTTGTAAGGAATAAGATTTGGTGTTTCGTATCCCACTCTCCTTTGATCTGACTGATCACGAGAGAGGAATCTCCGAAAACACTTAAGAACTTAATCCTTAGGTCAATAGCTACTCGAAGACCCATAATGCAAGCTTCATACTCCCCCATGTTGTTGGTGCAGTTGAAACATAGTCGGGCGGTGAACGCAGTATGAGAGCCTTCAGGAGATATGATCATGGTGCCAATGCCATTACCCAAAGCGTTTGAAGCTCCATCAAAGTACATAGACCATCAGGATCCCTCCTCAGGTCTTTCATCCAGTCCAAGTGTCTCACAGTCGGTCACTAACATGATGTTCTCATCCGGGAATTCAAAGTTCATAGACTGGTAATCATCCACTTCTTGATGTGTCAAATGATCTGCCAACACACTTCCTTTGATTTCCTTTTGGGTCGTGTATTGGATGTCATACTCAGTCAAGATCATCTGCCATCTTGCTATTCTTTCGGACAAAGCAGGCTTCTCGAAGATATACTTGATTGAATCCATCTTTGATATCAATAGAGTAGTGTGAGTCAGCATATACTGTCTCAGCCGGCGAGCAGCCCATGCCAAAGTGCAACAAGTTTTCTTTAGCAACGAGTATCGGGTCTCACAGTCGGTAAACTTTTTTCTAAGGTAATAAATAGCATGCTCTTTTCGGCCAGACTCGTCATGCTGCCCCAGTACGCACCCCATTGAATTATCGAGTACTGTCAAGTATAGGATCAAAGGTCTCCCTTCAACTAGAGGCATCAGAATAGGTGGCTCTTGGAGATACTCTTTGATCCTTTCGAAAGCGTCCTGACATTCATCGTTCCATCTTACCACTTGATATTTCTTCAGTAACTTGAAGATTGGCTCACAAGTAGCAGTCAGGTGGGAGATGAATCGGGCAATATAGTTCAAACGTCCCAGAAAGCCTCTGACTTCTTTTTTTGTTTGGGGAGCTGGCATTTCCTGTATAGCCTTCACCTTTACAGGATCCACTTGAATACCTTTATCACTTACGACGAAACCCAGCAGCTTACCAGATCTAACCCCGAAGGTGCACTTGTTCAGGTTTAACCTCAGCATGTACAACTTCAACCTGTCAAACAGCTTTTGAAGATGGTCCAGATGTTCTTCCTTGGTCTGGGATCTTGCAATCATGTCGTCAATGTATACCTCAATCTCATGATGGATCATGTCATGGAACAAAGCGACCATGGCGCACTGATATGTTGCCCCAGCATTCTTCAATCTGAAAGGCATGACTTTATAGAAAAAGATACCCCATTGAGTGACAAAGGTTGTCTTCTCCATATCTTTGGGAGCCATCTTAATCTGGTTATAACCAGAGAAACCATCCATAAAGGATAAGACCTTATGTTTTGCGGTGTTGTCAACCAGGACGTCGATATGAGGCAGAGGGAAATCATCCTTGGGGCTTGCCCTGTTCAGATCCCTATAGTCAACACACATTCGAACCTTACCATCCTTCTTCGGCACTGGGACCACGTTGGCAAACCACCGTGGGTAAGAAGTAACTGCTAGAAAACCGGCATCAAACTGTTTCATAACTTCGGCCTTGATTTTCTCAGACATCTCCGGGCGCATTCAGCGAACTTTCTGTTTCACTGGAGGACAGTCTTCCTTGGTAGGCAATCGGTGAACCATAATATCGGTATCCAACCCAGGCATATCTTCATAAGACCAGGCAAATATCTCAACATAGTCACGCAGCATCTGAATCAGCCGTTGCTTAACACTAGATTCCAGATTTGCACCGATCTTGACCTCTTTCTTGTTTTCCTCTGTACCCAGATTTACTGTTTCCACTGGCTCTTCATGCAGCTGTATGGCCCTCTCTTCCTGAAGTAACAGTCTAGCAAGTTCACCAAGCACTTTGCAATCATCTTCACCTTCGTCTTCGGCTAAGTTGATCAGACTTTCGAAGTCATAACCGACAGTAGCAGAGTCGTTATCAGTGGGATCCAGAGTGGATGTAGACCTGTATATGTGAGTGTGTGTAAAATAGCTGTTTTGCAAGATAAAAAAGAAAAATAATAAGCGCAAGATTTGTAATGCAAGAAAATGTCCAATTCTTTTATTAATGATATATGGAGATGACAAATATCAAGCCCTCACAAACAAAGCCACGGTGCCCCGGGTAAGACACCGGGCCGTAAAGTTCAAAAAAATTGTCTGTTACAAACTTAAAACAAAAGTCTCATTACTTGGTAATAAAAGAAATTGGGACGAAGTCCTTTGCCATCCAGTTGCTTAATCCGCCGTCGGTAGTTGGGCAAATCCAACTGTCAATATCATACTCTTCATCCTCGTCTTCAATGGCATTCACTCATGAATTGCTGATAAACAGGGGAGGTCCTCCGATCCGCGTACGCCGAAAAGCCCTTTGAGCTTCTGCAGTGAAACCCAAACCAAACTTGTTAGTCTTATGTGCAAAATCAGGGAGTTGGCCCCAATTCGCACACCCACCTTTCTCAACAACAACCCTGGCATCCTTGAGAGAAGCCATCTTCATTGGAGGATCTTCAGTAATAGTTTCAGTTGATGCTAGCATATGGGGAACTTCTTCAAAATGTTGACATGGGGTCTCAATGAACTCCCCGTCCATCTCCATATACCGAAAAGAGTTGAGGTGGCTCACCATGTACTCCTCTTCTCCTCATACTGTAACAATTTTCCCTTTCACTGGGTATTTCAGCATCTGGTGGAGCGTAGAAGTTACTGCCCCAGCTTTCTGGATCCACGGGCAACCCAGCAAACAAGAATAAGATGGCCGAATGTCCATCACATAGAATGTAGATGCAAAAATCTGAGAACCAACCTTAACCGGAATATTCACTTCTCCGTGCACCATCCTCTTGGACCCGTCAAAGGCCCTAACAACAATGTTACTCGGCTTCAGCACCAACCCTTCACAGTCTAACCGGTCTAGCGCTTTCTTGGTGTTGGCTGAAGATTTTGATAATGTTATTTAGAATTCAAAAGAGTTAAAAGTTCTGATCGAAATGGAATTAAACGCCATGTTTCGAAATTGCAGAAGCAGTGTTTCGAATGAGTGTGTCAAAGCTTGAAGCTTCGAACGGTGATTATGGGAACATATCCAAAGGGGTCTCGAAACAACAGCGAGGCTAGGCTTGGGAAGAGCGTTCTAAACGGAGAAACACCAAAGCATTTAAAATTCAAATGGAAGCGGGACTTTCAAAGTTTGAAAGTTATGTGTTGGAGCATTTGGGGACACGTGGAAAGATGAAAGAAGCATTGTCTTGCATGTTCGAAACGTGGCATGATCCTATAGCGAGACCGTTAGGGTCGAATTAGTATAAATAGAAGTCTTAGTATTAGGATTTCAGTGTGTCATATCTGTTATACAAAATACTCAATAACATTCAAACTACCACATGGCAAGGGAAACGAATGCAAGAGAAATGTATGTATGATAGAACCATGTATTTCTAACTTAATGAAAGCCTTTTTACCATTTCCAGTACTTCCCTTTTTTCTTTTTGTTGAATAACATTTGCAAGTTTCTTTATTTACTGTCTTTTCATTTCAAAGTCTTTTCCTCAAAGTTTTACGTTTCACTGCTTTCTTTATATTTCGAGTACTTTATATTTCAGAGAATTGTTACACTTCCAATACCTTTACTTTCAAGTATTGTTTTTCGAGCGCATACTTTTACTTAAAATCATTTATAGATTTCTTGCATTAAACGCTTTCTTTACATTTTAAACTTCTACATTCCAGAAACCTTTTATATTAAATGTTTTATAAATCGAAACCATTTACTTCATTTTTCATACAGTTTTATATGTCTCTTCAATCAGCATTACAATTAGCATTTATTCGTATAACTTAGTTTTCATATACATTTTGACTACATTTTCAAACTCTTAGAGAGAGAGATCGAAATAAACCAAACACTTGTACAATAGAAACCATGAATAATTGTTCGATTGTGAGAGTAACCTTAATATCCAAGGAGTCCTAGGATCAATCTAGTCGATCCTGTGAGTTACCAGAGAGATTGAATAGCGTTAAACAAAGATTATTCGATAGTTTGGAAGACTAGCGGTTGTTTACCAGAAATCACTGGAAACAAATTGCCACACCTGGTGGGACCAATAGTTGGATATCAGAATTAAGGATTGTCGAGACGTAGCCATCCCAAAAACGTAGGAACCATAAGAAATTTGCTGTTTTATGAACCTGAGAAGTGGTAAGATAACCAACCGCAACCAACCTTTATCCAGAAGAAAACGTTTGGACAAAATGTCTAATTCAGACAATCAACAAGGAAACCAAGGTGACCCACATGCAACAGGCACTAACGCGTCCATTTCGAGCGGAACATCTAATGTAATCCCTTCGAATGCACAGTCTGTTGCATCTTCAACCAGTAACATAGCCACCAATGGAGTAAGTGGCATATCAACTAACAGTTCGATCTTAGGAAATACTGGAACTATGGGCTACCCTGGGGGATTCGTTCCACCACCAGGAACACAATCCCATCTCGCCACACCATCAACTAGACCACCCGGCTTCGATGGGAATAGAATTAGAAGTTCTTCTTACGGAATGCCAACATCTTTTATGGCAGGTTTACACAATTCCACTTCGAATTCATCCCCACAACTAGGATCTGGGTCTGGGGCGAACCAATTTATGACAAGTAACCAAGGGTCAGTGGGTTATAGCACGTTGCCTATCCTAACCACAGATAACCAGTTGGCTTTTAGGCAATTGATGGATGACAGCAACCACAATATGATAGGGGTGTTAGCGCAAACCATGCAGGAAATATTTGCCCCAATAGTTCAGAATGTGACTGTGACGAACAGGGAAAACGCTGACAATATGAGTCGAATAGCAGATTTCTTTGCTCCCACAGAAAGGCGTAGGCAGAACCAGGCGGGATTTCGAACAAACATACCTGTTATAGAACAAATTGCTAACGACCCAATTCATAGACTACCCAGAAAAGAAGCTAACTTAGGGGCCAGAGCACCAAGGTTAGAAGCCCCAGTAATTCAGGCCCCACAAAGGGAAGTTATGGAACCAGGGGCAAGGATCGAAAGGCCAGAAGCCCTAGAATTTCGAGAAGAACAACCTAGGGGAGTTGTTTTGGTTGGTCGAAATCAAGATGCCGATGCCGTCGTTCATAGGATTCGAAACGATAACATCTTGGCAGAAAATAACCTAACCACCATGATAGAGAGGATCATGGCCCAGAATGGCCTCAATACGGGAATGAGGAGGCCAAATTACGCTTCTCCTATATTGGATTGTATAATGCATACTGATTTACCAAGGGGATACAAAATCCCTAAATTTACAAAGTTCGCTGGGGACACCAACGAGTCAACAGTCGAACACATAGCAAGATATCTAACCGAAGCGGGAGACATAGCCAATAATGAAGATCTCAGGATCAAATACTTCCCAAGTTCCTTGACAAAAAACGCCTTCACTTGGTTTACCATGTTGCCTCCTGGATCTATTGACACTTGGGCCCTTTTAGAGAGATTATTCCATGAACAATTTTACATGGGACAATCGAAAATAAGTTTGAAGGAATTGGCCAGTGTTAAGAGAAAGTTCACTGAACCCATAGATGATTATTTGAATAGATTTAGGCTGTTAAAATCCAGATGTTACACAGTAGTGCCTGAACATGAGTTAGTCGAAATGGCCGCTGGGGGTTTGGATTATTCTATTCGAAAGAAATTAGATACTCAATATTTGAGGGATATGGCTCAATTAGCCGATAGGGTTCGACAGGTCGAAAGACTAAAAGCCGAAAAAGCCAGAGTCTTTAAGAACAGTAAGAAAGAAAGGATTTCCTATGTTGGGACTGAGGAAATAGAAGAATATCCTGAATTCGAATTCGAAGAGGTCGAAATCGACCTCGCTGAATTAAAACAGGCCCCGCCTTACTCCTGCAAAATGTTAGTTCCCACGAAAGGGAAAGATATTGTTGAAAATGAGAAAAGTGACAAGTTTCCAAAGAAGGTTTATACCTTCGACGTCACTAAGTGTGACGAAATTTTTGACTTGCTTGTCAAGGATGGCCAACTAATTGTGCCATAAAATGTCAAAATACCTCCCTTGGATCAGAGGAAGAAAAGGGGATTTTGCAAATATCATAGTTTCCTAGGCCACAAGACCTCACAATGTTTTCTTTTCAGGGACTTGATTCAAAACGCGATCAAAGATGGCAGACTAAAGTTTGCTGATAAGGTGAAGATGAAAGTGGACGAAGATCCTTTGGACGTCGCAGACACCAACTACTCCGAGCCTGCATGCATTGGAGAGGTCAACATGGTGGAAACTGATCAAAGCGATGCCCTAACAGGAGAGAAGGACACTGGAGTCGAAAACTGGGTGATGGTCGAAGTCAGCGAGGAAGTCACTGAAGACATCCAGAAAACGCCAGACACTTCGATTGTTGCACCTGTGGCTGTTGCAGGAGAAACCCAGGCTACTGAAGGCCAAGGGAATCAAAACGAAGGATTGACACAAGTCACTGAGGGCTTGAGGCTGGAATTGGAGAAAGTCCAAATTACGCAGCCAGTTCCCCTTCAAAAGGAAATATGGGCCACTCTAGGGGAACCCAGTGGAAAATTTGACTATCTGGTCAAATATTCTGCCCCAGAAAGTTCGAAGGTCCAGATCGAAGATATAAAGCCCACAGGATGGGGCGATGACGAAACTAAAGAGGGGGATGTGGAAATAAATATGGTGGATATGGAAGGACCCCGTTCTGAGATGGAGGAAGTGGAAAAATACTTAGAAAAAGAAAAGCACAGAATGGGGGATAATCACACTGGAGATGCTACTCTCAAAGACTATCTCATGACATGCCACAAAGGAGATCCAGGCATGATATTGTGCCCTAGGTGCAGCATCCTCTGCAACCAAAGAATTGCTGCAAATTTCGAAAGGGTACAGAGGGCTCGAACTGGCAACAATTGGCGCCAGGATAACCAACTTTTTAGGTGCTATCCCAAGGCTGGAGAGAGTTTGTTGGAGTTTGTTTTTCGCTGCTACAAAGGGGCAACTAAGTGCTTGGTTTGCCCAAGGTGTTCTGCTGTGTATGACCAAAGCATGGCCAGGGCCTTCGAAACGATCCCCTTCGCCCCTTGTTGGAACCATCAAGAAACTGCCCAGATGGGCCCGCGTTTCGACAGCAGATACAAACAGCGAAGACCTGATAGCCCTCACCCCAAAGTTGCTCGAAGAGTGACTTTCAAACTCCCTGCTGAAGTGCCAACCGATAGATGGCTACAAGTCAGAAATGACAAAGGCAAAGACAGATGGAGGGGTGCTGAACGAAATGCACGCCATGCTGTGACATACAGGAGACAATTCAACATACAAAAAAGGGAGGAAGTAAGATTAGAGAATTACAAAGGAAGGAACCCCATGTCAAGATCCCAGTGGCGCAGACAGCAAAGGATTCGAAAGGCTGAGAGAGAAGCTGTGGCAAACAAAGGGGATACTTCAACGAAGATACAAGGTGAATCGAGCACCAACAAACCAAAAAATCAGACTGAAGAGAAACCTCCAGTCAATAGGAGGCTTTTTTCTGAAGACCAACGAGACGAACCAAAGGAATACACTCCAGGCCCGGATGAGGACGAAGATATGATAACAGATAACTTCGAATCGGAGGGGGAGTCTTCATTCAACCTGAACTGTAACGTGGTGTCTGTGCTTCCCTGCGAATTTGGGCAGGAAACCGAAATCAATGAATATGAGGAGGAAGACCCCACAGATTTAATGAAACATAGGCCCGTATGCTACTACGTGATGGACAATGGGGCTGTTGAGGAACAAAATGCGTTCTTCGAACGTCCAGAGCCTGCAATGAAGAATCATCTCAAGCCACTTTTCATTCGGGCGAAAGTAGGTGTCCATGGTGTGAACAAAGTTCTAGTGGATGGGGGTGCTGCAGTCAACCTGATTCCCCATTTCATGCTAAAAAGGTTAGAGATCCGCGAAGGAGATATCAAGCCCCATAATATGGTTCTATCCAATTATGAGGGAAAAATGGGCAAAACACTGGGGGTGGTCCAGTTGGAATTGACAATAGGCTCAAGTTGCAGGCCCACCATGTTTATGGTTATCGAAGCCAAGGCCAACTATAACCTACTGCTAGGAAGAGAATGGATCCATGGCGTGGGGGCAGTTCCTTCGTCAATGCATCAACGACTAGTTCTGTGGAGAGATGACGGAATCGTGGAAAACATCGAAGCAGACCAGAGTTACTTTATGTCAACTGTCAATTTAGTTGACAAAAGGGATTATGATAAAAATCTGGCGAAGATTGCTCCATGTGTTCCAAACGATGAGATGAATGAAACTAGAAACGCCCACTACTACATGACACTTCGTCATGATGGTCTTTACTGGGATAGAACAATAATCAGTGAAGAAGAGGAAGTTGAAGGTGCTATACAAAAACGGCCAGCAGGCTGGGACTTCGACAACCTTAACCATGACTGAGTCTACCTTCTTCGAAAGGATTTCGGCCTATATGGCTGAGAATGAATCGAAAGCGGCCTTAGAGGCTGAAATAAATGAATCAATTGAAAAGACGAATAAAGTTAGTGGGGGGGGTTCGAAATGCTCACCCATCAAAGATTTGGAGATGGATCAAAGGTTGGATGCCATCTATGACAAAGAACCCTTAGGCTTCGAAAGGGACCCCATAAACTCAGGTGTCAAAATGTTGGCACAGGACCCGCTCGAAGAAGTCAACTTAGGGGATGAAAAAACGAAAAGAGTAACTTACGTAAGTGCTAAACTTAGCCCAGGCCTCAAGGAAAAAGTGATCGAAGTCCTTAGGAAAAACAAAGATTGTTTCGCATGGGATTATGATGAGATGCCTGGTTTAAAGAGGGAGTTGGTCGAACATAGACTGCCAATCAAATATGGCAAGAAGCCCATCAAACAAACTCCCAGAAGATTCGCACCAGCGGTTCTCACAAAAATTAAAGCTGAGATCGAAAGGTTGCTGCGCTGCAAATTCATCAGAACAACAAGGTACGTTGAATGGTTAGCAAACATAGTACCTGTTATTAAGAAAAATGGTTCTTTAAGAATTTGCATAGATTTTAGGGATTTAAATACTGCAACCCCTAAAGATGAATATTCCATGCCTGTGGCAGAAATGCTAGTAGATTCTGCTGCAGGATTCGAATACTTGAGCATGTTAGATGGATACTCTGGATATAACCAGATTTTCATTGCTGAAGAAGATATTGCAAAAACAGCATTTCGTTGCCCAGGAGCCTTAGGCACCTACGAATGGGTGGTGATGCCTTTTGGTTTAAAAAATGCTGGGGCAACTTATCAAAGGGCGATGAATTCAATCTTTCATGACTTTATCGAAACCTTCATGCAGGTGTATATTGATGATATAGTCATCAAGTCTATATCTGCAGAAGCACATTTGCATCATTTAAGCCAATCATTCGAGCGAATGAGAAAACATGGCTTAAAAATGAATCCCCTTAAATGTGCATTTTTTGTGCAGGCTGGAGATTTTCTTGGTTTTGTGGTCCACAAGAAAGGAATTGAGATCAACCAGAACAAAACCAAAGCCATAATGGAGACGAAAGCACCTGCGTCAAAAAGGGAGTTGCAATCTCTACTAGGGAAAGTTAACTTCCTCAGAAGATTCATTTCGAACCTGAGTGGAAGGACCCAAGCTTTCTCTCCGTTACTTCGTCTGAAGCAAGGTCAGGCCTTCGAATGGAACGAAGCTCACCAGGAGGCGTTTGACAAAATAAAAGAATATCTTTCCCAGCCTCCTATTCTGTCTCCACCATCATGGGGGAAGCCCATGAGATTGTACATATCTGCCTCTGAAGTTAGCATAGGTAGTATGTTAGCACAAGAGGATAACAATGGCGTCGAAAGAGCCATATACTATTTAAGTAGAGTGCTAAATGATGCAGAGACCAGATATAGCAATTTAGAAAAGCTATGTCTCTGTTTATATTTCTCTTGTATGAAACTCAAGTATTATATAAAACCTGTTGATGTTTATGTTTCGTCTCACTTCGATGTCATTAAACATATGCTTTCAAAGCCAATAATGCATAGTAGAGTTGGAAAGTGGGCTCTGGCCTTAACAGAATATTCATTGACTTTCATGCCCTTAAAAGCTATGAAAGGTCAAGTGATTTCTGATTTCATTGTGGATCATTTGTTGGTTGAGCAGACAAGCATGAGTTACGTCGAAACGCAACCATGGAAATTGTACTTTGATGGTTCAACCCACAGGAATGGAAGTGGTGTTGGAGTCCTTCTAATTTCTCCTGAAGGAATTCCAACAAAATTCAAGTATAAATTGGATGGTCCTCGTTGTTCGAACAACGAAGCTGAGTATGAAGCGCTCATTGTTGGACTTGAAGCTTTGTTGGAATTGGGGGCAACCAGAGTCGAAATTAAAGGAGACTCTGAATTGGTGGTCAAACAAATCACAAAAGAATACAAGTGCATAAAGGAAAATTTAATGGTATACTTCGTCATAGCCAATAGGCTATTAAGAAAGTTTGAATACATGGATATTCAACACATACCAAGATTAGAAAACCAAGAAGCAAATGACTTAGCACAGTTGGCTTCAGGTTATAGAGTATCTACCAAGAATCTTAAGGATTTGGTTGAAATAAGGGGAAGAGTTGTGGCTACTAGATTCACACCATCGGATCTGGAAAGTATGAGATTGGGATATGCTGAGAAATAGGGATTCGAAATTCTAGCCATAAATACTTTGTCAGATACAGATTGGCGAAGTCCATTAAAGAGTTATTTAGCAGATCCAACTCTAAAGGTAGATAGAAAAACAAAATATAGAGCATTGTCATATCTCCTCATGGGGAACGAATTGTTCAAAAAGACCCAAGAAGGTGTATTATTGAAATGCCTAGGAGAAAGTGAGGCATATTTAGCATTGTCTGAAGTCCATAATGGGGCATGTGGGGCACACCAAGCAGGCCATAAAATGAAATGGTTGCTATTTCGATATGGTTTGTATTGGCCTAGCATGCTCAAAGATTGCATAGACTTTGCTAAAGGATGTGAGGAATGTCAGAAACATGCAGGAATTCAACACGCACCTGCAAGTGAGTTGCATTCGATCATCAAACCATGGCCATTCAGAGGATGGGCATTGGATCTGATAGGGGAGATAAATCCTGCTTCGTCCAAAGGTCAGAAATATATCTTGGTAGGAGTAGATTATTTTACCAAATGGATCGAAGCTATACCTTTGGTAGTTGCTGATCAAGAGGCAATTATCGAATTTATACAAAAGCACATTATCTATAGGTTTGGATTGCCAGAAAGTATAACTACAGACCAAGGCTCTGTATTTACTGGTAGAAAGATGCAAGGATTTGCCCAAGAAATGGGGTTTAGATTGCTAACATCAACACCATATTATGCTCAAGCAAACGGACAAGTCGAAGCAGCAAATAAAGTAATAATAGGATTAATCAAGAAGCATATTGGCAAGAAGCCAAGAAATTGGCACAAAACTCTGGACCAAGTGTTGTGGGCTTGTAGAACATCTCCTAAGGAAGCCACTAACACTACGCCTTTCCAACTTACATTCGGCCATGATGCAGTGTTACCAGTAGAAATTCATCTGCAATCAGTTCGAATCCAGAAACAAAACGAAATTCCAGCTGCATTATATTGGGAAATGATGATGAATGAATTAGTTGAGTTGGACGAAATTAGACTACATGCGTTGGAAATTTTAATGAGGCAAAAAGAAAGGGTGGCCAGAACATACAATAAAAGGGTGAAGAAAAAAGTATTCGTTATTAATGACTTGGTTTGGAGAGTCATATTGCCTATGGATAAGAAGAACAAAACATTGGGTAAATGGTCACCTCATTGGGAAGGACCTTTTCGAATATTAAAAGTATTCTCAAACAATGCATACGAAGTCGAAGAACTCTTGGATGATAAACGTGTCCTAAAGGTTAATGGGAAATATTTAAAGAAATATAAGCCAAGCCTGCGGGAGATTCGAATAGTAACAACGTAAACAAAATATTATAAAAAGCCAAGATGGCAAGATAGAATGCCAAAATGGCGTTGTTCGAATATTACATGTAAAAACCAAAGTTATGGTCAGATAGACATAAAAATCTAGAAATAAACATTATTTTTCAATCGATTAAAGGTGCTTCTAAATGTTTCAAGTCTTTGCTGAGCAAACCGCCTGGCACCTTCCAAGGTTGCCACTTCTCCCTTAAGTTGTTCTGCAGTCTCCATTTCTGCAAGCCCCTGGTTGAGAAGCTCTTCGAATTGGTGACCTGCAGGATTAGTTTCGAAGGCTAGTTGTTGTTCCTTAGCCTCCTTAACTTTCTGCTGAAGTTCCAGAATCTGCCTTTCCCAAATAAGAATGGACTCAGCTCGAGCCTCATATTCAGTTTTCGCCTGCTTCAGATGCATAGCCTGGTCCTCAGCTTCTTGAGAAAGCTTCGAAGCCTGTTCGTAAGCGGCATCCATGGCAATGCGTTTCTCGTGAACCTTCTTGGCAGCAGATTCGTCTTGGAGAAGGTAGCCAGTTACGTTGTCCAGCAAATTCTGAAGATCAAACAAGAGAGTACTAACTGGCAAAGAGCAGTTGGAAAGATTAACCTTTGTGAGCAGCTCCTTCATAGTATAGCAAGCAGTACTATCTTGCTTAAGCACTTCGAAGATATCCACATTGAGAATAGTTCTCCTAATTTTGTTGAGAAGAACAACTCTTTCATCTGTGGGAAGAGGATAGCTGGTTGAACTTGTGCCAGCCCTAGCGAGTGGAACGTCCCTCTGAGCCAACTTTGCCTTCATATACCCAATGGGGTCATTTCGCCTCAGAAGTGCCAGTTCCTCGTCAGTCATTCGAGACGGAGAGGATTGGGGGAATTCCACGCGTAGGGGAACCACGTTTGTTTCAACCTCTAGGGTTTCGTTGATTGCATCACCATCCCCTTCATTTGCTTCGTGCTCTTGGTCTTCTTCATCTTCGTCCAAATCTACCACTTCGATACCATCCCTTTCGCCGCTATGTGCGTTAGACTCCGTCTCGGCATTCGAACCATCATTGACGTTTTCCTCATCATTGGCGTTTTCCTCCTCAGATTCTTCGCCTGCAGATTCTTCGAATCCTCGCTCAGAATCAGCTTTTTCTTCTTCAGTCTGAGTATCCTTTGGGTCCTCTTGAAGAGTTTCAAGAGGGGACTTTTGAAGAACCCTTTGTGAATCCTCTGCAGACGTTTGAAGTATTGTTTCGTTCACCTCTTTCAGAGGAATGGAGGTACCTTGGTCATCTGGCTGTTCAGAAGTTCCAGCCAAAACCGCCACATTGGAGGAACCTTTGTTTTGGACCAAATTGCTGGAATCTCCTTGAGGAGAGGAGTTAAGCGGAGCAGCAGCCCTGGACGGTGAGGTCGAAATGGTAGAAGTGGGATTCAAGATGTTCTGCAAGGAGCAGCAGAATGTTAAAGAAAAACATTCACCAAGGTAATAAGAAGTTAAACATTTTTAGAAGAAGTTCGATTTACCTGTGGGCCCTCAGAGGAGAGGTTACTAGCTATGCGTTCCAACTGTGGGTTGGAGGTCGAAGGTGGATTTTTGGATTTAGGTAAGGGAGCAGCATCCCTGGAGTCGAGTCCAGAGACACTAGTCGGAACAGTACTTTTAGGTGTAGCTTTCTTTAACTTCTTCTTCGAAGCAGTATTTGAGTTTCCTCCAGCAGTGGGATCTTCCCCAGTAGTGCTTGGTTTCCGCTTCTTGGGAGTAGTGGGAGGAAGCTTGTTGGTCTGAACGGATTTTAACGAAGTTAGATATAAAAAGTTTGAGTGAATTCGAAGCATCAAAAAACTAAGTGATTACCGTTGGAATTGGGGCACTTGTTGTTGTTGGCGTTATTGTTGTTGTTGTAGTTGCAGCAGTAGTAGTTGTTTCGGGTGGATTAGCTTTTTCGGTAGTTTCGATGGAGGCTTGAGAGGCACTCCCTTCCTTCGATTTCGAGGCAGCAGTCTTTATCCTGATAGCTGAAAATCAAAACAATTAAAGCAAAGGTTAAAGATATGGAAAATAAAAGACATTTGGGATTTTTCCCAAGCATTCGCACCTGTGCCTTGATCAGATTTAATTGACATGGCAGAAAGGTCGTATCGAAGGTGTCCTGGGAAATCATGAAGCCAGTATCGAGCCCATGTCACAGTCTCAGATGGCTTTGGTTTCCTTTGAAGATATTTGAACATCTCTTTGCAAGTAAACCACCATGGATATGGGGGAAACCAAGCCAGAGCCAGTTCTGAGGTAGGTAATCTGGGAAATTTAGGTGGATGCATTTCGAATGCCAACCTATACCTATCCTCAGGTGACAGCCCTGAAGGAAGTTTTAGCTTAGAAACTTTTTGTTTAAATTTTTCCTTCAAGGTCTCAGCTGCTTGATGCACAGTGGAGTCCAAGCGCGTGGGGTCGTAAGTAGTTTCAAAATAATTTTGAAAAGCTTTTATCTCTTTGGCATGAGTAAACATACCTTTCTTTGCTGGTACCTGCACATCGAAGGCATCAATTAGTTTCTGTCGAATTGTAAGTGTATCGAACATACAAGTTTGATAAAACTTAATCCACCACTCCAGAAATCCTTTAGCCGCGAGATGGGTAGGTTCGAAGGCTATCAGCTCAAATTGGGCAAAGCCTTGATATTGTTCTTGTTGGATCTTGGCTTCCCTTGCCTTGAAAGTTCGACCAGATGTGATGGCGCTCTCAGTTTGGAACAAAGGTTCAGGAATCAGTTGGCATAAGCCAAACTGCCTCGAAACGAAGTTTGGTTGGTAGGCAAAGAGAAGAATTTGGTTCTTAGCTGGGGTTATCCTCGAAGAGATGAGTCTAGGAAGCAAGAAAGCTCTCCATACATCTTGGATCTCCTTGCTCTTGATGGCTTCTGAGAGAGCCATGGTGAACCAAGAGGGTCCATGAGCCCTCGAAGCAAAAGGCGCCATGCTCTCTTCGAACTTATGCCTTTTGGAGAGGATCATGATGTACTTCGAGAATTGAACCTTGAAGTCATCCTTGTCATCATTAGGAGTTAGTCTTCGAAGCCTAGTGCCTTCGACTATCCTATCACTTATTTCCGAATCTTGCTCATCTATGGTGTTGGCGGTTGATAAAGAAGGTTCGAACATGGCGTTTAGCCATAATTGGAGTAACCAAAATGGGCCAGCTAATAGAATGTTTTTAGAGGTGTGGGATTTGAGACTCGAAACGGCTGACCTCAGGCTCTCATAGAGGTCAACTAAGAGTAATTCACTTAGGCACACTTTGCGGTTTTCGTGTAAATCCCTAGCTAGAGGAATGAACCTACTAGCTACCTGCAGGGATCTACTGCAGAAAACGTACCTAGACAGCCACAGGGTTAAGAATGCAATGTGCTCTATGTCAGACACATTGTCCCCTTCAGCATGATAATGGCTGATAAATTTGGAAAAGCTGGCTAACTTGACTTCGAAGTCAATTATGCTGGAGTGCTCTTCATTGTCAGGAACATAAGTTTCTCCCACTGGCGACAGCCCAGTAATAGCCGCTATATCGAAGAAGGTTGGGGTAATCATTCCACCTGGGAGATGGAAAGTGTTGTAGGTACTATCCCAGAAATAAAGGGACGCAAACAGCAGAGGATGGCTATAGGTGAATCCAGGTTTCGATAGTTTAATGAGGTTATAAATGCCTAATTCTTCCCATTGCTGGGATTTTTTGGCTTCTACTTTTGCGAACCAATTTTGATAGGCAATATCAGAAGTAGGGCAAGATCGAAATGGTTTAAAATTGCTTTTTACATAATCCAAAACAAATGGGTCCTTGGGAGGAACAGTTGGGGTTTCTGCGGTATTCGAACTAAGAGATTCTACTACCCTAGGGGCATCCATTTTGTTGAATAAAGGTTTGAAGCTATAACATACGGGAAAAATTGTCCTGGTGTCCTTTAGTATTTCAAAAACTGTAAGAGGGCCATTTAAGGCTAACCTCTTACCAGCAACATGGGTAGGGATGAGTACCTGTGATGCGTACAGCATTTCTTTTTCTTTGGAAATCATTTGAGGAGCAAGAGCAGATTGGCCTTGAATGGTGACGATTTTACTCTCCATGGTTGCTCCTGTAGTTTTTCCTTTCTTCTTTGAGACTTTCTTGAGTTGGGATGATGTGGAAGAAGACATTTTTGTTGTTTGAGAGCTTAGATTTTTTTATGAGAGAAGAAGAGTGAAAATTCAGAGTATGAAAGATTTAGAGTGTAAAAAGAAAAAGGAAGAGTAAATTGACGTTTTATAATGAGAAGATTAAGCATCCACCGAGTGAAAGTGTGATACGTGGAGATCATGGGTTGGTGTGATAAAGAGGTGGCGAGAAGTTGATATAGGTAATAGGCGTGATTTAAAAACAATCATTACTTATAACTGCACCACGCTGTGAAGTGACTCTGGGCGGTTAAGGAACCCAAAAGGTGCTATGATTGATGTGACTGGAGTCAAAGGCATTAAATGTTATGATGATTCGAAAATCCTATCAAAATCTTGTATAAATGTTTAAAATAGGTATTTCTCAAAGAGATCGAAATACATATTTTAAAGGGGCAATTTGTTGGCTGAAGATTTTGATAATGTTATTTAGAATTCAAAAGAGTTAAAAGTTCTGATCGAAATGGAATTAAACGCCATGTTTCGAAATTGCAGAAGCAGTGTTTCGAATGAGTGTGTCAAAGCTTGAAGCTTCGAACGGTGATTATGGGAACATATCCAAAGGGGTCTCGAAACAACAGCGAGGCTAGGCTTGGGAAGAGCGTTCGAAACGGAGAAACACCAAAGCATTTAAAATTCAAATGGAAGCGGGACTTTCAAAGTTTGAAAGTTATGTGTTGGAGCATTTGGGGACACGTGGAAAGATGAAAGAAGCATTGTCTTGCATGTTCGAAACGTGGCATGATCCTATAGCGAGACCGTTAGGGTCGAATTAGTATAAATAGAAGTCTTAGTATTAGGATTTCAGTGTGTCATATCTGTTATACAAAATACTCAATAACATTCAAACTACCACATGGAAAGGGAAACGAATGCAAGAGAAATGTATGTATGATAGCACCATGTATTTCTAACTTAATGAAAGCCTTTTTACCATTTCCAGTACTTCCCTTTTTTCTTTTTGTTGAATAACATTTGCAAGTTTCTTTATTTACTGTCTTTTCATTTCAAAGTCTTTTCCTCAAAGTTTTACGTTTCACTGCTTTCTTTATATTTCGAGTACTTTATATTTCAGAGAATTGTTACACTTCCAATACCTTTACTTTCAAGTATTGTTTTTCGAGCGCATACTTTTACTTAAAATCATTTATAGATTTCTTGCATTAAACGCTTTCTTTACATTTTAAACTTCTACATTCCAGAAACCTTTTATATTAAATGTTTTATAAATCGAAACCATTTACTTCATTTTTCATACAGTTTTATATGTCTCTTCAATCAGCATTACAATTAGCATTTATTCGTATAACTTAGTTTTCATATACATTTTGACTACATTTTCAAACTCTTAGAGAGAGAGATCGAAATAAACCAAACACTTGTACAATAGCAACCATGAATAATTGTTCGATTGTGAGAGTAACCTTAATATCCAAGGAGTCCTAGGATCAATCTAGTCGATCCTGTGAGTTACCAGAGAGATTGAATAGCGTTAAACAAAGATTATTCGATAGTTTGGAAGACTAGCGGTTGTTTACCAGAAATCACTGGAAACACTTGGGTAAAACATTCAACGAAGACCCAGTGTCTACCAATACATGAGCTAAGGTAGTGCCTCTGCACTCAATGGAGACATGCAGAGCGTCATTGTGATTCTTCCCCTTGGCGGTCAAATCAGCGTCGGAGAAACCCAACCCGTTATCTGCTGTCAAACTAGCCACACAATCTTTAAACTGATCAGCAGATGTTTCATGCGGTACGTGCGCAGTCTTTAGGAAAGCAATCAGGGCCTTAGCATGGGCCTCTGAACACAATAATAAAGACAACATAGAGATCTTCGACGGGGTTTGCCCCAGTTGTTCGACTACATTGCAGTCGCTTTTCTTGATGATCTTTAAAATCTCCTCTATCTCCTGTCTAGAGGCCTCAACATTAATCTTCTTCGGTGCCTCCGTTCGGGCAGGCTCACCGGTGGTCCCTTTGCCCCGAGTGTCAGCTGACTCGGCAACAGGGGTAAGAATTGGAACATGAACAGGAGTAGTAGCAGGTGCACTGGCAGGTGTAATAACAACAGGCTTCCGAACAGTTGGTGGAGAGATCTCAGTGGAGAAAAGTCTTCCGCTGTGGATGACTTTACTAGATCCAACAATATTGCTGACGTCAGTATCATCCTCTTCAGAACTCAAGTCTTGTTTAACTCCGTGATAATATATGTCAGCTCCGTAGTGCCATGAGACAGCTTTATCTGACGTATAGGGGATAGGTCCAGGAACAATAATGATCAAGGGAGCGATTCTCGGAACAGATGTAATTCTAACAGGCTTTCTCGAGGAAGCCTTGGAAGAATTGTCGGAAATGGTGATTATAGAAATGTCTTCAAAAGGAACCAAAGGAACAACATTTTTCTCAAACAGAATTTCTTTGTTATCCATCAAGCGTTGGACACCTGACTTCAAAAGATGGCAACCAGTAGGTAGAATGGAACACAGACGCCAACCTTCGCCACAACCCAAAAATAAACCGGCTAACAGAAGGTTCTTCTTCACAGTCATCAATGGAGTAGCAATGTCTTTTACGGAAGTCACAAACGAGTCTTCATCTACAGCATTCACTCCATGCTTGGGCATCGGAGAAGTCATAACATTAGGCTTTTCGGGCGCTTCGAACTCAATATCCTTAGCATTAATCAGATCCTTTACTTTATTCTTCAAGACCCAGCAGTCATTCGTATCATGCCCCGGGCTATCAGAGTGAAAAGCACAGCGGGCGTTCGGGTTGTACATTGGTGATGTTGTATTGGGATTCTTCGGGGCTTCCTTCGGAATCACCAAGTTTGTCTTTAGCAACTGCGGCAGAATATGAGACAAGGTCATATGGAGCTGAGTGAATTGTCTTCGCGGCCTCTCGGCTCTTGGCTGATTGTTGCGTTGTGAGGCAACAGCAGGTCTTGATATAACAACCGCATTGACTGCTTGGCGGCACTCAGGTCTATTATGGCCTTTTAAACTGTAAACTGCACTGGACTCCTTCTTAAAAGACTTCTTCTCGGTACTTGACGAAGCACCCTTCTGTATCTTACCGCTCTTGATACCGGGTTCAACTCTTTCCCCGGTCATAATCAGCTCAGTAAACCCAGACGATGAACTTCCAATCAGATGATTAAAATATGGACCAGACAAGGTCCCCAAAAACATATCTACTAACTCCCTGTCAGCTAGAGGGGGTTGTACTCTTCCAGCAAGGTCCCTCCATTTCTGAGCGTAGTCTTTGAAACCTTCGCTCGCACCCATAGACATACCCTGAAGTTGGGTACGCATGGGAGCAAGGTCGGCATTGTATTGGTATTGCTTGTAAAAAGCAGCAGCAAGGTCTTGCCGATTACGGATACTAGCTCCTTCCAGCTGGTAAAACCATTCAAGTTGAGTCCCTGAAAGACTATCTTGAAAGAAATGGATCCAGAGGTTCCTGTCAGCAGTATATGGCTGAATCTTTCTAACATACAAACAGAGGTGTAGCTTTGGGCAGGAGACCTCGTCGTATTTAGCAAAGATTGGTGCTTTGAACTTGTGGGGAATCACCACCCCAGATGACAAACCCAAATCTCCAAAGTCTAGACCAGGCACTTTCTGGACCTCCATTACGCTCAACCGGTCTTCGAGTTGCTTATACATGTCCTCAGCCGGAGGATACTGGTCTTCGTAAAAGTCAATCTCGTTGTCAGAAACCACAGGGCTAGGAGCCCTCCTTTCTTCCTGATTCTCCCCCCTCCAGATGAGTGAGTCAAATCAACCTCTTCTCGCAAATTGTTTTTGAATCTGCGACCCATGCTCAGGAGGACCGTCTTCTTCTTCTTCTTCTTCTTATCCTTCAAGATAAGAGTCTTCAGATCTTGCTGACACTTAGCCAAGTTCGTGAACATTTCCTGGAACTGAGCGTTTTGAGCTTGCAGAGCCTTGATAGCTTGATCAGTTGATGTTTCAGAAGACATGATATGCTGAAATAAACAGCGAAGAAGATAAGAGACCTGTAAGGGTACCTGTAATGAGGTGCATGGAATGAAATGCGTATGATATGATTTCAAAGACGTCGAGAGATTCAAATTCGTAAACCAAAATGAAACACACTTTTATTAGATAAAACTTGAATTCAATGTTTGATAAATGCCTTTAAGGCGTTACAAAAAGAAATACTGAAAGGTAAATCAAAACTAAAAATAACAAAAGACATCAGCGCTCCTATGGTCGCTTTCCTCCTGTGCTGACATAGTCATTGAGGACCTTCTCGTTCTCCAGTTGTCTTGTAAGCTTTAGAATCTTCCGCTCCTGCTCGTGATACTTTTCTCTGTAAGTATCCCGTTCCTCTCTTAGCTGCATCCAAGACCTCTTTAATGCCCCAATGTCAGTAGGCATGTGTAGGTGGAGGATGGTAGGTGAAACCCCTTCTTCATCAGTGCTCTCAACAATTACCGGTAAGACAGCTTTGTACGACATTCCCAGATTTTGGGCACGGATTCGAACCCATCGGAGATGCGGTTCCATCGGAAGAGTGGTCTTCATCCCTAACTCATGCGGATCAGACCTGTGTACCCTATTCCAAGCTCGTATGAACCTGCGGCGATGCTTCTCACTATCCCCTTGGAAGTCAAAGACAATGCTCAGCATTAGCAACAAATGAGGTTCGTCCCTCCTAGCTCGCCCAAACTGACGTAAGGCCAAACAAGGATTATAGGTAATCCCTCCTCGAATCCCAAGTAGTGGAACATTGGGGTATTCCCCACAGCGATCAATAATAGCTACTTCTTCCATGTCTTTAGTGCTCCAGATAATGTCAGTGTGAGCAAGAGACATAATCCTGTATGCCCAACCCATGCCTTCCTTGTTCTTCAAAACAGATTTGGGGAGGTGAGAAATAAACCACCTCGCCAGCAATGGTGCACAACACATAAGGGTTCCCCGTTTCCGAGCAGTACGGGCATAAAGAGCATGAAGAATGTCACCTAAGAGAATGGGTACCGGATTACGGGACATGAAGATCTTCACTGCATTCACGTCAATGAAAGAATCTGAGTTAGGAAATAGAACCAGACTATATATGAGAAGAGCCAGGATATCCTCGAATGCTTGAAAATCCAAACTGTCCCAGAACTGATTAGCCTGATCAACCAAGAATTTAGCCAAGAAGCCTTTTGTCCCACTCCGAGTTTCCCAGTTAGACATTACCTCAGCCTTTGTCAGATGTAGGGTTGTAGCAACATCTTCTGGCCTAAGAGCTTTCTCCCAGCCTGTAAACAACATCTGCTCTAGAATAGAAATACCAAGCAAATCAGAGAACTCCTCCAGAGTAGGGACCAACTGATAGTCCGGAAAAGTAAAGCAGTGGTATAATGGATCAAAGAACTGGCACAAAACACTCATCATTTGTTCATCCAATCTGGAAGTGACCAAACCAAGGAGGTGACCATGTCTTCTGATAAAGGAGGAAGTGTCAGGAACCTTGAAACCAAATCTCTAAGTTGAGTGGGAATCTGTACAAAGCTGATCCGAATAGTGTTTCTACGCATAGATGCCATGACCTACAAAACAGAACAAAGATGAATCCCCTCTGTCTTTGAAATGGGTTAGTCTGATGCAAGATGCATGCAATGTCATGATGCATGATGTCATGATAGAAACACGCCACAAGTATTCACAGATAGCAAACATGGTAAGGGCAAACAAGTCACATAGTAGCCCTTAAATTTCAGGTTGGCATGGAGTTTAGGTATTACCCTCTTTTAGTTTAGTTGGTTCAACCTGTCCTAGAAATAGTAATCGGGTTCTAGAGGATCTCAATATCACTGACCACCCTCGATCGGTCATAATTACAGTTTGGCAACCTTTTCTTGCGGCCGGAATCATCGCGAGAGTTTGGTCTCAATGAGTGTAGCATACTGCTACTTTTCTATGGCCAAGTTGGTCAATTATAGGTTCTAAGGTCAGTTGGTGCTTAATGACCCCTTAGAAGACCCATATTCTCCTTGTTCCACCACAAGGGATATCGGTACAAACTAAAGTGCCACACCAATGTAGCTACTGCTTCAACCGTATCGGTCTACGCTGTACAGTTCCCTCACAGTCTATTGCTACTTACCTAAAAGGTATCCCCAGATCCGGGTTAGGATCTATAGTAACTCCGATACAAAGCCCATAAATATAAAGCAAACAAATCAAACAATTGAAAACAATATGATGAACTAATCCTAAGGTACACCCCACTTATTAATTCCCCAGCAGAGTCGCCAGTTCTGTGATCCGATGGGAAGAACTGACTCTTTTTTGGAATGCTGGTTTGCGTTTTGCGTTTTTTTGTTTTTGCAAAATGTCGCGGTAAGCAAGAGTCGCCACCGACTTTTATTTTATCCAACAAGGAAAGGAAAAAAGCATAGAAAAATTCATTTTTTGAGATTTTCTAGGTACGGGGGGTAGATTTATAGAAAGGGAAGGTATTAGCACCCTTTTTATCTGTAGTTATCTACGGGCTCTTAGGTACTTGCTCATCATTTTCAAAATTGTTTTCTTTGTGCTTGTGGGTTTTGAAAAGTTTTTGTTTTTAACTTCGATTTAACTCTTGCTTCCGTCCTCAAGAGTGTAATGAAGTGTTTTTGAAAACTTTGTTTGTGAAAAGAGTGTAAGTGTGGAAAATTTGTTTTGTTTTGGATGAGCAAGTATCTAAGAACTATCTACCTACTCAAAAAGGAATCGTTTTATGCTAATTTCCTTTAGACAATGCTATCCCACTATTAGTGAGTAGGTAGCACCGTCGTTGGAGTTTGAGGGTCAATTCGAATGAGGGACATACGGTCACTAAAGCAATGTTAGGACGCCTTAGCGGTAACCCTAATGTCTTAGATCATTTATTTGAGGCAATGATATCTGAGGCAACCATTTCGAGGCAACTATGATCTTTTAGACAAGAGGGCGACCTCTAAAACAACCTATACTCAATGACCGTTTACGAAGGCAACCAAGTGGGGTGTACCCTAAGAGTGCGCATGTGCGAGTGTGTTGTTTTCAGTTATTTTCATCTTTGCACATGTTTAGGGTGATCTAATTTGATTTTAAGATTAAGCATTCAGTCTTATCATGCAAACCATATTATCAAACATCTAGCAATTATAATTAGCAGAAATTAAAGTGCGGAAATTAAACTAAATTATTACAAGGCGTTGGGTATTTACATCGCCAAAAGCAACCCTTTGAAAATAAAATAAAGCGGTAAAAATAAATAAAATGTCCTATTTAAAACTATTACAAGCCGGGAGCAGATACATCAATAATTAAATAAGGAAAAATAAATCGCGCGAGTGAATTGGATCGAATGCGGAATTAGGGTTTTGACCCTTTTAAAAGAAAATGTTTTTTTTTGTTTATATTTCTTAAGAAAAGGAATTAAAACCTAAAATTAAACACTAAATTAATTATTAAATTAATTATTAAATTAATTGAATGGAAAAAAAATAATTAATGACATGTTTTTTGAAGTTTTTGTTAATTTAAGAAAGAAATTAAAATAATTAAATTAAAGTTAAAACCTAATTAATTCTAATTGATTTTATTTATTTACAAAAATAAATTAAAGTTATTCTAGAATTAAAAACCTAATTGGTTAGTTAATATTTATTAACAAAAATAAAGTTTTTTTTTTAATTTTAATTGGGGTAAAAATATTTTTTGGTGATTTTTGATTAAAAAAAAAGAAAATTTGTTATTGGTTAGAAATTAATTAAACAAAATTAAATAATTAAATTAAAATAAATAAAATATAAGAAGAAGTAAAGAATGGGCCTGATTGGAGGGTTTAGATAGCAAAGATATTGGCCTAAATATGCTGATCCATTTTTACTTTTATGATCCAATGCATGAGCGTTGACTGGCTTAAGGTGTGCCTTCAAGGCTTGGCCACCAGATCTGGCCATCTGGCCATCTGGCGCTTTGATCATGAATGTCCATGGTGGAAATCTGGCCCATGCGTGCACATGATTACCTGAAAGAAATTAGAAAAATAACAAATGCTGGAGGCAGGGATCGAACCCCTGACCTCCAGCCTCTGAATGCCTTAACGCTAACGTGGTGACCGCTGGGCTATGCTGTTCTATTTGTTAATAAAATACAAAATAACAATAATATAAGAAAACAAATACGTTAGTGGAATTTTGGCACGGAATTTAAACAGGCCAACAGGGGGTGACAACGCATCATCCCCTTCCTCCATCCGTTGCTAAAACTCTGTAATACCTATAGCTACGGACGCAGGTCGTCACTATAAGTTGTGCTCATTCAAAAAAACTCCTACAGGTCATGAAAATGATTTCCAAGACCATGGTTGAACTCGTCATCCTCTTCTGATCATAACCATAGCCATTACTAAGGCTAATTTTTCCTGAAACAAAAAGCCCTAAAAACGAACAAAAAACCCTAGCAATGGTGATCTGTGATATAGGTTAGATAAATGAAATTGGTTATTGTAAAAAGCTTGCAAGTGATGTGGTGAATCAGAATATGCAATTATTTTTTTTCATAGATACAAGAGTAGTATAAATCGAATTCAAGAATATGGAGGATTTGTGAGGGACTTACAGTGCGTGTGAGGGTCTGAAAATGCATTGTCTTGGTTGCTTTCGCTTGTGGAGATGGCCAGGAAGAGATTGAGATACTTGCCAAGCCTTAAGGATGCCTCTAGGATTGATTTCGAAGTCACACTTTTTCTTGATTTTTGCCAATTTGGTTCTGCCTCTAGAACTGATCTCCAACCCCTATTCTTGTCTGCCTCACTTCCTTATGTATTGTACAATACATTAGGTTAGAATTTGCTGCCCAAATCTTCCTCCATTGATGATTGAATATTTGATTTGATCCTCCTTTCAAAGCTTTCCAAATTTGATCCAAATCACTTCTTTTTGTACACTTTTGCCTTGATACAAGTTTGGAAAGGTGCTAGCTGTGTAACAAGACCTGAAATGATCACAAGATCTTTAGTTTTCAATGTTTTTGATTTTATGTGATTTTTTTTAATTTAAAATGAATTAATTCAAATAAAAATCAAATTAAATAATAAAAATATGATATAGACACATGGCCAAGGCTGGAGTACGTGGGCTACAATGCCAACTCAAAACAAGTGAAAAAGAATGGGCCCATTTGGCAAAATTTGAAGTTTTAGGGATAGTTGACTTTTGGCAATTTTGCAAAAAAGTCCAACTTTAACAATGCATAACTTCCTCAATTTTGAACTTTTGGAGGTGTTCTTGGACTTTTTAGAAACCTTGAGATGTCATATAATCAACCCTTTTGGTATCATCTCATTTTGATATTCCATTCTCAAGTTAGAAGCTTTGACAAAAAAGGTGTTTTTGTTGACTTTCAAAAATGACCTATAATGTCAAAATTCATAACTTATTGTGAATGCATATTTTGATCTTGGGGTATGAAGATGGATTGTAGGGAATTGATCCTCTTCAAAATGAGCTTTGGATGGGTCATTTCTCATAAAGTATGAGAAAGTTATGCTTGGTCAAAGTTGAGTTGACTTTTCCTACAAAACCCTAATTTAGCAACTTTTGAATCTTGATGAATCTTGAGCAATACTTGCTGAATCATGATCAACCCTTTATAAAATGATGAAATAAACTTCAAAATGAGAATGTTGACAAAAAATATTGAAGTTTATTTGGGTCACAGTTGACTTTTGCCCTAGCATAGCCGATTTTTGAACCTTTTGAGCAATTGAATGAGCAAAATTCCTCTGCAGGGCTTGAAACTTGACATGGATGATCTTGAGAACATATTAGGAAATTGGTGAGCACTTGGGGTCACTTGGACTCAAGGATCTTGATGCAACACAAAACCCTAATTTGGGGTAGACTGCCTTAGGAGAGAGCTTGTCTGACCATCTCTTGGACTATCTTGAGCAACTTGGAGATTTTTCTTGCAATGGTTTGAGAAATATGGGAGGGAAAATTTTGGGGTACAACACTGAGAAGTTGATCGTGTCTCTCAATGAAAGTAGAAGTTTCAGAAACTCTTGATGCTAGCTCTTTAAGTTGGACAGGTATCTGCACAAAGTTGTTTCAGATGGTATTTCTATGCACGGAAGCCATGATCTGCAAAACAAAACAAAGATAAATTCCCTTGGTCTTTGAAATGGTTAGTGTAATGAAGCATGGATGCCATGTTATGATGCATGATGTCATGATAAACCACAGGTATAGCAAACACAAATATTGCAAACACAGTCAAATCACACAAAGCCTTGAGGTTTAAGGCTTGCATGAGGTCAAAGGTAATACCCTCTTGAATTTAAGTTGGTTCAACCTGTCTTAGAAAAGTAACCGGGTTCTAGAGGATCTCAATATTACTTACCATCCTCCATCGGTCATGGTTTCAGCTCACGCAATCTTTTCTTGCGGACGAAATTATTCCGAGAGTATGATCTCAATGAGTGTAGCATCGAGTATCAACCAGTTCTCAGCTCTACACCAAGGTCGGATATCTCACTACTTTCTAATGGCCAAGTTTGTCAATTAAAGATTCTAAGGTCAGTTGATGCTTAACGACACCACGCAGCGGCCCCGTATTCTCCTCGTTTCTCCACAAGGGATACCGGTACCAACCAAAGTGCCACACCAACGTAGCTACTGCTTCAACCGTATCGGTCTACACTGTACAGTTCCCTCACAGTCTATTGCTACTTACCTAAAAGGTATTCCCCAGATCCGGGTGTAGGATCTATAGTAACCCCAAACAAAACCCTTAAAAGTAAAGCAAACAAAGCAATCAAGAGAAGCAACTATGATGAACTAGATCCTAAGGTATACCCCACTTATAAGTCCCTAGCAGAGTCTCCAGTTCTGTGATTCGGTGGCAGAACCGACTGTTAATACTGGTGTGCGTTTTGCGTTTTTTGTTTGCTAAATGTCGCGGAAAGAAAGAGTCGCCACCGACTTTTATTTCATCCAATCGGAAAGGAAAAAAGTACAGAAAAAAATCCTTTTTTGAGATGTTCTGAGTACGGGGGGTAGATTATAGAAAGGGAAGGTGTTAGCACCCTTTCTATCCATGGTTTTCCATGGGCTCTTAGGTACTTGCTCATCTTTTAAAATTGCTTGTGTTTGTGTGCTTTGTTTTGAAAAGTTTTACTTCGTGATAACCCTTGTATCAGTCCTCAAAGGTGTGATGAAGTTGTTTTGAAAGTTGGCTTGAAAAGTGTAAATGTGAAAAGTTTTGATTTGAGCAAGTACCTACTAGCATCTACCTACTCAAAAAAAGATCGTTTCTATTCTTGTTTCCTTTAGACAGTGTTATCCTACTATTGAGAAATAGGTAGCACCGTCGTTAGAGTTGTAAGGGTCAATTTGAAAGGGACATACGATCACTAAAGCAATATTAGGATACCTTAGTAATAACCCTAGAGTCTTAAGATCTTTATTCGAGATAAAATTTCCGAGGGAACATTCCCGAGGCAACATTCGAATGGGACGTTTGATCTTTTTTAGACAGGAGGGCAACCACTAAGACACTCTATACTTAATGATCGTTTATCGAAGGCAACCGAAGTGAGAGTATACCCTGAGAGTGATATGTGTGAGTGATTTTGTGATACGGTGGGAGAACTGACTTGAGGTTTTGTGTTTGTTTTCGCAAATGTTTCGGTTGAGCAAGAGTCGCCACCGACTTTTTATTTTATCCTAAGGAAAGGCTAAAAAGCACAGCAAAAACCTTTGAGATGTTTTCTTGGGTTCGGGGAGTAGATTATAGAAAGGGAAGGTATTAGCACCCTTTCTATCCATGGTTATCCATGGGCTCTTAGTTACTTGCTTAGATCAACTTGCCTTGATTTTCAATTGTTTGAAATGGTGCTTTGTGTGTGGGTTTGAAAAATGTTTTGAAAAGAGGCCAATGTGGTGGCAACCTTTGTAATGATCCATGTTGGGATGTATACAAAGGTGTATGACTTTTGAAAAGTTTTCAATTTTTTTAGAAAGTGTGTTGTGATGTGTGGTTTTGAAAAATAGGCAAGTGTTTATGTTTGGCAAGTTGGCAAGCAACCAAGAGCTATCTACCCTAAATTTCTCAAAGATTTTTTCTATGTTTTAAACCTTTTAACAATTTTGTTCCACCATTGTATTTGGTGGATAATCTTGTGTTAGGATGTGAACGGGACGGGCGCGGGTCATCGTTTAGACCATGATTGCAATGGTGCCAAGTATCTTTGGGCAATTTCCTTTAAGGGACTTGATCATTTTTAGGCAACTTTTGAAAGCGTCATCGAGGGACTATGATCATTTGATTGTTTTGTTTTTGCCAAAGATACCTAACATGCAATATGGCCCATTATTGAAGGCAACAAGTGGAATACCCTAGGGGTGCAAGTGTGATTAGTGTTGTCCATTTTCATGCTTGTTTATCTTGAATTTAGGTCAAACTATTTGTTGTTTTTGATTTGCATACAAACCCTAATTCTAACATGGCATAATTAGAAAGCTTAAAAATGCGAAAAATAAAGGTCCTAAGTTATTACAACGCAATATATGGGATGGGGGGTACAAATGTTCAAATGGGGGTATTTTGACAAGATAATAAATTCTAACTATTACATCCAAATTAAAATTCTACAAGGGATTTAATTGCACAAGTATTAAATGAAATAAAAATAAATATGCAAAATGCAAAAATGATTTTCATATGTATGTAAAAAGTATTTATCATGTGTCAAATAAACAAAAATAAATTGAATTAATTTTTGATGTTTTTAGTTATTTAGGGCAAAACCCTAATTTTGCTAAATAAATGTATTAATTATTTAATATATGCAATATTTATTAATTATGTACAAAAATAAATAAAAGAAGGTATACTGTATAAAAAAAAGGTATTTTTGAGGTCAAAATATTAATAAGAATAAAATGTATTAATTCTTTGTATTTTCCCTAAATATATTAATAAATATATAAGTATTTACATTATTTATTAAATATATATTATGTATAATAAAATATTTAATACTTACAAAAAAATATATTTTTTATAAAAATGTTTTCAAGAGACAATATAAAATAAAAATCAGAAATAAAACATGTTTGTATTTTTTTTTTTGTATTTTAAAATAAAAGTATACTTATGTTTATTTATATACAAAACTAAATAAAGCCAAATAAATATCAAATAAAAATGCAAAAAATGTGGGAAAAATAAATTTAATATTTTTTCATGCTTAAATAAAAATATGGAAACAAAATCAAAAGGAAAAAAATGGAAAATGACAAGTAAAACTCAAAATGGGCCAGGGGGGTGCATGTGAAATGCAGTGGTGTGAAAAGGAAAAACAAACCTCAGGCCCAGCCCAAGACTCTGTCTTCTTCAACCTCCAGCATCCTTGAACAAAACACGCGCTTCTGCTATCTCAAGATTCTTGGACTTTTAGCACAAACTCACAACATGAAAAATGTTAAGCATCAAGCCACGATTCCATACATATAAAAAACTTAACCTAACTCTCAGAAATGAGAGAGAATTTCTCCATCCCTAATTCTTAACCTAAGTTTTTGTCAATGTTCAGATTCAAAATACTCTCAGCATATGCAATATAAATGGAAAATGAAGATATGTATAGCTTCAGGGCCATGAGTAGAACATTTTTCATTCATAAACCTAGAGCTAACTCTTCCTATATTGAGAGATAGAAATCCATGAACTTACCTGTTCAGCTTGGATCGTGTCTGGCAATGGAGGCATTTTCAAGGCAAGGTGAGGATTGGTACAGCTTGCTTGAAGTTCAGGGATGCTATTCCAACCTTTAACTTGCTTTGAAACCAACTGAATCAAGCTATGGCAATCAACTTGCAGAACAGAAAAAATGAAAATGGTGAAGTTGGTTAGAGGTGTTATAGGTCGTGTCCAATTCTTGGGATAGCTTGTATATTTGGTATGGAATGTATATGAACAGGTCTTAGCAAGAATGCACGAGTGGACTGAGTTATGGAAGTCCAACTGCAGAGGTGACTCTGTTTTCTGCAGTAGGAGGGTGTTTTGAGGTTTGATGATGTTTGGACGGTGTTTTTCTCGTGCCTTAGCTCTGTTATATTGTTTGGAAGGTGTACAACAACTTTGCTTAAGCTTGTGTTGGCTGAAAATGAGATTTGGTGTAAGTTATGCCAAGTTACTTCTAACTTAAGCAAGAAATGGCAAGTTGGTTCTCTAGACTTGTACAGGCCCCTCCAGTATGCTGCAAACTTGAGCCTTGATCAGTGTGATATCTCCATGAATCTTGTGTCCAAAGATATGCATTGTACCACTTGGATTGCAAATTTGACATAAAGTGCACCTTTACCAAAATGGATATATTGCTTTTTCTAATTATGGCTCAATCTTGTATGCAATGCTTAAACACACAAGATAAGACTTAAACATGAAGGATTGGCATTAAATTTATGAGTGTGAATGAGATAAAGGACCTGTAATCTAGCTTAGAACATGCTGAGTTCAAAAATGCAAAGTTATGAACATGTAAATTGGCCATGAACAAAGTGAGTTTTGCCCATATTGCCAAATTCGATTCTCCCTAACCACAAGGTTGTTTGATGAGTTCTTGGATATTTTGGAAAGCTTGGAATGTGTACTACAGTCCATCTTTGTAATGCAATTTGAAATTCCAAGTGGAAGTATGTGAAAAGTGGTCATGAAGGTAGGCAAAAATCCTGCCTAGAATAGGTCAAAATTTTTCTAAGTTAAGAATGTTTTGCACCCTTGTTCCAAAAATCATAACTTGAGCTACAAGCTTCTTTTGAGGAAACTTTGTGAATAAAAGTTGTACATTTTTCAATAGACTACAACTTTAATGTTTTTACTTTTCCTTGAATCCAAATGCATCTTGATGAAAAAGTTGGACAAAGTTAGGAAAAAAAAGGGATTTTCATAACTTAGAAAAATTCTAAGTTATGAAAATTCTTCATTTTAAACCCTAATTTGCAATTTTGGGTTTCTTGATGAACAAGTTTCATATTTTGACATGTTTTGATGAAAAATGAATCTTGACACTTGATTTTGACCAAAAAGTCAAAGTTTGACTTTTCAGTATACAGTCAAAAATTGATCAATTGACTGGAAAATTCATCTGTCAATCTTGTGCATTTGGGATCTTTTAAACTTGTTGAACATGTCAAGACAATTCCATTGGGTCCTTGAGTCCATATATGAGCTTTGTTTGCCATTGGTTAGGTTAAGCAGTCAAAATTGCCTTTGTGCAGTCAAAACCCTAAAAATGACCATTTTGCCCTTTTGGTGATCTGATCAAATTTCTTGTGGAATTGTGATCCAAACTTGACCAAATGGTTTATATGAGTTCAATATGTTGATGTGGGTCAAATTTCATGAGGTTTGACTGTCAATTGACCACAGTTGACTTTTTCCCCAATATAGTTGATTTCTAGGTCAACTGTCCAATTGACTGGGCAAGGTTTGGAATCAAGACTTGAAACTTGGTATGGATAAACTTGGGAGTTCAACATGAAGCATGAAAGTCATCTTAGGAATTTTAGGTCAAAACATCTTTGTGCAAACACAAACCCTAATTTGGGTCAACAGTGCAAGGAGAAGTCTTGAGCAGAGGAAACCCTAACTGGATCTTGAGTTCCCAGGGTCTTGTGATGAGAAAATGTTGAGGAAATGGGAGGGCAAATTTTAGGGTACAACAGTTGCCCCTGTTCAATCTTCTTGAACCTGAAGAGTTAGATTGGCAAGTTTGCCTTTCGCGACTCGAGGGTGGAAGGAGATTGGACACTAGAGTGCCCGGAAATTTGCACTCGCATGCTGGAGTATCAGCAATGTGATGGCGGGAATGGGCTTATAGATGCCATTTGGAGAGATGGTGGATAGGGAGATGGGCTTATAGATGCCATCTGGAGACGTGACAGAACCTTGTCAGAAATGGGCTTATAGATGCCATTTGGAAGTGTTGATCGCGTAAGAGATTCCTTAGCGAGAACTTGTGTACTTTGAGAAAGGAAGATGTTTTCCTGGCTTGTTACAGGTGTTGATCTTCAGTCTCTTCATGCAGATATGCCCTGGCTAGATATAGGTATCGAATCTACAATTGGTTGCTCGTAGATGTGCCCTGGCTAGATACAGGAATCGAATCTGGAACTGTTGTCTACAGATGTGCCCTGGCTGGATACAGGTATCGAATCTGGAATTGTCGTCTACAGATATGCCCTGGCTGGATACAGGTATCGAATCTGGAATTGTCGTCTACAGGTATGCCCTGGCTACATACAGGTATCGGATCTGGAACTGTTGAAGGTTGGTAGAGATAGCTTTCCTGGCTAGATACAGGTGTAGACCTCTGACCTGAGAATGAAAGATAGTTTCCTGGCCTGTTACAGGGGTTGATCTTCAAACTCTTCATGCAGATATGCCCTGGCTAGATACAGGAATCGAATCTACAATCCATCACTCACAGATGTGCCCTGGCTAGATACATGTATCGAATTTGGAATTGCGATAGTTGATAGTAATCATCTTTGGATTGACTTTTCCTGAAAAGGCAAAACATCAGTTGTATGCAATGTCATGATGTATGAGATGCATGATGTCATGATGCTCAAAATGAGGTAGTGTTGTATGCACTTTGTCATGTATGTAAGCAGGATGTATGAAATGTGAAATGTTTATTAATGTATTTTCGTCTAGGAAAATAAATCCTTGACGACCGGCCGGGGAATCAAATCCTAGGCTGATGTTGAAGAGTAGAGTTCTTCGTTTCCGCTGGGGAAGATGGTTGCAAGAATAAACCGGTAGGAGAAGATGACTCCGTTGGGGAATAAACTTGTTAGAGAAATTACTCTGAGGGGAATTACTCTGTGGGAAGAGATATTTCGCTGAGGTTTTAATGAGAACTCCGCTGGGAATTTCAACGATAAACTCCGCTGGGGATTTTGCTGATAAGTTATGTTGGAGAACTTGATAAACTCCGTTGGGGATAGGAAGAATTTCGCGGAGGACGGACTTTCCGTGGTTATTAGCTGAGGATAACCCAGTTATAAGCTCTTATGAGGAATAACTTTGAATAAAGTCCGGGAGAGATGTCTGTACTCTGCAGGGGATAAGCTTCCAGAATCTACTGGGGATGAGCTTCAAGACCTGCTGGGGATAATGACTCAACTCATCTGGGGAAACTTTAGGTTGTACTTGGGGATGGTTCCACCGGGGAACAATCTTATATTAAGACTGCCGAGGATACTTGCTGAGGAATGTCTATACTCCGCTGGGGAATGTTGAGATCTTCTGGGGATACCCAACTTCCTTAAGGCTGACAGTAGACTAACTCTGCTTGAGGAGAGTATCGCTGACTTGCTAGGGGAACTGTGCCTTTTTAGGGCTGATAGAAAACCAACTCTACTCGGGGAAAGTACTGCTGAATCTTGCCTTACTCTGTGGGGAGTCGAAGTGACTTGGTTACGTCCTTCAGCCGAACCTACCTTGGTACCTTGATGGACAGAGCAACTAGACCGCTTGGAAAATTCTAAACTGCCCCTGTTTCTGATGTCATATGTAATTAGTTTTTTTTTATTTCACATGCAACTATTCATGATTAGCAATTAATGTCAAATGCATATATCAAAAATGAACATTGGACGTTCTTCGCAAAACAAAACAGAAAAAGGAAAAACAATGGATAATTTGTCTGAAAAATTGAACTTGTATTGATTTTGAAATTTTCCCAAAAATAGGCGTTTATGTACAGGAGGCTGACGTCCTAGTAAGAGAATGCCGCCGAATAACATTGAGTTTATATAATTTTGAAAAGGAAACAAAACAGCTATGTAAAAAAATAATCCCACTGGGTTCCAACTCTGCTATCGCCTTTAGGTCTTCAAGCGTCTCATCACTTTGCTGCTTAGTTGAAGATGAATCTGATTGATTGATGCCGAAGTCTGAGCCCTGATAGTTGATGCCGAATTCTGGATGCAAAGTGATCCAATGAGACATAGTATTACGCTTTGTCCCTAACTTTTGCCTGGACCGCCCTTTCGGGTTTTCAGTCCACCGGGATACCCTTTTTTGCCCAAGCCGCCTTTTCAGGTTTTCGACTTTCCAGGTGTACAGGTTTTTTTTTATTTCATCCCTTATTTTGCCCGAACCCTTTTGGTTCGCCGGGAAGCCCTTATTTTTGTCTAGGCGTGTCAACCTAGCGGGTCTTTAATTCATGCGTAGTATCTTTTTACTATGTCTGCATTGGCGGGGTGAGGAAGCTCGTCACCATCCATGGTGGTTAGGACCATAGCTCCTCCTGAGAAGATATGCTTAACCACAAATGGCCCTTCGTACGTAGGGGTCCATTTGCCCCTGGGATCACTTTGAGGGAGAATGATGCGCTTGATTACCAGGTCTCCGACTTGATAGTCTTGTCGTTTGACCTTCTTGTTAAATGCCCTGATCATCCGTTTTTGATACGTCTGACCATGACAAATAGTAGTGAGTCTCTTTTCGTCAATTAGGTTTAATTGATCAAGTCGAGTCTGGATCCAGTCATTTTCGCTCAAGTCTGCATCCTTCATTATCCGGAGAGAGGGTATCTAGACTTCAATAGGCAAGACTGCCTCCATGCCATAGACCAAGGAAAAAGGAGTTGCCCTTGTTGACGTCCGTGTTGAGGTACGGTACCCATGAAGAGCAAACGGTAACATTTCGTGCCAATCTTTGTAGGTCACTGTCATCTTTTGCACAATCTTCTTGATGTTCTTATTCGCTGCTTCTACAGCCCCATTCATCTTCGGCCGGTAGGGAGAAGAATTATGGTGTTGTATCTTGAATTGCTCGCAGAGCTCAGTGATCATCTTGTTGTTAAGATTGGTACCATTATCCGTAATGATCCTCTCAGGTACACCGTATCGACAGATCAGGTTATGCCGAATGAATCGTGCCACGAAGCTCTTGGTTACCGTAGCATAAGAAGCTGCCTCAACCCATTTTGTGAAGTAATCAATTGCTACTAGGATGAAGCGATGCCCGTTGGATGCCGTCGGTCGGATCTCGCCGATCATATCAATGCCCCACATTGCAAACGGCCAAGGTGCCGTCAGGACGTTCAGAGGCACCGGAGGGATATGCACCTTATCGGCATAAATCTGGCATTTATGACAAGTTCGAGAATGTTGGTAACAGTCGGCTTCCATTGTGGACCAGAAATATCCTGCCCGAAGGATTTTCTTTGCCATGGTATGTCCACTGGAATGTGTTCCGAATGTACCTTCATGAAGCTCTGCCATGATCTTCTCTGCTTCAGTCTTATCCACACAACGCAGTAGGGTTGAGTCATGGTTTCGCTTGTAGAGAATGCCATTGCTGAGGAAGAACTTTGCTGCGAATCTTCTCAGAAACTTCTTGTCGTTAACAGATGCGCCTTCGGGGTATTCTTGGGCTTCAAGGTACCTCTTCACTTCATGATACCAAGGTTTTTCAGTTACCTCTTCAGCCTCAAGATCACAGCAATATGCAGGTTCGTCCAATTTCCAAATGATGATCCGGGGCGCCTTGTTGTCCCATTTGACTTTGAACATAGAAGACATTGTAGCCAACACGTCCGCTAACTGATTCTCCTCTCTTGGGAAGTGCTCAAAAGTTATCTCTTCGAAGTGGGGAAGCAATGTCAACACATACTCCTTGTAAGGAATAAGATTTGGGTGTTTCGTATCCCACTCGCCTTTGACCTGATTGATCACGAGAGCGGAATCTCCGAAGAAACTCAGAAACTTGATCCTTAAGTCAATTGTAGCTTGAAGACCCATGATACATGCCTCATACTCCGCCATGTTGTTGGTGCAGTTGAAACATAGTCGGGCAGTAAGTGGAGTATGAGTGCCTTTAGGGGATATGATCACAGCGCCAATACCATTACCCAAAGCGTTCGAGGCTCCGTCAAAGTGCATAGACCATCGGGATCCTTCCTCAGGTCCTTCATCCGGTCCAGGTACTTCACAATCAGTTACTACCATGATATCTTCGTCTGGAAATTCAAAGCTCAACGACTGGTAATCGTCCACAGGTTGGTGTGCCAAATGGTCTGCCAATACACTTCCCTTGATTGCTTTTTGAGTCGTGTACTGGATGTCGTATTCTGTCAAGATCATTTGCCATCTTGCTATTCTTCCGGACAGAGCGGGCTTTTCGAATATGTACTTGATTGAATCCATTTTTGAAATCAACAGAGTAGTGTGAGTCAACATATACTGTCTCAGCCGGCGAGCAGCCCATACCAGAGCGCAGCAAGTTTTCTCGAGCAGTGAGTACCGGGTCTCACAGTCGGTAAAATTTTTGCTCAGGTAATAAATAGCGTGCTCTTTTCGGCCAGACTCGTCATGCTGGCCCAGCACACACCCAATTGAGTTGTCAAGTACTGTCAAGTATAGTATTAGAGGTCTCCCTTCAACCGGCGGCATAAGAATGGGTGGTTCTTGGATATACTCTTTGATCTTTTCGAAAGAAGCCTGACATTCATCATTCCAACGTACTACTTGATCTTTCTTCAGTAGCTTGAAGATTGGTTCACAGGTAGCAGTTAGATGTGAGATGAATCAGGCAATGTAATTCAGACGTCCTAGAAAGCCTCTGACTTCTTTCTCTGTCTTGGGAGCTGGCATCTCTTGTATGGCTTTCACCTTGGCAGGGTCCACTTGAATACCTTTGTCGCTTATGATGAAGCCTAGCAATTTTCCAGATCTCACCCCAAAGGTGCATTTGTTTGGGTTCAACCTCAGCTTGTACAACTTCAGACGGTCAAACAGCTTCCGTAGATGGTCAAGGTGTTCCTCCTCAGTTTGTGACCTTGCAATCATATCATCGACATACACTTCTATTTCATGATGGATCATATCATGAAATAAAGCAACCATAGCACGTTGGTAAGTTGCCCCAGCATTTTTCAACCCAAATGGCATGACCTTGTAGCAAAAGGTGCCCCACTGAGTAACAAAAGTGGTCTTCTCCATGTCTTCAGGAGCCATCTTGATCTGATTATGACCGGAGAAGCCGTCCATGAAGGAGAATACCTTATGCTGAGCAGTGTTGTCAACCAGGACGTCGATATGAGGCAGAGGGAAATCATCCTTGGGGTTGGCCCTGTTCAAATCCCTGTAATCAACACACATTCGGACCTTACCATCTTTCTTCGGCACTGGAACCACGTTGGCAACCCACTGAGGGTAAGAAGTCACTGCTAAAAACCCGGCATAAAATTGTTTCATAACCTCGACTTTGATTTTCTCGGACATCTCTGGACGCATACGGCGGACCTTTTGTTTTACCGGAGGGCAGTCTTCCTTGGTAGGCAGGTGATGAACCACAATGTCGGCATCCAAACCATGCATGTCTTCGTAAGACCAAGCAAAGATTTCCATGTAGTCATGCAGCATCTGAATCAACCGTTATTTCACACTGAACTCTAGATTGGCACCAATCTTGACTTCCTTTCTATCTGTCTCGGTACCCAGATTTACCGTTTCCACTGGCTCTTCATGCGGCTGAATGGCCCTCTCTTCCTGGAGTAGCAGTCTTGCAAGTTCCCCAGGCACTTCGCAATCATCTTCACCCTCGTCTTCGGCTAAGTTGATCGGATTTCCGAAATCATAACTGGCAGTAGCAGAGTCGTTACCAGTGAGATCCATAGTGGATTGGAACCTGTATAAGTGAGTGTGTGTAAATATAGTTGTTTTGCAATATATGATAAAGAAAGAAAAGGAGCACAAGATTTGAAATGCAACAAATGTCCAATGTTTTGATTAATGATATATGAAAATGTCATACAAAAGCCCTCACAAATGGAGCCACGGTGCCCCGGGTAGGACACCGAGCCAAAAAAGTTTCAATATATTGTTTGTTACAAATTGAAAACAAAAGAATTCATTACTGAGTGACAAAAGTAATAGGTGTGAAGTCTTTGGCAGTCCAGTTGCTTGGTCCACTGTCGGTTGTTGGGTAGATCCAGCTGTCAAATTCCGATTCCTCCACTTCGTCCTCAATAGCATTTACTCCTGGGTTGGTGATGAACACAGGAGGTCTTCCAATCCTTGCTTTGCGAACATCCCTCTGAGCCTCTGCAGTGAAGCCTAATCCAAACTTGTCGGTCTTCGGGGTGAAGTCAGGGAGTCGGCCCCAGTTTGCGCATTCGCCCTTCTCAATCACAGCCCGGGCATCCTTTAAGGAAGCCATCTTCAAAGGAGGGTCTTCAATCACAGTTTCAGCTGACGCCAGTGTCTGAGGCGCCTCTTCAAAGTGTTGAAAGGGGGTTTCAATGAATTCCCAATCCATCTCTATGTATCGGAACAAGTTGAAGTGGCTGATCATATACTCTTCTTCCCCTTGAACTGTAACAATTTTCCCCCTAACCGGGTACTTTAGCTTTTGATGTAGTGTGGAGGTCACAGCTCCGGCCTTGTGAATCCATGGACGACCCAGCAAACAAGAGTAGGATGGACGGATGTCCATCACATAGAAAGTAGAATCAAACACCTGAGAACCAACCCTGATTGGGATGTCAACTTCTCCATGTACCATCCTTTTCGAACCGTCAAAGGCTCGGACAACAATGTTACTGGGCTTGAGCTCCAGACCCTCACAATCTAGCCTGTCTAGGGCCTTCTTAGGCAATACATTCAAAGAAGAACCGGTGTCTACCAACACATGGGCAAGAGTAGTGCCCCTGCATTCAATAGAGACATGCAGGGCGTTATTATGGTTCTTTCCTTTTGCAGTCAGATCGGCGTCAGAAAAGCCCAGACCATTATCAGCAGTCAAGTTGGCAACACAATCAGTAAATTGATCAGCAGACGTTTCTTGCGGCACATGGGCCGTCTTCAGGAAGGTGATCAGGGCCTTGGCATGGGCCTCTGAACACAATAACAGTGATAGCATAGAAATTGTTGATGGGGTGTGCCCCAACTGCTCAACAACATTGAAATCACTTTTCTTGATAATCTTGAGAATCTCCTCCATCTCTTGCTGGGAGGCTTCAACAGCGGTTGTCTTCGGCGCCTCCGTCAAGGCAGGCAAATCAGCAGCAACCCCTTTGCCCCGAGCATTAGAGGACTCGGCAGCAGGGGTAGAAACAGGAACTTGATTTGGAATGGAAACATGCACACTTGCGGGTGTGATGATAAGAGGTTTCTGAATAACTGGTGGCGAAATATCTGGTGAAAACAGCCTACCACTGCGAGTAATCTTGGCAGGCCCGGTGATGTTGCTAACACCGGTACTTGTATCAAACTTTTGCTTCACTCCAAGCACATAAACATCTGCCCCATAGTGCCATGGGACAGCTTTGTCGGATGTATAGGGGAGGGGCCCCGGAACTGTAATGATGATGGGAGCCAACTTCTGAGTGGACATGATTTTGACAGGCTTCTTTGAAGGAGCCTTAGGAGGTTTGTTGAAAATAGTGACAATAGAAACTTCTTCGGCAGGGACAACAGGAACAACAATCTTCTCAAACAAGATTTCTTTGCTATCCATCAGGCTTTGGATACCTGATTTCAGCAACGGACAACCAACAGGCGAAACAGCACATAGAAGGCAATCTTCACCACATCCCGGAAATAAACCGGCTAGCAACAGATTCCTTTTAACAGTCGATAACGGAGTAACAATCTCTTCCATGGAGGCTACATATCGGTCTTCTTCCACGGCACTCACTCCATGCTGGGGCATGGGAGCAGTCACAACATTGGGTCTTTCGGGCGCCTCAAACTGTATTTCTTTAGCATCAATAAGGTCTTGAACCTTATTCCTCAGAGCCCAGCAATCGTCCGTAGTATGCCCGGGGCTATCAGAGTGATAAGCGCAACAGGCGTTGGGGTTATACTTTGGAGAAGCTGTGTTCACAACCTTTGGAGCTTCTTTGACAGTTACCAGATTGGTTGATAGTAGTTGCGGAAAAATCTGAGACAGAGTCATACTAAGTCGGGTGTACTGCCTTTTGGGTCTCTCACCCCTTTGTTGATTATACTGCTGAGGAGAAGCAACAGGCTTTGAAATTACCAATGCATTAACAGCTTGGCGGCGTTCTGCCTTAACTTGTCTCCTAGGACCATAAACAGCACTAGCTTCCTTTTTGAAAGGCTTCTTCTCAGTACTCGCAGCGGCACCTTTCTGTATCTTTCCCGACTTGATACCAGCTTCTATCCTCTCACCAGTTAAAATCAAATCTGTAAACCCAGCAGAAGAATTACCAATCAGATGGTTAAAGAACGGACCAGACAATGTCCCTAAGAACATGTCAACAAGTTCACGGTCAGTCAAAGGTGGCTGCACCCTGCCAGCCAGATCTCTCCACTTTTGCGCATACTCCTTGAATCCTTCGCCCGTTCCCAGCGACATACCCTGAAGTTGAGTATGTGTGGGAGCAAGGTCAGAATTATACTGATATTGTTTATAAAATGCGGTGGCCAAGTCTTCCCAGTTTCGGATACTGGCTCCATCCAGCTGATAGAACCACTCGAGTTGAGCCCCGGAAAGGCTATCCTGAAAGAAATGGATCCAAAGGTTCTTGTCTGCAGTGTAAGGTTGGATCTTCCTTACATATGATCTGAGATGCATTTTCGGGCAGGACAGCCCGTCATACCTTACAAAAACTGGCACTTTGAACTTCGGGGGGATCACAATTCCAGCAACTAATCCCAAGTCTTCGAAATCTAAGCCGGGAACTCTCTGCAGCTCCATAGCTTCCAACCTGTCTTCCAAGCCTTTGTACTTATCATCAGCGGGCGGGTATTGTTGGTCAGAGTAGTCTTCGTCCTCTTCAGCCTCCTCTTCCTCAACCTCGGATTCGAAAGGTACCGCAGCCGCATTCCCTTTACTGGTTCCCTCCTCAGAAGTAGGGGGAAATTCAAGCACTCTTCTGGCTTCACCCTCAAACCTTCTCCCTAGGGTAGCCACCCTGATTCTCTTCTTCTTCTTTTTCACTTGGTCTTTGTTCCCCAGCAGGGCCTTTAGATCCCCCTGACCCTTAGCCAAGGTCATCAGGAGTTGTTGAAACTGTGCGTTTTGAGACTGCAAGTCCTTGACCGTCTGTTCGAGATCCATCTTACTGAAATGAACAGCAGAAAGATAAGGAAACCTGGTGTGGAGACCTGCTTATGCACATGATGAATGGTATGCTTATGTATGTAATGCATTCAAGGATTTAGAACATTCAAAATTGTTGCAAACAAAAAAGAACGCACGTCATATTAATAAGAAGAAATTTGCCAGTACATAAATGCCCCATGGGCCAAATATTACAAAAACTTCTCAAGGTAAAAAGACATTGCGCATCCTCTTTGGTGTGATGTAGGTGTTGAGGGTCTCTTCCTCATGGAGTCGGCGGGTGAGCTCTATCGCTGGCGTAGAAGCTGGCTTCAAAAGTGTTCCGTTCATCCTTAAGTTGGATCCAACTCTTCTAGATCTCCTCCCACGATGTAGGCATGTCAGGATATAGGATGGTGTAGGGAACCTCTCCTTCCTTGACGGGCTCTTTAATCACAGGGAGAACATGAGGATAAGGCATCAATAGACTCTGGGCTCGGGCTCGTACCCACTTGAGGTAAGGCTCAAGAGGGATGGAGTTCTTGTGCCCTAGTGTCTTGCTGTCAACTTTGTTAGGCATCCTCCAAGCTCTGATGAATCTTTGGCGAAGTCCTTGCGCATCGTTGTCGAAGTCAAAAACTAGGTCAGGAATCAACATGTCGTGAGGGCCATCTCTTCGTGCATATCCAAATTGCCTCAAAGCTAGACAAGGGTTGTAGGTAATGCCCTCTCTAATGCCAAGTAATGGAACATTAGGGAACTCTCCACAACGATCGACGATGATGACATTTTCTCTGGACCGAGAATACCAATGTACATCAGAGTGAGTGAGGGTTATCAACCGTTGTGACCACCTTAAGCCTTGGTCATTCTTCAAGACAGATTGTGGAAGGTGCGAAATAAACCACCTTGCAAGGAGAGGAGTACAGCACATGAGAACACCCCTCTTTCTCATTGTTCGAGTGTAAAATGAGTGAAGAATGTCCCCAAGCAATGTTGGTATTGGATTTCCGGATAAGAAGATCTTGACGGCGTTGACATCTACAAGCTGGTCAGGATTTGGGAACAAGACCAACCCATAGATAAGGAGGGCCACAATTTCTTCAAAGGCTTGTAGGTCCAATGAATTCCAACACTCTTGTGCCTTTTCAAACAAGAATTTGGCTAAGAAACCTTTGACACTGCTTCTAGTTTCCCAATGCCCCTTGATGTCAGATGGTTGTAGATGTAGTGCTCGAGCAACATCTTCAGGCTTTGGTTCCTTTTCTGTACCGTTGTAGGGTAGTTGATTAAGGATAGGAATTCTCAGGAGTTGAGAAAATTCCTCCAAAGTGGGCACCAACTGGTAGTCAGGGAAAGTGAAACAGTGGTGAAGAGGGTCAAAGAACTGGAACAGCACCTTCATCATGTCCTCTTCAAGGTTGGTGTTGACTAAGCTGAGCAGTCTACCACGTCTCTCACTGAAGGGAGAGCTTTCCGGAATTCTTGATGTGAGCTCCTTGAGTTGAGGAGGGATTCTCACAAGGTTGACTTGGATGGTTTTCCTGCGAGGAATTTCCATGACCTATAAAACAAGAACAAAGATGAAGATCTAAACCCTTGAAATGGTTAGTGAATGCATATGATGCTTTATGATGTTCATGATGTATGCACAAAACATATGTGCAAACAATTCACACCAAACCCTAGTTTCAGGCTTGCATGGGGTTTCATAGGTAAGTACCCTCTTGAGTGTAGTTGGCTTAAAATCCTGTCCTATAAATAGTAATCGGGTTCTAAGGAGCTCAATATCATTGGATTGTTTTCATTGTTCATTGTTTTGGTTTAGCCAATTAACTAGCGACCAAAATATTCCAAGAAAACAACCCTCAATGAGTGTAGTATCGAGTATCTACCAACTTCGGACTACACCAAAGTCGGTCATCTCACTACCCCTAATGAAAGGCCAAGATGGTCAAGTAAGGTTCTAGGTCATTAGTGCTTAGTGACATCACTCAGCGGCCCTGTACTCTCCTTGATTAAACTCAAGGGTTACCGGTACTCACAAATATGTCGCACTAATATAGCTATTGCTTCAACCGTGTCGGTATACCCCGCACAGTTTCCACAACGTATTGCTATCTATGAATGTTTCCCCAAATCCGGGTGTAGGATAGCAAACCCAAACAAAAGAGCCAATATATAAAGAAATCAAAACAAACAAGTCATGCAAGAGGGTGATCTAAGCCCTAAGGTTACTCCACTTTAAAATTTTCCCCAGCAGAGTCGCCAGTTCTGTGATACGGTGGGAGAACTGACTTGAGGTTTTGCGTTTGTTTTCGCAAATGTTTCGGTTGAGCAAGAGTCGCCACCGACTTTTTATTTTATCCTAAGGAAAGGCTAAAAAGCACAGCAAAAACCTTTGAGATGTTTTCTTGGGTTCGGGGAGTAGATTATAGAAAGGGAAGGTATTAGCACCCTTTCTATCCATGGTTATCCATGGGCTCTTAGTTACTTGCTTAGATCAACTTGCCTTGATTTTCAATTGTTTGAAATGGTGCTTTGTGTGTGGGTTTGAAAAATGTTTTGAAAAGAGGCCAATATGGTGGAAACCTTTGTAATGATCCATGTTGGGATGTATACAAAGGTATATGTCTTTTGAAAAGTTTTCAATTGTTTTAGAAAGTGTGTTGTGATGTGTGGTTTTGAAAAATAGGCAAGTGTTTTTGTTTGGCAAGTTGGCAAGCAACCAAGAGCTATCTACCCTAAATTTCTCAAATATTTTTGCTATGTTTTAACCCTTTTAACAATTTTGTTCCACCATTGTATTTGGTGGACAATCTTGTGTTAGGATGTGAACGGGACGGACGCGGGTCATCGTTTAGACCATGATTGCAATGGTGCCAAGTATCTTTGGGCAATTTCCTTTAAGGGACTTGATCATTTTTAGGCAACTTTTGAAAGCGTCATCGAGGGACTATGATCATTTGATTGTTTTGTTTTTGCCAAAGATACCTAACATGCAATATGGCCCATTATTGAAGGCAACAAGTGGAATACCCTAGGGGTGCAAGTGTGATTAGTGTTGTCCATTTTCATGCTTGTTTATCTTGAATTTAGGTCAAACTATTTGTTGTTTTTTATTTGCATACAAACCCTAATTCTAACATGGCATAATTAGAAAGCTTAAAAATGCGAAAAATAAAGGTCCTAAGTTATTACAACGCAATATATGGGATGGGGGTACAAATGTTCAAATGGGGGTATTTTGACAAGATAATAAATTCTAACTATTACATCCAAATTAAAATTCTACAAGGGATTTAATTGCACAAGTATTAAATGAAATAAAAATATATGCAAAATGCAAAAATGGTTTTCATATGTATGTAAAAAGTATTTATCATGTGTCAAATAAACAAAAATAAATTGAATTAATTTTTTATGTTTTTAGTTATTTAGGGCAAAACCCTAATTTTGCTAAATAAATGTATTAATTATTTAATATATGCAATATTTATTAATTATGTACAAAAATGAATAAAAGAAGGTATATTGTAAAAAAAAAGGTATTTTTGAGGTCAAAATATTAATAAGAATAAAATGTATTAATTCTTTGTATTTTCCCTAAATATATTAATAAATATATAAGTATTTACATTATTTATTAAATATATATATTATGTATAATAAAATATTTAATACTTACAAAAAAAATATATTTTTTATAAAAATGTTTTCAAGAGATAATATAAAATAAAAATCAGAAATAAAACATGTTTGTATTATTTTTTTTGTATTTTAAAATAAAAGTATACTTATGTTTATTTATATACAAAACTAAATAAATCCAAATAAATATCAAATAAAAATGCAAAAAATGTGGGAAAAATAAATTTAATATTTTTTCATGCTTAAATAAAAATATGGAAACAAAATCAAAAGGAAAAAAAATGGAAAATGACAAGTAAAATTCAAAATGGGCCAGGGGGTGCATGTGAAATGCAGTGGTGTGAAAAGGAAAAACAAATCTTAGGCCCAGCCCAAGACTCTGTCTTCTTCAACCTCCAGCATCCTTGAACAAAACACGCGCTTCCGCTATCTCAAGATTCTTGGACTTTTAGCACAAACTCACAACATGAAAAATGTTAAGCATCAAGCCACGATTCCATACATATAAAAAACTTAACCTAACTCTCAGAAATGAGAGAGAATTTCTCCATCCCTAATTCTTAACCTAAGTTTTTGTCAATGTTCAGATTCAAAATACTCTCAGCATATGCAATATAAATGGAAAATGAAGATATGTATAGCTTCAGGGCCATGAGTAGAACATTTTTCATTCATAAACCTAGAGATAACTCTTCCTATATTGAGAGATAGAAATCCATGAACTTACCTGTTCAGCTTGGATCGTGTCTGGTAATGGAGGCACTTTCAAGGCAAGGTGAGGATTGGTACAGCTTGCTTGAAGTTTAGGGATGCTATTCCAACCTTTAACTTGCTTTGAAACCAACTGAATCAAGCTATGGCAATCAACCTGCAGAACAGAAAAAATGAAAATGGTGAAGTTGGTTAGAGGTGTTACAGGTCGTGTCCAATGCTTGGGATAGCTTGTATATGTGGTATGGAATGTATATGAACAGGTCTTAGCAAGAATGCATGAGTGGACTGAGTTATGGAAGTCCAACTGCAAAGGTGACTCTGTTTTCTGCAGTAGGAGGGTGTTTTGAGGTTTGATGATGTTTGGACGGTGTTTTGCTCGTGCCTTAGCTCTTTTATACTGTTTGGAAGGTGTACAACAACTTTGCTTAAGCTTGTGTTGGCTGAAAATGAGATTTGGTGTAAGTTATGCCAAGTTACTTCTAACTTAAGCAAGAAATGGCAAGTTGGTTCTCTAGACTTGTACAGGTCCCTCCAGTATGCTGCACACTTGAGCCTTGATCAGTGTGATATCTCCATGAATCTTGTGTCCAAAGATATGCATTGTACCACTTGGATTGCAAATTTGACATAAAGTGCACCTTTACCAAAATGGATATATTGCTTTTTCTAATTATGGCTCAATCTTGTATGCAATGCTTAAACACACAAGATAAGACTTAAACATGAAGGATTGGCATTAAATTTATGAGTGTGAATGAGATAAAGGACCTGTAATCTGTAACACCCCTTCTAATTACCCCAAATAATAGGCAAGAATTAAAATCAGAGAAAATAAATTGCACGGAAGGGATGTCACAACACACATCACATTCCAAAATTTTAAAGAAAAACGGACAGGGTACGTTTGTAAATTTAAGCATATCAACACAAAATAAACATACATAAATATTTAACTTCTTTCTCTCGTGCAAACGCAATGGAGTTTCAATATTTAACTTCATCTCCATTCATGGAGGAATCAAAACATAATTCAAGGCATCAAGCCATGATAATTCACATAAAGCATATGTTATCAAGTCTCACATACACAAAATAATATACATAAAGTAAGGATTATATACATCATAATCCGAATACAAAATAGACGAGTTCGACACTAAATATACCCCCCCCCCCCAGGTGTTACTACCAGAGCATCGACTCGACTCTAATCAAAATAAAACAGATTGCAATCCAATGCATCCGCTAACTAGCGCCTCGCGCTACCATCCTCGGTACCTGAACAATGCCATCAAAAGCATTTTCAAACAGAAGGGTAAGAATTCCAATAATCATATAACGTGTAATTAAGGTAAAGCAATGGCAATAAATAAAGCAACACATCATGATCATATTCATTTTATCACATATAGTATCAGTACTCAAGGAAGTCATTTCCAACACATTAACCATATAAACCAATTATCCGAATACTCACATCATTGGCACATAACCATTATTCAAACAACAACAATATTGGCACATAACCAAACACATCAACACACATACACAATATACACAATTATGCATGTGACTCATAACACGACTCAACACATGCGAATGCGGTACCGACTTGTGGACCCAAAGTTCCACCGCTTATTTTTCCACATAGGGTCAAAGCCACTACGTCTATTTCCACTATAGGATCAACGTCTATTTTTGTGAACCCATGTTTCACCGCCTATGTTCCCTTTTTCAGGTCAAAGCCACTACGTCTATTTCCATTCAAGGATCAACGTCTATAAACTGTGAACCCACTGTTTCACCGTCTCTATTTCAAGACCAACCATGCCATGCAATGTACAATCAACAACTCGTATGCAATTAAGACCACTTACGACCTTAACATACACATACCACATATTCCAACACAATGAAATACCAACAATTGTACATGCATTGCAAATATAATTCACGAATCAAGTAACATACAAGTTTAAATAATGTTACTTCCATGATTTATTCAAATCAAACACAATTCCATAAACCGGAAGCATTCAACTTAATTCGACTTCACCTGCTAAATTCACATTTTTCAACAAAAATGTCACCCAACAGATCAACCAAAATTACTACCATAAACCGCATAATAATTCGGATTGTTTGGGCTAAAATCGGTTAATTAATTATCGTCCAAAAACTCTATTATTTCTACTTTATAAATCCTACAAAATTATTTATTAAAGATATTAAATCATTATTATTAAATATTTTGTATTTGTAAACCAGAATGTAATTACTTCTTAAATTTCGCTACAGTATCACGTTATATGCTATTAAATATTAATTCATGCTACAGTATTGTAAAACAAGTGCCTCCAACATACTTCCACAAGTATTGCTACAGTAATGAAAATGATTACTTCCAAGTACTGCTTTATAAATCGCTATTGAAATGCAAGCCATATGTCAAAAGTATTATTTCAATTCAATATTTCTACAGGAATGAAATTCAAAAGCCTTTAAAAACTATTTCACAAATATCACTTATATGCTACTTCAACTATTAAGTGCCAGTAATGTTTAACTATTACGTTTCGCTATAGCTTGCCAAACAAGTGTTATTTCTTTCCTTTTTTCGCTACTGCAAGCCAACGCCTATTAAGTATTATTTCACTCATGTTCTACTGCAAGCAAGTGCCATACATATTGATTCATTAAAGTCCGCTACAGTAGTAATTTCCATTAAATACTAAACACTTCTTCAATTTACACGCTACAGTATTGCAATTGGATGTCTTAAGGGCTACAGTATTCAATTGAGTACCCTCAAATATGATACTATAATCCATATGCCTATCAATTGCAATAAAAAAATTAATTCATTATATGCACTCAGTATGCCAAATACAAGTGTCTCTAACATGCTACTTCATGCTTGTACCGCTACAGTATACAGAAAATTGAAATTTTTGCAAAAACAAAATACTAAGGCACTTATATAAATGTGTATATCTAGTTATATCGGGTCCTAAATCATCTCTCAATTTCATCAATATACCAATTTTTTTTATCATAACATAGTAGTGAAACTAATACCCTAAACCCCTAATTTATTCCAAAATCAAAATTATAAAATCACACACTAAATAATTGGTGGAAGTCAAACCCTTACCTCTAGTGTTGATTTTCTTGGAACAATATGATGATTTTGTAGAACAAACCCTAGCCTTCTCCTTCTCTTCTCTTCTTCTTCTCTCTTTTCTTTCTTCTTTCTCTTCTTACCAACCACTCTTACTAACTCTACTTTTCTATTTTATAAAACTATCCTTCTACTACTAACTTTCCTCCCTCTATCTTTCTAAAATTATAATTTGGCCCCAACAATTATTTAATTCAAATTATAATATATAATTCTATTAAAACAATATTACACTAAATAATATTTATTCTATATAAACCTAATCATGCCAATTAATCAAACAAAGTCAAATATTACTACACACCAAATTAATATTATTCAAAATAATGTTTCGACATAATAAATATTTTTATTTCATATTACCCAATTAATATTTTAATCGATATCAATTGAATATATTTCTCAAAATAGATATAATTTAATAGTTTTGGAAAATAATTAATGAAATAACATTTAAATATAAACGGCGTGTTACAACTCTCCCCCACTTAAAAGATTTTCGGCCTCGAAAATTACCTCTAAACGAACAATTCGGGATAGGAATCCCGCATCCGACTTTCAAGCTCCCATGTCACATTACCATTCGCCGAACCACCCCATGCAACTTTAACCAAAGCAATCTCTCTTCCTCTTAGTTGTTTCACCTTTCTATCTTCAATCCTCACCGGTAAAACCTCAACCGTCAAATTGTCTCTTACTTCCAAATCATCCGCCTGAATAACATGAGACTGATCCGCAATATACTTTCGTAATTGCGAAACGTGAAACACATCATGCAAATTTGAAAGTGATGGCGGCAATGCAATCCGATAAGCCATACTTCCAATCTGCTCTGAAATCTGATAAGGACCAATAAACCGAGGTGTTAACTTCCGCGATTTAAGAGCCCTTCCAACACCCGTAGTTGGATTCACCTTCAAAAACACATGTTCATCCTTCTTGAACTCAAGAGGTTTCCTCCTCTTGTCATAGTAACTCTTTTGGCGATTCTGAGACACTTTCATCTTCTCTCTTATCAATTTGATCTTATCCGTAGCCTCTTGAACCAATTCCGGACCAACTATAGCACTTTCTCCCGTCTCGTACCAACACAAAGGTGTCCTACACCGTCTTCCATACAATGCCTCAAAAGGAGCCATGCCAATGCTAGAATGAAAACTATTATTATAAGTAAACTCAATCAAAGGCAAATGACTCTCCCATGAACCTCCTTGATCCAAAACACAAGCACGCAACAAATCCTCAAGTGACTGAATTGTTCTCTCCGTTTGACCATCCGTCTGAGGATGATAAGCGGAACTCAATCTCAGCTTAGTACCCAAGGCTCTTTGTAAACCTTCCCAAAATCTTGAAGTGAAACGCGGATCTCTATCTGAAACAATACATGTAGGAATACCATGTAAACAAACAATCCGATCCACATACAACTTAGCAAGCTTCTCTATAGTGTAATCCATCCTAATCGGAATAAAGTGTGTAGATTTAGTCAATCTATCCACTATGACCCAAATAGCCTCATGGTTACTCGGAGTCCTCGGAAAACCAGAAACAAAATCCATCGAGATACTATCCCACTTCCACTCGGGAATAGACAACGGTTGCAACAAACCCGAAGGCTTCTGATGTTCAATCTTAGACTTTTGGCAAACCAAACAAGCATACACAAACTAAGCAATTTCTTTCTTCATACAAGGCCACCAAAACAGCTTCTTTAAATCTTGATACATCTTCTTAGCACCAGGGTGAATACTTAACCCACTTCTATGACCTTCCTCAAGAATCCTCTTTTTCACATCCCCCACATCGGGAACGCAAACTCTATCATGACATCTCAAAATTCCATTCTCATCAATTCTGAACTCTCCACCTTGACCTTGATTCACCAAAGTAAACTTGTCAACCAAAACCAAATCTGACTTTTGCCCATCTCTAATCTCTTCCAAGACACCACTAGTAAGCTTCATCATACCAAGCTTCACGCCAAAATAAGTCTCTTCACACACCAAACTCAAATCTCGAAATTGCTCCAACAATTCCCATTCTTTAACCATCAACATAGACATGTGTAAAGACTTTCTGCTTAAAGCATCTGCAACCACGTTTGCCTTACCAGGATGGTAATTCAAACTGAAGTCATAATCTTTAAGAAACTCTAGCCACCTTTTTTGCCTCATATTCAACTCTTTTTGATCAAACAGATATTTCAAACTCTTATGATAGCTAAAGACGTCGAATCTCGACCCAAACAAATAATGCCTCCAAATCTTTAACACAAAAACCACCGCTGCCAACTCCAAGTCATGAGTTGGATAATTCCTCTCATGCACCTTGAGTTGCCTCGAAGCATACGCCACAACCTGCCCATTTTGCATTAACACACCTCCTAAACCCATCAAAGAAGCATCGCAATAGACCGTAAACGATTCAGATGGTTTAGGCAAAATCAAAACTGGCGCAGTTGTCAACCTTCTCTTCAACTCTTGGAAACTATCTTCACACTGCGGAGTCCACACGAACGCTTGACTCTTCCTAGTCAAATGTGTCAACGGTAAAGCTAGCTTGGAAAAGCCTTCAATGAACTTACGGTAATAACCCGCTAAACCAAGAAAGCTTCGAATCTCAAAAACTGACTTTGGAGATTCCCATTCTGACACGGCTTCTATCTTCGAAGGATCCACAGCAATACCTCCACGAGATATCACGTGACCAAGGAAACTCACTTGTTCTAACCAGAATTCACACTTCGAAAGTTTAGCAAACAAATGATTTTCCTTCAGAATTGACAAAACAATTCTCAAGTGTTCGGCATGCTCTGCTTCACTCTTGGAATAAATCAAAATGTCATCGATGAACACCACCACAAACTTATCCAGAAACTCATGAAAGATTCTGTTCATATACTCCATGAACACACCAGGTGCATTCGTAACACCAAAAGGCATCACCGAATACTCATAGTGTCCATAACGAGTTCTGAATGCAGTTTTCTGAATATCACCCGCTTTCACGCGAATCTGATGATAGCCTGACCTCAAGTCAATCTTGCTAAACACACACGCAACCACCATCTGATCCATTAAATCATCAATCCTTGGCAAAGGATACTTGTTCTTAATGGTCACTTTGTTTAGCTGCCTATAATCCACACAAAGTCTCATTGTTCCTTCTTTCTTCTTCACAAGTAAAATTGGAGCACCCCACGGACTCACACTAGGACGAATAAACCTTTTGTCAAGCAACTCTTCCAGCTGACTCTTCAGTTCCACTAGTTCCGACGGTGACATCCTATAAGGAGCCATCGAAACAGGACTAGTACCAAGAATTAAGTCGATGGAAAACTCTACCTCGCACTCAGGAGGTAAATCCGTAATCTCTTCAGGAAACACTTCAGGAAATCCGCATACCACAGGATAATCCTTTCTTACTCTACCATCTTCCAAAACCATACTCGCCATAAGCATAAACAACCCATCTCCATTCTTCACACTCTTCTCAACTTGCTGTGTAGACAAGAAAACCACACCATCCTTCTCGGACTCGAGAAAAAGAACAGCCTTAGCAAAACAGTTGATATAGACATGGTTGGCTTTTAACCAGTCCATACCCAGAATCACATCTATCTGATGCAAAGGAAGACACACGAGATCAACTTCGAAATCTCTTCCACACATGCGCAAAGGACAGTTCAAGCAAACAACTGAAGTAGAAACTGAACCCATCGCAGGTGTATCTACCTCCATACTTCGATCCAAAGTAGACAAGACAAGGCCCAATCTCTTGGCACAATCTAAAGCAACAAACGAATGCGTCGCACCCGTATCAATAATAGCAACCAAAGACACATTAGTGATAACGCATGTACCTCTGATTAGACGTTCCTCAACAGAAGTCTCTGCTCCAGATAAAGCGAATACTTTTCCAACTTCTTTCTTTGGCTTTGGACATTTGCTACTTATGTGGCCTCGCTCACCACAATTAAAGCAAGTTACACTCACACCAACTCTACAATCCACCGCTTTGTGACCCACCCTGTCACACTTGAAACACTTAACTATCCCATGGCGACATTCCATAGCACGATGTCCCTCTTTACCACATTTAAAACATTTGATTGGAGTAGTCACTCCCCCACTCGGACTCTTTCCACTACTTATTGGTCTCTTTCCTCTTCCATCATAAGGCTTAGGACGCATCTGTCCCTTACCTCTTTTCTCACTCAAGCTCTTGTAATAAGCAGTGCTATCCCGACTGTCTTCGTCGTAGATACGACTCTTATTAACCAACTCATAGAATCTTGTAATCTGCTGATACCCAATCGCCTTCTTTATGTCCGGCCTCAAACCATTAACAAACTTAAGGCACTTCGACCTCTCAGCATTAACAGTGTTGTAGTGAGGACATTATTTGATCAAATCTTGAAATTTAGCCGCATAGTCAGCTACCGAACCACTACCTTGTTTCAATTCCAGGAATTCAACTTCCTTTTTACCACGAACATCCTCCGGAAAATAATTCTCCAAGAATGCATCTCGGAAAATTTCCCAAGTCACCACAACATGCTCCTCCTCATACCTCTGACTAGCGTTGATCCACCAGTCTTCGGCCTCTTTAATCAGCATGTGTGTTCCGAATTGCACTTTCTGAGCATCGGTGCAATTCATCACATGAAAGATTTTCTCAATTGCTTTTAACCATTCTTGAGCTTCCACCGGAGCATGCTCTCCCTTGAAAGTAGGCGGGTTGTTCTTTTGGAACTTCCCAAGAGCACGGAAAGCATCTTCAGTACCATCATGTGGCGCTTGAGTCGTTTGCGGCATCTGATTTATTGACCCCACAAGAAACCTCAATGCCTCAGCTAAAGCATCATCATTCCTTCTACTAGCCATCTTCTGAACAACACAAAGTATTGATCGCGTTAGCCACACAATCAAATACAAGGGATTAACAAAAATAAGACCTGACAACTGACTGACTATGCTCTGATACCACTATTGTAACACCCCTTCTAATTACCCCAAATAATAGGCAAGAATTAAAATCAGAGAAAATAAATTGCACGGAAGGGATGTCACAACACACATCACATTCCAAAATTTTAAAGAAAAACGGACAGGGTACGTTTGTAAATTTAAGCATATCAACACAAAACAAACATACATAAATATTTAACTTCTTTCTCTCGTGCAAACGCAACGGAGTTTCAATATTTAACTTCATCTCCATTCATGGAGGAATCAAAACATAATTCAAGGCATCAAGCCATGATAATTCACATAAAGCATATGTTATCAAGTCTCACATACACAAAATAATATACACAAAGTAAGGATTATATACATCATAATCCGAATAGAAAATAGACGAGTTCGACACTAAATATACCCCCCCAGGTGTTACTACCAGAGCATCGACTCGACTCTAATCAAAATAAAACAGATTGCAATCCAATGCATCCGCTAACTAGCGCCTCGCGCTACCATCCTCGGTACCTGAACAATGCCATCAAAAGCATTTTCAAACAGAAGGGTAAGAATTCCAATAATCATATAACGTGTAATTAAGGTAAAGCAATGGCAATAAATAAAGCAACACATCATGATCATATTCATTTTATCACATATAGTATCAGTACTCAAGGAAGTCATTTCCAACACATTAACCATATAAACCAATTATCCGAATACTCACATCATTGGCACATAACCATTATTCAAACAACAACAATATTGGCACATAACCAAACACATCAACACACATACACAATATACACAATTATGCATGTTACTCACAACACGACTCAACACATGCGAATGCGGTACCGACTTGTGGACCCAAAGTTCCACCGCTTATTTTTCCACATAGGGTCAAAGCCACTACGTCTATTTCCACTATAGGATCAACGTCTATTTTTGTGAACCCATTTTTCACCGCCTATGTTCCCTTTTTCAGGTCAAAGCCACTACGTCTATTTCCATTCAAGGATCAACGTCTATAAGCTGTGAACCCACTATTTCACCGTCTCTATTTCAAGACCAACCATGCCATGCAATGTACAATCAACAACTCGTATGCAATTAAGACCACTTACGACCTTAACATACACATACCACATATTCCAACACAATGAAATACCAACAATTGTACATGCATTGCAAATATAATTCACGAATCAAGTAACATACAAGTTTAAATAATGTTACTTCTATGATTTATTCAAATCAAACACAATTCCATAAACCGGAAGCATTCAACTTAATTCGACTTCACCTGCTAAATTCACATTTTTCAACAAAAATGTCACCCAATAGATCAACCAAAATTACTACCATAAACCGCATAATAATTCAGATTGTTTGGGCTAAAATCGGTTAATTAATTATCGTCCAAAAACTCTATTATTTCTACTTTATAAATCCTACAAAATTATTTATTAAAGATATTAAATCATTATTATTAAATATTTTGTATTTGTAAACCAGAATGTAATTACTTCTTAAATTTCGCTACAGTATCACGTTATATGCTATTAAATATTAATTCATGCTACAGTATTGTAAAACAAGTGCCTCCAACATACTTCCACAAGTATTGCTACAGTAATGAAAATGATTACTTCCAAGTACTGCTTTATAAATCGCTATTGAAATGCAAGCCATATGTCAAAAGTATTATTTCAATTCAATATTTCTACAGGAATGAAATTCAAAAGCCTTTAAAAACTATTTCACAAATATCACTTATATGCTACTTCAACTATTAAGTGCCAGTAATGTTTAACTATTACGTTTCGCTATAGCTTGCCAAACAAGTGTTATTTCTTTCCTTTTTTCGCTACTGCAAGCCAACGCCTATTAAGTATTATTTCACTCATGTTCTACTGCAAGCAAGTGCCATACATATTGATTCATTAAAGTCCGCTACAGTAGCAATTTCCATTAAATACTAAACACTTCTTCAATTTACACGCTACAGTATTGCAATTGGATGTCTTAAGGGCTACAGTATTCAATTGAGTGCCCTCAAATATGATACTATAATCCATATGCCTATCAATTGCAATAAAAAAATTAATTCATTCTATGCACTCAGTATGCCAAATACAAGTGTCTCTAACATGCTACTTCATGCTTGTACCGCTACAGTATACAGAAAATTGAAATTTTTGCAAAAACAAAATACTAAGGCACTTATATAAATGTGTATATCTAGTTATATCGGGTCTTAAATCATCTCTCAATTTCATCAATATACCAATTTTTTTTATCATAACATAGTAGTGAAACTAATACCCTAAACCCCTAATTTATTCCAAAATCAAAATTATAAAATCACACACTAAATAATTGGTGGAAGTCAAACCCTTACCTCTAGTGTTGATTTTCTTGGAACAAGATGATGATTTTGTAGAACAAACCCTAGCCTTCTCCTTCTCTTCTCTTCTTCTTCTCTCTTTTCTTTCTTCTTTCTCTTCTTACCAACCACTCTTACTAACTCTACTTTTCTATTTTATAAAACTATCCTTCTACTACTAACTTTCCTCCCTCTATCTTTCTAAAATTATAATTTGGCCCCAACAATTATTTAATTCAAATTATAATATATAACTCTATTAAAACAATATTACACTAAATAATATTTATTCTATATAAACCTAATCATGGCAATTAATCAAACAAAGTCAAATATTACTACACACCAAATTAATATTATTCAAAATAATGTTTCGACATAATAAATATTTTTATTTCATATTACCCAATTAATATTTTAATCGATATCAATTGAATATATTTCTCAAAATAGATATAATTTAATAGTTTTGGAAAATAATTAATGAAATAACATTTAAATATAAACGGCATGTTACATAATCTAGATTAGAACATGCTGAGTTCAAAAATGCAAAGTTATGAACATGTAAATTGGCCATGAACAAAGTGAGTTTTGCCCATATTGCCAAATTCGATTCTCCCTAACCACAAGGTTGTTTGATGAGTTCTTTGACATTTTGGAAAGCTTGGAATGTGTAATACAATCCATCTTTGTAATGCAATTTGAAATTCCAAGTGGAAGTATGTGAAAAGTGGTCATGAAGGTAGGCAAAAATCCTGCCTAGAATAGGTCAAAATTTTTCTAAGTTAAGAATGTTTTGCACCCTTGTTCCAAAAATCATAACTTGAGCTACAAGCTTCTTTTGAGGAAAATTTGTGAATCAAAGTTATAGATTTTTCAATAGACTACAACTTTCATGTTTTTACTTTTCCTTGAATCCAAATGCATCTTGATGAAAAAGTTGGACAAAGTTAGGGAAAAAAAGGGATTTTCATAACTTAGAAAAATTCTAAGTTATGAAAATTCTTCATTTTAAACCCTAATTTGCAATTTTGGGTTTCTTGATGAACAAGTTTCATATTTTGACATGTTTTGATGAAAAATGAATCTTGACACTTGATTTTGACCAAAAAGTCAAAGTTTGACTTTTCAGTATACAGTCAAAAATTGATCAATTGACTGGAAAATTCATCTGGCAATCTTGTGCATTTGGGATCTTTTGAACTTGTTGAACATGTCAAGACAATTCCATTGGGTCCTTGAGTCCATATATGAGCTTGGTTTGCCATTAGTTAGGTTAAGCAGTCAAAAATTGCCTTTGTGCAATCAAAACCCTAAAAATGACCATTTTGCCCTTTTGGTGATCTGATCAAATTTCTTGTGGAATTGTGATCCAAACTTGACCAAATGGTTTATATGAGTTCAATATGTTGATGTGGTTCAAATTTCATGAGGTTTGACTGTCAATTGACCACATTTGACTTTTTCCCCAATACAGTTGATTTCTAGGTCAATTGTCCAATTGACTGGGCAAAGTTTGGAATCAAGACTTGAAACTTGGTATGGATAAACTTGGGAGTTCAACATGAAGCATGAAAGTCATCTTAGGCATTTTAGGTCAAAACATCTTTGTGCAAACACAAACCCTAATTTGGGTCAACAGTGCAAGGAGAAGTCTTGAGCAGAGGAAACCCTAACTGGATCTTGAGTTCCCAGGGTATTGTGATGAGAAAATGTTGAGGAAATGGGAGGGCAAATTTTGGGGTACAACAGATTTGTTTCAGTTATTTATCTTTGCACATTAGGGTTTTCTAACCGTATTAATTTGCCATGCATCCTTGTCATACAATCCTATTAGCATACATCTAGATAGTTAAATATTTGTAGGAATTAAAATGCGAGAAAATAAACCTACACTATTACAAGGCTTCGGGGAGGGGGATTAATTACATAGCCAAAAAACGGGAATTTGAACAGTAAATAAAACCCTAAATTAAAGTATTACAAACCATGAACAATTACAAAATATTGGCAAAAATAATTAACAAGCGCGCGATGAATTAAATACGAAACGGCTAGGGTTTTGACCCTTGACTAAACCTATTTGCGATTGATTAAAAAAAATATGTTCTTGTCATTTTTTGTTATTTAAGAAAATAATGAAAAATTAAAAGAAAATCCTAAGTTCTAATTAATTTTAAATTAAGAAAAAATAAATTAATTCACTCTAAAAAACCTATTTTTGTATTTTTATCTATTTGAGAAAAATAAAAGAATTAAATCAAGAATTTAACCTAATTGGTATTTGATTTTATTTATGAAAATAAATTAAAATTTCCCTAAGTTAAACTAAATTAAATTAAATTTGATAATAAAAAAAACTAATTCTAATTTTTTTTGTGAATTCTTGATTTTATGATTTTATAAAAAAATAGTAAATAATTTCTTAATTAAAATGATTAAAAGAAATATTAAAAGAATTAAAAATTAGAAAGAAAAAAAAAGAAGTTAGAGATGGGCCTGATAGCATTTAGCAATTATGGGGGTGTAGATTTGATTTTTGGGCCCAAACAATCCAAGCCTGTATTGACTATGCCTGATTCGGCGTGGCTGTTGACTTGAGTAATATGATGGACCTTCAATGGAGAGGCATTGGATCTGGCTAGCTAGACATCAATGGATGGATGTTGAGGTTGCATGGTGAACATATGGGACAGTAGCGCACCTAATTATGTGAAGAAAAATAATATGAAACAAATATTGGGACCTGGGGATCGAACCCAGGCCCTTATACTCAATTCTAGCGCTTGCTTGCCAACTGAGCCATGATGGTTAGTTGTAGATCTGATAATAATAAAATATAATATAAGAAAACAAACATTATTTTCAAAAATGCGCGAAAATTCAAATGGGTGAGTTACACGCTACCACGCAAGCTTCTTCTTCCTCTCTCCGTCGTTTTAGCCAACAGGACCTTTACCTACGGACATCTTGCTGTAGCTACAGACCAGTTCATCTCAAAAATTGTGTACAAGCAAGATAAATGACAAACGCTGGTACCAATCAACTCGTCTCATCCCCACGAGTATCATGGTACCAGAATCCAGGCCTAATTTTGCCTATATTAAAAAACCCTAAAACGAGCAAAGGAACCCTAACAATGGCATATCAAGATTTTTGTACTGAAAATGAAATTAAGTGATACCAATAGCTTGCAAACTCAATGATGAACAAGAATATATAATTAAAACATGCTAATTATGCGTAAATTGCAAAAATCAAATTTGAAAAATACACCAAACCGTGTGAGTTATAGGACGAGTTCTTGAGTGCTTCAGGCCCTGGGAATGATTGGAACAGCTTCCTGGGATGTCTAGGAAGGGATTGGTAATCTTGAAATGCTCTGAAATGCCTTGTAGATTGAAAACCGATTCCCACTTTTTCTTGAATTTTTCAGTTTTTCTTCTTGGCTATGCACGACCTCTAACCCTTTTCTTGCCTTGGATGCGTTCTCTATATGTACTAGAGTGAATTAGGGTTGTAAAAACCACTAGTATCTTTACAAATTTTGAAGATTTGATTTGGTTTTCATGGTGTATGATATCCTTCCAAATTTAGCCTAATCATGCTCTTTTTGTACCAATTGCCATTAATTCGAATTGATCTTGAAAGCTCAGCATATCTTGGTTGCTAACCTGTCAAAAAAACAAATCAAATCATATCTTTGATAATTTTCATCATTTATTTGATTTAATTCACTTTTTAATTAATGAAAAATCAAAATAAATTGAAAAATGAAGCAAATAATTTGTGGAAAATTATTTGAGTCGTGGACCACATTATAATTGAGGTGCAAGCATAAAAAGTTGGGCCCATTTAGCAAAAAAATGCAAATTTGAGCAGATTTGACTTTTGGCAATTTTGCAAAAATGATCAACTTGGACAATGCATAACTCTCTCAATTTTGACCCTAGGGAGGTGTTCTTTGACTTTTTAGAAATATTAGGATTTCCTCTAAGCAACCCATTTGGTCTAATCTCAATTGAGTCTTTCATGTTCATGTATGAAGCTTTGACCCAAAAGGTGTTTTTGTTGACTTTTCAAAAGGACCTATAATGTCAAAATTCATATCTTTTTGTGAGTGCATATTATGAATTTTGGAGATGAAGATTAATTGTATGGAATTTCATCCTATTCAAAATGAGCTTTGGATGGGTCATTTCTGATAAAGTATGAGAAAGTTATGCTTGGTCACAGTTGAGTTGACTTTTCCTGCAAAACCCTAATTTAGCAACTTTTGGGTTTTGATGAATTGTGAGCAATCCTTGAGGAATCATGATCAACCCTTGATAAAATGATGAATAATACTTCAAAATTAGGATGTTGACCAAAAATATTGAAGTTTGACTGTATGTGGGCCACAGTTGACTTTTGACCTAACACAGTTGATTTTCAAGCATTTGAGCAATTGATTGAGCAAACTTCTTCTGCAAGGCTTGAAACTTGACATGGATGATCTTGAGGACATATTAGGACAATGGTGAGAATTTGGGTCCTTTGTGGTTCACACATCTTGATGAAGATGGAAACCCTAATTTGAGATATATTGTCTTAGGAGAGAGTTTGTCTGGTCAACTCTTGAACTTCCTTGAGCAATTTGGGGACCTCACTTGCCATGTGTTGAGAAATACGGGAGGGAAAATTTTTGGGTACAACATGTATTCTTTATGTTTCTTTACATTTTTAGTCGAAGCCCTTACATTATTCATTCAAAAACTTTCTTATTTGAACTTACTGTAAATTATATTTCTAATCTTCATACTGTTATCAATAAAATAATCTTAATCATAAAATTCATTACCAGTTCAAACTTAGGAACTTAGACGCATGTCCTAGGATCAATCTAGTCGATCCTGCAAGTCACCAAAGTGTTTAGTTTGGAAGACTAGCGGTTGTTTACCAAATTTACGCGTAAACAGTATGAAAACAATTTGCCTCGTTTAAAGGCCCATTTAGATTTTTTCTGAAGCAATTTTTTTTTGTATCCAAAGCCAAATAAGTGGCCCAATAGTAGTCAAACTTCAAACCCATTATAGTTTTTCTTGATAGCCCAAATAATTGAAAGGCAATTTCTGACTCTTTATTATTCAATTTTATTTATCATCATTATTATAGTTGGTAATTATTACTATCATGTTTAAAACATTTTTTTAAAGTTAGTAATTTGGGAGAAAGAAAAAAACACATTTTTAGGCAATTTCGGCCCAATAGGTTTTTTTTTGTTTGAAAAAAAACTGTTTGTGATAAAAATATTTTGTTTTATAAAACAATTGTTTGTTAAAATCAAGCCCGAGCCCAGTTGATCCTTTCATCTAATTTTTTAAAACAATTATATTATCATTCTTTCTTTTTATTAACAAATAAATTTTATTATTATTTTTCTAACATTATTATTAATCATATCATTATTGATATGTCATAATTATTTATTAGTACTAGAATATTTATTGAGATTATGATTAAAAACGTGGAACTAAAAAAAAGGCTTTCTAAAACACAGCTCCAAAGCTTACAGGTCCAAAACACCGAGGGCCCTTTACAAGTTTTTTTAATTAGTTTTGAAAACTATTTTCTTTTTTTGATTTCATTCAGATTTGTTTAATATGTTAAAAATGGTGTCCTTTTGCAAAGCCCAAACTAGCAGTTCTTTTATTCAAACATGTTGTCTCAAAACGCACAGCCGGCCCAAAACAATTAGAAAAAGTGTATGGCTCAATTATGCCACAAACTATTACTGTAGAGATCAGCACACACGTGTAAGTAAGGACATGTTGTTCTAAAACGCAGAAACAAAGACAGTAATTGCAGAAAACGAATATCAGCTAAATCTGGAAACGAATTCAATTACGAAAATCAGAATTCAATAATGTTCTTATTTTTACAGACACCAATTTCAAAATACTTCCTAATCTAAAACCCTAAATCAGTACAAATACATTTACACAGAAATCGAACCATAGTCAAAACATTAAAACAATTGCAGGCCGCTGACGCCGGTGTTGAACACATTTTAGGATTTGTATTGTAAAGTGGCGAGAGAGAGAGAAAGGTGGATGAGCAGAAAGTGAGAGAGATGAATATTCTGAGAAAAGAAAACATATTTAGAATTATAATTCTGTTATAATCTAGTACACGCACGCCCCATGCTCCATACCGTACTCCCTTGTCAACCACCATACAATTTCAATCCAACACCCTCGCACGCATGCCCACGACTTTAACGGTACGCCTCCCCACACCTGATCCGAACGGATCAAAGGTGTGTTCATTGGGCTAGGCCCAATCGCTGTTCGCACCATATTTTTATTTTATTTTACTGCTAGCATACAATACGCACTCCCTGATCTTCTAGGCCTGAATTCAAAATCTGAATTCAGGCCCTTCCTAATAACACCCCCAGTTTTACTACTATAAAATAATTTGCACCCCCACTAATTTATTTTTATTTATTATTTTCTTTTATAAATTTATTTATATATTTATTTATTTATTTATTTTGCTGTATATATATATATATATATATATATATATATATATATATATATATATATATATATATATATATATATATATATATATATATATATATATATATATATATATATATATATATATATATATATATATATATATATATATATATATATATATATATATATATATATATATATATATATATATTAATAATTATAATATTGTGTATTATTTATTATTATAAATAATTTAATATTTTAAAACTCATTTAAAATACAATATTTATTTATATTAAATCATATCTTTTAACCACATATTTAAAAATATTTATCACCATATAATTTAATTTAATATTTTATATCAAAATATTAAAACCCACGCGATCCACCAAAATACTACATCTGCGAGCGACACGTGGTCAAGATCTGGCCACGTGATGAGGAGATTATATCAGACTCCCTCACTGTACGTATAAAAAATATTCAACCAAACATCAATCTTTTTTTCGCAGATTAAATTAATTCGAACAATTAATTTTCGAAAAGGAATACAAATATATTTAAATTAACTGTGTACTTGGTCTAACAAACTCTGCTTATTCACACTCTTAGACTACGTATGCGGGAAATTCAAAATATATTTTGCAATCCATAAAAAAATACAAACAACATCGCGCACTACGAAATGAGACCCTGATTCCTCCTAAGAGGATACATAGGCATACAATTAAAATCATGACGAGTCCCGCTAACTAAAATTTAAACCCTTTTCCCGCTAACTAAAATTTAAACCCTTTTCCCCTTAACTAAAATTCAAACCTTTTTTCCCCAATAATAATTAAAAACCCTATTTCCTAAGAACGCACTTCTAAACCTAGTATCCTTGCGAACAAGATAGATAAGGGGGGTGCCTAACACGTTTCCCTCGTCTAGAACCGAGTCCAAATATAGAATCTCTAAACTTTAGGATTATTTCTTTATATCTCCTTCCTTTAGGATAAAAATTAAGGGTGACGACTCTGATTTAAAAGCCAATTGCAACACATATTACTCCAACTTGTCTATCTATTGAGTCTCTAAACCATTTCATTCTCCATCAAAAACCAAAACAAGAAATGACACAAACATATCCACACCATGCTTTTGTCTACTTCAGCGGTGCACAGTCGCCACTTCAATTCAGGTTTTCGCAGGATACGCCGTTCGTCGAGCTCATTACGATATTGCATTCTCTCTTGCAGTATCCAGATAATCGAAAGGTGGTCAAACTTGAGTATCGTTCACCTTCACTTAAGACTGAATGAAAAGTAAATTTCACTCCGTTTGAGCTCAAGAACGATGACGATTTGGAGGTTATGTGGGATACCTTTCAATAATACTCTTCCAAGGGTCCGATTGAGATGAATGCGAGGCTTCAAAGATCGGCAACGGGTGTTATCAAGATGTTGCAACGTCTTAAACTTCTTGTTTCTAACAATATGTAATTTTCATTTTCTGCATAACTAATTATGTAATTTCTTTGAATTATGTTGAATGGATGTTATGAATTATGTTGAATAATGTTGATTGATCTGCCCAGACATAAATTCGCAGATACATATCTGAAAAAACCTAACAGGTGACTTCGCATGTGCACATGCAAAGTAAATCTACGAAATCACGTTGATGGTGCGTTTGCACGTGCACTTGCAAATTCTTGAGGTATTTTGGATTTTTCGCAACAGGTCTTGGAGAAGGGTACTAGGTGTAGAAAGAAATTCTTAATTAATTATTGTGTAAAGAGAGAAATTAATGAGCATAGGTAAAATAAAATACAATGCTAAAAATAATAACTCATTCAATTTTGAAGTATTAATTATGCATAATGCAATTAGTTGATTTTAACCTAGAAAATTAAGGTGATTAACCATAGCCAAAGAATGGTCATTATGTAAATGACTTAAAATTGTGGTGTTTTTTATTTTCGTCCTTGTATCTTATTTTTTTAGAAATGATTTTTGATTGTTAACATCCTTTTGGTTTTAGTCCATAAAATAAAAATTCACAGAAAAATATGTAGGTTTCTTGCGAATTTTCATGCGAGTTTTTATTTTATAGACTAAAATCAAAAAGATTTTAACATTTAAGAATCATTTCAAAAAAATATACATGAACGAAAATAACAAACACACAAACTTATTAAGATAAAAAAAAAATTATTTAAATCCATGTAAATTAAGCATTTATTCTTAGAAGTTATTTCTATTAAATTGATTCAGCAACAGGTAGCCTAGAGGTCAATAAATACAATTGGGGTAACCAAATTAAAGAAAAATGATCAAACAGAATAACAAATTGCCTAAATTGAAAAACACTAAACAAGATTCCATTTAAACATATTGCAAAAGGAATGTAATATGCACATGATGCAGAAGTAAAGCATTACCTAAACTCTAAACTGGTATATACTTGGTGAGCTTCCAGTAACAATCAATGAAATTTCACTAGTCCTAGAGGGAATAAAAGAAGCATCATAACTGGAAGTCCCCAATAAAGATAGAACAGAGGTTGTGGGGTAGACTGTGGAGAGTCCAAAGGTGAAGTATAGTTGGTGTTGAAAAAAACTGAAAGAATCTTCAAAGTCCATTTAGGTACCCATGAAACAGAACTAACTAGAACACAGATAGCCCATCCAGTAGCATTCAGATGAATGCAATCTGCTAGGCTTTTTGCATACTCAATTATGACAATTTGCAAAACAAAACAACCACCTAAAGCCACTAAGAAACAATACTTGTGTACATCAACCTTAAAAACATGTGTTTTCAATAAATCCATGATATTGAGCAGATGAAAGAGCTGACATAAAAAGAATGTATTGAAGATCATGACTTTCCTTAATTGCTTTTCACTGTCAGTTACATGTCCCCCAAATTCAAGTATCATGATTGCAGAAGCCTGATACAAAATCTGAAAAATTATATTTTTCCACATTTTCTTTGTAATTATTGACTGATTCCTATTAGATGGTTGTTTGGTAAGCTCTTCCTCGCTACTTAATTCCATCACCATCATTAGGCCACCCAGAGGACACATTAGTGCATTCACCCAAATCAATTGGACTGCTGTTAGGGGAGAATTTCCTGTGAAAATTGTTGTAATCAAGGTTATGAGTAACCCTGATATACCAATTGTCAGCTGAAGTTGTATGAACTTTTGAATATTGTGATATTTACTTCTTCCCAATTTCACGATTGTTTCCAATGCACTGAAACACGCGATAGATATATCAGAACTCTCTTTTCTGTCAATTGTTCTGCTTAAAGAGTTATGAATTATCCCTACATCAGCTAGCTTTAAAACGTCTGAAATATGATTAGTCATCAATCTTTGTTCAATAAATGCAACCACATCACCTCTGTCTTGCAAACACTTTACCATGAGAAGCTTGTCTTTAGGACTGAAACTTCCCATTGCAATGGCTTTATCCACTTTAACCAATCTGGCTTTATCATCCAAATCACGAAGTTGCTTTCCTTCAAGGCGACCACCGTCTATCGACACTTCAATTCCCAGTTCACAAGCCATGGCATTGAGTATCCTGATGTCATCATCCTCTGAAACCAATTTGATATGTACTCCATTTTTTTGAAGGGTTTTCAAAGCTGTTTTTGTCGATTCTTGGCATTTGTATTTGAGACCTATTAGTGCTAATAAGGTCATCTCATCTTGCTTGAGTTCTTGCACCTGTGTTTGTGTATAAGCAAATGCAATTGGTTTAAGGCCCCTATACTCCATTTCTTGAATCACCTGCCCAAATTTGATTTTCTGATTTTCAATGGAATGGCATGTTCCTTCACTATCATAGTATTGTGAACACATTTCCAACATTATGGATGCATCCCCACTCCAGTGCAAGTGCATAAATTCATCATTGACACTTACTTTTTTCACCAAAACTCCACTGCCTTCTTGGTTGGAATCCAGTTTGCCATGCTTAACAATATGAAAATTGTCTCTGAAAGATATAATGTCCATTTCCAATGTTGTGTTTGCCCAAGAAACAAGTGAGTTGAAGACATGAGAATGAGATAGTCCTGGTGCAAGCACTGATAAACAAACTCCTTGTTTAAGTTTCTCTAGTACAACCTGACATGTTCCTGATTCCTGAATATTGTTGATGTCTGTCTCCCCTTCCCCTATCCATATTTCACCGACCTCCATTGGCTTTAATATTAGTGCACCGCCAGATACATCGATGCAGATGACATTTACCAACCCCATTGTTGTACAGGCTGAAAAATCATTAAGAACAACCTCTTGATCAATCACTACTTCATCATTTTGGTAATGGAGAGATAAAGTAATCATCAATGGGACTCCATGTTGTACACATAGTATTATAACACTAAAAATATGTGCTAAAATTGCTATCCTTCCTTGTGGTCTTGAAAAAATATTTTCAAGGAGTTCTGTTAACATGCTAACTGAAACATTATCCCCTTTAATATCTGGAAGTCCGCCATCATCTCCGTCCTTTTTACAAATTAGACGAATGAACAATACAAGTGCAACAAGTGTAAAGATAAAAAGAGAAGCTTTGTCAAGGTATGAAATTGGCTTCTCAATGAGATTTTCCAAAAGGCATCTCTTGATCTCACTCGCGTTTGATTTGTTTCGAACTGATGTCACAAGCATCCATCCATGACCTTCAACCACCTTTGAACCGGCTATAAGAAATGGGTTCACTTCACAATCAATTTTTTCATTTTTCATTCCCTCGGCCAACACAAGATGGTCACCACTCAAAAGCAAACCATCAGCAGGAACCTCATCACGAGGTTTCAAACGCACCTTGTCACCCACCACAATATCATACATGGAAAGAGTAAGATCAACCACTTGGAACTCTTCATGTCTTTTAACATTACATTTCATCGCCTCGCCTTTTTTCTTTGCCAACTTGATTGTTTTTCTTTCTCGCCAAAAGCCAGTTATTGAAGAGAATGCAATCAGAAGCAAAACAGCAAAAATCATAGCAACACCGTCATGCCAACCATATCTAGGCCCCTCCTGTTTAAACTCGGTGGCAAAGGATAATAAGGCTGAAATCAACAACATTGAAATTGTATAAAGATTTTGCTTGCAGCTTTTCCAAAGAAACCCAGAGAAGGTTGCTCCAAGGTTCTCCTATTCCATAAATTCAAAACAAAAAAGAAAACATGAAACCAAATCCCTACATTTTCACTATACAAAATGATCTAGCAACATATGAAAGAGGATTAATATATACCTCTGACGAGTGTTGAGTTAGACCATGAAGAACATGATAAACTCTACCAACTCCACCAAGTTCAACAAGAGATTTCAAGTCCTTCTCCTTCACAATTCTAGCAATATCAGTCCTAACACCTTCTTCTTCTTCTTGGACATGAGAGACTACATCAATTGAAACAAAAGATTTGGTTGATGAGGTTCTAGCAGGTGGACTATGAGGCAATGAAGTGTATGGCAGTGATGATGCAGACTCTTGATAGTTGCTACTAAAAGTCGTAGGCTTCTTCAAGGAGATCATGATTCCGACGTATAAACTTTTTCGCCATATCTTGTTGTATTTGCTACCACTAGTCAGTAAGCTAGCACCAAGTTCTATATTGCCACCATCGGAAGAAATGTTTGTTTGGGACATGTTTGGTAATCAGGATATGGTGTTTTGGCGGTTATCAGGAAAGAAATAAAGCATCTAAAAGCTTAAACATGTTTCTTAACTAGTCTTTAGCTATGTTTTTCAAAGCTTGTGATTATTCATCTACTTATACAAAAATCTTGGCCACTAACCCATGTTGTAGACGCGGTATTGTGTGGAAAAAATGTACACGCGTTCTAGATGCGGTATAGTGTGGAAAAAATGTACATTATTTTAAAGTTAAATATATTTTTGATTCTCATAAATATAACTTAATAATGATTAAATTTCTTTAAAAAAAATTGGAACTAAAACTAAAGTTAATTTCATAATTATTAATATTAATTTATTTTTTATTTTAATTTTAATTTAAAAATATTAATTTCATAATTTCATAATCTCTTTTTATTTATTATTTTTAATTAATTAATATATTAAAAATAGCTAAAAATAGAAAATATTTATTTAATTTATGATTTTTAATTAATTAATATATTAAAAACTATTAATTAAATTATTAAATTGAAAACTAATATATATTTAAACATCTATGTAAATTTTAAAAATACAGTTTATTTATTCAATAACTTTATAATTTCTATTTATTAGTTTTAATTAAATAAGATATTAAAAATTACTAAAAAATAAGAGATACTTATTTAATTAAACAAAAAAAAAAGAGAATGTTGTTGTAGCGGTAGAAATGTTTAAGACTAAGCCAATGGATTGACTAAACTTTATACAAATCAAAATAAAAATCGTCACCGCGCTTTATTATTTCTAAAGGAATGAGAAAAGAGCGAATAACCCAAAAAGAGGGAGAAAGATTCAAGGTAAGGGGATTGGTTATGCAAAGGGAAGGTATTAACACCCTAAACATCTACGGTACTCCGCAGGAGCCTCTTTGTAAAATTTGTATATTTTGGCTATAAAAACTGTTGTATATAAAAAATGGATGGTGGAGGTGAGGAAAGAAGCGTATTTATTTTATAATTTTTGCACTCGCCGTGGTTGCGAGCCTTTAGTGCCTACGTACCATCTTTCGTGCAATATGGGATCAGGGTACACGTAGTTCCTCTTTTAAAAATTTGAAACACAAATGCGTTGGTTAATTTTATGAGATAAAACATCATCGTCATTGTCCATGTGAAAAACATACCTACTACCCACAACCATGAGAAAGGAGAATTTGCATCATCTCAAAATGGAGGATATGGCTTGGATTTTAAAATCAACAATGTCTCACTCAACACCCAAGTGGAAAATATCTCTCTTCACTACATATTGTAGAAGTATAGTTGTTTGCATCACTACAAGGATTGACAAGAGTCTAATCTTTTTGAGAAAATTTTAAAGATAAAAAGCCAAAATGGCAAGATAGTTTGAAATGAGATTGATTGACTTTTAGTCTTCTCACAAAAAATGTCAAGGTATCATTAAGTTGATTGGGATTTATTTATGAAAATATTTTGAAAATACATGGACATAAGTCCAAGTTTATTATAAAAGTGGTTCAAGTTCAAAAACAAGAAGAGTTTTTTTTTTCAAAAAAAAAAGGAGGAAGAAGATTTTTGAAATTGAAGAAGATGGGAGGAGAAGAAGGGACTATCCTAAAGCATAAAATAAAAGCTAGGGATAAGAACCATCTAACCAACAAGAAGCCAATACTTGACATTATGAGCCAAGATAGAATTCTCATTCCTTGGATTGAAACCAAGCAAGCAAAAATACTATACCTCTTAAGAGAACCAAATTTTAAGTGTATTAAGTCTTCACAAAAATTGGGCAGAGTAACGGCTGTATACGGGTGAATTCCAGATTACAAACAGAGGGTGTAATCACAAAAACCTGCACACAAAAACAAACAAGCAACCCAATGTCTTGAGGTGAACCTCAAGAACTCCAGACAAAATAATCAGATAAGGTCACAAAGTCTCCAAGATAGGCCAAGGTTTCTAATTCCAAGTCCAAGAAAAGTCTCATGCTCCATAATACCAAGGATAGTAACCAAATAGTCCAAGTACCATTAAATATTTTTTAGGGTTTATGTTGATTATTAAGTATCTTAAGAAAGAAAAAGAAAAGCTCAAGTGAGCAAAGTAAAAATGGCAAGAAAGTAAATTCTCAAATGAGCAATGATGAAAATGGCATGAAATGTAAATGCTAAAAGTAAATGGTACATAAAGCATAAAAAAGAATGAAAACATAAGGTAAAACAAGTCAATAATTAGTGGTTAGTTGGATGACCATCTTGAAGCTTGCATTTGGAACTCATTAGAGGGTTGGTAGAACCAAAGCCTCCACACAACAAGTTACACTTGCTTTTTGTCAAGTATATCATCCATTTGGAATTCTCATAAGTACCATTTAATGATCAACGATGTTTAAGTGATCTACGTTGACCAAAGGTGTTGTAGATCCATTAGAGGATTGGTAGAACCAAAGCCTCCACACAATGAATCTCAAGGTTATTGGATCAAAGAGATCAAATTAACATACTTGGGCTTGCAATCATAAGTTTGGGCCACGAATGATCATTTATTCGAATCGGGACAAAATTTAGCGTTATGTTAAGTAATCGTAAGTGGACTTATATAGAAGTCGCACATATTTTGAGGTCGGTCAATAGCAATTTATGCACCATTTGTTTTGAGACATGATATAGAGATCATGCTCCAACAACATCTAGTGCAATAAGAAGGGGGTGAGATGAAGAGGGATGGGGAAAAATATACAAACCACATTTGAATTAAATTTTAATCAAACTATTATTAAAATCATTCATCCATTTTTGTGGAGTTAAACTCAACACCATGGATCCAATAATGTTAATAAAGTTCATGATCCAAAATCTAACCCATGATCAACCAGAAAATAGTCACAAAATAATATCACATTTTAATATACATAAAAGGGTTTAAAAATAATATTTAAAAATAGAAAATAAAGAGAAAAATATAAACTATGTTCAAATTAATCAAGAAATAAAAAGTAAGACCATAGAAAAATCAGAAAAAAAGCTCAAATAATTTTACAAATTTTTTGGTAATTTTTTAAAGTCAGAAACTATTTTTAAAATTAAAATAAATGGGTAAAATAAACAAAAAATGGTCAAATATAGTAAATTCGGAAACAAAAATAAAATAAGGTCACCAATATTTGTCACAATATCATTGGATCATTCCATAATTTTTTCAGAATTTTAAAATGTATAAAAGTATTTTTAAACATTTAAAACAAGTCAAATAAGTGTAAAATTTATAAAAAATACCAAAACACAAAATTAAATTGTGAAAAAATAAAAATCAGAAAGAGAATAATCAAAAATATTTTTCATAATTTTTTCAGATTTTTTGGACTAAAAATGAATTTTCTATGATTTTTTGAAATTTAAAACAATTAAAATATAAAAATCAGAAAAAGAAAATAAAAGTAAAATATGTGGACCATTGGATGAGATTCAAAACACGTTAGTAATCAAATCCAAGGAATCTGGTGCACTGTGCATATCATGGTCATTAGTGAATATTGTACAGAATCATTAATTAAATCAGGATTTGAAAAATACAAATGGCGCGCCTTCATTGGTTGGAAGATGACACGTTGGTCATCTTCAACCTCCAGCCATCACAAATTGCAGGTCTCTCAAACTGTAAAATCAGAAGCTCAGACCTATGTTATTCGCTTCGTCTCTTCAAGACGAAGACAATCACACCATCGCGCCAAATTTATAAAAATTGTAGCTCAAGCAATTTGGAAGGAAAGTTTTGAAAAAGGATTTGAAATTTCATGGTCAAAACGTGTTTCCAATAAAAGGTAAGTGTTGCGACTAGAACCAAGGCAATGAGAGCAACACAATGATATCAGAGTTTTGAAGAATTGAAGAAGGAATCTACCTATTGAAGTTGAGTTGCAGAGCTCTGAAACTGGACTTCTATGGAGCAGTATAGGACACGATTCTTGAATGTAATTATGTGGTTAGCTTCGGGGATGATCAAGGAAGGTGAATTGATGGAAAAATTGGATTGAAAAAGGCTCGAGAATGGATTTTTAAGTTACAAAAAATTGAGTTATGGAGCAAGTTTGGCAGGGTGATTCTGGCTATCCAAGCTTGGGAAAATGAATGAGATAGTTCATGTATTTATAGGAGAAGCGAATGGGATCAAAAGGAAGAGTGAATGATGTGTTTTGGAGGGAATTCGTGCAAACCTGATGCACGAGTGAAGTGTGATCCAAACTTCACCAAAACTCATCCAATTCTTGCGTTTTGATGCACTAATCCACTTGGGAAAGTTGGCTAATCATGTTTAGACCCAAAACGCGTGTTAATTTGAGGTTTAAAGGTTGTAACATGAAATTCAAATTCTGACTTGCAAGGAAACTTCAATTCCAAATTACCATTTTTGAAACTATGGCATTCTCAGCTCAAGGGGTCTTATGGCATGATTCTTGATGCTTTAGAAAGATGAGGTTACAAGCTTTGCAATGGAAAAAGAATGGAGTTAAATGGATGCTTGAGCTGAAATTTATATTGAGTCAAAGTTGAAGAAAAAGGGTTGACTTTCCATACTTAGAAATATTTCAAATTCTTCATCAAAAATATCCTATAATGTTTTGCATCCAAACATGGCCTTCCACTTCGAATTTGCTCTTGATCAAAAAAGATGGCATGAAGTAGATCTCTTGAATGACATTTTGAAACTTGAATCATTCAAAATCTCCAAAATTTGAGCAAGTTATGACTTGTTAAAGTTGGCAAAATATCATGAAATGACCTATAATCTTTTGCATCTTTAAGGAAACTTCCATTCATTTTCCCACTTTGCACATAAAAGAAGGCATATATTTCACATCCTCAAGATCATTTTGGAAAAAGAATGGGCTCAAGGTGATAAAAATTGACCAATTTATGATCATTTGAAGTCACACATGGAAAATTGGGGATTCATTTGGAGGACTTGTAATCTTTCTTCTTCACCAAGTTTCTTCCATATGAAAACTCTTTGGAACTTTTGAAGTGATTTGTTGATAACCCTTTGAAGAGAAGGATGTATTTGGAATCATTCAAAAATACCAAAAGGTGAGCAAGATATGCTCATTTGAAGTTCAAAACCCTAGCTCCTCGATCAAGAAAATGCTTTGAAGAACTTTGACAAGCTTGAACAAACTTCTTGTACCAATATTCTTGCTTTATGAATAGAATTTGTTGAGGATGATAATGAGGATTCATAGCTACCAAAACCACTTCCTTATCTTAAAATTTGATAGAAATATGCTCTTGTGACCAATGGGAACAAAACCTTATCCAAACATGACAACTTCTCCAATCAAAACTCCTTGTACTTTTGAGTCAAATCTAATAACCTTGAAATGTGATGAACCAAAGTAAACTTGCCATGTTAATCCTTTCAAAATCAATCCAGTGGTAAGGTTTGAACTTCTCAAGCTTTATTGACTAGGGCATGGAAATAAACTCATGAACCCATGGAGTAACTTGTTAAATCTCATTGCCCTTACCTACATGGATAACAAGCAAGACATGCCAACATTGGATTTTATTAGTTAAATGAAGAAATCAAAACAATATTCATGATCACAAAATAAACATAAGTCAAGGTTCTTAGTAATCCCTCAAAAGGAGCAAAACTCAAAGTAGGGAGGGGAACCAAGAATCCTAGTGTAATATTATTGTGAATAAACTAACATGGTATGATGAAGGGATCTTAGGGGCGAAAATTGGGGTACAACAGCTGCCCTTATTTAAGTTTCTTCTATCCGGAGATACGAAGGTTAAAAATCTTCGTTTCGACGCGATCGAAGATACTTAAATATAAAACAAATCCTATTTTTGGCTCTAAGATGCCATGCAAATGCTTATGCATATGAATGCATATGAACAGGACCAAAGAGACGCAAAGCATCACTGGGGATGCAACAATAATAAAGAAACAAAGGAGCAACCCCACCAGGAAAATAAATCACTGGTAGACCAAAAGACCTGAATCAAAGAGGATGGTAGAATGGTCAAAGGATACACCAACTTCTACCGAAGGCGAAGCTACCAACGTTTACTGAAGGCAGAGAGAAAGATAACAAACATCGACGTTCACTGTCGATGGTCTACCAACTTTCACTGAAGGTAGAAAGAGAAAATATCATAGCACTTCCATTCACTGATGATGAACTACCAACATTCACTGAGGGTAGCAAAAAGATAATAAACATCGACATTCACTGCCGATGGTCTACCAACTTTCACTGAAGGTAGAAAGAGAATATCATATCACCACCGTTCATTGACGATGAACTACCAACATTCACTGAGGGTAGCAAAAAGATAACAAACATCGACGTTCACTGCCGATGGTCTACCAACTTTCACTTAAGGTAGAAAGAGAATATATCATATCACCGTCGTTCACTAACGATGAACTACCAACGTTCACTGAGGGTAGCAAAAAGATAATAAAAATCGACGTTCATTGCCGATGGTCTACCAACTTTCACTGAAGGTAGAAAGAGAAAATATCATAGCACCGCCGTTCATTGACGATGAACTACCAACGTTCACTGAGGGTAGCAAAAAGATAAAAAACATCGATGTTCACTGCTGATGGTCTACCAACTTTCACTGAAAGTAGAAAGAGAATATATCATAGCACCGCCGTTCACTGATGATGAACTACCAACGTTCACTGAGGGTAGCAAAAAGATAATAAACATCGACATTCACTGTTGATGGTCTACCAACTTTCACTGAAGGTAGAAATAGAATATATTATAGCACCGCCGTTCAATGACGATGAACTACCAACGTTTATTGAGGGTAGAAAAAAGATAACAAGTTTCCCCAAGATTCTGGTGTTTCACCTAGAATGGGTATCAACTTCTTCTTTAACCAAGGCGCTCTACCTAGAAAGGATAACATATGAGTTGTCTCAAATAAAGAGATTTGCTACTTGTTGTCACGGAAGATTGTAAAAAGTAATGGCTTTTTGGGAAGGAGGTATGACTTCCTGGGGAGATGCCATGATATTCTTCCTGAGGGGATAAAGTCTTCTCGTGCAAAATAAATGCACCAACCAAAATATGGAGTTTTCAGAAATCTAAAGTAAATAACATTGTCGTGGAACCACAGATTCAAACCAGAAATAAACTGGAATGAAACAGTCAACCAGAATACATTCTTTGAGAAATAAACTCAAGAGGGAAAACCAAATCCAACCAAACAAGGAGTTGTACCAGAAGGCTAAAGCAAAAATCTTACATGAGGGACAACTCAGTGGGGATATTGAAAGAATATACGCTTTCTTCTTAGGACCAACACTCTGTTGAAGAGAGGACAACGTAAATCAGCAAAACAGGGTAATATGTCAACAAAAAAATATTAACAAATGTGAATGAACAATGACTTGCCAATTTTAGCTATGCATGATGTAACACCCCGTTTTAATTAATATTATTTATATTATTATTTTCTAAAAATGACAGATTGATATTTATTTTGGTAAATTATTAATTATTTAGTCGGTAATTCGGTCTGATATGTGATTAGTTGGGTTCATTTATTTTATCGGAAAATAACTATTTTTGTAAGATAATATTATATTTAGTGTGTAAATATTTTATTATATGTATTATTTGATTTATTTATGAGAATGAATTTATATTAGTATTAATTGATTTATTATAAATTAATAAGTTAGTGTTATTTAATTATATTAAATTAGTTTAATAAAATATTAGTTTTTATTATATGTATATTGCGTTAACTTACGGTAAATATATAAGTTTTATTAATTATATATGTTATATATATATATATATATATATATATATATATATATATATATATATATATATATATATATATATATATATATATATATATATATATATATATATATATATATATATATATATATATATATATATATATATATATATATATATATATATATATATATATATATATATATATAAAAAAAACTTAGTTTTATATTATATATATATAAGTTAGTATATATGTTATGTTAAGTTAGAAAAGTAGCAGTAAGTTAGAAACAAAAAGAAAGAGAAGTAGTAAGAGGAGAAGAGAAGTGGAAACTTAGGGTTGAAGAGAAGAGGAGAAAATTTCTGGAATCAAACCGAAAAGCTCGTTCCGGAGACTAATCGGTAAGGGTTTGACTTCCCCTAATTATGTTGTATGTGATTTTTAGTTTTGGAATAGGAATTATTTTAGGGTTTTAAGATAGATGATGGTGTGTTCTTTTAGATTGTTCTGTGAAACTGAAATGGAAAGGGTTAATACCGGAGTAGTATTAATCGGTAATAAATAATTAACGATTGAGCCTATAACTATGAATCGGCGAGGAATTTTTAAGTTGGAAATAAGTGGAATGGGTTCCGTTCGGTCTAATTTGGCGGTATAGGCGGTAAAAAATTAGTTATCTGGAATTTAAAGAAAATTGACATGGTAACTAAGTTTAACGAGTAGATAATTGTGGTTGTGTTATTTTGTCGAGATTTTGACATTTTCAAGGACTAACCGAAATTGTGTTTGATTTAAATAAATTATGGAAGTAACATTGTTTAAACTTGTATGTTACTTGATTTGTGAATTATATTTGCAATGCATGTACAATTGTTGGTATTTCATTATGTTGAAATATGTGGTATGTGTATGTTGAGGTCGGGAGTGGTCTTAATTGCATACGAGTTGTTGATGGTACATTGCATGGCATGGTTGGTCTTAAAATAGAGACAGTGAAATGGTGGATTCACATTTTATAGACGTTGATCCTTGAATGGAAATAGACGTAGTAGCTTTGACCCGGAAAGGGAACATAGGCGGTGAAACTTGGGTTCACAAAAATAGACATTGATCCTAGAGTGGAAATAGACGTAGTGGCTTTGATCCTATGTGGAAAAATAAGCGGCGGAACTTTGGGTCCACAAGTCGGTACCGCATTTGCATTGGTTGCATCGAGTTGTGAGTCACATGCATAATGATATATATTATGAGTTTATGTGAAGATGATCGAGTTTGTGAAATTGGTTATGATATGTGAATGAGTGTGATTATATGATTAGGATGATAAATGGTTAAAGAGATAATTCTTGAATATAGCGGAAAATGGAATATATGAATGTGCTTATGTTAGTGATATACACATATATTCAAGTATGGAGAATTCCTTTTATTTATTGCTTTCCAATGCTTTAAATTATATATTTCATGATTATTGGAATTCTTATCCTTCTGTTGAAATGATGCTTGATATGGTATCGCCCTGGTACTGAAGACGATAGTGTGAGGCGCACGGGTTAGCAGACGACTTAGGCTTGTAGTCCGTTACTTTTTTATTTTGAGTCGATGCTCTGATTGTAACACTGGGGGTTTAGTGTCCGCATTCGAACTCATATTTTTGTATATGGATTATACTTGTATATAATCCATTGTTTTGATTATATGATGATGTATGTATATTATGACTTGATAACATGAATGGTGTATGAACCATATGGCTTAATGCCTTGCATATTATATTTTGATTCTTCCTTTGGAGAAGATAATATTATTATGATTCCGTTGCGTTTGCACGAAAAAAAGTATATGTCATGATTGTATTATGTGATTAAATGATTAAAGTGACGAATATGTCATGTTCGTTTTTCTTGAATATGTGAATTGATGTTGTGACACTCCTTCCGTGCAAATTTTATTTTCTATGATTTTATTTATATCGTTTAATTTGGGGTTTATTAGAAGGGGTGTTGCAATAGTGATATCAGAGCATTGTCAGTCAGTTGTCAGGTCTTAACTTTACTAATCCCATTGTATTTGATTGTGTGTCTGACGCGATCGATACTTTTGTGTTGTTCAGAAGAAGATGGTTGCTGGAAGGAATGATAATGCACTTGATGAGGCTTTTCAATTGCTCGCGGGATCCTTGAATCAGATGCCGCAAGCTAATCATGTTCAGCAAGGTGGAGGTGATAATGGATTCCGTGCTCTTGGAAAGTTTCAGAAAAACAATCTGCCTACTTTCAAAGGAGAGCATGCACCTGAAGAAGCTCAAGGGTGGTTGAAGGCCATAGAGAAGATTTTCTTAGTGATGAATTGTACCGATGCTCAGAAGGTGCAATTCGGAACTCACATGCTGGTGAAGGAAGCTGAGGACTGGTGGATTAACGCTAGTCAGAGGTATGATGAGGATAACACCGTGGTGACTTGGGCCATTTTCCGAGATGCATTCTTGGAGAAATACTTTCCTGAGGATATCCGTGGGAAGAAAGAGGTGGAGTTTCTTGAATTGAAACAAGGAAACGGTTCTGTTGCTGAATATGCAGCCAAGTTTCAAGAATTGATCAAGTATTATCCTCACTACAGCACTGCAAATGCCGAGAGATCCAAATGCTTAAAGTTTGTGAACGGCTTAAGGCCGGATGTGAAGAAAGCTATCGGGTACCAACAAATTACCCGCTTTTCTGAATTGGTGAACAAGAGTCGTATCTATGATGAGGATAGTCGAGAAAGTAGTGCTTATTATAAGAACTTGCATGAGAGGAAAGGTAAGGGGCAAATGCGTCCTAAGCCTTATGGGGGAAAGGGAAAACAACCAATAGGTGGAGGAAAGAATCCGAGTGGGGGAGTGACTACTCCGATTAAATGTTTCAAGTGTGGGAAAGAGGGACATCATGCTCTAGAATGTCACCAAGGAATTGTGAAGTGTTTTAAGTGTGACAAAGTAGGTCACAAAGCTATGGATTGTCGGGTTGGTTCTGTTGTGACTTGCTACAACTGTGGTGAGCGAGGTCACATTAGTACCAAATGCACAAAGCCAGAGAAGGAAACCAGAAAGGTGTTCGCATTTTCTGGTGCCGAGACCTCATCGGATGAGAGATTGATCAGAGGTATGTGCTTTATTCATAACATGCCTTTGATTGCTATTGTTGATACGGGTGCGACTCATTCTTTTATTTCATTGGATTGTGTTACGAGATTGGGCCTTGTGTTATCTGATATGAGTAAGAGTATGGTGGTAGATACGCCTGCGATGGGTTCAGTTTCTACTTCAGCTATATGTTTAAAGTGTCCTTTGCGTATGTGTGGTAGAGATTTTGAGGTGGATCTTATATGTCTTTCGTTGAGTCAACTTGATGTCATTCTGGGTATGGACTGGTTGAGAGCCAACCATGTCTATATCAACTGTTTTGCTAAAGCGGTTCTTTTTCTCGAGTCCGAGAAAGAAGGAGGTTCATTCTTGTCTACTCAACAAATGAAGATGTGTGTTAGAGATGGAGCTGAATTATTTGTGTTGATGGAGAGCATGAATCTTGGTGAAAGGGGAGTGAGAAAGGATGTTCCTGTTGTTTGTGATTTTCCAGAGGTGTTTCCGGAGGAGATTATGGATTTACCTCCAGAACGTGAAGTAGAGTTTGCTATTGATCTAGTTCCTGGTACTAGTCCTGTTTCGATGGCTCTGTATCGTATGTCGCCATCGGAATTGGGAGAACAAAAAAGCCAACTTGAAGAGTTACTTGATAAGAAGTTCATTCGTCCGAGTGTATCTCCATGGGGTGCACCGGTGTTGTTAGTAAAGAAGAAAGAAGGTACGATGAGGTTGTGTGTGGACTATAGGCAGTTGAACAAGGTTACTATCAAGAACAAGTATCAGTTACCTAGAATTGATGACTTGATGGACCAGTTGGTCGGTGCTTGTGTATTCAGTAAGATAGACTTGAGATCTGGTTATCATCAAATCCGTGTGAAGGCTAGTGATATTCAGAAGACGATATTTAGGACGAGGTATGGACACTATGAGTATTCGGTGATGCCTTTCGGTGTTACGAATGCCCCTGGTGTGTTTATGGAGTATATGAACAAAATCTTTTATGAGTTCCTTGATAAGTTTGTGGTGGTCTTTATTGATGACATTCTTATCTATTCGAAGAATGAAGCGGAGCATGCCGAGCACTTAGGAATTGTGTTGTCGATTCTGAAAGAGAATCAGTTGTTTGCTAAACTTTCTAAGTGTGAGTTCTGGTTGGAGCAAGTGAGTTTTATTGGTCATGTAATATCTCGTGGAGGTATTTCCGTGAATCCATATAAGATTGAAGTTGTGTCAGAATGGGAATATCCTAAGTCTGTGTTTGAGATACGAAGTTTCCTTGGTTTAGCCGGATACTATCGTAAGTTCATTGATGGTTTTTCGAAGTTGGCTTTACCATTGACACAATTGACGAGAAAGGGGAAAGAGTTTGTGTGGACTACTCAGTGTGAGGATAGCTTTCAAGAGCTTAAGCGAAGGTTGACTACTGCTCCTGTGTTGGTTTTACCTAATCCATCTGAACCGCTTACAGTGTATTGTGATGCTTCATTGATGGGGTTAGATGGCGTGTTAATGCAAAATGGGCAAGTGGTGGCTTATGCTTCGAGGTAACTTAAAGTGCATGAGAGGAATTATCTGACTCATGACTTGGAGTTGGTAGCTGTGGTTTTTGTGTTGAAGATTTGGAGACATTACTTATTTGGATCAAGATTCGATGTTTTCAGTGATCATAAAAGCTTGAAATATTTGTTTGATCAGAAAGAGTTGAATATGAGACAAAGAAGGTGGTTGGAGTTCTTGAAGGATTATGATTTTAGCTTGAATTACCATCCTGGAAAGGAGAACGTGGTTGCCGGCGCGTTGAGTAGGAAATCATTACATATGTCTATGTTAATGGTGAGAGAATGGGAATTTCTTAGTATGTTGAAGCTGACAAGTGGGATCTTGGATGAGATAAGAGAAGGACAGAAATCGGACTTGGTTTTGGTTGATAAGTTGACTTTAGTTAACCAAAGTCAAGGTGGAGAGTTTAGAATTAATGAGAACAGCGTTCTGAGATGTCGTGATCGAGTTTGTGTTCCTAATGTTGGTGATGTGAAAAAGAGGATCCTTGAGGAAGGACACCGAAGTGGAATGAGCATTCATCCTGGTGACACAAAGATGTATCAAGATTTGAGAAAGTTGTTTTGGTGGCCGTGTATGAAAAAGGAGATAGCGAAATTTGTGTATTCATGTTTGGTTTGTCAAAAGTCCAAGATAGAGCATCAGAAGCCATCCGGATTGTTGCAACCTTTGTCTATTCCGGAATGGAAGTGGGACAATATCCCTATGGATTTTGTTTCAGGTTTACCAAGGACTCCGAGTAACTATGAGGCTATTTGGGTTATAGTAGATAGATTGACGAAGTCTGCTTATTTTATTCCAATTAGAATGGATTACTCGATGGAGAGACTTGCGAAGTTGTATGTGGAAAGGATTGTGTGTTTGCATGGTATTCCGACGTGTATTGTTTCGGATAGTGATCCTAGATTTACTTCTAGATTTTGGGAAGGTTTGCAAAGAGCTTTGGGTACTAAATTGCGTTTGAGTTCCGCTTATCATCCACAGACGGATGGTCAAACGGAAAGGACGATTCAATCGCTCGAAGATCTTTTGCGTGCTTGTGTGTTGGAACAAGGAGGTTCATGGGAAAGTTACTTGCCATTGATTGATTTTACCTATAACAATAGTTTTCATTCTAGTATAGGTATGGCTCCTTTTGAGGCATTGTATGGAAGGCGTTGTCGAACACCTTTATGTTGGTACGAGTCGGGAGAAAGTGTGGTGGTTGGACCGGAAATTGTGCAACAAACTAAGGATAAGATTAAGTTGATTAGAGAGAAGATGAAGATTTCTCAAAGTCGCCAAAAGAGCTACCATGATAAGAGGAGGAAGCCTCTTTAGTTCAAGAAGGATGATCATGCGTTTTTTAGAGTGAATCCTACGACGGGTGTTGGTCGGGCACTTAAATCGCAGAAGTTGACACCTCGGTTTATTGGTCCGTATCAAATTTCGGAAAGGATTGGTAATATGGCTTATAGGATTTCATTACCACCATCACTTTTAAATCTACATGATGTGTTTCATGTGTCGCAATTGCGAAAGTATATTGTGAATCCGTCTCATGTAGTGCAAGCGGATGATGTGGAGGTTAGAGAAGACTTAACCGTTGAAACTTTGCCGACAAGGATCGAAGATCGGAAGGTGAGACAACTTAGAGGAAAAGAAATCGTTTTGGTAAAGGTGGTGTGGGGTGGTTCGGCTAATGGAAACATAACTTGGGAACTTGAAGGCCGGATGCGGGATTCCTATCCCGAATTGTTCGTTTAGAGGTAATTTTCGAGGCCGAAAATCTTATAAGTGGGGGAGAGTTGTAACACTCCGTTTTAATTAATATTATTTATATTATTATTTTCTAAAAATGACCGATTGATATTTATTTTGGTAAATTATTAATTATTTAGTCGATAATTCGGTCCGATATGTGATTAGTTGAGTTTATTTATTTTACCGAAAAATAACTATTTTTGTACGATAATATTATATTTAGTGTGTAAATATTTTATTATATGTATTATTTGATTTATTTGTAAGAATGAATTTATATTAGTATTAATTGATTTATTATAAATTAATAAGTTAATATTATTTAATTATATTAAATTAGTTTAATAAAATATTAGTTTTTGTTATATGTATGTTAAGTTAACTTACAGTAAATATATATAATAAGTAAGTAATATAAATAAGATAAATTTATTTTATTAAATAAAATATATTATATATATATATATATATATATATATATATATATATATATATATATATATATATATATATATATATATATATATATATATATATATATATATATATATATATATATATATAACTTAGTTTTATATTATATATATATAAGTTAGTATATATGTTATGTTAAGTTAGAAAAGTAGTAGTAAGTTAGAAACAAAAAGAAAGAGAAGTAGCAAGAGGAGAAGAGAAGTAGAAACTTAGGGTTGAAGAGAAGAGGGGGAAATTTCTGAAATCAAACCGAAAAGCTCGTTCCGGAGACTAATCGATAAGGGTTTGACTTCCCCTAATTATGTTGTATGTGATTTTTAGTTTTGGAATAGGAATTATTTAGAGTTTTAAGATAGATGATAGTGTGTTCTTTTAGATTATTCTGTGAAACTGAAATGGAAAGGGTTAATACCGGAGTAGTATTAATCGGTAATAAATAATTAACGATTAAGCCTATAACTATGAATCGGTAGGGAATTGTTTAAGTTGGAAATAAGTGGAATGAGTTTCGTTCGGTCTAATTTACCGGTATAGGCGGTAAAAAATTAGTTATCTGGAATTTAATGAAAATGGACATGGTAACTAAGTTTGACGAGTAGATAATTGTGGTTGTGTTATTTTGTCGAGATTTCGACGTTTTCAAGGACTAACCGGAATTGTGTTTGATTTAAATAAATTATGGAAGTAACATTGTTTAAACTTGTATGTTACTTGATTTGTGAATTATATTTGCAATGCATGTACAATTGTTGGTATTTCATTGTGTTGAAATATGTGGTATGTGTATGTTGAGGTCGGGAGTGGTCTTAATTGCATACGAGTTGTTGATGGTACATTGCATGGCATGGTTGGTCTTGAAATAGAGACAGTGAAACGGTGGGTTCACATTTTATAGAAGTTGATCCTTGAATGGAAATAGACTTAGTGGCTTTGACTCGGAAAGTGAACATAGGCGGTGTGTTGTACCCCAAAATTTTCCCTCCCATATTCCTCAATACATGTCAAGTGAGGTCCTCAAATTGCTCAAGGAAGTCCAAGGGTTGACCACACAAACTCTCTCCTAAGGCAGTCTACTTCAAATTAGGGTTTCATTTTGCATCAAGATGTTTGAGTCCAAAGGATCCCAAATTCTCATCATTGTCCTAATATGTTCACAAGATCATCCATGTCAAATTTCAAGCCTTACAGAGGAAGTTTGCTTAGTCAATTGCTCAAAATGCCTGAAAATCGACTGTGTTAGGGCAAAAGTCAACTATGGCCCACATATAGTCAAACTTCAATATTTGTTGTCAAAATCCTCATTTTGAATTATTACTCATCATTTGATCAATGTTTGATCATGATTCCTCAAGGATTGCTCACAATTCATCAAAACCCAAAAGTTGCTAAATTAGGGTTTTATAGGAAAAGTCAACTCAACTTTGACCAATCATAACTTTCTCATACTTTATCAAGAATGACCCATCCAAATCTCATTTTGAAGAGTATGCAATTACCTACAATTCATCTTCATCTCCCAAGTTCAAAATATGCACTCACAAGAAGATATGAATTTGTACATTATAGGTCATTTTTAAAAGTCAACAAAAACACCTTTTGGGTCAAAGCTTCATACATGAACATGGAAGACTCAATTGAGATGAGACCAAAAGGGTTGCTTAGAGGATATCTTAAGATTTCTAAAAAGTCCAAGAACACATCTCTAGGATCAAAATTGAGAGAGTTATGCATTGGCCAAGTTGACCCTTTTTGCAAAATTGCCAAAAGTCAAATGTGTCCCAAATTGCATTTTTTGACAAATGGGCCCAACTTTTTATGCTTGCAATGAGTATGTAATGTGACCCACGACCCATGATCCCTTCCACTTGTCATTCTTTTATTTTTGTCATTTATTTTGATTTTTTTCATTTAAATCAAATAAAATCAAAATAAAATAATGAAAATATCAAAAGCTAATTAAATCTTGATATTTTATGCATGTTTAGGTCCATTACACAGCTGGAAGTGAGATCAAACCGTGCAAGGCTCATATGGATACAAAAAGATTGCATTTTGCTTGATTTGGAAAGATTTTGTACAAGGATCAAATCATGCATCAATAATCATAATTGGAGAAGATTTGAAACAAATGGCAACCCTAATTCATTCTTGGATACTTAAGGGACAATTGCAGACCAAAAACAAGGAGGTTGGAGGCGTGCAAGAGAGAAAACAAGTTTCAAAAAATTCAAGAAAAGTGGGAAACTAATTTCCACGTTTCAGATCACTTCAAGGCATTATAGTCATCCCAATCGATTGCTGGACTCCCCAGGATCAAGATTCAAATGCTAGCAAGCCTCCTCACACTCAGAATCTCGTTGTAAGGTTCATACAGTTTATCACTTTTCTTGAATTCGAATATCTTAATTCTGGAATCTTTAACATGATTGATTGGCATATTATTAAACCTTGTGATGTTTCCAAGCTAATGGTTATATTTAATTGCGTTTTTACTGACTGAACATGAAAGTGCCATGGCTAGGGTTCGTGCTCCATTTTTAGGGTTTTTTCATACAAGAACAATTGGCCATTAATAATGGTACCATGATGCTCGTGAGGTTGCAACGAGTTGATTGGTACCATTGGTTGTGATTTATCATACAGGGACAAGATTTTGGAGTAGACAAGGATTGTACCTACGCCCAGTGTCCATAGGTAAAAGCATTTGATCTAAGACGACGGAGGCAACGAGGAAGATGATGGCATGGCGCTTCATGACTAGCCAATTCAAATTTTGCACGTTTAAGAATTAATATTTTGTTTTTACCATATAATGTTTGTTTGTTATTATTTGTACAACTAAACATGCCAGCTCAGTTGGCAAGCGTGCAGTGGGGGAATGCTTAAGGGCCTGGGTTCGATCCCCAGGTCCCAACCTTGGTTTCATATTATTTTGCTTTGCATAATCAGGTGTACTAGTGTCGCACAAGTCTACCATGCGTCATCAATATCCCATCACCAGATCATCAAGGCTGCAGATCCAACGCCTTATCCCTGAGGGTCCACCATACGCCCAGTCAAGCAAGCACATGGGATTGGAAAAGTCAATGGGGCCATCACCATCTGGGCCCAGAAAATTGCAAACAACACCCCTCCTTTGTTATTTACCACAAGCCCATTTTTTTTTCTTTTCTATTTCTTTTATTGATTTATTTAATTAGTTTAGTTATTTTTTAACCACAATTAATTTCTTTTTTCACAAAAAAAATCATAAAATCAAGTCTCACAAATTTAGAATTAGGTTTTTTTATTTATTTTATTTTATCAAATTTAATTTAATTTAAATCTAACTTTTTGTATATAATTAAAATCAATTAGAAAAAATTAGGATTTGCTTTTGACTTAATTTTTATTTCTTTCTCAAATAAAACAAAAATACAAAAATAGTTTGATTTAATGATTTTTATTAAATTTGAATTAATTAGAAATTAGGTTTTTATTTATTTATTCAATTAAACTTTAGTCTCTCAAATAACACAAAAACGACAAAAAATGATTTTTTTTTCTTCTTTAAATTACAATTAGGTAGTTGGGGTCAAAAGCCTAAATCTCTCGTTTTCGATTTATCGCGCGCGTTTTATTATTTTTGCAATATTAATGTAATTGATCACTGTATGTAATAGTTTAATCTAGGACCTTTCTTTCTTTATCGTTTTTACGGGTTTTTTGGCTATGTAATTAATCCCTACCCCGAAGCCTTGTAATAACGTAGGTTTTATTTCTCTCATTTTAATTCTCGCAAATATTAACTGTTAGATGTATGATAATAGGATTGTATGACAAGATTGCATGATAATTTTAAAATGGCTAGAAAACCCTAATGTGCAAAGATAATAACCGAAATCAAATCACTTGCACATGCGCACTCTTAGGGTATACTCTCACTTCGGTTGCCTTCGGTAAACGATCATTAAGTATAGGGTGTCTTAGTGGTTGCCCTCTTGTCTAAACAAAAGATCAAATGTCCCGTTCGAAAATGTTGCCTCAGAAATGTTGCCTCGGAAATGTTGCCTCGAATATGATCTTAAAGACTTTAGGGTTATTGCTAAGACGTCCTAACATTACTTTAGTGATCGTACGTCCCTTACGAATTGACCCTTAAAACTCCAACGACGGTGCTACCTATTTCTCAATAGTAGGATATCATTGCCTAAAGGAAACAAGAACGGAAACAATCTTTTTTCGAGTAGGTAGATGCTAGTAGGTACTTGCTCAAAATCAAACTTTTTCACACCAAACCCTTTTCAAACTTAAGGTTTTCAAAAACAACTTCGTAACACTCTTGAAAACAAAAGCAAGGGCTAAAACGAAGTAAAACAAAACTTTTCAAAACAAACACACACAAGAAATTTTAAAAGATGAGCAAGTACCTAAGAGCCCATGGAAAACCATGGATAGAAAGGGTGCTAACACTTTCCCTTTCTATAATCTACCCCCCTCAAAATCTCGAAAAAAGGAATTTTTCTGTGCTTTTTTCCTTTCCAGTTGGATAAAATAAAAGTCGGTGGCGACTCTTGCTTACCGCGACATTTTGCGAATAAAAAAACGCAAAAGGCAAACCAGCATTTTTCAAAACAGTCGGTTCTGCCACCGTATCACAGAACTGGCGACTCTGTTGGGGATATAATAAGTGGGGTATACCTTAGGATCTAGTTCATCACATTTGCTTCTCTTGTTTGTTTTGGTTGCTTTACTTTTAAGGGTTGTTTGGGACTTGTGATCGGTGGATCTGGAACTGACTATTTAACGCTGGTTCGCGAAATGTCGCGGAAGCAAGAGTCGCCACCGTCTTTTATTTTCTCCAACATGGAAAGGACAAAAGCACAGAAAAATTCCTTATGAGATTGTTCTCGGTTCGGGAGGTAGATTTATAGAAAGGGAAGGTGTTAGCACCCTTTCTATCCATGGTTGTCCATGGGCTCTTGGATACTTACTCATTTGTGTTTTCAAAATGTTTGTTTGCTTTTCAAGGTGAGTGGGTTTGAAAAAGTTTCATTTAAAGTTTCAGATCGACTCTTGTATCAGTCCTCAAGAGTGTTTGAAAAATTGTTTTGAAAGCTTTTTGAAGTGTCGGTGTGAAAAGAAGTTTTGATTTGTTTTGAATTAGAGCAAGTATCTATGAGTCATCTACCTACCCTAAGGAATTAGGTTGTGTAAATGTCCTTAAGGTAGTGCCATCCCACCATTGAGAGGTAGGTAGCACCACCATTGGAGGTGTTCGGGTCAATTTGAGGATTAGGGACAGTGTGGTCACCAGAGCAATAGTAGGATACCTTAGAAGCTACCCCAATGCCATGTTCATGGACATGAGGACTTACTAAAACGTCCTATACTCGACGACCACGTTTCGAGGGGCAAGGCAACAGTGAGGCGTACCCTAAGAGTGGTGTGTGAATTGTGTGTCACTTTCAGTTATTATTTATCTTGTACATGCTTTTGGTGATCTACACTTTGATTTTATTTGGGCATACATTCTTTCATGTGATTAACAGTTTAAAGGGTGCGGAAATTAAAATGCGGAAAAATAAAGGTCCTATGCTATTACAAGGCGCGAGTCTACATCGCCAAATTAAACCAAGACCCGATTTGAATAAAAGTGCGGAAAGTAAATGTCCTAATTATCTATTACAAGGCTTTGGGGCAAATACATTATATTCATAAAAGAAATAAACATAAATGCGCGAAAAAGAATTTAGAATCGAGGGTGCGAGGGCGTTGGACCCCTTAAAGGAATTAAATTGAAATTGGAAGTTAATTAAATTATTCAATAAGGAAAAGAAAGTTATTTTTGAAGTTTTTGTATTTATGGAAAAAAAAAGAAGATTAATTGAAATTAGAAATTTAAATAAAAACCCTAATTCTAGTTTGTTTTTAATTATTAAAGAAAAAAAATTTCAAGTTTGACCTAATTTACTAACTATTTAATATACATATTTACTTACAAAATAATTAAGGGTTAATAATAATAAGAATAAAAAAATTATTTATTGAGAAAAAAGAGTGAAAATGCTAAACCTAATTTTTATGTATTTTATTTATTTAAGAAGAAAAACATTAAAATTAAACTAATTTGGTTATTGCAATTTATTTACAAAAATTATTAATGAACTAAATAAAACATATTTTTTTATTTTATGATTTCTGATTTTTTTTGTATTTTATTTTTATCATGAAAATTAATTTTAGGAATTAAAAGAAAATAAAAAAAAAAGAAAAAAGAATGAGAGAAAGAAATACAAACAAGAGGGGGGTGGTTGACCCAATTTGGAGATTATATTTGAGCAATTAAGCCCATTGAAATGCAAGCCCATGTTGACTTTCAGCGTTTGTGTGAGGAGTGGTTGACTGGTGTCCATGGTGATCTGCAAGTTCTGACCATTGGATTGGTCTCTGAAGACATGTGGCCAGCCAGATGGTGAAGGCATATGGTACTCCCTTGAGAACATGCTGCATGGAAACACTTTGAGAAAAATAATATTGAAGAGGTGGGGGGACCTGGGAATCGAACCCAGGTCCCAATGCTTGAAGGACACATCATTCACCAACCCAGCCAGTGCGTTTCTTTGTTCATTTAGTGGGCAATGATCAATATATGCAAAACGTGCAATTATTCTGGAACCAACAAAAAACGCGCCAATGATTTGAACGCACCACTCACATTCTTCCACGCATCATCTTCTTCAATGGTTATTTGTTTTGCCTGAAAAATAAGATTGGATAGCGGGGGTTTTAAACCCCCACAACCTGAAACAACGAATAATAGCGAATAGCAATTGAGCAATCATAAAAAAGGCGCGATGAGTGATTTGGCTTCATGGGAATGTCACGAATTCATTGGTCCTAGTTTCATGGCCTAATTTTTCCTCATGAAGAAGTCCCTAATTTCAAGCTCCTGAAACCCTAGAAAATTTCCATGGCAACTTCTCATACAGGCAACGTTAGTTCAATTAGAAGACACCAATAGCTTCAGCATACTCATATTAATATAAACCAATCATTAAAACTCAGTAATCATGCATGAAAAATCAAATACGAATATGAAAATTTCAAATGAAAGTCCAGCTTTTATCTACCAATTCCTTGAGTATGGAAGCGTGATTTTGACTGGAAAAGTTCCCTGGCAATGTCAGGAATGGATTGAGATGGTTTTGAGGCCTTGAAACACCCTGCAATTCAGTTTTCAGTTTCCAAATTTTTGGTCAAAAATTGCAATGTTGTTTTTGGGGTTTCAGCGCAGCATGCTTGTTCTTCTCATTAGGGTTGCATTGTGTATATGTATGTGAATGCATTAGGTCAGAAAAATCAAGCCCAAAACCTTTGCATTGATGATTTTGAATTTTTGATTTTGCATAATCTTTTTCAATCTTTTTTCATGCCAAATATGCCAAATCATGAATGATTCTTTCCTTTTTGAATGTGCACGAAATCTTGAGCTTATGATGGACCTATTAGCTGCATAAAAAGATTTAAAATACATGCTTTAGTATTTTTTCATATTTAATTTTAATTAAATGAATTAAAAGAATTAAAAACTCAATTAATTAATTAAAAATAAGAAAATAACTCCCCTTTGGGTCAATGGGTCGTGCATAGCTTTTGGGTGATGATTCTTGGAAGAAATTGAAGCCCATTAGCAATTTTGAGGCATTTGAAGTAAAGTTGACTTTTCAAAATTCCCAAAAATTTCCCAACTTCCACAAGGCATATCTTGCTCAATTTTTAAGCTTTGATCATGTTCTTGGACATTTTGGAAAGGTATTGAAGTCCTCTAACCAATGCCGTTGGTCCCATGTCATTTTGATTTACCAATCTCAAGTTATGGTCTTTGACTTAAAGTGCCTTTTTGTTGACTTTTGAAAATGACCTATAATGTTGAGATTGATAACTTTTTGTGAGAGCATTTCTTGGACTTGAAGTGTGAATATGAGTTGTAGGAAATGTCATTCTCTTCAAAATGAGCTTTGGATGGAATTTTTATGATAAACCATGTGGAAGTTATGCCCTGGTCAATTTGCAGTTGACTTTTTCAACTGTCCAAAAATAGAAACTTTTGCATCTTGAGACTTTTTAAGCCATGCCTTGAAAATCATGATCAAGAATTGATCAAATGATGTTTGTGGCTTCAAAATAAGATGTTGACCAAAATTTTTGACTTTTGACTGTCAAATGACCATTTTGCCCCTACAGTTGGCTGTGATGCAATTAGGGTTTTTGATTATGCAATTTTGTGCTGTGAGTCTTGAAACTTGGTATGAGGATGCTTGACAATGTTTATGGGCATGTGGAACTTGTTTGGACCCTTGAAAACTTCAATTTCTTTGCCATAACCAAAACCCTAATCTTTGACTGTTAGGAGGCAATTGGACTGTGCAACCCTTGGGAGATTTTGAAGCATGCTCTTTGCAAATCTTGAAGAATATGGGAGGGAAAATTTTGGGGTACAACAGTTGCCCCTGTTCAATCTTCTTAAACTTGAGGATGTAGATTGGCTGGCGTGCCTTTCGTAATCCGAAGGTGGAAGATGATTGAACACTAGAGTGCCCAGAAATTTGCGCTCACATGTTAGCAGTGTGATGGTGGGAATGGGCTTACAGATGCCATTTGGAGATTGATGGATAGGAAGATGGGCTTACAGATGCCATGTTGAGAGGTGATGGATAGGTGGATGGGCTTATAGATGCCATCTGGGTGTCGATCGCGTAAGAGATTCCTTAGCGAGAACTTGCATACCTAAAAAAGAAAATGATTACTTGGCCTGTTACAGGAGCTGGTCTTCAGACTCTTTGTGTAGATGTGCCCTGACTGGTTACAGGAATTGAATCTTAAAACCTCTTCAGACGTGCCCTGGCGAGATACAGGAATCGAGTCTGGAGCTTCAAAAGGTGTTTGTTGAATCAGGGATGGTTACTACCTCAACGGGACGGTGAGAGAACCTTGGATGATTACTACCTCAACAGTAACGATGAGAGAATCTGGGTCGATTACTACCTCAACAGTAACAATGAGAGAATCTGGGGCGATTACTACCTCAACAGTAACGATGAGAGAATCTGGGGCGATTACTACCTCAACAGTAACGATGAGAGAATCTGGGGCGATTACTACCTCAACAGTAGCGATGAGAGAATCTGGGGCGATTAATACCTCAACATTAACAATGAGAGAATCTGGGGCGATTACTACCTCAACAGTAACGATGAGAGAATCTGGGGCAATTACTACCTCAACAGTAACAATGAGAGAATCTGGGGCGATTACTACCTCAACAGTAACGATGAGAGAATCTTGGATGTCTTCTACTGAGTCTTCATCAGGAAAATCTTTAGGAATCGATTTAACTGGACCAGAGAAGGCCTTTGACTGGATCGGCATCAGAAAAATCTTTAGGAGTCGATTTAACTGAACCGGGCAAGGTCTTGGAATCTTCAACTGGAATAAGAATCAGGGAGATCTTAGGGTCGATCTGACTGAACCAGAGAAGGCCTTTGACTGGATAAGAATCAGAAAAATCTTTAGGAGTCGATTTAACTGAACCGGGCAAGGTCTTGGAATCTTCAACTGAGTCTTCATCAGGAAAATCTTTAGGAATCGATTTAACTGGACCAGAGAAGGCCTTTGACTGAATCGGCATCAGAAAAATCTTTAGGAGTCGATTTAACTGAACCGGGCAAGGTCTTGGAATCTTCAACTGGAATAAGAATCAGGGAGATCTTAGGGTCGATCTGACTGAACCAGAGAAGGCCTTTGACTGGATAAGAATTAGAAAAATCTTTAGGAGTCGATTTAACTGAACCGGGCAAGGTCTTGGAATCTTCAACTGAGTCTTCATCAGGAAAATCTTTAGGAATCGATTTAACTGGACCAGAGAAGGCCTTTGACTAGATCAGCATCAGAAAAATCTTTACGAGTCGATTTAACTGAACCAGGCAAGGTCTTGGAATCTTCAACTGAGTCTTCATCAGGAAAATCTGTAGGAATCTATTTAACTGGACCAGAGAAGGCCTTTGACTAGATCAGCATCAGAAAAATCTTTAGGAATCGATTTAACTGGACCAGAGAAGGCCTTTGACTAGATCAGCATCAGAAAAATCTTTAGGAGTCGATTTAGCTGAACCAGGCAAGGTCTTGGACATAGCTGAGAACTTAACTGGATCTTTTCCTGAAAGGTAAAGGTCAGTCATATGCAATGCATGATATGGATCAAGCCATGATGTTCTCAACATAAATGAGATCGTATGTTTATGATGCATATATGCATGCTATAAATGTATGGAAATGCGATGTATGTTTTTGTCTAGGAAAGTAAATCCTTGACGGGTGCCGGGAAGTCACATCCTGGGCTGATGTTGGAGAATAGTGCTTTGTTGTTTCCGCTGGGGATGATAGTTGCAAGAATACCGGTAGGAGAAGATAACTTCGTTGGGGAATAAACTTGGCGAATGGATTACTCTGCGGGGAAAAATTACTCTAGCTACCTTGCTGGGGAACAGTACTCTATGGGAAGAGAGGTATGTTGCTGGGATGTTGATGGTAACTTCGCTGGGGATACCGTTGTTATGTTGGAAGTGTTAATAGACTTCGCTGGGGAGTAAGAAGACTTTGCCGAGGATGATCTTTTCGTGGCTTTTGGCTAAGGATAACCCAGTTATATCCTGGTGGGGAAATAACCTTTGAATAAAGCCGGGAGACGCGTTTGTGCTCTGTAGGGGATAAGCTTCCAGAACCTACTGGGGATAAGCTTACTGCTGGGGAGATGGATTCCACTTTCCTAGGGGAACTTCAGACTGGATTCTCCTGGGGAAATTTTTGAGATGTATTGGAGAAGTGGCTCCACTGAATGTCTGGTATACCGCCGGGGAACAATCTTAGATCAAGATTGCCGGGGATGCTTGTTAAGAATATTCGTATATTGCACTGAGGAATGTTGATATCTACTGGAGGATACCCAATTTCCTTAAGGCTGACAGGATAACTCTGCTTGGGGAGAGTGTATTGACTTGCGGGCTCACTCTCTGGGGAGTTAAGATATCTTGGTCATGTTTTTCAACCGAACCTACCTTTGTACCTTGGTGGACAGAGCAATTAGATCGCTTAGACAACTCATTATTGCCCCTGTTTCTGATGTGGGAGAGGAAGACATGTGAGGTGCTGATAGTTGTTGATGGACAAACCTTCTTCTGGTAGGCAGGTGACAAGATGACAGGACATAGTCGTACGCTTTGATCCCTAACTTTTGCCTGGACCGCCCTTTCGGGTTTTCAGTCCACAGGGATACCCATTTTTTCCCAAGCCGCCTTTTCAGGTTTTCGACTTGCCGGGTGTACGGATTTTTTTATTTTCATCCCTTATTTTTGCCCGAACCCTTTTGGTTCGCTGGGAAGCCCTTATTTTTGCCTAGGTGTGTCAACCTAGCGGGTCTTTGATTGTGCGTAGTATTTTTTCGATTATGTCTGCGCTCTCAGAATGTAGGGAGTTTCCCCTGTTAGAAGTGTTTTGCCATGCCACCAAAAGATGTTTGATCAGGCAAGATTCGTTGCTGGAATGCCCCAAGTGACTCAGGCGGAGATTTTCCCCAGGCTATTTGGCCTTTGAGAGATTCTCCGAATCTTGACTTAACTGCTCCAGATGATGGACCATAATCACGTCTGCCCCTTGATTGGAAGTGCTTTTGTTCACTAGGTATTCATCGTGCGAATTTCTCTGCTGTTCAAACAAAAAGTCATATGCAAACAAGGTTATGTAAAAAATGCACCGCTTATGTCTGTCTTGAAGTTTTTTGAAAACACATTTTTTAGTAAAACAAGTGAATTTTGTAAAATGTGATGTCAACTCGTTATTTTACCGCAAGCCTTAAGGAGTCAGGATACCTTTTGTAACAGTATGCTTTCGAACTAACCCATGCTTTAGCTAGGACTTTTTAAGGGTTATAACGTGGCCTGGTTCACGGTTTAAGAAACAAAGGATAAAGGCTCAAATTATTTGTACCCACCCGTTCTTCGTGATGTTCTTCAAACCTAAGCTCAGTTGATCGTGCGTTAGACCTTGTTTGAGTCTTTGTTTTGATATACTAGTGATGATTCAGATATTGACAGTTTATTTGGGATAGGCAGTCATTCCCTTTTTGTTGGGGGTTTGTAAGACCTCTTTCTTTTTTGATTTTGTTATCCCTATTTTTTTGCCTGAACTGTTTCTTTTGTGATTACAGTCAGCGGGATGCCCCAGTTTTGTAAGTCTCCTTCATAGGTTTCGACTTAATGGGTTCTTATTTTGAGAAGTAATGACTGCCTGTCTTTATGATTGTTTGGAACCATCACTGTCCTTCTTTGTTTTGTAAGGACCTCTTTGGTGCCATTTGTTATGCACTTGGATCAACTGAGAGAACTACCCTGCCCCAGGTTATGATTAAGGGTTTTAAATTTTGCAAGAAGAAAAACTCCTACTTCTTTGGCTCGAAGGGGTTGACGAGGGATTATCTTCCTTATTACTCCAGTGTTTAGGAATTGAAACAATGCCTGTACCTCATTAGCGGGGTCCGTTCAAAAGCATACTGTAGAGATCGTGGTATCGTTTTCGTCATCCTCCCTCAAGAGGCTTAGAATTGTTAACCGAGCGTTGAACATCACAAAAATATGAAAACAGTTTTAAGCATAGTAAACATAATTACTTCAAAACAGACACGTGTAATGCATTAATGAAATAACAAAGTTTGACATGAATAAAATGTTTGAACGATCAAATAAAAATACAACTTGAACATTCGAATGAACAAAAGATATTCTCGATGACTTGGTGTAGGATCAGTGTTCAAACTTGACCTCCTTGGCGTCAATCAAATCCTGGATCTTGTTCTTCAAGGTCCAACAGTCGTCGGTGTCATGTCCGGGACTGTCAGAATGGTAGGCACATCTCGCACCCGGGTTGTATTTGGGAGAGGAAGTATCAGGATTTTGGGGAGGATCCTTTAGTGTGATCAGTTTCTCCTTCAGCAATTGTTGTAGTGCCTGAGACAAAGGCATGCTGATGTCAGTATACTTCCTATCTTGATACTTTATCCTATACATATTGCTCTTTCTTTGTTGAACAGGCGCGTGATCAGAGATCTGGATTGCCCCTACATCATGACGACCCTTTTTACCATGTATATCATTGGACTCTTTCTTCCCACTGTGGGGCTTTTTCTGAGCATCAGCAGGTGCAGCTTCTTGAATCTTTCCTGATTTTATACCAGCTTCAATTCTATCCCCGGTCAAGATCAGATATGTGAACCCAGCAGAAGAATTCCCAATCAGATGGTTGTAGAATGGACCAGACAGGGTCCCCAAGAACAGGTCCACAATTTCACGATCAGTCAGAGGTGGTTGCACCCTTCCAGCAAGGTCTCTCCACTTTTGGGCGTACTCCTTAAAACCTTCTCTTGATCCTAGCGACATACCTTGGAGTTGGGTACGTGTAGGAGCGAGGTCGGCATTGTACTGGTACTGCTTGTAGAATCCAGTGGCCAAATCCTCCCAGCTGCAGATGTTGGCTCCATTCAGTTGATAGAACCAGTCGAGTTGAGTTCCCGACAGACTATCCTGAAAGAAGTGAATCCACAAATTCTTGTCAGTCGTGTAGGGCTGGATCCTCCTTGTGTAAGGCCTGAGATGCAACTTAGGACAGGAAGCCCCGTCATATTTTGCAAAAGCAGGTGCCTTGAACTTGTGTGGGATCACCACCCCAGAAGACAGACCTAGATCTTTGAAGTCCAGGCCGGGCACTTTTTATATCTCCATGGCACTTAGCCGGTCTTCCAACTGTTTATACCTGTCCTCAGCTGGAGGGTACTGCTCGTCATTGTAATCAGTCTCGTTGTCGGAGACCACTGGACTAGGAACCTCTCTTTCGTGGGGACTTTCTTTCCCAACAGACGGGGTAGTCAGCTCAACCTCACTTTGTGACCCATTCCCAGATTTGCGTCTCGGGTTGAACAACACCGTCCTCTTCTTCTTCTTCTTCGAGAGCAGGGTCTTTAGATCTTGTTGCCCCTGGTCCAAACTCATGATCAGCTCTTGGAACTGGGCGTTCTGAGCCTGGAGGGCCTTGATGGATTGCTCAGTAGATGATTCAGGATTCATGACGGTCGGCTGAAATAAACAGCGAAGAAGGTAAGCAACCTGTAAAAGGGATACCTTTGATGCAATGACGTGTATGTATGCATGCAATGTTTTCAAGGATCTCACGGGGTAAATAAGAAAATCGTTAGAATTTGAATTCGGTGGCTTGATTGAAGGAATTTCCTGTTGTTGAGAGTCCTTCTTCAAGAGTCAAGGCTCACCATATCGAGTGGGTCATAGCCCCTGACTTTAGTCATCATGTCTGGTTTTGATTTCCACACAACCTTGGTTAGGGGAACCTTCTTCAGGAGTCAAAGCTCACCATATCTAGTGGGTCATAGCCTCTGACAACCTTGGCTAGAGGAAAATAAATCCCCTTTGCCCCTTGCTGGACCGTTGGTTCATCATGACCTGCATCACAAGCCCTTAAGATCCTTGAAATGGATTAGTCTTTATGCAGGATGTATGCAATGGTATGATGTTATGCTATGCATGGGGTAATGTAGGCAAATCCTATTATGAGTCCCAATTAAGGACTGTAAACAAAACCTACAAGAAACTCAAGTGTCAGATAACAAGCATGCAAATAGTCAAGTTGGAAGGCACACAAGTCACACAAGAGAAACCCTTAGAGTTTAGGCCAGCATGAGGTCTAGGTATTACCCTATTTCAGTTTGTTGGTTAAGACCTGTCCTATCAGAAGTAACCGGGTTCTAGAGGATCCCAATATCACTGACTACCCTCAATCGGTCATAACTCCAGCATCACAATCTTTTCTTACGGCCAGAACCATCACAAGAGTTTAGCCTCAATGGGCGTAGCATACTACTACTGTTCTATTGGCCAAGTTGGGTCATTTAAGGTTCTAAGGTCGGTTGGTGCTTAATGACTCCTCAGAAGACCCATATTCTCCTCGTTGCAACACAAGGGATATCGGTACAGACCAAGGTGCCACACCAACGTAGCCATTGTTTCACCCATGTCGGTCTATGCCGGACAGGTCCCTCACAGCTTATGCTACCTAACAGGGTATCCCCAGATCCGGGTTAGGATCTATGTAACTCCGATGCAACCCACAATAATAAAGCAAACAAAGCACAACAATTGAAAACACAGTTATGAACTATCCTAAGGTACACCTCACTTTATAAGAGTATCCCCAGCAGAGTCGCCAGTTCTGTGATCGGTGGATCTGGAACTGACTGTTTAACGCTGGTTCGCGAAATGTCACGGAAGCAAGAGTCGCCACCGTCTTTTATTTTCTCCAACATGGAAAGGACAAAAGCACAGAAAAATTCCTTATGAGATTGTTCTCGGTTCGGGAGGTAGATTTATAGAAAGGGAAGGTGTTAGCACCCTTTCTATCCATGGTTATCCATGGGCTCTTAGATACTTGCTCATTTGTGTTTTCAAAATGTTTGTTTGCTTTTCAAGGTGAGTGGGTTTGAAAAAGTTTCGTTTAAAGTTTCAGATCGACTCTTGTATCAGTCCTCAAGAGTGTTTGAAAAATTGTTTCTGAAAGCTTTTTGAAAAGTGTCGGTGTGAAAAGAAGTTTTGATTTGTTTTGAATTAGAGCAAGTATCTATGAGTCATCTACCTACCCTAAGGAATTAGGCTGTGTAAATGTCCTTAAGGTAGTGCCATCCCACCATTGAGAGGTAGGTAGCACCACCGTTGGAGGTGTTCGGGTCAATTTGAGGATTAGGGACAGTGTGGTCACCAGAGCAATAGTAGGATACCTTAGAAGCTATCCCCATGCCATGTTCATGGACATGAGGACTTACTAAAACGTCCTATACTCGACGACCACGTTTTGAGGGGCAAGGCAACAGTGAGGCGTACCCTAAGAGTGGTGTGTGAATTGTGTGTCACTTTCAGTTATTATTTATCTTGTACATGCTTTTGGTGATCTACGCTTTGATTTTATTTGGGCATACATTCTTTCATGTGATTAACAGTTTAAAGGGTGCGGAAATTAAAATGCGGAAAAATAAAGGTCCTACGCTATTACAAGGCGCGGGTCTACATCGTCAAATTAAACCAAGACCCGATTTGAATAAAAGTGCGGAAAGTAAATGTCCTAATTATCTATTACAAGGCTTTGGGGCAAATACATTATATTCATAAAAGAAATAAACATAAATGCGCGAAAAAGAATTTAGAATCGAGGGTGCGAGGGCGTTGGACCCCTTAAAGGAATTAAATTGAAATTGGAAGTTAATTAAATTATTCAATAAGGAAAAGAAAGTTATTTTTGAAGTTTTTGTATTTATGGAAAAAAAAAAGAAGATTAGTTGAAATTAGAAATTTAAATAAAAACCCTAATTCTAGTTTGTTTTTAATTATTAAAGAAAAAAAAATTCAAGTTTGACCTAATTTACTAACTATTTAATATACATATTTACTTACAAAATAATTAAGGGTTAATAATAATAAGAATAAAAAAATTATTTATTGAGAAAAAAGAGTGAAAATGCTAAACCTAGTTTTTATGTATTTTATTTATTTAAGAAGAAAAACATTAAAATTAAACTAATTTGGTTATTGCAATTTATTTACAAAAATTATTAATGAACTAAATAAAACATATTTTTTTATTTTATGATTTTTGATTTTTTTGTATTTTATTTTTATCATGAAAATTAATTTTAGGAATTAAAAGAAAATAAATAAATAAAAAAGAAAAAAGAATGAGAGAAAGAAATACAAACAAGAGGGGGGTGGTTGACCCAATTTGGAGATTATATTTGAGCAATTAAGCCCATTGAAATGCAAGCCCATGTTGACTTTCAGCGTTTGTGTGAGGAGTGGTTGACTGGTGTCCATGGTGATCTGCAAGTTCTGACCATTGGATTGGTCTCTGAAGACATGTGGCCAGCCAGATGGTGAAGGCATATGGTACTCCCTTGAGAACATGCTGCATGGAAACAATTTGAGAAAAATAATATTGAAGAGGTGGGGGGACCTGGGAATCGAACCCAGGTCCCAATGCTTGAAGGACACATCATTCACCAACCCAGCCAGTGCATTTCTTTGTTCATTTAGTGGGCAATGATCAATATATGCAAAACGTGCAATTATTCTGGAACCAACAAAAAACGCGCCAATGATTTGAACGCACCACTCACATTCTTCCATGCATCATCTTCTTCAATGGTTATTTGTTTTGCCTGAAAAATAAGATTAGATAGCGGGGGTTTTAAACCCCCACAACCTGAAACAACGAATAATAGCGAATAGCAATTGAGCAATCATAAAAAAGGCGCGATGAGTGATTTGGCTTCATGGGAATGTCACGAATTCATTGGTCCTAGTTTCATGGCCTAATTTTTCCTCATGAAGAAGTCCCTAATTTCAAGCTCCTGAAACCCTAGAAAATTTCCATGGCAACTTCTCATACAGGCAACGTTAGTTCAATTAGAAGACACCAATAGCTTCAGCATACTCATATTAATATAAACCAATCATTAAAACTCAGTAATCATGCATGAAAAATCAAATACGAATATGAAAATTTCAAAGGAAAGTCCAACTTTTATCTACCAATTCCTTGAGTATGGAAGCGTGATTTTGACTGGAAAAGCTCCCTGGCAAAGTCAGGAATGGATTGAGATGATTTTGAGGCCTTGAAACACCCTGCAATTCAGTTTTCAGTTTCCAAATTTTTGGTCAAAAATTGCAATGTTGTTTTTGAGGTTTCAGTGCAGCATGCTTGTTCTTCTCATTAGGGTTGCATTGTGTATATGTATGTGAATGCATTAGGTCAGAAAAATCAAGCCCAAAGCCTTTGCATTGATGATTTTGAATTTTTGATTTTGCATAATCTTTTTCAATCTTTTTTCACGCCAAATATGCCAAATCATGAATGATTCTTTCCTTTTTGAATGTGCACGAAATCTTGAGCTTATGATGGACCTATTAGCTGCATAAAAAGATTTAAAATACATGCTTTAGTATTTTTTCATATTTAATTTTAATTAAATGAATTAAATGAATTAAAAGAATTAAAAACTCAATTAATTAATTAAAAATAAGAAAATAACTCCCCTTTGGGTCAATGGGTCGTGCATAGCTTTTGGGTGATGATTCTTGGAAGAAATTGAAGCCCATTAGCAATTTTGAGGCATTTGAAGTAAAGTTGACTTTTCAAAATTCCCAAAAATTTCCCAACTTCCACAAGGCATATCTTGCTCAATTTTTAAGCTTTGATCATGTTCTTGGACATTTTGGAAAGGTCTTGAAGTCCTCTAACCAATTCCTTTGGTCCCATGTCATTTTGATTTATCAATATCAAGTTATGGTCTTTGACTTAAAGTGCCTTTTTGTTGACTTTTGAAAATGACCTATAATGTTGAGATTGATAACTTTTTGTGAGAGCATTTCTTGGACTTGAAGTGTGAAGATGAGTTGTAGGAAATGTCATTCTCTTAAAAATGAGCTTTGGATGGAATTTTTCTGATAAACCATGTGGAAGTTATGCCCTGGTCAATTTGCAGTTGACTTTTTCAACTGTCCAAAAATAGAAACTTTTGCATCTTGAGACTTTTTGAGCCATGCCTTGAAAATCATGATCAAGAATTGATCAAATGATGTTTGTGTCTTCAAAATAAGATGTTGACCAAAAATTTTGACTTTTGACTGTCAAATGACCATTTTGCCCCTACAGTTGGCTGTGATGCAATTAGGGTTTTTGATTATGCAATTTTGTGCTGTGAGTCTTAAAACTTGGTATGAGGATGCTTGACAATGTTTATGGGCATGTGGGACTTGTTTGGACCCTTGAAAACTTCAATTTCTTTGCCAGAACCAAAACCCTAATCTTTGACTGTTATGAGGCAATTGGACTGTGCAACCCTTGGGAGATTTTGAAGCATGCTCTTTGCAAATCTTGAAGAATATGGGAGGGAAAATTTTGGGGTACAACAGGAGTTACTATAGATCCTAACCCGGATCTGGGGACACCTTTTAGGTAAGTAGAAATAAATTGTAAGGGAACTGTACGGCGTATACCGATACGGTTGAAGTAGTAGCTATGTTGATGTGGCACATTGGTTGGTACCGGTATCCCTTGTGGAGAAACGAGGAGAATACGGGGCCGCTACGTGTGTCGTTAAGCATCAACTGACCTTAGAACCATTAATCGACCAACTTGGCCATTAGAAAGTAGTGAGATAGCCGGCCTCGGTGTAAAGTTGAGAACTGGTTGATACTCGATGCTACACTCATTGAGACCATACTCTCGAGATAGTTCCGGCTGCAAGAAAAGATTGCGTGACCTGAAACCATGGCCGATGAAGGATGGTCAGTGATATTGAGAACCTCTAGAACCCGGTTACTTTTGCTAGGACATGTTGAAACCAACTGAACTTCAAGAGGGTAATACCTTTGACCCCATGCAAGCCTTAAACTTAAGGGCTTTTGTGTGACTTGTTTGCCTTTGCCATGCCTGTTATCTGCTATACCTGTTGTTTGTTTTATCATGACATCATGCATCATAACATGGCATGCATACTTCATTATACTGACCATTTCAAAGACCAAGGGAATTTATCTTTGTTTTGTTTTGCAAGTTATGACTTCCGTACGTAGAAATACCATCCGAGTTAACTTTATGCAAATACCTGCTCAACTTAAAGAGTTAGCCTCAAGAGTTTCTGAGACATCTATGTTCATTAAAAGACATGGTCAGCTTCTTAGCCTGGTCACCTCAAAGCTTGATGAGCAGATGATGAGTGTACTTTTCCAGTTCTTCGATCCTGTGCATCATTGCTTCACTTTTCCAGATTACCAGCTGATTCCCACTTTGGAAGAGTTCTCTCACTTGTTGGGTATATCCATCCTAGAGCAGGTGCCTTTCATAGGTATGGAAGAGACTCCTAGACTAGAAGACATTGCTTCAGCTCTACATCTGAAACAGGCTGATGTAGTATCCAATTGGGAAACACAGAGCGGGGTCGAAGGTTTCTTAGCCAAATTCTTGATAGACTAGGCTCAGCTGTTCTGGGATAATTTGGATTTTCAGGATTTTGAAGACATCTTGGCTCTCCTTATCTACAGTTTGGTTCTCTTCCCAAATTCGGATTCCTCCGTGGATGTGAATGCGATTAAGATATTCCTTTCTCACAATCCTGTGCCTACTTTACTGGGTGATATCTTGCATGCCCTCTACACTCGTACCGTGCGAAAAAGAGGAATGCTTATGTGTTGCATGTCGTTGTTGTCAAGGTGGTTTATTTCAAACCTCCCCAAGTTTGTGTTTAAGAATGAAGAAGGTTTGGGATGGTCCTACAGGATAATGTCTCTTGCCCATACAGACATTCTTTGGAGCTCTCGGGCTATGGAAGACACTACTGTCATTGATCGTTGTGGGGGATACCCCAATGTCCCATTGCTTGGAATTAAAGGAGGTATAACCTACAGTCCTTGTCTAGCCTTGTGAAAATTTGGTCGTGCTCGGAGGGATGGTCCCCATGAGCTACTTCTTGAGGATATTGCATTTGACTACAAGGAAGACGTTGACGAGCATCGCCGAAGGTTTATACGATCTTGGGGCATGGTGAACAGACCTGACCCCCAAGAGCTAGGACCAAGGACTTCCCTTCTGATGCAGCCTTATCTCCAGTGGGTCTGAGCTCGAGCCCAAAAGCTTGGGATGCCTTATGAAGCTGTATTTCCAGTAATTGTGGAGCCTACTAATGAGGAAGGTGTTCCTTACACAGTTCTTTATCCTTACATGCCCACTGATCTTGGGGCATTGTAGAAGTCTTGGATTCAGCTGAAAGAGGAAAGGGATACTTACCGGGAGAAGTACCATGAGCAAGAAAGGAAGATTCTTAAGCTCACTAGGAAGCTCGGGGAGGAAAGAGTGATCAACGACTATGTCAACACAAAGAGGAAGCGTCCATGGGATTTCTGATTTTGTTTTTTTCTAGTTTAGATTTGTTTTCCATTTACTTCTTTGTAACGCCTCAAAGGCATTGTTGAACCTTTTTACCAGTTAATCTAATAAAGTTTGTTTTATTTTATTGGTTTGCAAATTTAAATCTCCCAAAGTCTTTGAAATCATTACATACGCATCACATTATCATGCACACCATTACAGGTACCATTAAAGGTTTCTCATCTTCTTCGCTGTTTATTTCAGCAGAAATGTCTTCTGATCAAGCCATCAAAGATCTTCAGGCACAAAACGCCCAATTTCAACAAATGTTCTTAAGCTTGGCTAAAGGGCAAGAGGATTTGAAGACTCTGATTTTGAAAGAGAAGAAGAAGAAAAAGAAGGTTGGTATTCTGAACATGAGTAAAAGATTCGGAGAAAGGATAAGACAATCAGCTGATCTGACCTCTTCATCCAAGGAAGGGGAGAACCAAGAAGAAGAAAAGGGCCTCAGTCCTGCAAACTCTGATAATGATATTGATTTTGATGATGAGCAATATCCTCCTGTCGAGGATAGGTACAAGCAACTGGAAAACTGTCTGAGTGCTATGGAGATTCAAAAGATCTCTGGTTTGGATTTTGGAGAACTGAGACTGGTATCAGGAGTGGTGATCCCTCTTAAGTTCAAAGCTCTGGTTTTTGCCAAATACGATGGAGTATCCTGTCCAAAACTCCATCTCCGCTCGTACGTCAGAAAAATCCAACCCCACACTGCTGACAGAAATCTGTGGGTGCACTTCTTTCAAGATAGTCTGTCAGGGACTCAGCTTGAATGGTTTTATCAATTGGAAGGAGCTAATGTTCGAAACTGGGAAGACCTTGCTGCTGCTTTCTACAGGCAGTATCAGTATAACGCCGACCTTGCTCCCACTCGTACTCAGCTTCAGGGTATGTCTTTGGGTGCAAGTGAAGGTTTTAAGGACTATGCTCAAAAGTGGATAGACTTGGCTGGAAGAGTCCAACCCCCTTTGTCTGATAGGGAGTTGGTTGAGATGTTTCTAGGGACGCTATATGGTCCATTTTTCAATCATCTGATCAGCAGTTCGTCATTTGGGTTTACTGAGTTGATTTTGACTGGGGAGAGAGTAGAAGCTGGTATCCGAAGTGGTAAAATATAGAAGGATACTTCATCAAGTGCAGTGAAGAATCCGTTCACCAGTAAGAAATAAGCTAGTGCAGTATACGACTCAAGGGGCCAAAGCAGACCCGAACACCGTCAAGCAGTGAATACGGTAGTGATATCAAGACCCACAGTTGCTCCACAATGCAACAATCAACAAAGGATGGAAATACCACAGAGGCAGTACACTCGGCTCAATATGACCTTGTCTCAAATTCTACCACAATTATAAAAGACCAACCTAGTAACTCTGAGGGAAGCCCCGAAGAACCCCAACACCACTTCTCCTCACTATAACCCGAATGCCCGTTGCGCCTATCACTCCGACAGTCCAGGTCATGATAAAAACAAATGTTGGGCCTTGAAAAACAAGGTGCAAGACTTGATCGAAGCCAAATAGATTGAGTTTGACGCTCCGGAGAAGCCCAACGTCATAACTGCTCCCATGCCCAAACACGGTCATGGAGTAAATGTTGTGGATGATGATTTATTTGTGACCTCTGTGAAAGAAATTTCAACTCCTTTGATGACAGTTAAGAAGAATTTTTATTGGCCGGTTTATTTCCGGGATGTGGTGAAGGTTGCCACATGTGTTCAATTCTGCCTGATGGTTGCCACTTATTGAAATCAGGTGTTCAGCGCCTGATGGATAATAAAGAAATCTTGTTCGAAAAGACAATGTTTCTGTTGGTTCTAATTCAAGATGTTGCCATCATAACCATTTCTGCCAATCCTTCCAAGGTTTCCTCGAGAAAACCTGTTAGGATTACACCTGTTCCAAGAGTTGCTCCGTTAATAATTACTGTCCCTGGTCTTACCCCATACACTTCGGATAAGGCTGTCCCTTGGCACTATGGGGCCGATGTGTATTACCATGGAGTTAAACAAGACTTAAAGAATAAGGAAGCTGATGTTGATGTCAACAATATTGTCGGGGCTAGCAAGGTCACCAGAAGCAGAAGACACTTTTCTCCCGAGATTTCCCCTCTGACTGTCCACAAACCTGTTGTCATTTCGTCTGCTAGTACATCAACTACTGTCCCAGTTTCTACTCCAGTCATCACTCCTGTCGCCGAGCCATCTGGGACTCGGGGCAAAGAAATCATAGGCGAGCCTGCCCGGACGGAGGCACCTAAGAAGATCATCGTAGAAACCTCGAAACAAGAGATAGAAGAAATTTTGAAGATTATCAAGAAAAACGACTACAACATAGTCGAGCAGCTGGGGCAGACCCCGTCAAAAATCTCCATGTTGTCCTTGTTATTATGTTCTGAAGCCCATGCAAAAGCTTTAATTGCATTCCTCAAGACTGCGCACGTGCCGCAAGAAACTTCAGCCGATCAATTCAAAGATTGCGTAGCTAGCCTGACTGCCGACAATGGGCTGGGTTTCTCATATGCAGATCTGACTGCTAAGGGGAGAAATCATAACGATGCTCTGCACGTCTCGATCGAGTGCAGGGGCACTACTATGGCCCATGTGTTGGTGGATATCGGATCCTCATTAAATGTTCTGCCAAAGAAAGCATTAGACCGCCTGGACTGTAAAGGTTTGATTCTAAAGTCGAGCAATATTATGGTCAGGGCCTTCAACGGGTCAAGAAGGATGGTGCACAGGGAGGTAGACGTCCCTGTTAAAGTTGGCTCTCAGACTTTTGCATCCACTTTTCATGTGATGGATATTAGACCATCACATTCTTGCTTGTTGGGTCACCCTTGGATTCATAAGGCTGGGGCAGTGACTTCCACGCTCCATCAAATGTTGAAATATCCAGTGAAAGGGAAGATTGTCACGGTACGAGGTGAAGAGGAGTATATGGTGAGTCATCTCAATTCCTTTCGCTACGTGGAGATGGATGGGGAGTTCATTGAAACCCCTTGTCAGAACTTTGAAGAGGTCCCCCAGACTTTGGCGTCAACTGAAGTTGCTACCGACAAATCTCTGATGAAGATGGCTTCTCTCAAGGATGCCAGGGTTGTAATTGAAGAAGGTGGGTGTACCAATTGGGGTCGGCTCCTTGATTTCGTGCACAAAAATGACAAATTTGGTTTGGGCTTTACTACAGGGGCTCAAAGGGCTGTTAGGCGCGCACGGATTGGAAGACCTCCTCTGCATATCAGCAATCAGGGAGTTAATGCGGTTGAAGATGGTGAAGAAGATTCAGACATCGACAGTTGGATCTACCCTACAACCAATGGTGGATTGAACAACTGGACGGTGAAGGACTTCATACCTGTTTCTTTTATTCCACAGTAATTAACTTTTGTTTTAAGAGTTGTAATAAATAGTTTTAAACTTTACGGCCCGGTGCCTTGCCCGAGGCACCTTAGCTTTGCTTGTGAGGGCTTATTATTTGTCATTTCATATATCATTAATAAAACATTGGATGTTTCTTGCATTACAAATTTTGCGCTCCTTGTTTTTCTTTTTCTGTCTCTCGCTTTATCAAAGCAGCTATTCTCTTACACACACTCACGTATCATAATGCAGATCCATATCCACTCTGGATCCCATTGATAACAACTCTGCTACTGCCAGTTATGACTTCAAAAATCCGATCAACCAAGTCGAGGACGAAGGTGAGGATGATTGTGAGGTTCCTGGAGAACTTGCTAGACTGTTACTATAGGAAGAGAGGGCCATACAGCCTCATGAAGAGCCAGTTGAGTCAGTGAATTTGGGTACAGAGGAAAACATGAAAGAGGTCAAGATAGGTGTGAATCTGGAGTCTAGTGTCAAACAACGATTGATACGAATGCTACGTGACTATCTTGAGATCTTCGCTTGGTCCTACGAAGATATTCCTAGTTTGGAAACTGATATCGTGGTACACCGCCTACCAACCAAAGAAGACTGTCCTCTGGTAAAGCAAAAGGTTCGCTGTATATGCCCTGAGATGTCTGAGAAAATCAAAGCTGAGGTCATGAAACAGTTCGACGCGGGATTTTTAGCTGTCACCTCTTATTCGCAGTGGGTTGCCAATGTCGTTCTGGTGCCTAAGAAGGATGGTAAGGTACGGATGTGTGTGGACTATAGAGATCTGAACAGGGCGAGCCCCAAGGATGACTTCCCACTTCCTCACATCGATGTTCTAGTCGACAACACTGCACAAGATAAGATCTTCTCCTTTATGGAAGGGTTTTTCTGGTTACAATCAGATCAAGATGGCTCCCGAGGACATGGAGAAGACAACCTTCGTTACATAGTGGGGCACCTTCTGTTACAAGGTAATGCCTTTCGGGTTGAAGAATGCTGGGGAAACTTATCAGTGCGCCATGGTCACTTTGTTCCACGACATGATTCACCATGAGATCGAAGTTTATGTTGATGACATGATAGCAAGGTCCCAGACTGAGGAAGAGCACCTTGACCATCTCCAGAAATTGTTCGACAGGTTGAAGACGTACAAGCTGAGGTTAAACCCGAACAAGTGCACCTTCAGGGTAAGGTCTGGTAAGCTGTTGGGTTTCGTCGTCAGTGATAAAGGTATTCAGGTGGATTCTGAAAATGTGAAAGCTATACAAGAGATGCCGACTCCCTGCATGGAAAAGGAAGTTAGAGGTTTTTTAGGACGTCTAAATTACATTGCCAGGTTCATTTCACATCTGACTGCTACTTGTGACCCAATCTTCAAGCTGCTGAAGAAAGATCAAGTGGTAAAATGGAATGAAGAATGTCAGACCGCTTTCGAAAGAATCAAAGAGTACCTTCAAGAACCACCAATTTTGATGCCTCCCGTTGAAGGGAGACCTTTGATCTTATACTTGACAGTGCTAGACAATTTAATGGGGTGTGTGTTGGGGCAGCATGACGAGTCTGGCCGAAAAGAGCCCGCTATTTACTACCTTAGCAAAAAGTTTACCGACTGTGAGACCCGATACTCATTGCTCGAGAAAACTTGCTGCGCTTTGGCATGGGATGCTCGCCGGCTGAGACAGTATATGCTGACTCACACTACCTTATTGATATCAAAGATGGATCCAATCAAGTATATCTTCGAAAAGCCTGCCCTGTCCGAAAGAATAGCAAGATGGCAGATGATCTTAACCGAGTATGACATCTAATACACAACCCAAAAGGCAATCAAAGGGAGTGTATTGGCGAATCATTTGGCGCATTAGGCCTTGGACGACTACCAATCCATGAATTTCAAGTTCCCGGATGAGAACATCATGTTGGTGACCGGTTGTGAAGAACCTGGACCGGCTGAAGGACCTGAGGAAGGATCCCGATGGTCTATGTATTTTGATGGAGCATCAAACGCGTTAGATAATGGCATTGGCATTGTAATTATATCTCCTGAGGGATGTCATACTCCGTTCACCGCCCGATTATGTTTTAACTGCACCAACAATATGGCGGAGTATGAAGCGTGCATCATGGGTCTTCGAGCTGCTATTGACCTGAGGATTAAGTTCTTGAGTGTATTCGGAGATTCTGCTTTAGTGACCATTCAGATCAAAGGCGAGTGGGATACGAAGCACCCAAATCTTATTTCTTACAAAGAATATGTACTGACATTGCTCTCACATTTTGAGGAGATAACCTTTGAACACTTCCCCAGAGAAGAGAACCAGATGGCGTACACGCTAGCTACCATGTCTTTTATGTTCAAGGTCAGGTGGGACAATGAAGCTCCCCAGATTACCATCGAGCGGTTGGACAAACCCGCACATTGCTGTGACATTGAGACTGAAGAGGTAGCAGATAAACCCTGGTTTCACGAGGTAAAGAGGTATCTTGAGACTCAAGAGTATCCCGAGGGTGCATCTGTTAATGATAAGAAGTTCTTGAGAAGGTTCGCTGCGAAGTTCTTCATTAGTAATGATATCTGTTGTACCCCAAAATTTGCCCTCCCATATTCTTCAAGATTTGTCAAGATCAATCTTCAAATGGATCAAGGGGTTGCACAGTCAAACATTCTCCTAAGACAGTTAAAAACTAGGGTTTTGGTTCTTGCAATGAATCTGAGGTTTTCAAGGGCTCAATCAAGTCCCATATGCCTATATACATTGTCAAGCATCTACATGCCAAGTTGCAAGTCTCACAGCATCAAGTTGCACAGTCAAAAGCCCTATTTGGTTCACAATCAACTGCAGGGGCAAAATGGTCATTTGGCAGTCAAAAGTCAAAATTTTTGGTCAACATCTTATTTTGAAGCCACAAACATCATTTGATCATGATTCCACAAGAATGGCTCAAAAATCATCAAGGATGCAAAAGTTTCTATTTTTGGACAGTTGAAAAGTCAACTGTAACTTGACCAAGGCATAACTTTTTCATGGTTCATCAGAAAAATCCCATCCAATGCTCATTTTGAAGGGGATTACATTTCCTACAACTCATCTTCACATTACAAGTCCAAGAAATGATCTCACAAAAAGTTATCAATTTCTACATTATAGGTCAATTTCAAAAGTCAACAAAAAGGCATTTTAAGTCAAAGACCATAACTTGAGATTGGTAAATTAAAATGACATGGGACCAAAGGCATTGGTTAGAGGACTTCAATACCTTTCCAAAATGTCAAAGAACATGTTCATATGATCAAAATTGAGCAAGATGTGCATTGGAGAAGTTGGGAAATTTTTGGGAATGTGCAAAAGTCAACTATCCTTAAAACTTCAATTTTTGACAAAAGGACCCACTTTCTTTCACTTGATTCAGCCTTGTCATGCCATACACGTGTCCCATGACTAATTTCAAGACCAAACATTTATTTTTTCATTTTATTTAATTTTTATTGATTTAATTCATTTTAAATCCATAATAATTCAAATAAAATCTAAAAATTAATGGAAGGGCATCTTTTTGATTTGGACAACTTTCATGTATCATTTGCCAGCTCACAATTTCGTGCCAAGCTATTTTGTGCATAAAATCATAGTTTTGCTCCAAAAATGGAAAGCTTTCAATGGTGGTTAACAAGAATCTCCAGAACTTAATTCCATGGATCATTGGCCCAGCTGCTGACCTAATTCCATTCCCATATATGCACACAACATAACCCTAATGCCATACACGTGCAAAAGCTGCTGCAGAACCATAGCCAAATTCCAAAAATTCAAAGAAAACAAAAAAACTGATTTTCATATTTCAGCACAATTCAAACCCTTTTCTTGATTCCAATACCTTGCTGGGACATTCAGGAACGCATTGCAATTACAAACAAGCCTTAACACTCAAAGAATCACTCGCTTCAGTCACACGGTTTGCTTAATTTTTCTAGAATCAAAACTTAAGTTTTATGCATCATTAACATGATATAATTATTGCTTTGCATTGCTAACATCATTCTGAAGCTAATGGTACAGATTAATTGTATTATGGTGCCCTGAAACGAAAACTGCCATTAAAGAAATCTAGGGTTTTGAAGCTTTGATTTTAGGGCTTTCTTGACCAAGCGAAATTGCAACCTCCCATGCCCATGGTTGAAACCGACTGAACATGACGAATACAATGGACACCTCGCGCCATATTTATATGGCTTGGATTTCTATTCGCTATTATTGACAGTTTCACTTTGTGGGGGTTTAAAACCCCCGCTAACTGCTTTTGTTTTACAGGGAAAAAAGGAAGAAGACGATTACGTGTGAATGTGTGATTGGCTGGTTTGAATAAATAGCGCGCGTTTCATTTATTTCCCAGCATAACTATTGTTTTCATACATTAATTTCATTGTCCGTTATTATAACAAAAGCGTGCAGTTGGCTCAGTGGAAAGGGACGTGTCTGGCAATCGTTGGGACCTGGGTTCGATTCCCAGGTCCACTCAATAATTGTTTCATATTTTTCCTAACGTGCTCCTGTGCAGGATTCTCAAAACATTCCATCGTGTGACCTCACAAATCAGCTAGCCATGTGTCCACTAACACCCATCTAATGGCCAAGTGCGAATATCCATGGTGCTCCCAGTCAACCACGCGCTCAGCTGATCCAAAAAGTCAATGGGCTGGCCAACAAATGGGCCAGAATTGCTTCTTCAAAACCTCCATTGGGTCCAACATACCCCCCCTGGTTTCTAGTTCTTTTTATTTTCTTTCTTTTTTTATTTTCTTTTAACTAATTATTATTATTATTATTTAATTAACTAACAAATTAATATTTTTAATAAATTCAGAGAATAAAAAATGTGAATATTTTTATTAATTATTACTATTTTTATTTATTAATTTATTTTGTAAATAAATTCTAATTAATCAACTTAGTTTAATTTAGGTTTAATTTTAACCTCTTTCTCAATAAATAAAAATCATGTAGAATTAGGGTTTGATAATTTTCAATCATGTTTCCTTATTATCATTATTCTTATTATTTTGTAAATAAAATGTAAATTAATTAAATTAGTTTAATTAGGTAATTTTAACCTTTTTTTTACAATAAATAAAATAAACTTAGAATTAGGTTTTACTAACTTTTAATTTTAATTCCTTTTATTTTTATTTTCATTAAAAACATAAAAAAACACAAAAAAAAAATTTCTTTTTAATTAAATAATTAATTAGTACTAGGTTTAATATCTTAATTAAATTGCAAAAAAGGACAAAACTTAAATTCTTTTCTCAAAAAGGGTCAAAACCCTAGGACGTCCTGATTCATTCTTTCGCGCATTATTCTTATTTTGATTATTTATGTATCTGCTCAAAGGATGTAATAGTTAATTAGGATCTTTACCGCTTTCTTTACTTTCCGCATTTATTTTCCAAAACGGGTTTTTGTTTTTGGTGATGTATAGACCCGCGCCTTGTAATAGTTAGATTTACATTTCCGCAATTTATTTTTCGCACTCTTAACTGTTAAAAATGCATGAAAGACTTGAATGAAAAATAAAACCAATCCGTAGCTCACAAATGCATGATCAAAGACAATTTAACTGAAAAACAACGCACAAGCACATGCCACTCCTAGAGTACGCCTCATTGGTTGCCTCAAACGTGGTCGTCAAGTATAGGGTGTTTTAGAGGTCGCCCTCCTGTCTAAGATCCAGTTGCCTCGAAACGGTTGCCTCGGATAAAAAGGATCTAGGACATTAGGGTTACTTCTAAGGTGTCCTACTATTGCTTCGGTGACCACACTGTCCCTTATAATCGAATTGACCCGAACACCTCCAACGACGGTGCTACCTACCTCTCAATGGTGGGATAGCACTGTCTAAAGGACTCTTACACATCCTAATTCCTTAGAGTAGGTAGATCTCATGGGTACTTGCTCTTTCAAAACAAACAAAACAACTTTTCACTCTGACACTTTCAAAAAGTTTTCAAACAAATTTTTCATACACTCTTGAGGACAGATACAAGAGTTACTTAGAAATTTTTCAAACGAAACTTTTTTCAAAACCCACACACACTTGAAAAGCAAACATCTTTTGAAAACATAAGAGCAAGTACCTAAGAGCCCGTGGATAACCACGGATAGAAAGGGTGCCAACACCTTCCCTTTCTATAATCTACCTCCCGAACCGAGAAACATCTCGAAAAGGAATTTTGCTGTGCTTTTGTCCTTTCCTTGTTGGAGAAAATAAAAGACGGTGGCGACTCTTGCTTACCGCGACATTTCGCGAACCAGCATTTCAAAACATTCAGTTCTATTTCCACCGATCACAGAACTGGCGACTCTGCTGGGGATTTTTTAAGTGAGGTGTACCTTAGGATTAGACCACTCTTGTTTTCAATTGCTTGTTTTGTTTGCTTTCAAATTGTGGGCCTGTCTTGGAGTTTCATAGATCCTAACCCGGATCTGGGGGATACCTCTTAGAAAGTAGCAACAAACTGTGAGGGAACTGTGCGGGGTATACCAACACGGTTGAAGCAGTTTGCTACGTTGATGTGGCACTTTGGTGAGTATCGGTAACCCTTGAGTCAAGTCAAGGAGAGTACGGGGCCGCCGCGTGGTGTTGTGAAGCATCAACTGACCTTAGGAACCTTACTTGACCATCCTGGCCTCTTTAGGGGTAGTGAGATGACCGACTTTGGTGCAGTCCGAAGTTGGTAGATACTCGATACTACACTCATTGAGGGTTGTTTTCTTGGAATATTTTGATCGCCAGTTCAGTGGCTAAATCAAAACAATGAACACAAAAAACAACCCTATGATATTGAGCTCCTTAGAACCCGGTTACTTTTGTTAGGACAGGTTTTGAGCCCACCAACTTCAAGAGGGTAGTACCCAAACTTCATGCTGGCCTGAACTCTAAGGGTTGTCTTGTGTGACTTGTGTGCCTTCAAACTTGACTACTTGCATGCTTGTTATCTGACACTTGAGTTTCTTGCAGGTTTTGTTTACAGTCCTTAATCTGGACTCATTACAGGGCCTACTTACATCACTCTATGCATAGCATAACATCATACCATTGCATACATCCTTCATAAGGACTAATCCATTTCAAGGATCTCAAGGGTCTGTGATGCAGGTCATGATGAACCAACATGTCTAGCAAGGGGAAAAAGGGATTTATTTTCCTCTAGCTAAGGTTGATAACTTGAGTCAGGGGCTATGACCCACTCGATATGGCGAGCTTTGACTCTTGAAGAAGGACTCTCAACAACATGAAGTTCCTTCAGTCAAGCTACCGGTTTCGAATTCTAACAAGTTTCTCTGTTTACCCCGCGAGATCCTTAAAAACATTGCATGCATACATACATATCATTGCATTACAGGTACCCTTTTGACATGTCACTTATCTTCTTCGCTGTTTATTTCAGCAATCATCATGAATCCTGAATCATCCAATGAACAAGCTATCAAGGCCCTCCAGGCCCAGAACGCCCAGTTCCAAGAGTTGGTGATGAGCCTAGCCCAGGGTCAACAGGAGTTGAAGACTCTGATACAGAAGAAAAAGAAGAAAAGGACTGTTTTGTTCAATCCTAGACACAGATTTGGGAATGGATCACAAAATGAGGCTGACCTGGCTACTTCCTCTGTAGGGAAAGACAGTCCCCAAGAGAGAAGGGTTCCTAGTCCCGTGGTCTCCGACAACGAGACAGATTTCAATGATGAGCAGTACCCTCCTGCTGAGGACAGGTACAAACAGCTAGAGGACCGTCTAAGTGCTATGGAGATAAAGAAAGTGCCTGGCCTGGACTTCGAAGATCTAGGTCTATCCTCTGGGGTGGTGATTCCCCACAAATTCAAAGCACATGCTTTTGCAAAATACGACGGGGCATCCTGTCCTAAGCTGCATCTCAGATCCTATATAAGGAAGATCCAACCTTACACAACTGACAAGAATCTATGGATCCATTTCTTCCAGGAGAGTCTTTCAGGGACTCAACTCGAATGGTTCTATCAACTGGATGGAGCCAGTATTCGTAACTGGGAGGACTTGGCTACTGCATTCTACAAGCAGTATCAGTACAATTCCGACCTCGCTCCTACGCGTACCCAACTCCAGGGTATGTCACTAGGGACGGGTGAAGGATTCAAAGAATATGCTCAAAAGTGGAGAGACCTTGCTGGAAGGGTGCAGCCACCTTTGACGGACCGTGAGCTTGTGGACATGTTCTTGGGGACCCTGTCTGTTCTGTTCTTCAACCATCTGATTGGGAATTCTTCTGCTGGGTTCACAGATCTGATCTTAACTGGTGAGAGGATAGAAGCTGGTATCAAGGCTGGGAAGATTCAAGAAGTTGCACCTTCTGATACTCACAAAAAGCCTTACACAGGGAAGAAAGAGTCCAATGCTGCGTACAGCCAGAAGAGTCGTCATGACCAACATGCAGGGGCAGTCATGATCTCTGGTTCCACACCACGCCGACAACAGCAAAAGGGCAATCAACAAAGGCCAGACGAGCCCAAAAGACAGTTCACCAACATCAACATGCCATTGTCACAAGCATTGCAGCACATGTTGAAGATGAATCTGATTGCGGTGATCAACCCTCCTGCAAATCCTAAGACTTCTTCTCCAAATTACAACCCAGATGCGAGATGTGCTTATCATTCCGGTAGCCCGGGGCATGATACTGAGGATTGTTGGGCGCTGAAATACAAGATCCAGAATATGATCGTTTCTAAGGAGATTGAATTCGATCCTGCTGAGACTCCTAATGTGATCACTGCTCCCTTGCCAAAACATGGCTAGGATTGAAAAAACTTTTGTTCATTCGAATGTTCAAGTTGTATTTTTCTTTGATTGTTCGAACAATTATCGTGTCAAACTTTATTATTTCATTAATGCATTACACGTGTCTGTTTTGAAGTAATTGTTTTCAATATGCTTAAAATTGCTTTTATTTTTTGATATTTAACTCTTGATTAATAATTCTAAGCCTCTTGAGGGAGGATGACGAAAACGATACCACGATCTACAGTATGCTTTTGGACAAACCCCGCTGATGAGGTACAGGCATTGTTTCAATTCCTAAACACTGGAGTTATAAGGAAGATAATCCCTTGTCAACCCCTTTGAGCCAAAGAAGTTGGAGTTTTTCTTTTCAAAAATTAAAACCCTTAATCAAAACCTGGGGCAGGGTAGTTTTCTCAGTTTAATCCAGGTGCACAATGAATGGCATCAAAGGAGTCCTTCCAAAAACAAAAGACAGTGATGGTTCCGAATAAGCATCAAGACAGGCAGTCATTATCTCGCAAAATAAAAGCCCAATAAGTCAAAACCTATGAAGGAGACTTACAAAACTGGGGCATCCCGCTGACTGTAAATACAAAAAGAAATAGTTCAGGCAAAAAACAGGGATAGTAAAATCAAAAAAGGAAAGAGGTCCTACAAACCCTCAACAAAAAAGGAAATGACTTCCTATTCAAAATAAACTGTCAATATCCGAACCATCACCAGAATATCAGAGCAAAGACTCAAACAAGGTCTAATGCACGATTAGCTGAGTTTAGGTTTGAAGTACATCACGAAGAGCGGGTGGGTACAAATATAATTTGAGCCTTTATCCTTTGTTTCTTAAACCGTGAACCAGGCCACGTTATAACCCTCAAAAAGTCCTAGCTGAAGCATGGGTTAGTTCGAAAGCATACTGTTACAAAAGGTATCCTGACTCCTTAAGGCTTGCGGTAAAATAACGAGTTGACATCACAGTTTACAAAAAAATTCACTTATTTTTATGAAAAAAAACTGCAACTTCAAGACAGACATAAGCTTTGCATTTTTAATATAACATTGCTTGCATATGACTATTTGTTCGAACAGTAGAGAAATTCGCACGACGAATATCTAAGTGAACAAAAGTACTTCCAACCAAGGGGCAGACGTGATCATTGTCCATCATCTGGGGCAGTCCGGTCAAGATTCAAAGAATCTCTCAAATTCCAAATAGCCTGGGGAAAATCTTCGCCTGAGTCACTTGGGGAATTGGACATGAATTCCAGCGACGAATCTTGCATGGTCAAATATCTTCTGATGGTATGGCAACACAATGCTACTGACAGGGGCACCTCCCTACATCCTGAGAGCATGGACATAGTCGAAAAAATATTACGCCTAATCAAAGACCCGCTAGGTTGACACACCTAGGCAAAAATAAGGGCTTCCCGACGAACCAAAAGGGTTCGGGCAAAAATAAGGGATGAAAATGAAAAAAATCTGTACACCCGGCAAGTCGAAAACCTGAAAAGGCGGCTTGGGCAAAAATGGGTATCCCGGTGGGCTGAAAACCCGAAAGGGCGGTCCAGGCAAAAGTTATGGATTAAAGCGTACGACTATGTCCTGTCATCTCGTCACTTGCCTACCAGAAGAAAATTTGTCAATCGGCAGTCATCAAGCGCCTCCACAGGTACCTTCTCCCGCAGAAGCTGGGGAAATAAGAACTGTCCGAACGGTACAAGCTGCGTTGTCCTCCAGGTACAAGGTAGGTTTGGCTGAAGAATTTGACCAGGATACCTTCACTCCCCGCAGAGTAAGACAAGATTCAGCGATACTCTCCCCAAGCAGAGTTGATCTCCCAGTAGCCCTAAAAAGGCACAGTATCTCCAGCACGTCAGCAACACTCTCCCCGAGCAGAGTTAGTCCACTGTCAGCCTTAAGGAAGTTGGGTATCCCTAGAAAATCTTAATATTCCCTAGCAGAGTATACAGATATTCCTCTACAAGCATCCCCGGCAGTCTTAATCTAAGATTGTTCCCCGGTGGAATACCAGATACCCCAGTGGAGCCATTCCCCAGTATAGACCAAAAGACTCCCCAGGAGAGTAGAATCAATATCCCCAGTAGATTCTGGAAGCTTATCCCCAGTAGATTCTAGAAGCTTATCACCTGCAAGTACATACATCTCTCCCCGACCATATTCAAAGGTTATTCCCCCCCAGAGCCTATAACTGGGTTATCCTCAGCTAAATACCACGGAAAGATCGTCTTCGGCGAAGTTCTTCCTATCCCCCAGCAGAGTTCATCAAATCCTCCAACATAACTTATCAATGGAATCCCCAGCGGAGTTATCATCAAAACCTCATCAAAGTATCTTTCCCCACAGAGTAATTCCCCGCAGAGTAATCTCTCCAACAAGTTTATTCCCCAACAGAGTCATCTTCTCCTACCGGTTTATCCTTGCAATCATCATCCCCAGCAGAAACAAAGAACTCTACTCTTCAAACATCAGCCCAGGATTCAACGAACTTCCCGGCATTCGTCAAGGATTTATTTTCCCAAGACGAAGATACATTCATAAACATCACATCTTCATACATTATAGCATGCATACGCATCGTACAACACAAATCTCATTTATTTTTGAGGACATCTTAAAAATATGCAGTTCATACATCATGACATTGCATACAACTAATACTTTGCCTTTTCAGGAAAAGGTCAATCAAAAGAGGATTACCGTCTACCTTTGCAGTCCCAGATCAACACCGGTAACAAGCCAGGAAAATTTTGTGGACGACTGATCGTGGGTTAATACCTGAAACTAGACAGGACAATTATCTACTTGATCATCATGAAGCAACCCTACACCGGTTCCTTCTCAACTTCAGATGTAGTTTTGTTGTACCCCAAAATTTGCCCTCCCATATTCTTCAAGAATTTGCCAAGTCAATGCTTCAAAGTTCCCCAAGGGTTGCACAGTTCAAGGGCCTCCTAACAGTCAAAACTAGGGTTTTGGTTCTGACAAAGAAAATGAAGTTTCCAAGGGTCCAATCAAGTCCCATATGCCTATAAACATTGTCAAGCATCCTCATGCCAAGTTTCAAGACTTACAGCTCAAAATTGCACAGTCAAAAACCCTAATTGCCCTACAGTCAACTGCAGGGGCAAAATGGTCATTTGACAGTCAAAAGTTCAAATTTTTGATCAACATCTCATTTTGAAGCCACAAACATCATTTGATCAATGCTTGATCATGATTCTCAAAGCTTGGCTCAAAAAGTCTCAAGATGCAAAAGTTTCCATATTTGGACAGTTGAAAAAGTCAACTGTAACTTGACCAAGGCATAACTTCCACATGGATTATCATAAAAATTCCATCCAAAGCTCATTGTGAAGATAAAGACATTTCCTACAACTCCTCTTCACACTTCAAGTCCAAGAAATGCTCTCACAAAAAGTTATCAATTTCAACATTATAGGTCATTTTCAAAAGTCAACAAAAAGGGACTTTAAGTCAAAGGCCATAACTTGAGATTGGTAAATCAAAATGACATGGGACCATAGGAATTGGTTAGAGGACCTCAAGACCTTTCCAAAATGTCCAAGAACATGAGTAAAGCTTAAAAATTGAGCAAGATATGCCTTGTGGAAGTTGGGAAATTTTTGGATATTTTGAAAAGTCAACATTGCTTCAAATGTCTTAAAAATGCTAATGGGCCTCCTTTTCTTCCAAAAACCATCATCCAAAACATGTGCACGACCATTTGGCCCAAAGGGAAGTTTTTCATCATTTTTATTTATTTATTTGGATTTTTAATTGCTAATAATTCATTTAATTAATTAAAATACATGAAAAATACCAAACCTAAGTTTTTAAATCTTTTTGTGCATGAAATAATCTCAAGATTTCGTGCATGATCTGATTTAGAAAGAATCCATGTGATTGGACATGATTGGAACCAAAATAGCATGAAAAAGATTGAAAACTTATGGCATGAAAATCAAATATTTTCTCATCAATTCATTGATTCTTTGGATCAATTTCTCAACCCTAATCACTCATACATATATATACATGCTAACCCTAGTGATCAGGACCTCCCGGCTGCACCCCATCTCAAGAATCAAACTTGCAATTTTATCAAAAAAGTTCAAAACTGAAAGTGGCCTTAGAGGACGATTCAGAGGCAAAGATTAATCCCAATAGCTTGCAAAAGTGTTACTGAAGCTGACTGAATAGTTTTCCACGCGCATAGCACCCTGAATTGGTATACAGAACTCAGAATTTTTCATATAATATGCATATTCGTGTTTTGATTTTCAAGCATTCTCGTTGCATTTTATTTATGGATTTATACTAATTGGACCTTTCTGAAGCTAACCAGATGATTTAATTGAGTTTTTATGCATTGTATGAAGAATCACCATGAACGATTATTAGGGTTCTTCAAGTTTCAAATTGGGAACTTTCACCTACTGTAAAATTGAGACACCTCAATACCATGGTTGAATTCAGAAAGCTTGGACGATTCTAATGCAATGCTCGCGCCTAATTTATATAGCACCATAGCCTATTCGCTATTATTGAAAAGTGCATGTTTTAGGGGGGTTTAAAACCCCCGCTAACCTTTGTTATGTTTGAGGAAAAAACAAAACGAGGAAGAAGACGCTGATGTGTAAGGCAATGATTGAGTCATTTGAATTTTCGCGCTAAAGTCCCACTAACGCTTATTTTACCTTATGTTAATTGTTACCCATTATACATACAAAGTGCATCAGCAGCGCAGCTGGCAAGGAACGCGTTGGTAACCCCTGGGACCTGGGTTTGAATCCCAGGTCCCCCACCCCTTTCCATATTATTTTGCTAATCACGCTTGTGTGTAGTTCGCCTCCTGGGTTCCACCATGCAGCTCACAATCCAGGCGTGCCACGCATCTCAGGATCCCAATCAAAAGGTGGAGGCTTGAAGAACATCATGTGCCTTAGTCAACACACATGCACGCCAGCGTCAAAGTCAAATGAGGCCATAGACAAGTGGGCCAGAATTACTGGACTTTACCTCCAATTTGGGGACAGACCCCCAAAGGTTTTGATTTTTCTTTTCTTTCTTGTTTTATTTATTTCAATTATTTCTTTTTTAAATTCCTTATTTTAATTTATTTTCATAAACTATAAAAATAATACAAAAAATCAGAAAAGACAAAATTAAAAATATATTTTATTTTAATATTTTTTAAGTAAATATCATTAATTAATTTAGCTTTGTAAAATTAGGTTTAATTCAAACATTCTTCTTAATAAATTAAAAATTTGTAGAATTAGGGTTTTAATCAATTTTTATCCTTTTTCTTTTCTTTTCACTAATAATTAATTAATTATTTTTATCAATCAACTTGCCACTAATTAATTAATTTAATTTTAGGTTTAATTTTAACATGTTTTTCTTAATAAATAAAAATTGTAGAATTAGGGTTAATTAATTAATTTCTTAATTTTGTTTAATTCTCTCATAAAAAAAAGTCATAAATACAAAAAATCTCAAAAATAATTTCTTTTCATTTTTTATTTTAATTAATTTGTTAATAATAATTTTAATTCATTAAAAAGGGTCCAACGCCCTCGCTTTCGATCTTAATTCCAATTCGCGCATTTATTTTCTTTTCGTATAATTTTTATATACTTCTCCCAAAGCCATGTAAATATTTATCTTTCGCACTTTACTTTATTTCTTTATTTTCTGTCAAATCGGGTCCTGGATTTTAATTTGGCGATGTGGACCCGCGCCTTTGTAATAGTTTAGAACTTTTAATTTCCGCATCTTTTTAACTGTTAATAAATGCATGCAAGAATGAATGATAAAATAAAAACAAACGCATAGATCACTTTGACATGAACAAGATAAATGCAAATGAACATGACACACAAATCACACACCACCCCTAGGGTACGCCTCAATGTTGCCTTGCCTCGAAAGGTGATCGTCGAGTAGAGGATGTCTTAGTAAGTCCTCATGATCCGGGAACCTGGCATGAGGGTAGCTTCTAAGGTGTCTTCCCATTGCTCTGGTGATCACCATGTCCCGAACTTCGAATTGACCTGAACACCTCCAACGGTGGTGCTACATACCTCTCAATGGTGGGATGACACTACTTTAAAGGACATTTACACAGACGAATTCCTTAGGGTAGGTAGACGACTCTAAATACTTGCTCTAATTTTAAAAACAAATCAAAAATACTTTTCACACCAACGCATTTTCAAAAAGCTTTCGAAAGCAATTTTTCAAACACTCTTGAGGACCGATACAAGAGTCGAACTGGAATTTTCAAAGAAACTTTTTTAAAACCCACAGTTGAAAAGCAAACAAACCATTTTTTGAAAACACAAATGAGCAAGTATCTAAGAGCCCATGGATAACCATGGATAGAAAGGATGCTACCACCTTCCCTTTCTATAATCTACCTCCCGAACCGAGAGCAATCTCTTTAAGGAATTTTTCTGTGCTTTTGTCCTTTCCATTTGGAGAAAATAAAAGACGGTGGCGACTCTTGCTTCCGCGACATTTCGCGAACCAGCGTTAAACAGTCAGTTCCAGATCCACCGATCATAGAACTGGCGACTCTGCTGGGGACTTAACTTAAAGTGAGGTGTACCTTAGGGTTAGTTCATAACTGTGTTTTCAATTGTATTGCTTTGCTTGCTTTAAATTGTGGGATTGTCTTGGGATTTCTATAGATCCTAACCCGGATCTGGGGGATACCTTCTTAGAAAGTAGCAACAAGACAGTGAGGGAACTGTGCGGGGTATACCGACATGGTTGAAGCAGTCTTCTACGTTGATGTGGCACTTTGGTGTGTACCGGTAACCCTTGAGTTTAGTCAAGGAGAGTACGGGGCCGCTGCGTGGTGTCGTGAAGCATCAACTGACCTTAGGAACCTTAATTGAACTATCTTGGCCTCTTTAGGGTAGTGAGATAACTGACTTTGGTGCAGTCCGAGGTTGGTTGATACTCGATACTACACTCAATTGAGGGTTGCTTTCCTGGAATATTTCGGTCTCCAGTTCAGTGGCTAAATCGAAACGATGAACAATGAAAGCAATCCCGTGATATTGGGACCCTTAGAACCCGGTTACTTCTAATAGGACAGGTTGAGCCCACCAACTTCAAGAGGGTAATACCCAGACCCCATGCTGGCCTAAACTCTAAGGGCTGTGGTGTGACTTGTGTGCTTTCATACTTGACTACTTGCATGCTTGTTATCTGACACCTAAGTTTCTTGCAGGTTTTTGTTTTAAGTCCTTAACTAGGACTCATGACAAGGCTTACTAAGTTTCTTGCAGGTTTTTGTTTTAGTCCTTAACTAGGACTCATGACAGGGTTTACTAAGTTTCTTACAGGTTTTGGTTTGCAGTCCTTAATTGGGACTCATAACAGGGTTACTTACATTACCCCATGCATAGCATAACATCATACCATTGCATACATCTTAACCCATTTCAAGGATCTCAAGGGCTTGTGATGCAGGTCATGATGAACCAATTGTCCAGCAAGGGACAAAGAGGATTTATTTTCCTCTAGACAAAGTTGTCAGGGGCTATGACCCACTTGATATGGTGAGCTTTGACACTTGAAGAAGGTTCCCCTAGCCAAGGTTGTCAGGGGCTATGACCCACTGGATATGGTGAGCCTTTGACCCTTGAAGAAGGACTCTCAGCAACATGCAGTTCCTTCAATCAAGCTACAAATTCAAATGCTAACCAATTTTCTTGTTTACCCTGCGAGGTCCTTGAAAACATTGCATGCATGTCATACACGTCTTTACATAACAGATATCTTTGTTGCAGGTCACTTACCTTTCTCGCTGTTTATTTCAGCAATGGCCTTCCGACCAGATAACCAGAACCTTCTTGCTCAAGAGACTCGGTTCGGGGAAATCCTCCTGAATCTATCCAAGGGGCAAGAGGAGTTAAGGACACTTCTCATGGAGACTTTGATCAGGAACAGCGCTGAGGACGAACGGCTGAAACATCTGCAAGCTGAAGTGGATGCAATGAGAGCCCAGATGCTGGGGCAGGTGACTATCATCCAAGACTTAGCTCAAAGACAAGATGAGCTCGGGGTTCTCGTCAACCAACTGCTTCGGGGTAACCAACTGGGGCAAACATCCAAGGTTGAAGGGCCAGTCATCATTCAACCACCTTTGAGGCAAGAGGATAAGAGAACTCCTCAAAAGGCTTCAAGGTCACAAGTTCAGCATCAACTCCACCAGCGTCAGCCAGACAAGCCTAGGAGGCAATTCACCCAGCTCAACATGTCGTTGTTTCAAGCTTTACAATGCTTGTTGAGGTTGAATCTGATCACATTAAGGGACCATCCTCGGAACCCCAATACAACATCTCCTGTCTATGATCCCAATAAGAGGTGTGCCTACCACTCTGCCTGTCCAGGACATGATACAAATGAGTGTTGGGCTCTGAAGAACAAGATCCAGGACCTGATTGATGAAGGAGCACTGGAATTCACACAAGATGGTCAGGCTGAATTTTTCTACCATCCCTCCAAAGCTCATCATTTGAAGTGACAAGCCCTGAGACTAGAAAACTTTTGTTCATTCGAATGTTCAAGTCGTGATGTTCTTTGATTGTTTAAACATTTACTCATGTTAAACGTTGTTATTCCATTAATGCATCGCATATGTCTGTTTTGAAGCAATATATTCGTATTCACTATATGCAAATTATTTTCATATTTTTTCTGATGTCAACTCTCCATTAATAATTCTAAGCCTCTTGAGGGAGGATGACGAAAACGATACCACGATCTTTACAGTATGCTTTTGAACAGACCCCGCTGATGAGGTACAGGCATTGTTTCAATCCCTAAACACTGGAGTTATAAGGATGATAATCCCTCGTCAACCCCTCTGAGCCAAAGAAGTAGGAGTTTTTCCTTTCGAAAATTAAAACCCTTTATCATAACCTGGGGCAGGGTAGTCTCTCAGTTGATCCAAGTGCATAAAGAATGGCACCAAAGAGGTCCTTACAAAAACAAAAGACCGTGATGGTTCCTGTGATCGGTGGATCTGGAACTGACTGTTTAAACGCTGGTTCGCGAAATGTCGCAGAAGCAAGAGTCGCCACCGTCTTTTATTTTCTCCAAATGGAAAGGACAAAAGCAGAGAAAAATTCCTTATAGAGATTGCTCTCGGTTCGGGAGGTAGATTATAGAAAGGGAAGGTGTTAGCACCCTTTCTATCCATGGTTATCCATGGGCTCTTAGATACTTGCTCAATGTGTTTTCAAAAATGTTTGTTTGCTTTTCAATGTGGGTTTTAAAAAGTTTCTTTGAAAAATTTCAGTTCGACTCGTACGTCAGAGTGTTTGAAAGATTGTTTTGAAAGCTTTTGAAAATGTGTCGGTGTGAAAAGTATTTTTGTTTGAAATTAGAGCAAGTATCCTTGAGAACCTACCTACCCTAAGGAATTTGTCCGTGTAGATGTCCTTAAGGTAGTGCCATCCCACCATTGAGAGGTAGGTAGCACCACCGTTGGAGGTGTTCGGGTCAATTCGAGGTTCGGGACATGGTGATCACCAGAGTAATGGGAAGACACCTTAGAAGCTACCCTCATGCCAGGTTCCCGGATCATGAGGACTTACTAAGACATCCTCTACTCGACGATCACCTTTCGAGGCAAGGCAACAGTGAGGCGTACCCTAGGGGTGGTGTGTGCGATTCGTGTGTCGTTTTCATTGATATTTGTCTTGTCATGTTCATTGTGATCTACGCTTGATTTTATTATGGCCATTCATTCTTGCATGCTTTGTTTAACAGTTAATATTTGCGGGAAAGTAAATTCTAAACTATTACAAATGGCGCGGGTCCACATCGCCAAAATTAAACCGGACCCGATTTGACAGAAAATAAAGAAAGCAAAATAAAAGGCGCGAAAAGTTTAAGTTACAACGCTTTGGGAGAGATACATAAATATTTAAACAATAAAATAAATGCGCGAAATAACAGAATTATCAATATGGGCGTTGGACCCTTTTTGCAAAAGTTAAATAAATAAGGAATTAGAATTTATGAGGAATTAAAATTAAAAATTTAAAAGAAATGTTTTTGGTATTTTTAGTGTTTTTTAGGAATTAATGGAAGAAAGAGAATTAATCAAAATTAAAATTGAATGTAAACCCTAATTCTAATGGCTTTTAAATTTATTATGAAAAATATTGAATTTTTAACTAATTCAAACCTAAGTTAATTTACATGCATTTTTAATTATGAAAATAAATAAAATAAATATTATTATTGTAAAAAGGGAAATTAAGAGGAATCAAAATTAATTAAACCTATTTCTACATATTTTTTGTATTTTTGTTATTAAAAGAATTTAAAATTGCAACCTTATTAAACTAAATTTATTTACATGAAAACATTAAAACAAAAAAATTATTTATCATGTTTTTATCTTTTTTCTGAGTTTTTGGGTATTTTTTTGTATTTTGTAAAATAATTGATCAAATTAAAAATAATAAAGAAAATAAGATAACAATTAAAAAATAAAATATAAGAAAGACAAAAAATAGGAAATTGCAAACCAGTGGGGTGTAGGACTTAGAATGCTGGCCCAATAAGCTTTGGTTCGTTTGACCTTTCTGAATAGCGTGCACATGCGTTGACCATGGTACATGGTATTCACCAATCCCAACCTTTGATTAGATCTCCAGATGAACGTGGCAAGGTTTGATCTGGGGCATATGGTGCGTCTACGTTACTGAAGCTGCATGGGAAACGTTATGGAAAAATATTATTGAAGTGGTTCAGACCTGGGAATCGAACCCAGGTCACGTGTATTGCGAATGCTTCTGCCTACCAACTATGCCAACCTGCGCGCTTTGATATATAAGTAATAATCAAATAATATAAAAAGAAACAACGCGTTAGTGGAGAGAAACGCGCGAAATTCAAATCAGCGAATCGCTTGTGGCCACGACATCGTCTCCTTCACGTTCCCTGTAAAACAAAACACGATAGCAACGGTTTTCTGGGCGTGGCTTAAGGTAGGCTATTGGAAAATAGCGAATAGCTCCTCAACGCTCATAAATTGAGCGCGAGGGTAGATTCCCCTTCGTCTCCATGTACTGAGTCTAATGGTCATGATTTTGAGGCTTAATTTTTCCTCTTTGCAAAAGCCCTAAATTCAAGCTCTGAAAACCCTAAAGATTGATCATGGTGAAATCACGTATATAGCATAAGAATGAAATTAATTTGCATGGTTAGTTTCAGAAACTCATAACAAACATGAATCAATAGACAAAAATTGCAAATTATGCACAAATCATGATGCACGATTCTGAAAATTTCTTGACACGGTTGAGGTTCGTTTTACCAGTTCTTGGAGTTTAGAGGGATGATTCTGATTGGAATACACTCAATAGACCTTGAGCAAGCTATTGGAATGGAAATTAAGCTTTGAATCGCCCTTAAAAGTTGATTTCAGTTTTGTTTTTTATGGAGAAAATTTCAAGTTTCTAATGAGTTCTTTAGCGCAGCTTAGAGTGTCTCACGATTAGGTTTAGGTTTCTGATTATGTAGTGAAGGCATTAGGTTAAGAAAATTGAATAAAATCCATGGCATTGATGATTTTGCATATTTGATTTTCCAAGATCTTTTCATATCTTTTCCACATGGTTTTTGTATCAATTATGATCAATTAGCACCAAATCTTTCCTAGTTTGCATTTACACGAAATATTGACCTTAAAACATGTATAAAAAGATTGGTTTAGTTAATTTAAACATTTTTCATATATTTAATTGATTTAATTGAATTAATATTAATAATAATTCAAATAAATAAATAAAAAATGAGAAAATACTTCCCTTTGGGCCAAGTGGTCGTGCATATGCTTGGAATGATGAATCATGGAAGAAAAATGGGCCCATTAGCATTTTTAGGTCATTTGGATCAAAGTTGACTTTTCAAAATATCCAAAAATTTCCCAACTTCTACAAGGCATAACTTGCTCAATTTTTAAGCTTTTCTCATGTTCTTGGACATTTTGGAAAGGTCTTTGAGTCCTTTAACCAATGCCTTTTGTCCCATGTCATTTTGATTTACCAATCTCAAGTTATGGCCTTTGACTTAAAGTCCCTTTTTGTTGACTTTTGAAAATGACCTATAATGTTGAAATTGATAACTTTTTGTGAGAGCATTTCTTGGACTTGAAGTATGAAGATGAGTTGTAGGAAATGTCTTTCTCTTCAAAATGAGCTTTGGATGGGATTTTTCTGATAATCCATGTGAAAGTTATGCCCTGGTCAATTTCAGTTGACTTTTTCAACTGTCCAAATAAGGAAACTTTTGCATCTTGATGATTTTCTGAGCCAAATTTTGAGAATCATGATCAAGCATTGATCAAATGATGTTTGTGGCTTCAAAATGATATGTTGACCAAAAATTTGAACTTTTGACTGCCAAATGACCATTTTGCCCCTACAGTTGACTGTAGTGCAATTTAGGGTTTTTACTGTGCAGTTTTGAGCTGAATGCCTTGAAACTTGATATGAGGATGCTTGACCATACTTGTAGGCATGTGAGACTTGATTGGGCCTTTGAAAACTTCCTTTTCTTGATCAGATCACAAACCCTAGTTTTGACTGTGTAGGAGACAGTTGGACTGTGCAACCCTTGGGGAATTTTGTGACTTGGCTTGGCAATTTCTTGAAGAATATGGGAGGGCAAATTTTGGGGTGCAACAGTTGCCCCTGTTCAATCTTCTTAGACCTGAGGATGCAGATTGGCTGACGTGCCTTTCGTAATCCAAGGGTAGAAGATGATTGAACACTAAAGTGCCCAGAAATTTGCGCTCACATGTTAGCAGTGTGATGGGAATGGGCTTATAGATGCCATTTGGAGATTGCTGGATAGGATGATGGGCTTATAGATGCCATCTGGATGTTGATTGCGTAGGAGATCCCTTAGCGAGAACCTGCATACCTGCAAAACAGAAAAATGAGTACCTGACACGTTGCAAGAGCTGATTTTAGATGCTTGGTATAGATGTGTCCTGACTGGTTACAGGAGTTGAGTCTGGAGCTTCAAACGATGATGAATGAACCAGGTATGGTTACTGCCTTAGCATGAATGGTAAGAGAACCTTGGGTGATTTTAACTTCAACAACGTTCGTTGAGAAAAATCTTGGCGGGAATTACCATCTTTGCAAGATCGGAACGAGAACCATAGGCTATTATAATCTGAAAGGGAATTACCTCACTCGCCGTCGGAGAGGGAATCATAGGAAAAGGGATTGTCACCTCACACACCGTCGGAGAGGGAACCATAAGAGACTATCACCTCACACTCACCGTCGGAGAGGGAAACATCTGAAAAGGACTTACCACCTCACACACCGTCGGAGAGGGAACCATAGGAGACTATCACCTCACACTCATCGTCGGAGAGGGAAACATCTGAAAAAGGAATTACCACCTCACGCACTTGTCGGAGAGGGGACCATGAGAGACTATCACCTCACACTCATCGTCGGAGAGGGAAACATCTGAAAAAGGAATTACCACCTCACGCACTTGTCGGAGAGGGGACCATGAGAGACTATCACCTCACACTCATCGTCGGAGAGGGAAACATCTGAAAAAGGAATTACCACCTCACGCACTTGTTGGAGAGGGGACCATAAGAGACTATCACCTCACACTCATCGTCGGAGAGGGAAACATCTGAAGAAGGAATTACCACCTCACGCACTTGTCGGAGAGGGAACCATAGGAGACTATCACCTCACACTCATCGTCGGAGAGGGAAACATCTAAAAAAGGAATTACCACCTCACACTCACCGTCGGAGAGGGGACCATAACTTCTGCTGAGTCTTTATCAGAAAAATCTGTTGGGAGTCGATTTAGCTGGACTAGAGAAGGCTTTGTAATATGTTTGAGCATCTTAACTGCGTCTTTCCTGAAAGGTAAAGGTCAGTCATATGCAATGCATGATATGGATCAAGCAATGATGTTCTCAACATAAATGAGATTTGTATGATATGATGCGTCTATGCATGCTATAATGATGTATGTGATGTTTTATGAATGTTTTCGTCTAGGAAAGTAAATCCTTGACGGGTGCCGGGAAGTCATATCCTGGGCCGACGCTGGAGAATAAGCTTTCGCTTCCGCTGGGGATGATAACTGCAAGAATACCGGTAGGAGAAGATGACTCCGTTGCGGAATAAACTTGGCAAATGGAAGATTCTGCAGGGAGAAAAGATACTCTAGCGACCATGCTGGGGAGTGATACTCTGTGGGGATAGAGATGTTTTGCTGAATGTTGAGAGTAACTTGCTGAGGATGTCTTGTTGTTGGAAGTGTGAATAGACCTTGCTGGGGATAGGAAAGAACTACGTTAATGACGACCTTTCCGTGGCTTTTGGCTGAGGATAACCCAGTTATATCCTGTTAAGGAAATAACTCTTTAAATCAAGCCGGACGACGCGTTCGTGCTCTGCGAGGGGATAGGCTTCCAGAATTTACTGGGGATAAGCTTACTGCTTGGGGATATGAATTCCAATTTTCCTGGGAAACTGGATTGGACTCTTCTGGGGAGTTTTGATACGCTGGGGAAGTGATCCCTTTGAATGTTGATATACCGCCGGGGAACAATCTTTAGACCAAGACTGCCGGGGATGCTTGTCAAGAATATATGTATTGCTGCTGGGGGAGTATTGAGATCTACGGGAGGATACCCAACTTCTTTAAGTTTTGATGATTCTGCTTGGAGAAGAGTACACTTTTGTTGGCTCACTCTCTGGGGAATTAAGATGTACTTGGCCGTGTTCTTTAGCTGAACCTATCTTGGTACCTTGGAGGATAGAACAATTAGATTTCTTAGACAACTCTTTATTGCCCCTGTTTCTAGTGTCACCTGCAATTAATTCCTTTGTTTCGTATGCAAATATTTATGAGTTAGCAAATTATTGTCAATGCATATATCACAAATTGAACCTTGGACGTTCTTCGCAAAACAAAATAGAAAAAGAAAAACACTTGGCACGTTTAACTGAAAACATATTTGTATTGATTTTGAATGGCATGAAAATAGGCGTTTTGTATACAAGAGGCTGACGTCCTAGTAAGAGAACGCCGCCGAACAAGAGAGTTTATACAAATTTTGTACAAAAGAAAATAAAACAGCTGTGTGAAATATGAATGATCCACTGGGTTTCAACTCTGCTATTGTCTTTATAACTCCGAGCGTCTCATCACTTGATGACCTTGGTTGAAGGTGAAGCTGACTGATCGATGCCGTCTGAACTTGATGTAGATACCGGATTCTGGATGCAAAGTGATCCAATGAGACATAGTATTACGCTTTTATCCCTAATTTTTGCCTGGACCGCCCTTTCGGGTTTTCAGTCCACCGGGATACCCATTTTTGCCCAAGCCGCCTTTTCAGGTTTTCGACTTGCCGGGTGTACAGATTTTTTTTCATTTTCATCCCTTCATTTTGCTCGAACCCTTTTGGTTCGACGGGAAGCCCTAATTTTTGCCTAGGCATGTCAGCCTAGCGGGTCTTTTTATGCGTAGTATTTTTTTACTATATCTGCATTCGCGGGGTGAGGAAGGTCGTCACCATCCATGTTGGTTAAGATCATGGCTCCTCCTGAGAACACATGCTTAACCACAAATGGCCCTTCGTATGTAGGGGTCCATTTGCCCCTTGGATCACTCTGAGGAAGGATGATTCTCTTGATTACCAGATCCCCAACTCGATATTCCTGTGGTCTGACCTTTTTGTTAAATGCCCTGATCATCCGTTTCTGATACGTCTGACCATGACAGATAGCAGCAAGTCTCTTTTCATCAATGAGGTTGAGCTGATCAAGTCGTGTCTGGATCCAATCATCTTCGTTCAGATTTGCATCCTTCATTATCCGGAGAGAGGGAATCTGCACCTCGATCGGCAAGACTGCCTCCATGCCATAAACCAGAGAGAAAGGAGTTGCCCCGGTTGACGTCCTAGCTGAGGTACGGTACCCATGTAGAGCGAACGGTAACATCTCGTGCCAATCTTTATAGGTCACTGTCATTTTCTGCACGATCTTCTTGATGTTCTTATTTGCTGCTTCTACAGCCCCATTCATCTTCGGTCTGTAAGGAGAAGAATTGTGGTGCTGTATCTTGAACTGCTCGCAGAGCTCAGCGATCATCTTGTTGTTCAGATTGGTACCGTTGTCTGTAATTATTCGTTCAGGGACGCCGTACCGACAGACCAGGTTGTGCCGAATGAACCGTGCCACAACAGTCTTGGTTACCGTAGCATAGGATGCTGCCTCAACCCACTTAGTAAAATAATCAATCGCCACTAGGATGAAGCGATGCCCATTAGATGTTGTAGGTTTTATCTCGCCGATCATGTCTATGCCCCACATTGCAAACGGCCAAGGCGCAGTCAGAACATTCAGGGGAACTGGAGGAACATGCACCTTGTCTGCATAAATCTGGCACTTGTGGCATGTCCTGGAATGTTGGTAGCAGTCAGCTTCCATTGTGGACCAATAATATCCTGCCCGTAGGATTTTCTTAGCCATAGTGTGCCCACTGGAGTGCGTACCAAAGGTCCCTTCATGCAACTCTTCCATGATTCTTTCTGCTTCAGTCTTATCCACACAACGCAGTAAGGTTGAATCATGGTTTCGCTTGTACAAGATGCCGTTGCTAAGGAAGAACTTGGCTGCAAACCTCCTCAGGAACTTCTTATCGTTGACAGATGCCCCTTCAGGGTATTCCTGAGCTTCCAGATATCTCTTCACCTCATGGTACCAAGGCTTCTCAGTCACCAATTCAGTTTCGAGATCACAACAGTATGCCGGTTCGTCCAGTTTCCAGATGATGATCCGGGGAGCTTTATTATCCCATTTGACCTTGAACATAGAAGACATTGTAGCTAACGCGTCCGCTAACTGATTCTCTTCTCTTGGAAAGTGCTCAAAGGTTATCTCTGTAAAGTGGGGAATCAGGGTCAACACACATTCTCTGTAAGGAATCAAGTTTGGATGTTTCGTATCCCATTCTCCTTTGATCTGATTGATCACAAGAGCGGAATCTCCGAAGACACTTAGAAATTTGATCCTTAGGTCGATCGCAGCTTGAAGACCCATGATACACGCCTCATACTCCGCCATGTTGTTGGTACAGTTGAAACACAGCCGGGCAGTGAGTGGAGTATGAGTACCTTGAGGCGATATGATGATGGCGCCGATACCATTTCCCAAAGCATTGGAGGCTCCGTCAAAGTGCATAGACCATCGGGATCCTGGCTCAGGTCCTTCATCCGGTCCAGGTACTTCACAATCAGTCACAATCATGATGCTTTCATCCGGAAACTCGAAGTTCATTGATTGGTAGTCATCTACAGCTTGATGAGCTAAGTGGTCTGCCAATACACTTCCCTTGATGGCTTTCTGGGTTGTGTACTAAATGTCGTATTCCGTCAAGATCATTTGCCATCTTGCAATTCTCCCAGACAGAGCAGGCTTTTCGAATATGTATTTTATCGGATCCATCTTTGAGATCAACAAGGTAGTGTGAGTCAGCATATACTGTCTCAGCCGGCGAGCAGCCCATACCAAAGCGCAGCAAGTTTTCTCAAGCAGTGAGTATTGGGTCTCACAGTCGGTAAACTTTTTGCTAAGGTAATAAATAGCATGCTCTTTTCGGCCAGACTCGTCATGCTGCCCCAGCACACACCCCATTGAGTTGTCAAGCACTGTCAGGTATAGTATCAGAGGTCTCCCTTCAACCAGTGGCATAAGGATAGGTGGTTCTTGGAGATACTCTTTGATTTTGTCAAAAGCAGCCTGACATTCATCGTTCCACCGTACTACCTGATCTTTCTTCAGCAGCTTGAAGATTGGCTCACAAGTAGCAGTCAGATGTGAGATGAATCGAGCGATGTAATTCAGGCGTCCTAAAAAGCCTCTGACTTCCTTCTCTGTCTTAGGAACTGGCATCTCTTGAATAGCTTTGACCTTAGCAGGGTCCACTTGAATACCTTTATCACTGACCACGAAGCCTAGCAACTTCCCAGATCTTACCCCGAAGGTGCACTTGTTCGGGTTCAATCTCAGCTTGTACAGTTTCAACCGGTCAAACAACTTCTGCAGATGATCTAGATGCTCTTCCTCGGTCTGGGACCTAGCGATCATGTTGTCAACATACACTTCTATCTCATGATGGATCATGTCATGAAATAAGGCAACCATGGCACGTTGGTAGGTTGCCCCAGCGTTCTTCAACCCGAATGGCATGACCTTGTAACAGAAGGTCCCCCACTGAGTAACAAATGTAGTCTTCTCCATGTCTTCAGGTGCCATCTTGATCTGATTGTAACCTGAAAAGCCATCCATGAAAGAGAACACTTTGTGCTGAGCCGTATTATCAACAAGGACATCAATGTGAGGTAAGGGGAAGTCATCCTTGGGGCTGGCCCTGTTTAGATCCCTGTAATCGACACACATTCTGACCTTACCGTCCTTCTTAGGTACCGGCACCACGTTAGCAACCCACTGAGGGTAAGAAGTTACTGCAAGGAACCCCGCATCAAACTGTTTCATGACCTCGGCTTTAATCTTCTCAGACATTTCTGGACGCATCCGACGGACCTTTTGTTTAACTGGAGGGCAGTCTTCCCTAGTCGGCAAGTGATGGACGACAATATCGGTATCCAACCCGGGCATGTCTTCGTAGGACCAGGCAAAGATCTCCATATAATCATGTAACATCTTGGTTAACCGTTGCTTCACGCTGAGCTCTAGGTTGGCACCAATCTTTACCTCTTTCATGTCTGCCTCAGTACCCAAGTTTATTGTTTCCACTGGCTCTTCGTGAGGTTGAATTGCCCTCTCTTCCTGAAGCAACAGTCTAGCAAGCTCGCCAGGCACTTCGCAATCATCTTCACCTTCGTCTTCGGCTAAGTTGATCGGATTTTCGAAGTCATAATTGGCAGTAGCAGAGTTGTTGTCAGTAAGATCCAGAGTGGATTGAAACCTGTATGAGTGAGTGTGTGTGTAAATACAGCTGTTTTGAAAATTATGTAAAGGAAAGAAAGACAGAAAAGGAGCACAATATTTGCAATGCGAAAATACGTCCAAGATTTTTATTCATGGTATATGAAATGACAATTTGTATGCCCTCACAAATAGAACCACGGTGCCTCGGGTAAGACACCGGGCCATAGAGTTTATCATTGTTTATTACAAAATAACAAAACAAAGAAATTTATTACTGCGTCACAAAGGTAACAGGAGTATGATCCTTAGCAATCCAGTTGTTCAATCCGCCTTCGGTCGTCGGATAGATCCAGCTGTTGAATTCAGCTTCGTCCACTTCATGGTCTTCCCCAACAGCATTCACTCCTGAACTTTTGATAAATACCGGAGGTCTTCCGATCTTTGCTTTCCTCATGGCTCTCTGACCTTCTGTGGTAAAACCCAGCCCAAGTTTATCAGTCTTCTGAGTAAAGTCTGGAAGTCTGCCCCAGTCGGCACATTCACCCTTCTGAACCACAGCCCGAGCATCCTTCAGAGAAGCCATCTTCAAAGGACCACCTTCTTCTGTTACTGTTGCTGCAATTGGAAACACCTCCTCGAAATGCTGAAAGGGGGTTTCAATAAACTCCCCATCCATCTCAATGTACCTGAAGGAGTTCAGGTGGCTCACCATATATTCTTCCTCTCCTTGCACAGTGACAATCTTCCCTCTGACGGGGTACTTCAGCTTCTGATGCAAGGTAGAGGTCACTGCCCCAGCCTTATGTATCCACGGTCGACCCAGTAGACAAGAGTACGATGGACGGATGTCCATCACATAAAAAGTGGAATCGAACACCTGAGAGCCCACACGAATCGGAATGTCAACCTCTCCATGGACCATCCTCTTTGAACCATCAAAGGCCCTGACGATGATGTTGCTGGGTTTCAATTCCAGGCCTTCACAATCTAGACGATCCAGAGCCTTCTTGGGTAGCACATTCAAAGATGACCCAGTATCAACCAACACATGTGCCAGGGTGGTGCCCCTGCATTCAATTGAGACATGCAGAGCATCATTATGGTCTCTCCCCTTTGCGGTCAAGTCAGCATCTGAGAAACCCAAGCCATTGTCTGCCGTTAGACTTGCCACGCAATCAGTGAACTGGACTGCAGAGGTTTCATGTGGCACATGGGCCGTCTTGAGGAATGAGATTAGGGCCTTTGCATGGGCCTCGGAGCACAACAATAAAGAGAGCATGGAGATTTTAGAGGGCGTATGCCCCAGCTGTTCCACAACATTAAAGTCGCTCTTCTTTATAATCTTCAGAATCTCCTCCATTTCTTGTGGGGAGGCCTCAACAGCTATGGGTACAGGTGCCTCCATCTGGGCAGGCTCAACTTCAATTCCCTTGCCCCGAGCATTGGATGACTCGGCAGCAGGAGAAACAATCGGATCAGCAGCAGGAACAACAACTTGATCAGCAACAGGAGTAGGTATACTTGTAGGAATTATCAGGAGCGGTCTTCGGGCAACAGGCGGTGCAATGTCAGGCGAGAAGAGCCTGCCACTGCGGGTAACTTTGGCTGGGCCCGTGATGTCACAGATGCTGGCGCCAGCGTTGAGCTCTTGTTTAATCCCGTTTACATATACATCCGCCCCATAGTGCCAAGGGACAGCTTTATCAGATACATAGGGCAGGGGCCCTGGAACAGTGATGATAACGGGCGCAACGGTCATAATTTGAACGGGCTTCTTCTGGAGAGCCGGGATCGGATTATTGAAGATAGTCACCACAGAAACTTCTTCCATTGGAACCAACCGAACAGCAGACTTCTTGAATAGAATCTCCTTGCTATCCATTAAGCTTTGGATGCCTAACTTTAGCAAGGGACAACCAGATGGGGACACAGCACAAAATAGGCAACCCTCACTACAACCCGGAAATAAACCGGCCTGCAGTAGGTTCTTCTTGACGATCTTTAGAGGAGTGGCTAGATCATCCACAGAAACAGCATAAACGTCTTCATCAACAGCATTTACCCCATGCTGAGGCATAGGGGCAGTAACTACATTCGGCTTTGCAGGCGCTTCGAATTGTATCTCCTTTGCGTCGATAAGGTCTTGCACCTTATTCTTCAACGCCCAACAGTCATCGGTAGAGTGCCCCGGGCTATCTGAATGGTAAGCACAACGAGCGTTCGGGTTGTACTTGGGAGATGTTGTATTAGGGAATTTCGGGGCCTCCCTGACAGTTACTAAGTTAGTGGATAGCAACTGTGGCAGGATCTGTGATAAAGTCATGCTTAACCGGGTAAACTCTCTCCGGGGTCTTTCAGCCCTTTGAGGATTGTTTGGCCGAGGAGCGGCAGCAGGCTTAGCAATCATCACCGCACTGACAGATTGGCGGTGCTCAGGTCTCTCTGATTTCCTAGAACCATACACGGCACTAGACTCCTTCTTGAATGGTTTCTTTTCCGAACTAGATGATGCACTCTTTGCAATCTTCCCAGATTTCAGCCCAGCTTCAATTCTCTCTCCAGTCAAGATCAAATCAGTGAACCCAGCAGAAGAATTCCCGATCAGATGGTTGAAAAATGGCCCAGATAGGGTCCCCAAGAACATGTCTACCAGCTCCCGGTCAGTCAATGGTGGCTGCACCCTGCCAGCCAGGTCTCTCCATTTCTGAGCGTACTCCTTAAAACCTTCGCTTGCACCTAACGCCATACCCTGGAGTTGGGTACGTGTGGGGGCAAGGTCGGCATTATATTGATACTGCTTATAGAAAGCAGTAGCCAACTCCTCCCAGTTACGAACCTTGGTCCCATCCAGCTGATAGAACCATTCGAGATGAGTCCCTGAAAGACTCTCCTGAAAGAAGTGGATCCATAAATTTTTATCCGCAGAGTACGGCTGAATTTTCCGAACATAGGACCTTAAATGCAGCTTGGGACAAGACGCCCCGTCATATTTGGAGAAGGATGGTGCTTTGAACTTATGGGGGATAATCACACCAGTCGACAAACCCAGATCTCCGAAATCCAGCCCAGGTACCTGTTGCACCTCCATAGCCTTCAACCTGTCCTCCAGTTGCTTGTATCTGTCATCTGCAGGAGGGTACTGCTCTTCATCAAAATCCGTCTCGTTGTCGGAGACGACCGGACTAGGAACCTTTACTTCTGCCTGAGAAGGACTCTTGCCAACAGAAGAACCAGCCTCTTCATGCTGCAGAGTATTGCCGAACCTTCGGCCCGAGTTGAACAGAACAGTTCTTCTCTTCTTCTTCTTCTCCTTCTTCAGGAGCATAGCCTTTAGTTCTTCTTGGCCTTTAGCCAGACCCTTGATTAATTCTTGAAACTGCGTATTCTGCGCCTGAAGAGCCTTGATCGATGTCTCAGTTGATGCAGATTCGGGATTCATGATGCTGAAATAAACAGCGAAGAACTGTAAGCAACCTGAAAAGGGGAAAACCTGCTATGCATATGATGTATGAAATGCGTATGAATTATGTTTTCAAAGACAATCGGGAATCAACTTTGTAAACAAAAAGAACACACTTCATTAGATTCAACTTTGCAACTGAAATTATTCAACAAGTTGCCCTTAGGCGTTACATGAAAGGAAATACTGGAAAGGAAATAAAACTGTAAAAGCACATCTGGGGCTCCTTATTGATCCCATGGTCTCCTCTTCTCAATACGGATGTAGGCATTCAGAGCTCTCTCATTCTCCAACTGCTTTGTCAGCTTCTGGATCTTTGATTCCTGCTCGTTGAACTTTTCTCGGTAAGAATCCCGCTCTTCTTGCAGTTGCGACCAAGATCTCTTCAATGTCTCATAGTCAGTAGGTATCTGAGGAGGAAGGACAGTTGGAGGAACACCATCCTTGTCAGGACATTCAAGAATGACGGGTCTGACAGCTTCATACGGCATACCTAACTTCTGAGCACGGATGCGAACCCATTTGTAGTAGGCTTCCATAGGTAAAGAAGTCTTTGGCCCTAGCTCTTGTGGGTCAGCTTTATGAACTTTGTCCCAAGCCTTGATGAACCTACGACGTAGCTCGTCACTATCCACCTGAAACTCGAAACTGGTGTGAGGCACCAACATCTCATGGGGGCCTGCTCTTCTTGCTCTTCCAAACTGACGGAGTGCTAGACATGGATTGTAAGAGATCCCTCCTTGAGTACCAATCAGAGGAACATTAGGGTATTCCCCGCATCGATCAATAATAGCTATCTCATCCAAACCTCTGCAAGTCCAAATGATGTCTTTATCGGTGAGAGACATTAACCTGTGAGCCCAACCTCTTCCTTCTTGGTTCTTTAGTACGAACTTGGGGAGGTGCGAAATAAACCACCTCACCAACAAAGGGATACAACACCATAGGGTTCCTCGTCTTCGGGTAGTACGGGCATGAAGTTGTTGCAAGATGTCACCCAAGAGAGTGGGCACAGGATTCTGAGACATAAAGATCCTTATGGCAGTGACATTGATGAAGTTGTCAGGATTAGGAAACAGGACTAACCCATAGATTAGGAGAGCCAAGATGTCTTCATATGCCCTAAAGTCCAGGTCATTCCAGAAATTGTTAGCTTTACCAATCAGAAACTTGGCCAAGAAACCCTTAACTCCGCTTCTAGTTACCCAGTTGTCTGTTACCTCTTGATGGGTCAAAGGGAGAGCTGCAGCAACGTCCTCAAGCCTGAGGGTCTTTTCCCAACCAGTAAAGGGAGTCTGATCCAAGATAGGGATACCAAGCAAATCAGAGAACTCTTCCAGGGTAGGGACCAGCTGGAAGTCTTGAAAGGTGAAGCACTGGTACTGAGGGTCATAGAGCTGGGTCAGAACACTCATCAACTGTTGATCCCGCTTTGCAGTGACTAAACTGAGAAGGGAGCCATGCCTCTGAATGAAGGAAGTGGTATTTGGAATTCTGCTAACCAACTCATCAAGCAACTCAGGTGAACGAACAAAGTTGAACCGGATAGTATTCCTTCGCACAGGCATCATAATGTCCTACAAAACAGAGCAAAGGTGAAACCCTCTTGTCTTTGAAATAGTCAGTCCTTATGCAGGATGCATGCAATGCTCATGATGCTATGATGTTATGATAAAGCACACCACATACAGATACAAAGGCAAACATGGTAAGGCACACAAGTCACACAAGGCAAGCCCCTAAAGTTTAGGCCAGCACGAGGTCTAGGTACTACCCTCTTTCAGTTTGTTGGTTCATACCTGTCCTAATAAAAAGTAACCGGGTTCTTAGAGGATCCCAATATCATTGACTACCCTCCATCGGTCATAACTCCAGCATCGCAATCTTTTCTTGCGGCCAGAACCATCACGAGAGTTTAGCCTCAATGGGCGTAGCATACTGCCACAATTCTAAAGGCCAAGTTGTGTCAATTAAGGTTCTAAGGTTGTTGGTGCTTAATGACTCCTTAGAAGACCCATATTCTCCTCGTTGCGACACAAGGGATATCGGTACAGACTAAGGTGCCACACCAACGTAGCCACTGCTTCACCTGTGTCGGTCTACGCCGGACAGGTCCCTCACAGCTTATGCTACCTAAACAGGGTATCCCCAGATCCGGGTTAGGATCTATGTATCTCCGATGCAACCCACAATAGTAAAGCAAGCAAAACAATACAAGTGAAAACACAGTTATGACCTAGCCCTAAGGTACACCTCACTTTAAGTTAAGTCCCCAACAGAGTCGCCAGTTCTGTGATCGGTGGATCTGGAACTGACTGTTTAAACGCTGGTTCGCGAAATGTCGCGGAAGCAAGAGTCGCCACCGTCTTTTATTTTCTCCAAATGGAAAGGACAAAAGCACAGAAAAATTCCTTATAGAGATTGCTCTCGGTTCGGGAGGTAGATTATAGAAAGGGAAGGTGTTAGCACCCTTTCTATCCATGGTTATCCATGGGCTCTTAGATACTTGCTCAATGTGTTTTCAAAAATGTTTGTTTGCTTTTCAATGTGGGTTTTAAAAAGTTTCTTTGAAAAATTTCAGTTCGACTCGTACGTCAGAGTGTTTGAAAGATTGTTTTGAAAGCTTTTGAAAATGTGTCGGTGTGAAAAGTATTTTTGTTTGAAATTAGAGCAAGTATTCTTGAGAACCTACCTACCCTAAGGAATTTGTCCGTGTAGATGTCCTTAAGGTAGTGCCATCCCACCATTGAGAGGTAGGTAGCACCACCGTTGGAGGTGTTCGGGTCAATTCGAGGTTCGGGACATGGTGATCACCAGAGTAATGGGAAGACACCTTAGAAGCTACCCTCATGCCAGGTTCCCGGATCATGAGGACTTACTAAGACATCCTCTACTCGACGATCACCTTTCGAGGCAAGGCAACAGTGAGGCGTACCCTAGGGGTGGTGTGTGCGATTCGTGTGTCGTTTTCATTGATATTTGTCTTGTCATGTTCATTGTGATCTACGCTTGATTTTATTATGGCCATTCATTCTTGCATGCTTTGTTTAACAGTTAATATTTGCGGGAAAGTAAATTCTAAACTATTACAAATGGCGCGGGTCCACATCGCCAAAATTAAACCGGACCCGATTTGACAGAAAATAAAGAAAGCAAAATAAAAGGCGCGAAAAGTTTAAGTTACAACGCTTTGGGAGAGATACATAAATATTTAAACAATAAAATAAATGCGCGAAATAACAGAATTATCAATATGGGCGTTGGACCCTTTTTGCAAAAGTTAAATAAATAAGGAATTAGAATTTATGAGGAATTAAAATTAAAAATTTAAAAGAAATGTTTTTGGTATTTTTAGTGTTTTTTAGGAATTAATGGAAGAAAGAGAATTAATCAAAATTAAAATTGAATGTAAACCCTAATTCTAATGGCTTTTAAATTTATTATGAAAAATATTGAATTTTTAACTAATTCAAACCTAAGTTAATTTACATACATTTTTAATTATGAAAATAAATAAAATAAATATTATTATTGTAAAAAGGGAAATTAAGAGGAATCAAAATTAATTAAACCTATTTCTACATATTTTTTGTATTTTTGTTATTAAAAGAATTTAAAATTGCAACCTTATTAAACTAAATTTATTTACATGAAAACATTAAAACAAAAAAATTATTTATCATGTTTTTATCTTTTTTCTGAGTTTTTGGGTATTTTTTTGTATTTTGTAAAATAATTGATCAAATTAAAAATAATAAAGAAAATAAGATAACAATTAAAAAATAAAATATAAGAAAGACAAAAAATAGGAAATTGCAAACCAGTGGGGTGTAGGCCTTAGAATGCTGGCCCAATAAGCTTTGGTTCGTTTGACCTTTCTGAATAGCGTGCACATGCGTTGACCATGGTACATGGTATTCACCAATCCCAACCTTTGATTAGATCTCCAGATGAACGTGGCAAGGTTTGATCTGGGGCATATGGTGCGTCTACGTTACTGAAGCTGCATGGGAAACGTTATGGAAAAATATTATTGAAGTGGTTCAGACCTGGGAATCGAACCCAGGTCACGTGTATTGCCAATGCTTCTGCCTACCAACTATGCCAACCTGCGCGCTTTGATATATAAGTAATAATCAAATAATATAAAAAGAAACAATGCGTTAGTGGAGAGAAACGCGCGAAATTCAAATCAGCGAATCGCTTGTGGCCACGACATCGTCTCCTTCACGTTCCCTGTAAAACAAAACACGATAGCAACGGTTTTCTGGGCGTGGCTTAAGGTAGGCTATTGGAAAATAGCGAATAGCTCCTCAACGCTCATAAATTGAGCGCGAGGGTAGATTCCCCTTCGTCTCCATGTACTGAGTCTAATGGTCATGATTTTGAGGCTTAATTTTTCCTCTTTGCAAAAGCCCTAAATTCAAGCTCTGAAAACCCTAAAGATTGATCATGGTGAAATCACGTATATAGCATAAGAATGAAATTAATTTGCATGGTTAGTTTCAGAAACTCATAACAAACATGAATCAATAGACAAAAATTGCAAATTATGCACAAATCATGATGCACGATTCTGAAAATTTCTTGACACGGTTGAGGTTCATTTTACCAGTTCTTGGAGTTTAGAGGGATGATTCTGATTGGAATACACTCAATAGACCTTGAGCAAGCTATTGGAATGGAAATTAAGCTTTGAATCGCCCTTAAAAGTTGATTTCAGTTTTGTTTTTTATGGAGAAAATTTCAAGTTTCTAATGAGTTCTTTAGCGCAGCTTAGAGTGTCTCACGATTAGGTTTAGGTTTCTGATTATGTAGTGAAGGCATTAGGTTAAGAAAATTGAATAAAATCCATGGCATTGATGATTTTGCATATTTGATTTTCCAAGATCTTTTCATATCTTTTCCACATGGTTTTTGTATCAATTATGATCAATTAGCACCAAATCTTTCCTAGTTTGCATTTACACGAAATATTGACCTTAAAACATGTATAAAAAGATTGGTTTAGTTAATTTAAACATTTTTCATATATTTAATTGATTTAATTGAATTAATATTAATAATAATTCAAATAAATAAATAAAAAATGAGAAAATACTTCCCTTTGGGCCAAGTGGTCGTGCATATGCTTGGAATGATGAATCATGGAAGAAAAATGGGCCCATTAGCATTTTTAGGTCATTTGGATCAAAGTTGACTTTTCAAAATATCCAAAAATTTCCCAACTTCTACAAGGCATAACTTGCTCAATTTTTAAGCTTTTCTCATGTTCTTGGACATTTTGGAAAGGTCTTTGAGTCCTTTAACCAATGCCTTTTGTCCCATGTCATTTTGATTTACCAATCTCAAGTTATGGCCTTTGACTTAAAGTCCCTTTTTGTTGACTTTTGAAAATGACCTATAATGTTGAAATTGATAACTTTTTGTGAGAGCATTTCTTGGACTTGAAGTATGAAGATGAGTTGTAGGAAATGTCTTTCTCTTCAAAATGAGCTTTGGATGGGATTTTTCTGATAATCCATGTGAAAGTTATGCCCTGGTCAATTTCAGTTGACTTTTTCAACTGTCCAAATAAGGAAACTTTTGCATCTTGATGATTTTCTGAGCCAAATTTTGAGAATCATGATCAAGCATTGATCAAATGATGTTTGTGGCTTCAAAATGATATGTTGACCAAAAATTTGAACTTTTGACTGCCAAATGACCATTTTGCCCCTACAGTTGACTGTAGTGCAATTTAGGGTTTTTACTGTGCAGTTTTGAGCTGAATGCCTTGAAACTTGATATGAGGATGCTTGACCATACTTGTAGGCATGTGAGACTTGATTGGGCCTTTGAAAACTTCCTTTTCTTGATCAGATCACAAACCCTAGTTTTGACTGTGTAGGAGACAGTTGGACTGTGCAACCCTTGGGGAATTTTGTGACTTGGCTTGGCAATTTCTTGAAGAATATGGGAGGGCAAATTTTGGGGTGCAACAGTTCCGAATAATCATAAAGATAGGCAGTCATTATATCTCAAAAAATAAAAACCCAATAAGTCAAAACCTATAAAGGGGACTTACGAAACTGGGGCATCCCGCTGACTGTAATCACGAAAGAAACAGTTCAGGCAAAATTTAGGGATAGCAAAATCAAAAAAGAAAGAGGACACACAAACCATCAACAAAAACATGACTGCCTATTCAGAATAAATCATCAATATATGAATCATCACTGGTATATTAGAGCAAGGACTCAAACAAGGTCTAACGTATGATCAACTGAGTTTAGGTTTGGAGAACATCACGAAGAGCGGGTGGGTACAAATAAAATTTGAGCCTTTATCCTTTGTTTCTTAAACCGTGAACCAGGCCACGTTATAACCCTCAAAAGTCCTAGCTGAAGCATGGGTTAGTTCGAAAGCATACTGTTACGAAGGGTATCTTGACTCCTTAAGGCTTACGGTAAATACGGAGTTGACATCACGTTTACAAACATTTACTTGTTTTATGAAAAAGAATGCATTTTCAAAATCTTCAAGACAGGCATAAGCTTTGCATTTTTAACATAACTTTGTTGGCATGCGAATATTTGTTTGAACAGCAGGGAAGTTCGCACGATGAATACCTAGTGAAGAAAAGCATTTCCAATCAAGGGGCAGGTATGATTATTGTCCATCATCTGGGGCAGTTAAGTCAAGATTCAGAGAATCTCTCAAAGGCCAAGTAGCCTGGGGCAAATCTCCGCCTAGGTCACTTGGGGCATTCCAACAACGAATCTTGCCTAATCAAACATCTTCTGGTGGTATGACAAAACACTTCTAACAGGGGCAACTCCCTACATTCTGAAAGCACAGACATAGTCGAAAAAATACGCGTAATTAAAGACCCGCTAGGTTGACGTACCTAGGCAAAAATAAGGGATTCCCGGCGAACCAAAAGGGTTCGAGCAAAAATAAGGGATGAAATGGAAATAACCTGTACACCCGGCAAGTCGAAAACCTGAAAAGGCGGCTTGGGAAAAAATGGGTATCCCGGTGGATTGAAAAACCGAAAGGGCGGTCCAGGCAAAAGTTAGGGATCAAAACGTACGACTATGTCCTGTCATCTTGTCACCTGCCTACCAGAAGAAGGTTGTCCATCATCAACTATCAGCACCTCACAGGTCTTCCTCTCTCACCTCAGAAGAAGAGGCAATAAAGAGTTGTCCAAGCAATCTAATTGTTCTGTCCTCCAAGGTATCAAGGTAAATTCAGCTGAAGAACATAACCAGATATCTTAATTCCCCAGAGAGTGAGCCAGCAAGCAGTATACTCTCCTCAAGCCAAGCTATATTATCAGCCTTAAGGAAGTTGGGTATCCTCCAGCAGATCTCAATATTCCCCAGCAGTATATATGCATTCTTAATAAGCATCCCCGGTAGTCTTGGTCTAAAGATGGTTCCCCGGCGGTATATCAAACATTCAATGGAGTCACTTCCCCGATACAGTTCAAACTTCCCCAGGAGAGTCCAATCTAGTTCCCAAGGAAAGTTGGAATCCATATCCCCAAGCAGTAAGCTTATCCCCAGTAGATTCTGGAAGCTTATCCTCGCAGAGCACGAACGCGTCTCCCAGCTTTATTCAAAGAGTTATTTCCTTACCAGGATATAACTGGGTTATCCTCAGCCCAAAAGCCACGGAAAGATCGTTCTCGACGAAGTCTTCTTATCCCCAGCGAAGTCTATCAACACTTCCAACACAACAATGGTATCCCCAGCAAGTTATCAACAACTCAACAAAGTATCTCTATCCCCACAGAGTATTTGTTTCCCAGCAAGATCGTTAGAGTACTTCTCTCCCCGCAGAGTAATCCATTCGCCAAGTTTATTCCCCAACGGAGTTATCTTCTCCGACCGGTATTCTTGCAATTATCATCCCCAGCGGAAGTAAAATCTATGCTTCAACATCAGCCCAGGATTGACTTCCCGGCACCCGTCAAGGATTTATTTCCCTAAGACGAAAACATACATTCATAAAACATCGCACTTCCATACATCATAGCATGCATATACGCATCATATCTTACAAATCTCATTTATGTTGAGAACATCATTGCTTGATCTATATCATGCATTGCATGTGACTGACCTTTACCTTTCAGGAAAAAGCCAGTTAAAGCTCTCAGCTATATCTCAAGACCTAGACCGGTTCAGTTAAGTTGACCCTAAGACTTTTCTGTTTCTTATCCCGTCCAAGGCCTTCTCTGGTTCAGTCAGATCGACCCTAAGATCTCCCTGTTTCTTATCCAGTTGAAGATTTCAAGACCTAGACCGGTTCAGTTAAATCGACCCTAAGATTTTACTGTTTCTTATCCAGTCAAAGGCCTTCTCTGGTTCAGTCAGATCGACCCTAAGATCTCCCTGTTTCTTATCTAGTTGAAGATTTCAAGACCTAGACCGGTTCAGTCAAATCGACCCTAAGATTTTTCTGTTTCTTATCCAGTTAAAGGCCTTCTCTAGTCCAGTTAAATCGACCCCTAACAGATTTTCCTGATAAAGACTCAGTAGAAGATATCCAAGATTCTCTCAATGATTACTGTTGAGGTTGAAGTCGCCCAAGATTCTCTCAATGATTACTGTTGAGGTTGAAGTCGCCCGAGATTATCTCAATGATTACTGTTGAGGTTGAAGTCGCCCAAGATTCTCTCAATGATTACTGTTGAGGTTGAAGTCGCCCGAGATTCTCTCAATGATTACTGTTGAGGTTGAAGTCGCCCAAGATTCTCTCAATGATTACTGTTGAGGTTGAAGTCGCCCGAGATTCTCTCAATGATTACTGTTGAGGTTGAAGTCGCCCAAGATTCTCTCAATGATTACTGTTGAGGTTGAAGTCGCCCGAGATTCTCTCAATGATTACTGTTGAGGTTGAAGTCGCCCAAGATTCTCTCAATGATTACTGTTGAGGTTGAAGTCGCCCAAGATTCTCTCAATGATTACTGTTGAGGTTGAAGTCGCCCAAGATTCTCTCAATGATTACTGTTGAGGTTGAATTCGCCTATGGTTCTCTCCCCGTTACTGCAGAGGTAGTAATCGTCCCCGGATTCTCTCAGCGTTACTGTGGAGGTAGTAATCGTCCCCAAGATTCTCTCAGCGTTACTGTTGAGGTTGAAGTCGCCCAAGATTCTCTCAATGATTACTATTGAGGTTGAAGTCGCCTATGGTTCTCTCCCCGTTACTGCGGAGGTAGTAATCGTCCCCGGATTCTCTCAGCGTTCCTGTTGAGGTAGTAATCGTCCCCAGATTCTCTCAGCGTTCCTGTTGAGGTAGTAGTCATCCAAGGTTCTCTCACCGTCCCTGTTGAGGTAGTAACCATCCCTGGTTCATTCATCACCTTTTGAAGATCTAGACCCAGCTCCTGTAACCAGTCAGGACACATCTACACAAAGAATTTGAAGACCAGCTCCTGTAACACGTAAGGTAATCATTTTCTTTTGCAGGTACGCAAGTTCTTGCTAAGGAATCTCTTACGCAATCAACACCCAGATGGCATCTATAAGCCCATCCACCTTCCATCATCTCTTAGAATGGCATCTATAAGCCCATCACCCTATCCATCAATCTCCAAATGGCATCTATAAGCCCATTCCCATCACACTACTATGTGAGCGCAAATTTCTGGGCACTCTAGTGTTCAATCATCTTCCACCTTCGGATTACGAAAGGCACGACAGCCAATCTGCATCCTCAGGTTTAAGAAGATTGAACAGGGGCAACTGTTGTACCCCAAAATTTGCCCTCCCATATTCTTCAAGAATTTGCCAAGTCAATGCTTCAAAGTTCCCCAAGGGTTGCACAGTTCAAGGGCCTCCTAACAGTCAAAACTAGGGTTTTGGTTCTGACAAAGAAAATGAAGTTTCCAAGGGTCCAATCAAGTCCCATATGCCTATAAACATTTTCAAGCATCCTCATGCCAAGTTTCAAGACTTACAGCTCAAAATTGCACAGTCAAAAACCCTAATTGCCCTACAGTCAACTGCAGGGGCAAAATGGTCATTTGACAGTCAAAAGTTCAAACTTTTATCAACATCTCATTTTGAAGCCACAAACATCATTTGATCAATGCTTGATCATGATTCTCAAAGCTTGGCTCAAAAAGTCTCAAGATGCAAAAGTTTCCATATTTGGACAGTTGAAAAAGTCAACTGTAACTTGACCAAGGCATAACTTCCACATGGATTATCAGAAAAATTCCATCCAAAGCTCATTGTGAATATAAAGACATTTCCTACAACTCCTATTCACACTTCAAGTCCAAGAAATGCTCTCACAAAAAGTTATCAATTTCAACATTATAGGTCATTTTCAAAAGTCAACAAAAAGGGACTTTAAGTCAAAGGCCATAACTTGAGATTGGTAAATCAAAATGACATGGGACTAAAGGAATTGGTTATAGGACCTCAAGAACTTTCCAAAATGTCCAAGAACATGAGTAAATCTTAAATATTGAGCAAGATATGCCTTGTGGAAGTTGGGAAATTTTTGGATATTTTGAAAAGTCAACATTGCTTCAAATGTCTTAAAAATGCTAATGGGCCTCCTTTTCTTCCAAAAACCATCATCCAAAACATGTGCACGACCATTTGGCCCAAAGGGAAGTTTTTCATCATTTTTATTTATTTATTTGGATTTTTAATTGCTAATAATTCATTTAATTAATTAAAATACATGAAAAATACCAAACCTAAGTTTTTAAATCTTTTTGTGCATGAAATAGTCTCAAGATTTCGTGCATGATCTGATTTAGAAAGAATCCATGTGATTGGACATGATTGGAACCAAAATAGCATGAAAAAGATTGAAAACTTATGGCATGAAAATCAAATATTTTCTCATCAATTCATTGATTCTTTGGATCAATTTCTCAACCCTAATCACTCATACATATATATACATGCTAACCCTAGTGATCAGGACCTCCCGGCTGCGCCCCATCTCAAGAATCAAACTTGCAATTTTATCAAAAAAGTTCAAAACTGAAAGTGGCCTTAGAGGACGATTCAGAGGCAAAGATTAATCCCAATAGCTTGCAAAAGTGTTACTGAAGCTGACTGAATAGTTTTCCACGTGCATAGCACCCTGAATTGGTATACAGAACTCAGAATTTTTCATATAATATGCATATTCGTGTTTTGATTTTCAAGCATTCTCATTGCATTTTATTTATGGATTTATACTAATTGGACCTTTCTGAAGCTAACCAGATGATTTAATTGAGTTTTTATGCATTGTATGAAGAATCACCATGAACGATTATTAGGGTTCTTCAAGTTTCAAATTGGGAACTTTCACCTACTGTAAAATTGAGACACCTCAATACCATGGTTGAATTCAGAAAGCTTGGACGATTCTAATGCAATGCTCGCGCCTAATTTATATAGCACCATAGCCTATTCGCTATTATTGAAAAGTGCATGTTTTGGGGGGGTTTAAAACCCCTGCTAACCTTTGTTATGTTTGAGGAAAAAAACAAAACGAGGAAGAAGACGCTGATGTGTAAGGAAATGATTGAGTCATTTGAATTTTCGCGCTAAAGTCCCACTAACGCTTATTTTACCTTATGTTAATTGTTACCCATTATACATACAAAGTGCATCAGCAGCGCAGCTGGCAAGGAACGCGTTGGTAACCCCTGGGACCTGGGTTCGAATCCCAGGTCCCCCACCCCTTTCCATATTATTTTGCTAATCACGCTTGTGTGTAGTTCACCTCCTGGGTTCCACCATGCAACTCACAATCCAGGCGTGCCACGCATCTCAGGATCCCAATCAAAAGGTGGAGGCTTGAAGAACATCATGTGCCTTAGTCAACACACATGCACGCCAGCGTCAAAGTCAAATGAGGCCATAGACAAGTGGGCCAGAATTACCCAGAATTATTGGACTTTACCTCCAATTTGGGGACAGACCCCCCAAGGTTTTGATTTTTCTTTTCTTTCTTGTTTTATTTATTTCAATTATTTCTTTTTTAAATTCCTTATTTTAATTTATTTTCATAAACTATAAAAATAATACAAAAAATCAGAAAAGACAAAATTAAAAATATATTTTATTTTAATATTTTTTAAGTAAATATCATTAATTAATTTAGCTTTGTAAAATTAGGTTTAATTCAAACATTCTTCTTAATAAATTAAAAATTTGTAGAATTAGGGTTTTAATCAATTTTTATCCTTTTTCTTTTCTTTTCACTAATAATTAATTATTTATTTTTATCAATCAACTTGCTACTAATTAATTAATTTAATTTTAGGTTTAATTTTAACATGTTTTTCTTAATAAATAAAAATTGTAGAATTAGGGTTAATTAATTAATTTCTTAATTTTGTTTAATTCTCTCATCAAAAAAAAGTCATAAATACAAAAAATCTCAAATAATTTCTTTTCATTTTTTATTTTAATTAATTTGTTAATAATAATTTTAATTCATTAAAAAGGGTCCAACGCCCTCGCTTTCGATCTTAATTCCAATTCGCGCATTTATTTTCTTTTCGTATAATTTTTATGTACTTCTCCCAAAGCCATGTAAATATTTATCTTTCGCACTTTACTTTATTTCTTTATTTTCTGTCAAATCGGGTCCTGGATTTTAATTTGGCGATGTGGACCCGCGCCTTTGTAATAGTTTAGAACTTTTAATTTCCGCATCTTTTTAACTGTTAATAAATGCATGCAAGAATGAATGATAAAATAAAAACAAACTCATAGATCACTTTGACATGAACAAGATAAATGCAAATGAACATGACACACAAATCACCCACCACTCCTAGGGTACGCCTCACTGTTGCCTTGCCTCGAAAGGTGATCGTCGAGTAGAGGATGTCTTAGTAAGTCCTCATGATCCGGGAACCTGGCATGAGGGTAGCTTCTAAGGTGTCTTCCCATTGCTCTGGTGATCACCATGTCCCGAACTTCGAATTGACCCGAACACCTCCAACGGTGGTGCTACCTACCTCTCAATGGTGGGATGGCACTACTTTAAAGGACATTTACACAGACGAATTCCTTAGGGTAGGTAGACGACTCTAAATACTTGCTCTAATTTCAAAAACAAATCAAAAATACTTTTCACACCAACACATTTTCAAAAAGCTTTCAAAAGAAATTTTTCAAACACTCTTGAGGACCGATACAAGAGTCGAACTGGAATTTTCAAAGAAACTTTTTTAAAACCCACAGTTGAAAAGCAAACAAACCATTTTTTGAAAACACAAATGAGCAAGTATCTAAGAGCCCATGGATAACCATGGATAGAAAGGGTGCTAACACCTTCCCTTTCTATAATCTACCTCCCGAACCGAGAGCAATCTCTTTAAGGAATTTTTCTGTGCTTTTGTCCTTTCCATTTGGAGAAAATAAAAGACGGTGGCGACTCTTGCTTCCGCGACATTTCGCGAACCAGCGTTAAACAGTCAGTTCCAGATCCACCGATCACAAGTTTTACACGAACTCATCATCAGGCAACCCTACACCGGTTCCTTCTCAACTTCAGATGTAGTTTTACACGAACTCATCATCAGGCAACCCTACACCGGTTCCTTCTCAATTTTCAGACGAAGTCTTACACGGACTCACCCTCCACAAGTAACCCTACACTGGTTCCTTCTCAACTTCAGATGTAGTTTTACACGAACTCATCATCAGGCAACCCTACACCGGTTCCTTCTCAATTTTCAGACGAAGTCTTACACGGACTCACCCTCCACAAGTAACCATACACCGGTTCCTTTTCTTTCAGAAGAAGTCTTACACGGACTTATCAGCAAAGTAACCCTACATCGGTTCCTTTTCTTTCAGAAGAAGTCTTACACGGACCTATCTCCAGGTAACCTTACCTCAGTTCCTCCTAAAGTCTTACACGGATTTATCCCAAGGTAACCTTACCCCGGTTCCTCAAGAAGTTTTACACGAACTTACCCTGCAGTAACCTTACCCCGGTTCCTCCTAAAGTCTTACACGGATTTATCCCAAGGTAACCTTACCCCGGTTCCTCAAGAAGTTTCATACGAACTTACCCTGCAGTAACCTTACCCCGGTTCCTCCAGAAGTCTTACACGGACTTATCTCAGGATAACCTTACCCCGGTTCATCAAGAAGTTTTACACGAACTTGCCCTGCAGTAACCTTACCCCGGTTCCTCCAGAAGTCTTACATGGACTTATCTCAAGATAACCTTACCCCGGTTCATCAAGAAGTTTTACACGAACTTGCCCTGCAGTAACCTTACCCCGGTTCCTCCAGAAGTCTTACACGGACTTATCCCGCAATAACCTTACCCCGGTTCCTCCAGAAGTCTTACACGGACTTATCTCGAAGTAACCTTACCCCGGTTCCTCCAGAAGTTTTACACGAACTTATCCCGAAGAAACCATACACAGGTTCTCTCTCTCCAGACGTAGTTTTACAAGGACTCGTCATTAAGAAACCCTACACAGGTTCTCTCCTTCCAAGGATGCAGTTTTACACGAACTCATCATCAGGCAACCCTACACGGGTTCCTTCTCCATTTCAGATGCAGTCTTACACGGACTCATTATCAGTCAACCCTACACAGGTTTCCTTCCTTCAAAGATGCAGTTTCACACGGGCTCATCATCAGTAACCCTACACAGATTCCTTCTCCATTTCGGATGCAGTTTCACACAGACTCGTCATCAGTCAACCCTACACAGGTTTCCTTCCTTCAAAAATGCAGTTTTACACGAGCTCATCAGCAGACAACCCTACACAGGTTTCCTTCCTTCAAAAATGCAGTTTTACACGAGCTCATCAGCAGACAACCCTACACAGGTTCCCTCTTTCAACTTACAAAATTACAAATCAACAGACAATCTCCAGATGGCATCTATAAGCCCATCCACCTACCAACAGTCTCCAAATGGCATTTATAAGCCCATTCCCGACAAGGTTCTGTCACATCTCCAGATGGCATCTATAAGCTCATCCTCATATCCATTACATTACCAAATGGCATCTATAAGCCCATTCCAGACAAGATTCTGTCACACTTCCCGATGGCATCTATAAGCCTATCCCCCTATCCAGCATCTCTCCAAATGGCATCTGTAAGCCCATTCCCAACATCACATGGCTGATATTCTACTATGTGAGTGCAAATTTCTGGGCACTCTAGTGTTCAATCATCTTCCACCTTCGGATCACGAAAGGCACGCAGGCCAATCTACATCCTCAGGTCTAAGAAGATTGAACAGGGGCAACTGTTGTACCCCAAAATTTGCCCTCCCATATTCTTCAAGATTTGTCAAGATCAATCTTCAAATGGATCAAGGGGTTGCACAGTCAAACATTCTCCTAAGACAGTCAAAAACTAGGGTTTTGGTTCTTGCAATGAATCTGAGGTTTTTAAGGGCTCAATCAAGTCTCACAAAAAGTTATCAATTTCTACATTATAGGTCAATTTCAAAAGTCAACAAAAGGGCATTTTAAGTCAAAGACCATAACTTGATATTGGTAAATCAAAATGACATGGGACCAAAGGCATTGGTTAGAGGACTTCAAGACCTTTCCAAAATGTCAAAGAACATGTTCATATGATCAAAATTGAGCAAGATGTGCATTGGAGAAGTTGGGAAATTTTTGGGAATGTGCAAAAGTCAACTATCCTTAAAACTTCAATTTTTGACAAAAGGAGCCACTTTCTTCCATTTGATTCAGCCTTGTCATGCCATACACGTGTCCCATGACTAATTTCAAGACCAAACATTTATTTTTTCATTTTATTTAATTTTTATTGATTTAATTCATTTTAAATCCATAATAATTCAAATAAAATCTAAAAATTAATGGAAGGGCATCTTTTTGATTTGGACAACTTTCATGTATCATTTGCCAGCTCACAATTTCGTGCCAAGCTATTTTGTGCATAAAATCATAGTTTTGCTCCAAAAATGGAAAGCTTTCAATGGTGGTTAACAAGAATCTCCAAAACTTAATTCCATGGATCATTGGCCCAGCTGCTGACCTAATTCCATTCCCATATATGCACACAACATAACCCTAATGCCATAGACGTGCAAAAGCTGCTGCAGAACCATAGCCAAATTCCAAAAATTCAAAGAAAACCAAAAAAATGATTTTCATATTTCAGCACAATTCAAACCCTTTTCTTGATTCCAATACCTTGCTGGGACATTCAGGAACGCATTGCAATTACAAACAAGCCTTAACACTCAAAGAATCACTCGCTTCAGTCACACGGTTTGCTTAATTTTTCTAGAATCAAAACTCAAGTTTTATGCATCATTAACATGATATAATTATTGCTTTGCATTGCTAACATCATTCTGAAGCTAATGGTACAGATTAATTGTATTATGGTGCCCTGAAACGAAAACTGCCATTAAAGAAATCTAGAGTTTTGAAGCTTTGATTTTAGGGCTTTCTTGACCAAGCAAAATTGGAACCTCCCATGCCCATGGTTGAAACCGACTGAACGTGACGAATACAATGGACACCTCGTGCCATATTTATATGGCTTGGATTTCTATTCGCTATTATTGACAGTTTCACTTTGTGGGGGGTTTAAAACCCCCGCTAACTGCTTTTGTTTTACAGGGAAAAAAGGAAGAAGACGATTACGTGTGAATGTGTGATTGGCTGGTTTTAATAAATAGCGCGCGTTTCATTTATTTCCCAGCATAATTATTGTTTTCATACATTAATTTCATTGTCCATATTTTAACAAAAGCGTGCAGTTGGCTCAGTGGAAAGGGACGTGTCTGGCAATCGTTGGGACCTGGGTTCGATTCCCAGGTCCACTCAATAATTGTTTCATATTTTTCCTAACGTGCTCCTGTGCAGGATTCTCAAAACATTCCATCGTGTGACCTCACAAATCAGCTAGCCATGTGTCCACTAACACCCATCTAATGGCCAAGTGCGAATATCCATGGTGCTCCCAGTCAACCACGCGCTCAGCTGATCCAAAAAGTCAATGGGCTGGCCAACAAATGGGCCAGAATTGCTTCTTCAAAACCTCCATTGGGTCCAACATACCCCCCTGGTTTCTAGTTCTTTTTATTTTCTTTCTTTTTTTATTTTCTTTTAACTAATTATTATTATTATTATTATTTAATTAACTAACAAATTAATATTTTTAATAAATTCAGAGAATAAAAAATGTGAATATTTTTATTAATTATTACTATTTTTATTTATTAATTTATTTTGTAAATAAATTCTAATTAATCAACTTAGTTTAATTTAGGTTTAATTTTAACCTCTTTCTCAATAAATAAAAATCATGTAGAATTAGGGTTTGATAATTTTCAATCATGTTTCCTTATTATCATTATTCTTATTATTTTGTAAATAAAATGTAAATTAATTAAATTAGTTTAATTAGGTAATTTTAACCTTTTTTTTTTACAATAAATAAAATAAACTTAGAATTAGGTTTTACTAACTTTTAATTTTAATTCCTTTTATTTTTATTTTCATTAAAAACATAAAAAACACAGAAACATTTTTTCTTTTTAATTAAATAATTAATTAGTACTAGGTTTAATATCTTAATTAAATTGCAAAAAAGGACAAAACTTAAATTCTTTTCTCAAAAAGGGTCAAAACCCTAGGACGTCCTGATTCATTCTTTCGCGCATTATTCTTATTTTGATTATTTATGTATCTGCTCAAAGGATGTAATAGTTAATTAGGATCTTTACCGCTTTCTTTACTTTTCGCATTTATTTTCCAAAACGGGTTTTTGTTTTTGGCGATGTATAGACCCGCGCCTTGTAATAGTTAGATTTACATTTCCGCAATTTATTTTCCGCACTCTTAACTATTAAAAATGCATGAAAGACTTGTATGAAAAATAAAACCAATCCGTAGCTCACAAATGCATGATCAAAGACAATTTAACTGAAAAACAACGCACAAGCACATGCCACTCCTAGGGTACGCCTCATTGGTTGCCTCGAACGTGGTCGTCAAGTATAGGGTGTTTTAGAGGTCTCCCTCCTGTCTAAGATCCAGTTGCCTTGAAACGGTTGCCTCGGATAAAAAGGATCTAGGACATTAGGGTTACTTCTAAGGTGTCCTACTATTGCTTCGGTGATCACACTGTCCCTTATAATCGAATTGACTCGAACACCTCCAACGATGGTGCTACCTACCTCTCAATGGTGGGATAGCACTGTCTAAAGGACTCTTACACAGCCTAATTCCTTAGAGTAGGTAGATCTCATGGGTACTTGCTCTTTCAAAACAAACAAAACAACTTTTCACTCTGACACTTTCAAAAAGTTTTCAAACAAATTTTTCATACACTCTTGAGGACAGATACAAGAGTTACTTAGAAATTTTTCAAACGAAACTTTTTTCAAAACCCACACACACTTGAAAAGCAAACATATTTTGAAAACATAAGAGCAAGTACCTAAGAGCCCGTGGATAACCACGGATAGAAAGGGTGCTAACACCTTCCCTTTCTATAATCTACCTCCCGAACCGAGAAACATCTCGAAAAGGAATTTTGCTGTGCTTTTGTCCTTTCCTTGTTGGAGAAAATAAAAGACGGTGGCGACTCTTGCTTACCTTGACATTTCGCGAACCAGCATTTCAAAACAGTCAGTTCTATTTCCACCGATCACAATATCCTTTATAAGCGTAACCATGATTCAACCTTACTATGATGTGTGGACAAAGGCGAGGCAGAAAGGATTATGGCAGAGTTACATGAAGGTACCTTCGGAACTCATTCCAGTGGACATACCATGGAAAAGAAAATCCTACGGGAAAGATATTATTGGTCCACTATGGAAGCCAATTGTTATCAGCACTCTCGGACCTGTCATAAGTTCCAAGTCTATGCTGATAAGGTGCACGTACCTCTAGTTCTCCTGAATGTTTTGACAGCTCCTTGGCCTTTCGTAATGTGGGGAATTGACATGATCGACGAGATCAGACCTACTGTGTCCGACGGGCATCGTTTCATTTTGGTAACTATTGATTACTTTACGAAGTGGGTTGAGGCAGCTTCCTTTGCTACAGTAACCAAGAACGTCGTGGCAAGGTTTATCCGACACAATTTGATCTGTCGATACAATGTACCGGAGAGAATCATTACTGACAATGGTACAAATCTCAACAATACAATGATCACCGAGCTCTGTAAACAGTTCAAAATTCAGCATCATAACTCTTCTCCCTACCGGCCGAAGATGAATGGGGTTGTTGAAGCGGCTAACAAGAATATCAAGAAGATTATGCAGAATATGATGGTGACATATAAAGATTGGCACGAGATGTTACCATTCGCTCTTCATGGGTACCGTACCTCAGCACAGATGTCGACAGGGGCAACCCCCTATTCTCTATTGTATGGCATGGAGGCGGTCTTACCCATTGAAGTCCAAATACCCTCTCTCCGGATTATGAAGGATGCAGGCTTGAGCGAGGACGATTAGATCCAGACCCGACTTGATCAGCTGAATCTAATCGATGAAAAGAGGCTTACTGCTATTTGTTATGGTCAGACGTATCAGAAGCGAATGATTAAGGCATTTAATAAGAAAGTCAGACGTCAAGAATATCAAGTCGGGGATCTAGTGATCAAACGCATCATACTACCACAAGGTGATCCCAGGGGCAAATGGACCCCCACATACGAAGGGCCATTTGTGGTTAAGAACATTTTCTCGGGAGGAGATATGATTCTAACCACCATGGATGGTGATGACCTTCCTCACCCCGTTAATGCAGACAAAGTGAAAAGATACTACGCATAATCAAAGACCCGCTAGGTTGACTGGCCTAGGCAAAAACAAGGGCTTCTCGGCGAACCAAAAGGGTTCGGGAAAAAGTAAGGGATGAAAATGAGAAAAAAAAATGTACACCTGGCAAGTCGAAAACCTGAAAAGGCGGCTTGGGCAAAAAAGGGTATCCCGGTGGACTGAAAACCTGAAAGGGCGGTCCAGGCAAAAATTAGGGATTGAAGCGTAACACTATGTCTCATTGGATCATCTTGCAACCAGACTTCGGTATCGACTATCAAGCTCGGACGGCACCAATCAATCTGATCTACCTTCGACCAAGTAGCAAAGTGATGAGACGCTCGAAGATATAAGGGCAATAGCAGAGTTGGAACCCAATGGGATTGTTTCACATAGCTGTTTTTCTTTCTTTTTCACAAATTTTATAATTTATATCTTTCGGCGGCGTTCTCTTACTAGGACGTCAGCCTCTTGTACAAAAACGCCTATTATGGGCCAACTTCAAAATCAATACAATTCATTTTACAAGAAGTTCCAAATTGTTTTTCTTTTTCTGTTTTGTTTTGCAAGAACGTCCAATGATTCATTTTTTATATATGCATTTGAAAATAATTGTTGCTCATAAATATTTACATGTGAAACAAAAGACAATTACTCGTAATTCCAGGAACAGGGGCAAACAAGAAGTGTCCAAACGTTACAGTTGCTCTATCCACCAGGTACAGGGATAGAACCAGCTTGAGAATATAACTAAAGATACATACACTCCCTGAAGAATAGGAAGTATCCAAAGACAATGGTGTTAGCTTTACCCAGCCGAGGTACATGACCGCGAATGAGTCAGCAAAACTCTCCCCAAGCAGAGTTTATCTATCACCAGCAACAGAAGTTCATCCCCAGCTGAGTTTATTTCTCCAAATCAGTAGATCGTCTAACAGGGTATCTCTCTTCCCCGTAGAGTCATTCTCCCACAAGGTTATTCTCAAACAGAGTCTCTCCCGACAGATTATTCTCAAGCAGAACGGATGTAAGTCTCCGGCTAATCATATTTGGTCACTATCCCCAGCAAGAAAGAAGAACTCAACTCCTTGTACTCTCCAACAGCAATCTGAGATTTATTCTCCCCAGCTAGAGAATATCACAAGAACACTGCATATCCATACCTCATGGCATACGCATATGCATCATACAGCACAATCTCATTTATTTTGAGAACATCATTACATAATACATTTCATACATCATGACATTACATACGACTAACTCTTTACCTTTCAGGGAAAGATACAATTAAGTTCTCGCAAGTTTTCTCTGGTTCAGTAAAATCGATACTAAGATTTCTATTCCAGTTCAAGCTATGAAGCCCAGAAATCGACCGGATAATATCTTGATATCTCCAGAATACTACGAAGCCTGGAATCGACAAGATAGTGGTATATCATAAATACAAGCTATGAAGCCTGGTGATCGACCAGAAAACAGCTTAACCCTTAGCAAGTTATTGTGAAGCCTTGAAATCAACCAGATAACAATACAAGATACCATGAAGCCTGGAATCGACCAGATAACAGTATAAGACACTGAAGCCTGGGACATGACCAGATAACAGTATAAGGTACTGCAAAGCTTGGAATTCGACCAAATAGCAGTTTACTTGGCCAATTACTATGAAGCCCAGAAATCGACCAGATATTAGTATGCCTTAAATTCAGGTTGAAACTCGTATACGACCGGATAACCACCTAACTCCTTCTGAAGCCTGGAGCACGACCAGATAATAATTGAGAAATTGCAAAGCTTGGAAGACGGCCAGATAGAAAGCCTACTCTCACCTCCCCATTAAGTCGCTGTAAAGCCTGAAGCACGACCAGATAGCAGTCGGTCTTAGTTTCCTCAACAAGTCACTGTAAAGCCTGGAGCACGACCAGATAGCAGTTCATTTTCACCTCCTCCCCTAAGAGATGATTCCCCAGTAGAGTAACGGACAACCGAAGTTCCTAAAACTCTATTTCTCTCAAGACAGAGACCAGCATTTCCCAGCGAAGTCTTCCTCAACAACAGGTATACAGGTTCTCGCAGAGGAATCTCTTATGCGATCAGCATTTCTTCGGATGGCATCTTTAAGCCCATCTTCTATCATTCACTTCCGAATGGCATCTATAAGACCATTCCCGATATCGCAAGACAAGCACCACTTCATGCGAGTGCAAATTTCTGGGCACTCTAGTGTTCAATCATCTTCCACCTTCAGATTACAAAAGGCAGACAAGCCAATCTACATCCTCAGGTTTAAGAAGATTGAACAGGGGCAGCTGTTGTACCCCAAAATTTTCCCTCCCATATTCCTCAATACATGTCAAGTGATGTCCTCAAATTGCTCAAGGAAGTCCAAGGGTTGACCAGACAAACTCTCTCCTAAGACACTCTACCTCAAATTAGGGTTTCATTTTGAATCAAGATGTTTGAGTCCAAAGGATCCCAAATTCTCACCATTGTCCTAATATGTTCACAAGATCATCCATGTCAAGTTTCAAGACTTACAGAGGAAGTTTGCTCAGTCAATTGCTCAAAATGCCTGAAAATCGACTGTGCTAGGGCAAAAGTCAACTGTGGCCCACATACAATCAAACTTCAAGATTTTTTGTCAACATCCTCATTTTGAAGTATTACTCATCATTTTATCAAGGGTTGATCATGATTCCTCAAGGATTGCTCATAATTCATCAAAACCCAAAAGTTGCTAAATTAGGGTTTTGTAGGAAAAGTCAACTCAACTTTGACCAAGCATAACTTTATCATACTTTATCAAGAATGACCCATCCAAATCTCATTTTGAAGAGGATGCAATTACATACAATTCATCTTCAGCTCCCAAGTTCAAAATATGCACTCACAAGAAGATATAAATTTGGACATTATAGGTCATTTTGAAAAGTCAACAATAACACCTTTTGGGTCAAAGCTTCATACATGAACATGGAAGACTCAATTGAGATGAGACTAAAAGGGTTCCTTAGAGGACATCTTAAACTTTCTAAAAAGTCAAAGAACACATCTCTAGGGTCAAAATTGAGAGAGTTATGCATTGGCCAAGTTGACCCTTTTTGCAAAATTGCCAAAAGTCAAATGTGTCCCAAATTGCATTTTTTGACAAATGGGCCCAACTTTTTATGCTTGCACTGAGTTTGTAATATGACCCACGACCCATGATCCCTTCCATTTGTCATTCTTTTATTTTTGTCATTTATTTTGATTTTATTTCATTTAAATCAAATAAAATCAAAATAAAATAATGAAAATATCAAAAGCTAATTAAATCTTGGGATTTTATACATGTTTAGGTCCATTACACAACTGGAAGTGAGATCAAACCGTGCAAGGTTCATATGGATACAAAAAGATTTCATTTTGCTTGATTTGGAAAGATTTTGCACAAGGATCAAATCATGCATCAATAATCATAATTGGAGAAGATTTGAAACAAATGGCAACCCTAATTCATTCTTGGATACATAAGGGACAATTTCAGACCAAAAACAAGGAGGTTGGAGGCGTGCAAGAGAGAAAACAAGTTTCAAAAAATTCAAGAAAAGTGGCAAACTGATTTCCATGTTTCATATCACTTCAAGGCATTCTAGTCATCCCAATCGATTGCTGGACTCCCCAGGATCAATATTCAATTTCTAGCAAGCCTCCTCACACTCAGAATCCCGCTGTAAGGTTCATACAGTTTATCACTTTTCTTGAATTCAAATATCTTAATTCTGACATCTTTAACATGTTTGATTGGCATATTCTTAAACCTTGTGATGTTTGCAAGCTAATGGTTATATTTAATTGTGTTTTTACTGACTGAACATGAAAGTGCCATGGCTAGGGTTCGTGCTCCGTTTTTAGGGTTTTTTCATACAGGAACAATTAGCCATTAATAATGGTACCATGATGCTCGTGAGGTTGTAATGAGTTGATTGGTACCATTGGTTGTGATTTATCATACAAGGACAGGATTTTGGAGTGGACAAGGGTTGTACTTACGCCCAGTGTCCGTAGGTAAAAGTATTTGATCTAAGACGACGGAGGCAATGAGGAAGATGATGGCGTGGCGCTTCATGACTAGCCAATTCAAATTTCGCGCGTTTAAGAATTAATATTTTGTTTTTACCATATAATGTTTGTTTGTTATTATTTTTACAACTAAACATGCCAGCTCAGTTGGCAAGCGTGCAGTGGGGCAATGCTTAAGGGCCTGGGTTCGATCCGCAGGTCCCAACCTTGGTTTCATATTATTTTGCTTTGCATAATCAGGTGTACTAGTGTCCCACAAGTCTATCATGCGTTATCAATATCCCATCACCAGATCATCAAGGCTGCAGTTCTAACGCCTTATCCCTGAGGGTCCACCATACGCTCAGTCAAGCAAGCACATGGGATTGGCAAAGTCAATGGGGCCATCAGCATCTGGGCCCAGAAAATTGCAAACAACACCCCTCCTTTGCTATTTACCACAGGCCCATTCTTTTTTGTTTCTTTTCTATTTCTTTCATTGATTTATTTAATTAATTTAGTTATTTTTTAACCATAATTAATTTCTCTTTTCACAAAAAAATCATAAAATCAAGTCTCACAAATTTAGAATTAGGTTTTTTTATTTATTTTATTTTATCAAATTTAATTTAATATTAGTTTAGGGTAAATCTAACTTTTTGTATATAATTAAAATCAATTAGAAAAAATTAGGGTTTGCTTTTGACTTAATTTTTATTTCTTTCTCAAATAAAACAAAAATACAAAAATAGGTTGATTTATTTATTTTTCTTAAATTTGAATTAATTAGAAATTAGGTTTTTTTTTTTATTTATTCAATTAAACTTTAGTCTCTCAAATAACACAAAAACGACAAAAATGATTTTTTTCCTTTAAATTACAATTTGGTAGTTGGGGTCAAAAGCCTAAATCTCTCGTTTTCAATTCATCGCGCGCGTTTTATTATTTTTGCAATATTAATGTAACTGCTCACGGTATGTAATAGTTTAATCTATGACCTTTCTTTCTTTATCGTTTTTACGGGTTTTTTGGCTATGTAATTAATCCCTACCCCAAAGCCTTGTAATAGCGTAGGTTTTATTTCTCGCATTTTAATTCTCGCAAATATTAACTGTTAGATGTATGATAATAGGATTGTATGACAAGATTGCATGATAATTTTAAAATGGCTAGAAAACCCTAATGTACAAAGATAATAACTGAAATCAAATCACTCACACATGCGTACTATTAGGGTATACTCTCACTTCGGTTGCCTTCGGTAAACGATCATTAAGTATATGGTGTCTTAGTGGTTGCCCTCTTGTCTAAACAAAAGATCAAATGTCCCGTTCAGAAATGTTGCCTCGGAAATGTTACCTCAAATATGATCTTAAGACTTTAGGGTTATTACTAAGACGTCCTAACATTACTTTAGTGATCGTACGTCCCTTACGAATTGACCCTTACAACTCCAACGACGGTGTGATGCGGTGGGAGAACTGACTTGAGGTTTTGCGTTTGTGTTCGCAAATGTTGCGGTTAGCAAGAGTCGCCACCGACTTTTCTTTTATCCAAAAGGAAAGGTAAAAACGCACAGGAAAGACCTTTGAGATGTTTTCTTGAGTTCGGGGGGTAGATTATGAAAAGGGAAGGTGCTAGCACCCTTTTAATCCATGGTTTTCCATGGGCTCTTTGTTACTTGTTTTGATCACTTGCTTTGCTTTGAAATTGTTTGAAATGGTGCTTGGTGTTTGGTGTGTTTTTGAAAGTATTTTGAAAAAGAGGCCATTCATTTTGGCAATCTTTGTAATGATTCTCGTTTGTAAGAATGTATACAAAGATGTTTGTCTTTTGAAAAATGTTTCAATGTTTTGTAAGATGTTTTTGAAATGTGTGTGTGTTTGTTTTTGAAAATAGCAATGATTGTTTTGAAATTGATCAAGTAACTAGAAGCTATCTACCTACTCAAATGTCTTTCTTGTGCATTTTTATTCCGTTGACATTGTTGACTTACCATTGATTTGGTAAATAACCCTATCTTTGGATGTAAATGGGACGGGCGTGGGTCATCGTATGACCATGATAGCAATATTGCCAAGTATCTTAGCATGTTTGAGGGACCAAGATCATCTTTGTTTAGACAACCTTTTGATAGCGTCATCGAGGGACTATGATCTTTTATTTGTTTTGTTTTGCCAAGATACTTCGCGTGCGTAACATGACCATTTTTATTTAGGCAACCAAGTGGGAGAAACCCTAAGGGTGCTTGTGTGCAAAGTGTGTCATTTTTCATGCTTTTGTCTTGCATTAGGTTTTCTATTTATTTTTTTGTTTTTTTGTTCTTGTCATGCAAACCCTAGTTTACTAAACGTGGTATAAATGCGATAAATTGCGTAAATGTAAACTAAGCTATTACAACAATTATTATGGGAGGGGGATACAAGTTTTTGAATGGGGATATTGCACAAAATAAACCCTAAAAATACTATTACAACCCAATTGAATATTTTGCGAATTAAATAAATGTACAAATATTTAAAATGCAATAAAAAATGTGTTTATGTAAAATGTTTTGTATTTGTTTTTTGTATGAGAAAAATGATTTATTTAAGCCCTAAAAATAAGAGGAAAAATATTATTATTTTTGAAAGGGTGAAACCCTAATTTTCAATTAAAATAAAATATGTGTTCTATATTATTATTTTGTCCATTTTTGTACAAGAAAATAATAAATAATATTATGTACAAATATTAAAAATTCAAATATGTATGAAAATAAATATTTTATGTGTATAAATAATATAATAAAAATGTAAGGTATTTTTAAATATATTTACAAATTTTATTTAAGAAAATAAAGTATATTATCCAAATAAACTATTTTTTATGCAAAAAATAATAGAAAAAATAAAATAAAAATGCAAAAAATAAAGAAATTATTTTTCATGATTTTTTATGATTCAGAAAAATAAATAAAAGCAATAAATATAAAAAATATGAGAAAATATGAAAATATAACAAATAAAGTCAGGGGGTGCAAATAGTGGTCAGGGGGGTGTGAAAATAAAAAACAAAAGGCCCAAGGCGCCCAAGGCCCAGGCGCTTCGTCCCTGTCCTCCAGCTTCTCTTATGCGCGTGTATTTGCCTTTAAACTGTAACTTTCACATGCTTGCACAAAGACAAAATCTCATAACATGAAACATGTAGCATTTAATCCCACGATTCCAACCATATAAAATTTGTAACCTAACTCTCAAAGATCAGAGAGAATTTTGTCAGCCCTAATTCGTGACCTAGAAATTTTATGAACTTCAAGCTTTAAATTCTCACAACACAGTTAATATAAATGGAAAGTATGCATATGTACAGCTTCACCATGTTATAAACTACATCTTTTTTTCACAAATCGTGGCTTGAGGATGCCTAAATAGAGAGATAGAGTTTTGAAAAATACCTCCTTCAGCTGGATTTGGATATGACAATGTAGGGACTTTGATGGAGGCCTGAGGATTGTGTGAGCTTCCTTGAACTTCCTTCAAGCTATTCCAATGCCTAGTATGCTTTGTGGATGGCCAGAAGTCTCTGCACAAGTCAAGTTGCAAGCTCCAAATTTGAAAATGGCAATGGCTGAAACAGGGCTTACAGATGCAGGGTCAGGGCTTCGATAACTTTGGTAGGATATATGGAAGGTGTTTGAAGTGCTGAAACAAAAAACGCACGAGCCAAAAATGAAATGGCTATGATTTTGCAGAACTGCTATGTTTGGACAGAAAAATGAAGTTTTTGTGTTTGAGTGAGTTCTGGATGTCAAGCAAGCGTGTTTTGTATTGTGATAACTTTATATATTTGTATAGAAATGACACAAAGGTCAATCCTTACTAGTTGTACAAGTTCTAGCATCTTTTGCAAGCTTTCTTGTATTTTAAGAAAAGTGAAATGACTTATGTAACATGCTTGTACTGGCTAGTTTGTGAGCTGCAGAGAGTTGGTATACATTGCTTGAGATCTGTGGAAGTTGTTTGTACCAAAGGGACAGGTCCGAGGCTCAAGATTTGTAAAGTTGCAAAATCTCACCTTTATGAAAATGGCATTGTAACCTTTATGCCATTAATGGAATTATCTCTTGTACAATGCTCCAAAAGCCAAGATAATGCCTTTGTCTTCTGAGTTAGCATTTAATTATGGAGTGTAGAATGAATTTAGGACCTGTAAAGCAAGGTACAATCAACATAGATCTGATTTGCAACTTGATCTCATGTAAAAATGGCTTGAACAAAAGTGATAAAATGCCAACTTCTCCTCTTCGATTCTCCCTAACAAAAAATGATCTTGGAGACTTCTTGGACATTTTGGAAAGCTTGCAATGTGCTCTATAATCCATATTTGAAATTAATTTTGAGATACCTCTTGTAAATAGGTGAAAAATGTCCATGAAGTTGGGTCAAAAAACTGCCTAAATTAGGGCAAAATTTCACTAAGTTAAGAAGTTCATTAACCTATATTCACAAATTCATAACTTGAGATCCAAGCATCTTTTGGGAAAAGTTTGTTAAGAAAAGTTATATATTTCATGGAGGACTACAACTTTCATGTTGGAAGTTTTCTTTGACTCAAATTGCATCATGGTGAAAATGTGGTGGAAATTTGGGAAAAAATAAGAAAATTTCCATACTTAGAAAAATTCTAAGTTATGAAAATTTTCAAATTCAAAACCTTAATTTTCAAAATTGGTTTTCTTGGTGAACAAGTTTCATATTTTTACATATCTTGATGAATTATGACCCTTGGCATTTGATTTTGACCAAAAAGTCAAAGTTTGACTTTTCAGTGTACAATTGACTTTTGATTAGTTGACTGCAAAATTCATCTATCAATCTAATGAACTTGAGACCTTTTGAATCATGTAATTAGGTCAAGATGATGCCATTGAACCCTTGAACCCATGCTTGAACTTAATTGGTCATTGGCTAGGTTAAAAATCAAAAATTGCCCTTTCTCAGTCAAAACCCTAATTTTGACCATTTTGCCCTTTTGATGATTTGATCAAATTTCTTGAGGAGTTGTGATCCAAACTTGATAAAATGGTACATATGAGTCTAAAATGTTGATGTGGATAAAAAATTATGAAGTTTGACTCTAAATTGGCCATGGTTGACTTTTTCCCCAATACAGTTGATTTTTAGGTCAACTGTCCAATTGGTTGATCAAAAATATGGTTCAAGGCTTGAAACTTAACATGAGCAATCTTAGGGGTCCAAAATGAAGTATGAAAGTCATATAAAGCATTGGTGGTCCAAAAATCCTTGTGCAAACTCAAACCCTAATTTTGGGTTATCAGTGTAAGATGAGATGTCCTGAGCTGACCAAACCCTAATCTGGTCTTGAGTCCAAGAAGTCTTATGAGAAAAATCTTGATAAATGAGAGGGAAAATTTTGGGGTACAACAACTGCCCCTGTTCAATCTTCTTGAACCTGAAGAGTTAGATTGGCGAGTTTTGCCGTTCGTGACTCGAAGGTAAAAGATGATTGGTCACTAGAGTGCCCATAAATTTGCACTCGACAAAGTGTAGTTGAGGGAATGGGCTTAAAGATGCCATTTGGAGAGGTGATAGAACCTTGTTGGAGATGGGCTTGTAGATGCCATCCAAGGAAGTTTGCTGAATTGTAAGTTGTAAGTCAGAAGAATAAGTATCAGAATGGTATCCGCATCTGGAACGTATCTGGGTTGTATCTGGAGACTTGAAATCTGAATGAGAAACAGAATAACATCCGTGTCTGGAGCGTATCTGTGATCGATGGGAATGAGAACTGACTGTTTTGGAATGCTGGTTCGCATTTTGCGTTTGTGTTTGCAAAATGTCGCGGTAAGCAAGAGTCACCACCGTCTTTTATTTTATCCAACAAGGAAAGGACAAAAGCACAGAAAAATTCCTTTTTTGAGATATTTCTCGGGTTCGGGAGGTAGATTATAGAAAGGGAAGGTGTTATCACCCTTTCTATCCGTGGTTATCCACGGGCTCTTAGGTACTTGCTCACTATGTTTTAAAAAATTTGCTTTTCTTTGTGATTGTGGGTTTGAAAAGAGTTTTGTTTTTTGAAGAGAGTGTAAGTGCAAAAAGTTTTGTTTTGTTTTAAAAGGAGCAAGTACTTAAGAACATCTACCTACTCAAAAAGGAATTAAACTGTACAAATGTCCTTTAGACAATGCTATCCCACTATTGAGGAGTAGGTAGCACTATCGTTGGAGTTTTCGGGTCAATTCAATTAAGGGACGTGTGGTCACTAAAGCAATGTTAGGGCGCCTTAGCGGTAACCCTAATGTCTTAGATCATTTTACCTGAGACTACCGTTTCGAGGCAACTTTGATCTTTGGACAAGAGGGCGACCTCTAAAACTTCCTATACTCAATGACCACGTTCGAGGCAACCAAGTGAGGTGTACCCTAAGAGTACGCATGTGCGAGTGTATTGTTTTTCAGTTATATTATCTTTGTACATGTTATGGTGAGCTACTGTTGATTTTAGGTTAAAATTGATATTGTCATGCATCGCCTATTTATCAAACATCTAACAGTTAATGGTTGCGGAAATTAAATTGCGGAAAATAAATCTAAGCTATTACAAGACGTCGGGTATTTACATCGCCAAAGACAAACCCTTAAAAATTAAATTGCGAAAAGTAAATAAAAGCGATAAATAAATAAATAAAGTCCTAAGTTAAAAACTATTACATCCTCGAAGCAGTTACAATATTGAAATATGGATCAAAAAATTATACGCGCGCGAGAAAATTAAATCGGAGTGTCTTTAGGGTTTTGACCCTTTTTTATTCAATAAAGCATATTTTTGTTATTTTTGAATTAAAAGATTAGCCTAAATTAATAATTAAATTAATTAATTAAAAAAAGAAAGTATTTTTGGGTTTTTATTTTAATTAAGGAAATAAAATAAGAGTGATTAAAAAGTTAATAAAAATCCTAATTCTAAATTGATTTTAATTTAATGCAAAAGATATTAAAATTGTACCTAATTAAACTAAATTAATTAATTAATTGTTATTTACAAAATAAATAATAAAATTAGTGGAATTAATAAAATATTTTTTATTGTTTCTGATTTTTATGAAAAAAAGGTTAATTGGTTAATTAATTAATTTTTAATAATAATAATAATAATAAAATAAATAAATAAGAAAAAGAAATAAAATATAAGAGAGAAATACTCAGGGGGGTGTGGGCCTGAATTTGGTGTTTGAATGGCAATTCCCAGGCCCATTTACGCTTCAGCCTAGTTGGACTTTTGTGATTTGCTAGGCGTGCATTGACCTGAGTCCATGGTGGTTCTTCACTTTTGGCCATTGATTTTGCCCTGTGAGCCACGTAGCATTTGAGATCTGGGGGTATACTGTAATCCACACTTGGAGTGCTGTATGTGAATGCCTGAAATAAAATTGCAATAAGGTTTTAGGGGACCTAGGATTCGAACCCAGGTCCCAACGCTCACATGCCAACGCTCCAGCCACTCAACCAAACTGCTTTATTCGTTAGTGGAATGGATATATAATATTATATGTAAAACAATTAATTATGCCCTGCAAAAAAAATAAAAACGCGCTATGATTCAAATTGGCCAATCACGCCCAGCCACGTGATCGTCTTCTTCATATCACCCTGGTTCATTACCTGCGGATTTTTATCCGCAGGAAGATTCATAGGATCTCTCAAACATCCTCCCTAGGCCATGTAAACGACACCCAAGAGTACCAATGCACTCGTCTCTTCCTCCTGGTCATCCCTGTAACCATTATTTGCCTTCATTTTGCCTGTACACAAAATGCCTAAAAAACAAGAACAAGAACCCTAGAATCGGGCATCATAGTATGGTCCATAAAAATCAAATTGAATGATGCAAAATTGTTAGAAATTTGATAATGATCAAGATTATGCCAATAGTTCATCAAAAGGATGCAAGAATGAATGGTTTTGATTTCATGTTCAGAGCTGTTTTCAAGAACACTTACAGCGCTTTTCAGATAGCTTCAGGCCTTGGCTTTGGTTGCTATAGCTTCAGGAGATTGCTGGCAAGAGAGCTACGTTGTGATTTGGGATTGAATTGGCCTCCAATGTTGTTTTTGATCTCCCACTTTTCAAGCTTTTTCACCAATTTCTTCTGGCCGTTTCTGCAGAGCTTTGTGCATGTCTTTAGGTCTGGCTTGCTTGTGTGAGTGTTATAGAATGGATTAGGGTTGGTCTTTTGGTCTCAAATCAAGTGCATTGAAGATTCATGATTTGGTTTTGATCACCATTATCAAACTTCCAAAAATAGGCCAAATTTGATTTTTTTATGCTTAAATGAGCCTTGATACGAATTGACTAGGTGTATCTTGTTGATTGCAAGCTGTAATGACCACAACAAATCTTGTTACATCAATTTTAGATTTTATTTGATTTAATATTGATTAATAATGAATTAAATCAATAAAAAATGAAATAAAATAGAAAAATAGATGAATGTCCATGAAATCAAATATGGGACACGTGTGTGGCATGACAAGACTAAATCAAGTGGAAAAAAGTGGGCCCTTTTGTCAAAAATTGGAGTTTTGAGGATAGTTGACTTTTGGCAATTTTGGAAAAATGTCCAACTTCAACAATTCATAACTTCTTCAATTTTGAACTTTTGAGGTGTTCTTGGACTTTTTATAAACCTTGAGATGTATTCTAATCAACCCTTTTGGTCTCATATCATTTTGATATTCCATGCTCAAGTTATAAGCTTTGGCAAAAAAGGTGTTTTTGTTGACTTTCAAAAATGACCTATAATGTCCAAATTTGTAACTTTTTGTGAGAGCATTTATTGATCTTGGGGTGTGAATATGGATTGTAGGAAATTTCATCCTATTCAAAATGATCTTTGGATGGGTCATTTCTCATAAAGTATGAGAAAGTTATGCTTGGTCAAAGTTGAGTTGACTTTTCCTACAAAACCCTAATTTAGCAACTTTTGAATCTTGATGAATCTTGAGCAATCCTTGATGAATCATGATCAACCTTTGATCAAATGATAAATTAACCTTCAAAATGATAATGTTGACAAAAAATCTTGAGGTTTGACTGTATTTGGGACACAGTTGACTTTTGCCCTAGCACAGTCGATTTTTGGGTCTCTTGAGCAATTGACTGACCAAACTTCCTCTGCAGGGCTTGAAATTTGCCATGGATGAACTTGAGAACATATTAGGACATTGGGGAGAATTTGAGGTCATTTGGATGTGAGGACCTTAATGCAACACAAAACCCTAATTTTGACTTGACTGCTTTAGGAGGTGATTTGACTGTCCATACCTTGAGCCAACTTGAGTAACTTGAAGCTTCTTCTTGACAAGTCTTGAGGAATATGGGAGGGAAAATTTTGGGGTACAACAGTTGCCCCTGTTCAATTTTCTTAAACCTGTGGATATAGATTGGCTTTTGAGCCTTTCGTGATCCGAAGGTGGAAGATAATTGAACACTAGAGTGCCCAAAAATTTGCACTCGCATGGTGTATCAGCATTGTGATGTCGGGAATGGGATTACAAATGCCATTTGGAGATTGTTGGTAGGAGGATGGGCTTACAGATGCCATCTGCAGGAATGTCGATCGCATAAGAGATTCCTTAGTGAGAACTTGCATACCTGTGGTTGTAAAAGATTCAACTGGGGAAGTCTAACTTTTGTTGAGATTTAGGAATCTGGCCGGTACTTCAACTGAGAAAATGCCTCGGCTGAGTCTTAGGAACCTGTCCATAATACAATTGGGGGGAAACATCTTCATCAAGATCTGGGAACTGTCTCGTGCTCAATGGAGTATACCGTTGAGGTTATAGAACTTGTCCATACTGTGACGGAGGAAAACATCAAGATCTAGGAACTGACTCGTGCTCAATGGAGTATACTGTTGAGGTTATAGTACTCGTCCATACTATGACGTAGGGAAACATCTTCATCGAGATCAAGGAACTGTCTCGTGCTCAATGGAGTATATCGTTGAGGTTATAGAACTCATCCACATTATGACGGAGGAAAACATCAAGATCTAGGAACTGACTCGTGCTCAACAGAGTATACTGCTGAGGTTATAGTACTCGTCCATACTATGACGTAGGGAAACATCTTCATCAAGATCTAGGAACTGTCTCGTGCTCAATGGAGTATACCGTTGAGGTTATAGAACTCGTCCACATTATGACGGAGGAAAACATCAAGATCTAGGAACTGACTCGTGCTCAACAGAGTATACCGCTGAGGTTATAGTACTCATCCACACTATGACGTAGGGAAACATCTTCATCAAGATCTAGGAACTGTCTCGCGCTCAATGGAGTATACCGTTGAGGTTATAGAACTCGTCCATATTATGACGGAGGAAAATATAAAGATCTAGGAACTGACTCGTGCTCAACAGAGTATACGGTTGAGGTTATAGTACTCGTCCACACTATGACGTAGGGAAACATCTTCATCAAGATCTAGGAACTGTCTCGTGCTCAATGGAGTATACCGCTGAGGTTATAGAACTTGTCCACACTATGACGTAGGAAACTGTCGAGATTGAGAACCTTATCTGAAATTCAACCGAGGATAATTCAATTGAGATTTAAGAACTGGTCAGGTCTTCGACTAAGCTGAGAACTTTAACTGTATATTTCCTGAAAGGTAAAGGTCAGTCATATGCAATGCATGATATGAATCAGGCAACGATGTTCTCAAAATAAATGAGATTGTATTCGTATGATGCGTGTATGCATGTATCATGATGTATGGGGACATAATGTTTTAGTTGGAGACAATAAATCCCGGAGCTGCTGGAGAATAGAGTTGAGTTCTTCGTTTCCGCTAGGGATGATGAACGAAGAGGGTAAACCTGTACGAGAGAAGAACTCCATTGGGGGAATAAACTGATGAAGATATTACTCCGAGGGGAATTACTCTGTGGGGAAGAGACGTTTTGCTGAAGATTTTAACAATAACTCCGTTGGGGATTCTGTTGATAAGCTCTGTTGGGGATTTTAATGATGAACTCCGCTGGGGATAAAAAGAACTTCGCTGGGGATGATCCTTCAGTTGCCATTTGCTGAGGATAACCCAGTTAGACTCTTGTGAGGATAACCTTCTGAATTTGGCTGGGGAGATTTATTTGCGCTCTGCAAGGGATAAGCTTCCAGAATCTACTGGGTAAGATGATTCAACTCTGGCGGGGAAGTTTTTTAGACTGCGCTGGGGAAATGGCTCCACCAGGGGTATCTTGTATTCCACCGAGGAACATTCTTATATTCTGTTGAGGAATATTAAGACTGCCGGGGGTATTCTTATACTTGCTGGGGAATATCTTCATACTCCACTGAGGAATATTAAGACCTTCTGGGGATACCAAACCTTTTCAGGGCTGATGGTAGATTAACTCTTCTTGGGGAGAGCATTGTTGATTCGTTCATAGTTACAAGTCTCAGTGGGGAGAGCTACCATTACTGTTTTACTCTGCGGGGAGTGATGGTATCTTGGTCATATTCTTCAGCTGAACCTACCTTGGTACCTTGGTGGACAAAGTAACTACACAGTTTGGACATTTCTTATGCCCCTGTTTCTGATATTACCAGTAATTCATCCTTTGTTTCACATGTAAATATTTATGAGCAGCAATCAATGTCAAATTCATATATCAAAATGAACATTGGACGTTCTTTGCAAAACAAAACAGATAAAGGAAAAACAATTTGAAATTTGTCTGAAAATGAATTTGTATTGATTTTGAAGTTTGGCCTGTAAATAGGCATTTTTGTACAAGAGGCTGACGTCCTAGTAAGAGGACGCCGCTGAACAAATAGAATTTATACAATTTGTGAAAAGGAAATAAAATAGCTATGTGAATAATCCCATTGAGTTCAAACTCTGCTATTGCCTTTATATCTTCCAGCATCTCATCACTTTGCTGCTTAGTTGAAGATGAATCTGATTGATTGGTGTCGTCCGATCCTGATAGTTGATACCGAAGTCTGGATGCAAGGTGATCCAATGAGACATAGTATTACACTTTGATCCCTAACTTTTTCCTGGACCGCCCTTTCGGGTTTTCAGTCCACCGGGATACCCATTTTTGCCCAAGCCGCCTTTTCAGGTTTTCGACTTGCCGGGTGTACATATTTTTTCATTTTCATCCCTTATTTTTGCTCGAACCCTTTTGGTTCGTCGGGAAGCCCTTATTTTTGCCTAGGCCAGTCAACCTAGCGGGTCTTTGATTACGCGTAGTATCTTTTCACTATGTCTGCATTGACGGGGTGAGGAAGGTCGTCACCATCCATGGTGGTTAGAATCATAGCTCCTCCTGAGAAGATGTTCTTAACCACAAATGGCCCTTCGTAAGTAGGGGTCCATTTGCCCCTGGGATCACCTTGAGGTAAGATAATGCGCTTGATTACCAGGTCCCCAACTTGATACTCTTGTCGTCTGACTTTCTTGTTAAATGCCTTGATCATCCGTTTTTGGTACGTCTGACCATGACAAACAACAGTAAGTCTTTTCTCGTCAATTAGGTTTAGCTGATTAAGCCGGGTCTGCATCCAGTCATCTTCACTCAAACCTGCATCCTTCATTATCTGAAGAGAGGGTATCTGAACTTCAATAGGCAAGACTGCCTCCATGCCATATACCAAGGAATAGGGTGTTGCCCCTGTTGACGTCCGTGCTGAGGTACGATACCCGTGAAGAGCAAATGGTAACATCTCGTGCCAGTCTTTGTATGTCACTGTCATCTTCTGCACAATCTTCTTAATGTTCTTATTTGCCTCTTCGACATCCCCATTCATCTTCGGCCGGTAGGGAGAAGAGTTATGATGCTGTATCTTGAATTTCTCGCAGAGCTCAGTAATCATTTTGTTGTTAAGATTGGTACCATTGTCCGTAATGATCCTCTCCGGTACACCGTATCGACAGATCAGGTTGTTCCGAATGAACCGTGCCACAACCTTCTTGGTTACCGTAGCAAAGGAAGCTGCTTCAACCCATTTAGTAAAGTAATCAATAGCTACAAGGATGAAACGATGCCCGTTGGATGTCGTAGGTATGATCTCGCCAATCATATCAATGCCCCACATTGCAAAAGGCCAAGGTTTTGTCAAGACATTCATAGAGACTGGAGGTATGTGCACCTTATCAGCATAGACCTGACACTTATGACACGCCCGGGAATGCTGATAGCAGTCGGCTTCCATTGTGGACCAGTAATATCCTGCCCGGAGGATTTTCTTTGCCATGGTATGTCCACTGGAATGAGTTCCAAAGGTACCTTCATGCAGCTCTGCCATGATCTTTTCTGCTTCAGTCTTATCCATACAATGCAGTAGGGTCGAATCATGGTTACGCTTGTAAAGAATGCCATTGCTGATGAAGAACTTTGCCGCGAACCTCCTCAGAAACTTCTTGTCATTAACAGATGCACCCTCGGGGTATTCTTGAGCTTCAAGGTACCTCTTCACCTCATGATACCAGGGCTTTTCTGTTACCTCTTCAGTCTCAAGATCACAATAATGTGCAGGTTCGTCCAATCTTTCAACAATGATCTGGGGAGCCTCGTTGTCCCATTTGACTTTCAACATAGAAGACATTGTAGCTAGCGCGTCCGCCAACTGATTCTCCTCTCTTGGGAAGTGTTCAAAGGTTATCTCCTCGAAATGGGGAAGCAACGTCAATACATACTCCTTGTAAGGAATAAGATTAGGGTGTTTCGTATCCCACTCACCCTTGATCTGACTGATCACGAGAGCGGAATCTCCGAAGACACTTAGAAACTTAATCCTTAGGTCAATTGCTGCTCGAAGACCCATGATGCACGCTTCATACTCCGCCATGTTGTTGGTGCAGTTGAAACATAGTCGGGCGGTAAATGGAGTATGAGAGCCTTTAGGAGATATGATCACATCGCCAATGCCATTACCCAAAGCGTTCGAAGCTCCATCAAAGTACATAGACCATCGGGATCCTTCCTCAGGTCCTTCATCCGGTCCAGGTGTCTCACAATCAGTCACTACCATGATATTCTCGTTCGGAAATTCAAAGTTCATAGACTGGTAATCATCCACTGCCTGATGTGCCAAATGGTCTGCCAATACACTTCCCTTAATTGCTTTTTGAGTCGTGTACTGGATGTCATACTCAGTCAAAATCATTTGCCATCTTACTATTCTTCCGGACAAGGCAGGCTTTTCGAAGATATACTTGATTGGATCCATCTTTGAAATCAACAGAGTAGTGTGAGTCAGCATATACTGTCTCAGCCAGAGAGCAGCCCATGCCAAAGCGTAACAAGTTTTCTCAAGCAGTGAGTATCGGGTCTCGCAGTCGGTAAACTCTTTGCTAAGGTAATAAATAGCATGCTCTTTTCGTCCAGACTCGTCATGCTGCCCCAGCACACACCCCATTGAGTTATCAAGTACTGTCAAGTATAAGATCAGAGGTCTCCCTTCAACTGGTGGCATTAGAATAGGTGGCTCCTGGAGATACTCTTTAATCCTTTCGAAAGTGGCCTGACATTCATCGTTCCAACGTACCACTTGATCTTTCTTCAACAATTTGAAGATTGGTTCACAAGTAGCAGTCAGATGTGAGATGAATCGGGCAATGTAGTTCAGTCTTCCCAGAAAGCCTCTGACTTCTTTCTCTGTCTTGGGAGCTGGCATCTCTTGTATGGCTTTCACTTTGGCAGGGTCCACTTGAATACCTTTGTCGCTCACGACGAAACCCAGTAGCTTACCCGACCTCACCCCGAAGGTGCACTTGTTCGGGTTCAACCTCAATTTGTACAATTTCAACCTGTCAAACAACTTCTGTAGATGGTCAAGGTGTTCTTCCTCGGTCTGGGACCTTACAATCATATCGTCGACGTATACTTCAATCTCATGATAGATCATGTCATGAAACAAAGCAACCATGGCACGCTGATATGTTGCCCCAGTATTTTTCAGTCCAAAAGGCATGACCTTGTAACAAAAGGTGCCCCACTGAGTAACAAAAGTGGTCTTCTCCATGTCTTCGGGAGCCATCTTTATCTGATTATAATCGGAGAAACCGTCCATAAAGGAGAATACCTTGTGCTGAGCAATATTGTCAACCAGAACGTCGATGTGAGGTAGAAGGAAGTCATCCTTAGGGCTTGCCCTGTTCAGATCCCTATAGTCAACACACATTCGAACCTTGCCATCTATCTTCGGTACCGAAACCACATTGGCAACCCACTGAGGGTATGAAGTCACTGCTAGAAAACCGGCGTCAAACTGTTTCATAACTCCGGCCTTGATTTTCTCAGACATCTCTGGGCGCATATGGCGAACCTTCTGTTTTACCGGAGGACAATCTTCCTTGGTAGGCAGGCGATGAACCACAATGTCGGTATCCAATCTAGGCATATCTTCGTAAGACCAGGAAAAGATCTCAACATAGTCATGCAGCATCTGAATCAACCGATGTTTCACACTAAGTTCCAGATTTGCACCGATCTTGACTTCCTTCTTGTCTGTTCCAGTACCCAGATTTACCGTTTCCATCGGCTCTTCATGTGGCTGAATGGCCCTCTCTTCCTGGAGTAGCAGTCTTGCAAGTTCACCAGGCACTTCGCAATCATCTTCACCTTCGTCTTCGGCTAAGTTGATCAGATTTTCGAAGTCATAACTGGCAGTAGCAGAGTAGTTACCAGTGAGATCCAGAGTGGATTGAGACCTGTATATGTGAGTGTGTGTAAAATAGCTGTTTTGCAATATATAATAAAGAAAAACAAGGAGCGAAAAATTTGAAATGCAAAAGACGTCCAATGCTTTTATTAATGATATATGAAAATGACACACAAAAGCCCTCACAAATGAAGCCACAGTGCCCCGGGTAAGACACCGGGCCATAAAGTTTCACAACATTGTCTGTTACAAATTCAAAACAAAGAGTTCATTACTGGTTAACAAAAGTAATAGGGATGAAGTCCTTTGCTTTCCAGTTGCTTGGTCCATCGTTGGTCGTAGGATAGATCCAGCTGTCGAATTCAGACTCCTCCACATCATCTTCTATGGCATTAACTCCTGAGTTGTTGATGAACACAAGAGGTCTTCCAAGCCTTGCACTTCGAACAGCCTTTTGAGCTTCTGCAGTGAAACCCAAACCAAACTTGTTAGTCTTCTGAGTGAAATCAGGAAGTCGGCCCCAATTTGTACACTCACCCTTCTCAATAACATTCCGGGCATCCTTTAAGGAAGCCATCTTCATAGGAGAATCTTCAACCACAGTCTCAGCTGATGCCAGTGTCTGAGGAACCTCTTCAAAATGCTGAAATGGGGTCTCAATGAACTCCCCATCCATCTCTACATATCTGAACGAGTTGAGGTGGATGACCATATACTCTTCCTCCCCCTGAACTGTCACAATCTTCCCTCTAACCGGGTACTTCAGCTTCTGGTGGAGCGTTGAGGTTACGGCTCCAGCTTTGTGGATCCATGAACGACCCAGCAAACAAGAATAGGATGTCCGAATGTCCATCACGTAGAATGTAGAATTGAAGACCTGAGAACCAACTTTAATTGGAATATCAACCTCACCATGCACCATCCTTTTAGACCCGTCAAAGGCCCTGACAATGATGTTACTTGGCTTTAGCTCTAACCCTTCGCAATCCAACCGGTCTAGAGCTTTTTTGGGCAAGACGTTCAACGAGGAACCAGTGTCAACCAATACATGTGCAAGAGTAGTGCCCCTGCATTCAATGGAGACATGCAGGGCATCGTTATGGTTCTTCCCTTTAGCAGTCAAATCAACATCGGAGAAACCCAAACCATTATCAGTAGTTAAATTGGCCACACAATCGGTAAACAAATCAGCTGATGTCTCTTGTGGCACGTGGGCAGACTTCAGGAAGGTAATCAGAGCCTTAGCATGGGCCTCTGAACATAACAACAGTGACAACATAGAAATCTTGGATGGGGTTTTCCCTAGTTTCTCAACTACGTTGTAATCACTCTTCTTAATAATCTTCAAAATCTCTTCCATCTCCTGTTTGGAAGCTTCAACAGTAATTGTCTTTGGTGCCTCCGTCCGGGCAGGCGCATCAGTGGTGATCCCTTTGCCCCGAGCGTTAGATTACTCGGTGACAGGGGTAGGACTAAGAAATTGATCAGGAATGGCATTAGGCACACTTGCAGGTGTAATGACAACAGGTCTTCGGACAGTTGGTGGAGTAATATCAGGTGAGAAAAGTCTACCGCTGCGGGTGACTTTAGCAGGCCCAGTAATGTTGTTGACGCCGGTATCAGCATCCAACTCTTGCTTAACTCCAAGAACATAAACATCTGCCCCATAGTGCCAAGGGACAGCTTTGTCAGAGGTATAGGGGATGGGCCCCGGAACAGTAATGATTACAGGTGTGATCTTCGGAACAGATGTAATTCTAGTAGGCTTCCTCGAGGGGGCCTTGGAAGAATTGTCGAAAATGGTAATAATGGCGACTTCTTCAGTAGGAATGGAAGAAACAGCAATCTTCTCAAACAGGATCTCTTTATTATCCATCAGGTTTTGGATACCTGACTTCAAAAATGGGCAACCAGTAGGTAAAACAGAACACATATGGCAACCTTCGCCACAACCCGGAAATAAACCAGCTAGCAACAGGTTCTTCTTGACAGTCATCAGAGGGGTAACAATATCATCCATGGAAACTACAAACAAGTCTTCCTCTACAGCATTTACTCCATGTTTGGGCATGGGAGCAGTCACAACATTAGGCCTCTCGGGCGCCTCAAACTCAATCTCCTTTGCATCAATTAGGTCTTGCACCCTGTTCCTCAAAACCCAACAATCATCTGTATTATGCCCCGGGCTATCAGAGTGAAAAGCACAACGGGCATTAGGGTTTTACTTTGGTGATGTGGTACTCAGATTATTCGAAGTTTCTTTTAGAGTCACCAGATTGGTCTTCAGCAACTGTGGCAGAATCTGAGACAAAGTCATGCTGAGATGAGTGAATTGCCTTCGAGGTCTCTCGTCTTTTTGTTGATTGTGATGCTGAGGAGCACCAATAGGTTTTGAAATAACAACCTCATTGACAGCTTGGCGGTGTTCAGGTCTATTCTGTCTTCTCGAACTGTAGACAACACTGGACTCTTTCTTAAACGGTTTCTTCTCGGTGCTCGATGAGACACCCTTTTGTATCTTTCCAGCCTTAATACCAGCTTCAATCCTTTCACCTGTCAAAATAAGATTTGTAAACCCAGCTGAAGAGCTTCCAATCAGATGGTTAAAGAATAGACCAGACAGGGTCCCCAAAAACATGTCAACAAGCTCACGATCAGCCAACAGTGGTTGCACCCTTCCGACAAGGTCTCTCCATTTCTGAGCATACTCTTTAAATCCTTCACCCGTTCCTATTGACATACCCTGGAGTTGGGTACGCGTAGGAGCAAGGTCGGAGTTGTACTGATACTGCCTGTAAAATGCAGTAGCCAAATCTTCCCAGCTATGGATACTGGCTCCGTCCAATTGATAGAACCACTCAAGCTGAGTCCCTGAGAGACTGTCTTGAAAGAAATGGATCCACAAGTTCTTATCAGCGGTGTAAGGCTGGATCTTCCTCACATATGACCGGAGGTGCAGCTTCAGACAGGAGACTCTGTCATACTTGGAAAAGGCAGGTGCCTTGAACTTATGGGGAATCGCCACCCCAGAGGATAGACCTAGATCTCCGAAGTCTAGACCAGGCACTTTCTGTATTTCCATAGCGCTCAAACGGTCTTCTAGCTGTTTGTACTTATCCTCAGCAAGAGGATACTGTTCTTCATCATAGTCTGTCTCGTTGTCGGAGACCATAGGGCTAGGAGCCCTCCTTTCTTGTGGACTATCTTTCCCTCCAGATGAGGTGGTCAGATCAACTTCATTCTGTAGCCCGTTTCCAAACCTGCGTCCAGTGTTGAACAGGATGGTCCTCTTTTTCTTCTTCTTTTTCTCTTTCAGAATCAAGGTCTTCAGGTCCTGCTGACCCTTAGCTAGATTCATGAATAGCTCTTGAAATTGGGCATTCTGGGCCTGGAGGGCCTTAATAGCTTGCTCAGTTGAAGGTTCAGCAGACATGATGATTGCTGAAATAAACAGCGAAGAAGATAAGAGACCTATAATGGGGTACCTGTTTATGAAGTGCATGGGATGAAATGCGTATGGTTTATGATTTCAAAGACAATCGAGATTCAAATTTGTAAACAAGAAAGGAAACACACTTTATTAGATTTAAACTTTAAAATTTAAATTGTTCAACAAACTTCCCTTAGGCGTTACAAGAATGGAAATACTGAAAAGTAAATGAAAACTGTAAAAGAAATCCTCAAAGGTCCATCAATGCTCCCATGGTCTCTTCTTCTCAGTGCGGACATAATCATTCAGGATCCGCTCGTTCTCCAATTGTCTGGTCAGCTTCTGGATCTTCTGCTCTTGTTCATTGAACCTCTCTCGGTAGGAATCTCGTTCATCCCTCAACTGCATCCAAGACCTCTTCAGTGTCCCAATATCAGTGGGCATATAAGGGTGGAGAATAGTTGGAAGAACCCCCTCCTCATTAGCAACTTCAAGAGTAACAAGTCTGACAACTTCATATGGCATACCTAGCTTCTAGGCACGGATGCGGACCCATCTGAGATATGGCTCCATTGATAGAGAAGTCTTTGGTCCCAACTCATGTGGGTCAGATTGGTGAACTCTGTCCCAAGCCCTTATGAATCTACGACGCAGCTCGTCGTTATCTCCCTTAAAATCAAAGATGATATGAGGCATCAACATCTCATGAGGCCCTTCTCTTTTGGCTCTTCCAAACTGACGGAGAGCTAAGCATGGGTTGTAAGAAATCCCTCCATGGGTTCCTATCAATGGAACATTAGGATACTCTCCACAGCGATCAATGATAGTCACCTCATCCATGCCTTTGAGAGTCCAGATAATGTCATTATTAGAAAGAGACATCACCCTATAAGCCTAGCCCATTCCTTCTTTGTTCTTTAGTACGGACTTAGGGAGGTGCGAAATAAACCACCTCGACAATAAAGGAGCACAACACATCAAGGTTCCCCGCTTTAGGGCAGTACGATCATAGAGCTGATGAAGGATATCACCCAAGAGAGTGGGTACCAGATTCTGAGAGATGAAGATCTTGATGGTATTAATATCAACAAAAGTGTCAGTATTCGGAAACAATACCAGACCATAAATCAAGAGAGCCAGAATGTCCTCGTACGCCTTGAAGTCTAAGTTGTCCCAGAAGTAATTAGCTTTGTCAACCAAAAACTTAGCCAGAAAACCCTTAGCTCCGCTTCTAGTCTCCCAGTTAGCCATTACCTCCTCTTTAGTCAAGTGAAGGGCTGCAGCAATTTCTTCGGGCTTAAGAGTCTTTTCCCAACCAGTAAATGGAGTCTGCTCCAAAACAGAGATACCAAGCAGCTCAGAGAACTCTTCCAGGGTAGGAACCAGCTGGAAGTCTTGAAAGGTGAAGCAATGGTATAGCGGATCATAAAACTGGACCAGGACACTCATCATTTGCTCGTCCAACTTTAAGGTGACAAAACTGAGAAGAGAACCATGCCTTCTGATGAAGGAAGTAGTGTCTGGAATCCTGACAACCAAATCTTTAAGCAGGGTAGGTACTTGGACAAAATTGATCCGGATAGTATTCCTACGCATGGGCATCATGATGACCTACAAAACAGAGCAAAGATGAAACCCTCTTGTCCTTGAAATAGGTTAATCCTTATGCAAAATGTATGCAATGTTATGATGTCATGATGTTATGGTAAAGGCACACCACAAGTATCCACAAAAAGAAAACATGGTAAAGGCACACAAGTCACACTGAGAGCCCTTAGATTTCAGGCTGGCATGAAGCTTAGGTACTACCATCTTTCAGTTCAGTTGGTTAAGACTTGTCCTAAAAAATAGTAACCGGGTTCTAGAGGATCTCAATATCATTGACTACTCTCAATCGGTCATAATTCCAGTTTAGCAATCTTTTCTTGCAGCCGGAATCATCGCGAGAATTTAGCCTCAATGAGTGTAGCATACTGCTACTATTCTATGGCCAAGTTGGTCAATTTAAGGTTCTAAGGTCAGTTGGTGCTTAATGACTCCTTAGAAGACCCATATTCTCCTCGTTCTAACACAAGGGATATCGGTACAGACCAAGGTGCCACACCAACGTAGCTACTGCTTCATCCGTGTCGGTCTACGCCGGACAGATCCCTCACAGTTTATTGCTACTTACCTAAAGGGTATCCCCAGATCCGGGTTAGGATCTATAGAACTCCGATACAAGCCCACAAAATTAAAGCATACAAAGCATACAATTGAAAACATAGTGATCTAATCCTAAGGTACACCTCACTTATAATAATCCCCAGCAGAGTCGCCAGTTCTGTGATCGGTGGGAATGAGAACTGACTGTTTTGGAATGCTGGTTCGCGTTTTGCGTTTGTGTTTGCAAAATGTCGCGGTAAGCAAGAGTCACCACCGTCTTTTATTTTATCCAACAAGGAAAGGACAAAAGCACAAAAAAATTCCTTTTTTGAGATATTTCTCGGGTTCGGGAGGTAGATTATAGAAAGGGAAGGTGTTAGCACCCTTTCTATCTGTGGTTATCCACGGGCTCTTAGGTACTTGCTCACTATGTTTTCAAAATTTTGCTTTTCTTTATGATTGTGGGTTTGAAAAGAGTTTTATTTTTTGAAGAGAGTGTAAGTGCGGAAAGTTTTGTTTTGTTTTAAAAGGAGCAAGTACTTAAGAACATTCTACCTACTCAAAAAGGAATTAAACTGTACAAATGTCCTTTAGACAATGCTATCCCACTATTGAGGAGTAGGTAGCACTATCGTTGGAGTTTTCGGGTCAATTCGATTAAGGGACGTGTGGTCACTAAAGCAATGTTAGGGCGCCTTAGCGGTAACCCTAATGTCTTAGATCATTTTATCTGAGGCAACCGTTTCGAGGCAACTTTGATCTTTGGACAAGAGGGCGACCTCTAAAACTTCCTATACTCAATGACCACGTTCGAGACAACCAAGTAAGGTGTACCCTAAGAGTGCGCATGTGCGAGTGTATGGTTTTTCAGTTATATTATCTTTGTACATGTTATGGTGAGCTACTGTTGATTTTAGGTTAAAATTGATATTGTCATGCATCGCCTATTTATCAAACATCTAACAGTTAATGGTTGCAGAAATTAAATTGCGGAAAATAAATCTAAGCTATTACAAGACGTCGGGTATTTACATCGCCAAAGACAAACCCTTAAAAATTAAATTGCGAAAAGTAAATAAAAGCGATAAATAAATAAAGTCCTAAGTTAAAAACTATTACATCCTCGAAGCAGTTACAATATTGAAATATGGATCAAAAAATTATACGCGCGCGAGAAAATTAAATCAGAGTGTCTTTAGGGTTTTGACCCTTTTTTATTCAATAAAGCATATTTTTGTTATTTTTGAATTAAAAGATTAGCCTAAATTAATAATTAAATTAATTAATTAAAAAAAGAAAGTATTTTTGGGTTTTTATTTTAATTAAGGAAATAAAATAAGAGTGATTAAAAAGTTAATAAAAATCCTAATTCTAAATTGATTTTAATTTAATGCAAAAGATATTAAAATTGTACCTAATTAAACTAAATTAATTAATTAATTGTTATTTACAAAATAAATAATAAAATTAGTGGAATTAATAAAATATTTTTTGTTGTTTCTGATTTTTATGAAAAAAAGGTTAATTGGTTAATTAATTAATTTTTAATAATAATAATAATAAAATAAATAAATAAGAAAAAGAAATAAAATATAAGAGAGAAATACTCAGGGGGGTGTGGGCCTGAATTTGGTGTTTGAATGGCAATTCCCAGGCCCATTTACGCTTCAGCCTAGTTGGACTTTTGTGATTTACTAGGCGTGCATTGACCTGAGTCCATGGTGGTCCTTCACTTTTGGCCATTGATTTTGCCCTGTGAGCCACGTAGCATTTGAGATATGGGGGTATACTGTAATCCACGCTTGGAGTGCTGTATGTGAATGCCTGAAATAAAATTACAATAAGGTTTTGGGGGACCTGGGATTCGAACCCAGGTCCCAACGCTCACATGCCAACGCTCCAGCCACTCAACCAAACTGCTTTATTCGTTAGTGGAATGGATAGATAATATTATATGTAAAACAATTAATTATGCCCTGCAAAAAAAATAAAAACGCGCTATGATTCAAATTGGCCAATCACGCCCAGCCACGTGATCGTCTTCTTCATATCACCCTGGTTCATTACCTGCGGATTTTTATCCACAGGAAGATTCATAGGATCTCTCAAACATCCTCCCTAGGCCATGTAAGCGACACCCAAGAGTACCAATGCACTCGTCTCTTCCTCCTGGTCATCCCTGTAACCATTATTTGCCTTGATTTTGCCTGTACACAAAATGCCTAAAAAACAAGAACAAGAACCCTAGAATCGGGCATCACAGTATGGTCCATAAAAATCAAATTGAATGATGCAGAATTGTTAGAAATTTGATATGGATCAAGATTATGCCAATAGTTTATCTAAAGGATGCAAGAATGAATGGTTTCGATTTCATGTTCAGAGCTGTTTTCAAGAACACTTACAACGCTTTTCAGATAGCTTCAGGCCTTGGCTTTGGTTGCTATAGCTTCAGGAGATTGCTGGCAAGAGAGCTACGTTGTGATTTGGGATTGAATTGGCCTCCAATGTTGTTTTTGATCTCCCACTTTTCAAGCTTTTTCACCAAGTTCTTCTGGCCGTTTCTGCAGAGCTTTGTGCGTGTCTTTAGGTCTGGCTTGCTTGTGTGAGTGTTATAGAATGGATTAGGGTTAGTCTTTTGGTCTCAAATCAAGTGCATTGAAGATTCATGATTTGGTTTTGATCACCATTATCAAACTTCCAAAAATAGGCCAAATCTGATTTTTTTTGCTTGAATGAGCCTTGATACGAATTGACTAGGTGTATCTTGTTGATTGCAAGCTGTAATGACCACAACAAATCTTGGTACATCAATTTTAGATTTTATTTGATTTAATATTGATTAATAATGAATTAAATCAATAAAAAATGAAATAAAATATAAAAATAGATGAATGTCCATGAAATCAAATATGGGACACGTGTGTGGCATGACAAGACTAAATCAAGTGGAAAAAAGTGGGCTCTTTTGTCAAAAATCGGAGTTTTGAGGATAGTTGACTTTTGGCAATTTTGGAAACTGCCCAACTTCAACAATGCATAACTTCTTCAATTTTGAACTTTTGGAGGTGTTCTTGGACTTTTTAGAAACCTTGAGATGTCTTATAATCAACCCTTTTGGTCTCATCTCATTTTGATATTCCATGCTCAAGTTATAAGCTTTGGATAAAAAGGTGTTTTTGTTGACTTTCAAAAATGACCTATAATGTCCAAATTTGTAACTTTTTGTGAGAGCATTTATTGATCTTGGGGTGTGAAGATGGATTGTAGTAAATTTCATCCTCTTCAAAATGAGCTTTGGATGGGTCATTTCTCATAAAGCATGAGAAAGTTATGCTTGGTCAAAGTTGAGTTGACTTTTCCTACAAAACCCTAATTTAGCAACTTTTGAATCTTGATGAATCTTGAGCAATCCTTGATGAATAATGATCAACCCTTGATCAAATGATGAATTAACCTTCAAAATGAGAATGTTGACAAAAAATATTGAGGTTTGACTGTATTTGGGACACAGTTGACTTTTGCCCTAGCAAAGTCGATTTTTGGGTCTCTTGAGCAATTGACTGACCAAACTTCCTCTGCAGGGCTTGAAATTTTACATGGATGAACTTGAGAACATATTAGTACATTGGGGAGCATTTTAGGTCATTTGGATGTGAGGACCTTAATGCAACACAAAACCCTAATTTTGACTTGACTGCTTTAGGAGGTGATTTGATTGTCCATATTTTGAGCCAACTTGAGTAACTTGAAGCTTCTTCTTGACAAGTCTTGAGGAATATGGGAGGGAAAATTTTGGGGTACAACAATATCCGTACTGTATCAAGAGTGTGAAATCTTAATTTGAATAAGTATCATAATGACATCCTTGTTTGGAGCGTATCTGAACTTTGAAATTTGAATAAGGGCCAGAATGGCATCCGTGTCTGGAGCGTATCTGAACTTGAAATTTGAATGAGTATCAGGATGGCATCTGTGTCTGGAGCGTATCTGAACTGTATCTGAATGTTGAAGTCTGAATGAGTAATAGAATAACATCCGCGTCTGGAGCGTATCTGAACTGTATCTGATTGCATAATCTGAATGAGTAACAGAATGACTTCCGTATCTGGAGTGTATCTGAACTGTATCTGAATAAGTGACAGAATGGAAATTGTGTCTGGAGCGTATCTGGACTGTATTTTGAAATCTGAATCTGAATGAGTAACAAAATGATTTCCGTGTTTGGAATGTATCTGAACTGTATCATGATTGCATATTGTTAAACTGTAGCTGTTAATCTTATCCTGAAAAGGGTAAAATGTTAGCTGAAACACAAAGTTATGTTACATGAAATGTATGATGCAATATATGCGTTTTATCAATGTTTATGATATATGGATGTAATGTATGTGCATGTAAGTTGATGTGTTATATTGCTGAGAAAAATAAATCCTTGACTGCTGCCAGGGAAAATAAATCCTTGACTACTGAGGATAAGAAATCCTTGGCGACTCTTGGGGATTAAAAATACTTTATTGCTGAGGATAAGAAATCTTTGGCGACTTCTCTGGGGATATAGGGATCCTTCATGTCTTGAAGTTGGAGTATTTGACAAAAATTCTATTATGAGTAATGCCATGCTGCTTGAGTAATCTGCTTGGGGAATCCAGAGAAATTTGATGACTTCTACTGGGGATTACACAATGAGAATCCTTGTTCTGCTGGGTAATAAAGAAAACTCTGATGACTTCTACGGGGAATTAATAAAGAGAATCTTCATTCTGTTGGGGAGCAATGAAAACTCTGTGGGGAAGAAAGCTTACTGCTCGAGAGTAGGTTAAGGAGTTTGGGTTGTCTGTCGTTCTACTGGGGAGTTATCAGAAGTTGTTGAGAGACAAAAGTTAATTGTTATCTGGTTGATCTTCAAGATAACTTGCTGGGGAATTTAGAGAAACTGGATGGTTTCCGCTGGGGATTGATAGTTTAGAGGTTTTGGCTCCACTGGGGATCTAGATGGTTTGAAGTTTTAGCTCCGCCGAGGATCTAGATGATGTGCTGTAGGGATTGGTCATGGAATAGCCTAAAGACGTTTTCCTATCCTTTAAACCTGTCAGTAATTGATCTTTTCCACTTTGTTTATTTGTAAACAGTAATTATGTTCAAATGCATATGTTCATCAATGAATCATTGGATGTTTTTGCAAATAAAAACACAAGTGTAATAAAAAGGCAAATAGTTTTCTGTACTTTGAAAGAGATATCTTTGTATTTACTTTGAATAAGTATCTTGTACAAAGGAGACAAACATCCTAGTAAGAGGATGGTGTCATAAAAGTAAGAAAAATTTATACAAAGAAAAATAGCTATGTGTGTAATAATCCCATGGGGTTCCCATTCCGCTATAGCCTTCGTATCTCCGAATATCTTGTCTGTCCGTTGCTTCGTCCGAAGATGATTGGATTGATCAGAAAGCTCCAGGTTTGTTAGTGAAGAGATTGTCCTTAAAGTGATCCGACGAGACATAGTCATACGCTTTAATTCCCTAACTTTTGCCTGGACCACCCTTTCGGGTTTTCAGTCCACCGGGAAACCCCTTTTTTGCCCAAGTCCCCCTTTCGGGTTTTCAACTTGCCGAGTGTACAGATTTTTTTATTTTATCCCTAATTTTTTCCCGAACCTTTTTGGTTCACCGGGATGCCCTTGTTTTGCCTAGGTGTGTCAACCTAGAGGGTCTCTTATGCGTAGTATCTTTTGACTATGTCTGTGTTCGCAGGGTGTGGCAGGTCGTCACCGTCCATGGTGGTTAAGATCATTGCCCCACCAGAAAAGATGTTCTTGATTACAAATGGTCCTTCATAAGTAGGAGTCCATTTGCCCCTGGGATCACTTTGTGGCAAGATGATGCGCTTGATCACTAGATCTCCAACTTGATATACTTGGCGTCTGACTTTCTTGTTGAAAGCCTTGATCATCCTCTTTTGATACGTCTGACCGTGGAAAATAGTAGTAAGTCTCCTTTCGTCAATTAAGTTCAACTGATCAAGTCAGGTTTGAATCCAATCGTCTTCACTCAAACCTGCATCCTTCATGATTCTTAAGGAGGGGATCTGAACCTCGATAGGTAAAACAGCCTCCATGCCATAAACTAAATAATAGGGTGTTGCCCCAGTTGATGTGCGAGCCGTGGTACGGTACCCGTGGAGAGCAAACAGTAGCATCTCATGCCAGTCCTTGTAGGTGACGGTCATCTTTTGTATGATCTTTTTGATATTTTTGTTAGCAGCTTCGACTGCACCATTCATCTTTGGCTGGTAGGGGGATTGATTGTGATGTTGAATCTTGAACTGCTCGCACAAGGCGGTGATCATAGTATTGTTAAGGTTCGTACCGTTATCAGTGATGATCCTTTCGGGGATACCGTACCGGCAAATTAGATTCTGCTTGATGAAGCGGGCAACAACATTCTTAATGACGGTGTCCATTGGAGGCTTTAGGCTTGATCTCCCCAATCATGTCGATTCCCCACATAGCAAAGGGCCAAGGAGTTGTTAAGACATTTAGAGGAACCGGGGGCACGTGCACCTTGTCTGCATAGATTTGACACTTATGGCAGGTCCGAGAGTGTTGATAGAAGTCACCTTCCATGGTAGACCAGTAATAGCCTGCCCGTAGAATCTTCTTTGCCATCGTATGCCCACTAGAGTGAGTGCCAAAGGTACCCTCATGCAATTCAGCCATGATCTTTTCAGCTTCAATTTTGTCCACACAACAGAGCAGAATAGAATCATGATTACGCTTGTACAGGATGCCATTACTTAGGAAGAACTTAGCTGAGAATCTCCTTAAGAACTTTTTGTCATTGACTGAAGCTCCTTATGGATATTCTTGAGCCTCGAGATACCTTCTGACTTCATGAAACCACGACTGGTCCACTACTTCTTCGGTATTAATCTCGTGACAGTGTGCTGGTTCATTCATCCGTTCAATGGAGATCTGGGGAGCCTCATTATCCCAATTAAGTTTAAACATAGATGACATTGTAGCTAGAGCATCTGCTAGCTGATTTTCTTCTCGCAGGAAGTGCTCGAAGGTAATCTTCTCGAAATGTGGTAACAATGTCAAAACATGTTCTTTGTAAGGGATGCGGTTTGGATTCTTAGTGTCCCACTCTCCTTTGATCTGACTGATGACCAAAGCTGAGTCCCCAAACACATCTAAGGATTTGATTCCCAAGTCTATGGCAGCCTTGAGTCCAAAGATGCATTCTTTATATTCTGCCATGTTGTTCGTATAGTTGAAGCAAAGTCTGGAAGTGAAAGGAGTATGGCATCCTTCCGGAGATATAAGCACAGTGCCGATACCGTTACCAAGTGCATTGGATGCCCCATCAAAGTACAGGATCCATCGGGATCCTTGTTCAGGTCTGTCATATGGTCTGATCTCTTCGCAGTTGTCCAATGTCATGGTGTATTCGTCAGGGAAGTCAAAATTCATGGATTGATAATCTTCTACACTTGATGAGCCAGATGATCAGCTAGCACACTGCCCTTTATAGCTTTTTGGGTTGTGTATTGTATGTCATATTTCGTTAGGATCATCTTCCATCTAGCTATCCTCCCAGACAAAGCAGGCTTCTCAAAGATGTACTTTATCGGATCCATCTTAGATATCAGCAAAGTGGTATGAGTCAACATATACTGCCTTAGCCGGCGAGCAGCCCATACCAAAGCGCAGCAAGTTTTCTCAAGCAGTGAATATCTGGTTTCACAGTCGATAAGCTTTTTGCTAAGGTAATGAATAGCGTGCTCTTTTCGGCCAGACTCGTCATGCTGCCCCAATACGCACCCCATTGAATTCTCTAAGACAGTCAGATACATGATTAGCGGTCTTCCCTCAATGGGTGGCATCAAGACAGGAGGCTCTAGAAAATATTCCTTGATTTTATCGAAAGCAACCTGACATTCATCATTCTATCTGACTACCTGATCTTTCTTCAACAACTTGAAGATTGGCTCACAAGTAGACGTTAGGTGAGAGATGAATCTGGAAATATAGTTTATGCATCCCAAAAAACCTCTGACTTCCTTCTCAGTGCAAGGAGAAGGAATTTCTTGTATCGCTTTGACTTTGGCAGGATCAACCTCAATGCCTTTGTTGCTAGCAATGAAACCTAAGAGTTTACCGGACTGGACTCCGAATGTACACTTGTTTGGATTCAATCTTAGCTTATACTCCTCCAATCTGACAAACAGCTTTTGCAGGTGATCAAGGTGTTCTTCTTCAGTTTGTGATCGGGCTATCATGTCATCTACGTAGACCTCTATCTCATGATGTATCATATCATGAAACAAAGCTACCATGGCGTGTTGATAGATTTCCCCGGCATTCTTCAGTCTGAATGGCATCACTTTGTAGCAGAACGTACCCCACTGTGTGACAAATGTAGTTTTCTCCATGTCCTCAGGTGCCATTTTGATCTGGTTATAGCCTGAGAATCCGTCCATGAAAGAAAATACTTTGTGCTGAGTTGTGTTGTCAACCAGGATGTCGATGTGTGGAAGTGTAAAGTCATCTTTAGGAATGGCCCTGTTTAAATCTCTATAATCCATACACATTCTTACTTTGCCGTCCTTTTTAGGCACGGGAACAATGTTGGCCACCCATTGAGGATAGGAAGTAACAGCCAGAAATCCAGCATTGAACTACTTCATAACTTCTGCTTTGATCTTCTCTGACATGTCAGGTCTCATGCGACGGACTTTTTGTTTCACTGGTGGACAGTCTTCTCTTGTGGGTAGGCGGTGTACCACAATGTCTGTATCGAGTCCCGACATGTCTTCGTATGACCAGGCAAAGATCTCAACATAATCATGCAATAGCTGAATTAGGCGCTCCTTGACACTCGACTTTAGATTGGCACCCACTTTGATTTCCTTTTTATCTTCCTCAGTACCCAAGTTGATTGTATCCAACTGCTCCTCATGAGGCTGAATTACTCTTTCCTCTTGTTGTAGTAATCTGGCCAATTCCCCTGGCACCTCACAATCTTCCTCACCTTCGTATTCGGCTTGGTAGACTGGATCTTCAGAGTCACTGAAGGCTATAGAAGTATCGTTACCCATGGGATCCGGAATGGAAGGGTACCTGCATTTGTGAGTGTGGGTGTGTGTAAGGGTATAGCCATCTTAAAACAACAAAATGTAAAAGAAAGACAATGAGCATAAAAGGTTTATATGTGAAAAAGCGTCCATGATTCATTGAATGACATATGTAGATGAAATAAAAACCCTTACAAATGGACCATTGTGTCTCGGGTAAGACACAAGGTTTTTAAAGTGCAAATTGTTTGTGAATTATTATAGTCCAACAGAAATGTAAAAGATAAATTACTGAGATATGAAAGTTATCGGAACGAAGTCTCTGGCTTCCCAGTTGCGCAGTCCTCCGCTGGCAGTAGGAAATATCCAGTCTTCCAAGCTTCCCTCCTCTTCATTGTCTTCTACCGCATTGACGTTTTGGTTGGTAATCTTCACAGGTGGCCCCCCAGCACGGGCACGGCGCACAGCCTTCTGACCAGTCGAAGTAAACCCCAAGCCAAACTTGTCTGATTTGTAAGGAATGTCTGGAAGCTGACCCCATATTGTGCATCCCCCTTCTTCCACAACTTCTTTTGCATCCTTTAAAGATGACATCCGAGGTGGAGGTCTAGTGATCTTTGGAGTCGAGGATACCGCCTTGGTCGCCGCTACCTCCGGAGAGACTTCTTCAAAATGTTGGAAAGGGGTCTCTATGAACTCGCCATCCAACTCTACATATCAGAAAGAATTCAGATGACTAATCATATACTCCTCCTCCCCATAGACAGTTATGATTTTCCCTTGGACCAGGTACTTTAGCATTTGATGGAAGGTGGAGGTGACAGCACCAACATTGTGGATCCAGGGGCGTCCCAACAGACAGGAATAAGAAGGACGAATGTCCATCAAGTAGAAGGTTGAGTTGAACACTTGAGTTCCTACCTTGATTGGGATGTCCACCTCCCCATGGACCATCCTCTTCGATCCATCAAAAGCTCTCACCACTATATTGCTGGGTTTTAAAGCCAGCCCCTCACAATCTAACCTATCAAGGGCTTTCTTTGGCAAGACGTTCAGAGATGATCCCGTATCAACCAAAACATGAGCTAGGGTTGTTCCTCTACACTCCACTGAGACATGTAATGCATCGTTGTGTTTTCTCCCTCGGGGTGTTAAGTCAGCATCGGAGAAGCCCATACCATTATCAGTTGTCAAACTGGCCACACAGTCCTGGAACTGGTCAGTAGACGTCTCTTACGGCACATGAGCTGTCTTAAGAAATTTTACCAGAGCTTTGGCATGTGCTTCAGAGCACAGCAGCAGGGCTAGCATAGAGATCTTGGAAGGGGTCTGTCCCAATTGTTCAACCACATCATAATCACTCTTCTTAATGATCCTCAGGATTTCTTCCATCTCCTTCTTGGATGTTTCAGGAATAACTAGTGATTGAGCCTTCGTCTGGACAGGCTCCTCTTGAACATTCTTTCCTTTATTCTCAGCAGTGGAAATAGGGATGGGAATTATATTGTCTTTATCGATGAGTATGCTTGCAGGTACAGTCACTGGTGCGGAGGTAATCTTCGGAACGGTCACGGGTCCAAAGACTGCTGCTGGAGGAGCAATCTCTGGAGAGAAAATCCTACCACTGCGGGTGATCTTGCTAGTTCCAACAATATTGCTAATGTCGGAATTGTCGTCTTCGGAGCTTTCTTATTCGACAGTCAGTTCAATCTGTTTAATACCATGGTAGTAGATTTCTCCACCATAGTTCCATGGTACTGTTTTATCTGATTTGTATGGGGCAGGCCCAGGCATTGTAATCTTAAGCGGAGCAGTCTTTGGAGAAGGTGTAATCCTAACGGGTCTTTAAGGGGCCCTGGAAAGATTGGCGTAGATGGTTATTATTGAAACTTCTTTCACTGGAACGGGTGAAACAGGAGCATTCTCAAACAAAATTCCTTGGTTATCCATCAGTCGTTGGATACCTTTTTTCAATAGAGGGAAGTCAAATGACGAGGACAGGCAAACATGGCAGTCTTTGTCACATCCTGGGAAAATACCAGCTTTCAACAAATTCAACTTGAAAATCGGGAGCGAAGTTAATAGTTTATCCACAGTAGCAACAAACAGATCTTCTTCAATAGCATTAGCATTATGACCATGTCTCGGCGTTGGAGCGGAAATAACATTCGGTTTCTATGGCGCTTCAAATTCAACTTCCTTCGCGTCTATCAGATCTTGAATTTTATTCTTCAGAGCCCAACAGTTGTTGGTTTCGTGCCCTGGACTTTCAGAATGGTACGCGCATCTGGCACTGGGATGGTAATGTGGAGAAGTAGTATTGGGATTTTTTGGGGCCTCTTTCAAAGTGGCCAGATTCAACTTCAGGAGATGTGGTAGAACTTGGGCTGGAGTCATGTTAATCTTGGTAAACTGCCGAACTGGCCTTTCTACCCTTTGCTGATTAGTTCTTGGTTGGTCTGATGCAGACTTCGGAATCATAACGGCCCCAACCGTTGGTCGGCGCTCGGTTCTTCCCTGATTCCTCTGTGAATACACAGTATATACTTCTTTTCTTCCCGTGAAGGGCTTTTTTACAGCTGTTGAGGCAGACGCTTCCTTTTGAATCTTCCCATTTCTTATACCATCCTCCACTCTTTCGCCAGTTAGGATCAATTCGGTAAACCCTCCAGAAGAAATTCCAATCAGATGATTGAATAAATGACCTGAAAGAGTTCCCAGGAACATGTCCACCAATTCCCTCTCAGATATAGGAGGTTGCACCCTTCCGGCTAGGTCTTTTCACTTTTGCGCGTAATCTTTAAAGCCCTCATTGGAAGCCATAGCCATACTTTGTATCTGAGTACGGGTCGGTGCCAAGTCGGCGTTGTATTGATACTGTTTATAGAAAGCTGCTGCTAGGTCTTCCCAATTGTGGACATCAGCCCTCTCCAACTGGTAGAACCAATCAAGTTGCGTTCCTGACAAACTGTCTTGGAAAAAGTGGACCCACAGGTCTTTGTCGGCGGAATTTGGTTGAATCTTCCTGACATAGGATCTGAGGTGCATTTTAGGGCAAGACACCCCATCATACTTGGCAAATAGTGGCACTTTAAACTTTGGAGGGATTATAATTCCTGACACCAGCCCTAACTCCTCAAAATCTAGCCCTGGTACTCTCTGGATTTCCATAGTGCTTAGTTGCTCTTCAAGGTGTTTGTACTTGTCATTAGCCGGAGGGTATTGTTATTCAGAGTAGTCCTCCTCTTCCTCTTCTTCCTCAGAATCTGATGGTACTGCCATTTCTTTTCCTTTTCTTTCCCCTTCTTCAGATGTTGTTGGAAATTCTAAGGTCCTTCTGGCTTGTCCCTGAAATCTTTTGCCCATGATAACCACACCAGTTGGCTTCTTTTTCTTTTTCTCTTTCTCTTTCTCTAGCAAAGTCTTCAGCTCCTCCTGCCCCTTGGCTAAGGTCATGAGCAACTGTTGAAATTGTGAATTCTGAGCTTGTAAATCTTTGACTGTTTGTTCGATATCCATCTTACTGAAATAAACAGTAGAAAGATGAGGAAACTTGGTGTGAAGACCTGTTTATGCTTATGATGAATGATATGTATTCATGAAATGCTTTCAAGGATTAAGAAATCCAAATTTGTTTTAAACAAAAAAGAAACACACGTCATATTAATTAAAATAGAATTGTGAGTACATCAATGCCCCTTGGGCAAAATAATACAGAATTCTAAGGTAAAAAGATGTTGTGCATCCTCTTTGGTGCAATGTAGGTGTTGAGAGTCTGCTCTTCGTGAAGTAGCCGAGTGAGTTCTAAAACCTTCTTCTCGCTTGCGTAGAATTGGGCTTCGAAAGTATCACGCTCTCCCTTGAGCTATATCCAACTCCTTTGTAGATCTTCGAGTGATGTTGGCATGTCAGGATGTAGGATGGTGTATGGAACCTCTCCTTCCTTAACAGGCTCTTTAATCACTGGGAGAATGGAGGGATAAGGCATCATAAGACTTTGGGCGCGGGTTCGTACCCACTTGAGGTAAGGCTCAAGAGGGATGGAATTCTTGTGTCCCAGAGTCTTGCTATCCACCTTGTTGGGCATCCTCCAAGCTCGGATGAATCTCTGACGGAGTCCTTGGTCGTCGTTGTTGTAGTCGAAAACCAATCCTTGAATCAGCATGTCATGTGGGCCATCCCTTCGGGCATAACCAAACTGTCTTATAGCCAAGCACGGGTTGTAGGTTATGCCTCCCCTAATGCCAGGTAGAGGGACATTAGGGAATTCCCCACAACGGTCAACCATAATAACATTCTCTTTGGATCGAGAACACCAATGAATATCTGAATGGTTAAGTGTCATTAACCTTTGTGACCACCTCAAACCTTGCTCATTCTTCAAGACTGATTGGGGAAGATGAGAAATAAACCATCTTTCCAGGAGAGGAGTGCAACACATGAGAACACCTCTTTTCCTCATTGTACGAGTGTGAAAAGAGTGGAGGATATCCCTAAGTAATGTAGGCACCGGGTTGCGAGACATGAAGATTTTGATAGCGCTTACATTTATGAGTTGGTCAGGATTAGGGAACAATAACATCCCATAGATGAGAAGAGCTACAATCTCCTAAAAAGCTTGCAAGTCTAGGGAATTCCAACAACTTTGGGCCTTCTCAAACAAGAACTTTGACAAGAAGCCTTTGACGCCACTTCTAGTTTCCCAATGAGTTGTGACATCAGATGAGTGCAAGTGCAGGGCTTGAGCAATCTCTTCTGGCTTTGGATCTCTTTCCGTACCGTTGAAGGGTAGTTGATTGAGAATAGGAATCCTCAGAAGCTGAGAGAATTCTTCCAAAGTGGGCACAAGTTTGTAGTCAGGAAATGTGAAGCAATGATGCAAAGGGTCAAAGAACTGGAAGAGAACCTTCATCATATCCTCCTCTGTGTTGGAAGTGACCAAGTTGAGTAGATGACCATGTCTCTCGGTGAATGGAGAATTCTCAGGAATCCTTGAAGCTAGCTCCTTGAGTTGTGGAGTAATTCTTACAAGGTTGATTTGGATAGTTTTCCTGCGAAGTGAATCCATAACCTACAAAACAAGAACAAAGATGAATCTCCAAAATCCTTGAAATGGTTAGTGAATGCATATGATGTTTATGATGTCCATGATGTTATGCACAAGTATATATGTACAAGCAAATCACACAAGTTCCTAGTTTAGGCTTGCATGGGGTTTCATAGGTAAGTACCCTCTTGAAGTTTAGTTGGCTCAACCTGTCCTAGTAAAAGTAACCGGGTTCTAAGGAGCTCAATATCACTGGATTGTTTCCTTATTCATTGTTTCAATTCAAGCCTCTTTACTGGCGACCGAAATATTCCAAGGAACTAACCCTCAATGAGTCTAGTATCGAGTATCTACCAACTTCGGACTGCACCAAAGCCGGTCATCTCACTACATCCTAAAAGGCCAAGTTGGTCAAGTAAAGGTTCTAGAAGTTCATTAGTGCTTCATGACATCACTCAGCGGCCCCGTGTTCTCTTTGATTGACTCAAAGGCTACCGGTACCCACAAATATGTCAAACTAATATAGCTATTGCTTAGACCATGTCGGTATACCCCGCACAGTTTCCACAATGTATTGCTATTTACCTATAATGTTTCCCAAATCCGGGTAGAGGATTCAAACCCAAACAAAGAACCATAATTGTAAAGCAAACAAGTCAACCAATGGTAATCAAATAAAGGTTACCTAAACCGTAAGGTAACCCCACCTTTAGAATTATTCCCCAGCAGAGTCGCCAATTCTGTGATGCAGTGGGAGAACTGACTTGAGGTTTTGCATTTGTGTTCGCAAATGTTGCGGTTAGCAAGAGTCACCATCGACTTTTCTTTTATCCAAAAGTAAAGGTAAAAAAGCACAGGAAAGACCTTTGAGATGTTTTCTTGAGTTCGGGGGGTATATTATGAAAAGGGAAGGTGCTAGCACCGTTTTAATCCATGGTTTTCCATGGGCTCTTAGTTACTTGTTTAGATCACTTGCTTTGCTTTGAAATTGTTTGAAATGGTGCTTGGTGTTTGGTGTGTTTTTGAAAGTATTTTGAAAAAGAGGCCATTCGTTTTGGCAATCTTTGTAATGATTCTCGTTTGTAAGAACTTATACAAAGATGTTTGTCTTTTGAAAAATGTTTCAATGTTTTGTAAGATGTTTTTGAAATGTGTGTGTGTGTTTGTTTTTGAAAATAGCAAGGATTATTTTGAAATTGATCAAGTAACTAGAAGCTATCTACCTACTCAAATGTCTTTCTTGTGCATTTTTATTCCTTTGACATTGTTGACTTACCATTGATTTGGTAAACAACCCTATCTTTGGATGTAAATGGGACGGGCGTGGGTCATCGTATGACCATGATAGAAATATTGCCAAGTATCTTAGTATGTTTGAGGGACCAAGATCATCTTTGTTTAGACAACCTTTTGATAGCGTCATCGAGGGACTATGATCTTTTATTTGTTTTGTTTTGTCAAGATACTTCGTGTGCGTAACATGGCCATTTTTATTTAGGCAACCAAGTGGGAGAAACCCTAATGGTGCTTGTGTGCAAAGTGTGTCATTTTTCTTGCTTTTGTCTTGCATTAGGTTTTCTATTTGTTTTGTTTTTTTGTTCTTGTCATGCAAACCCTAGTTTACTAAACATGGTATAAATGCGATAAATTGCGTAAATGTAAACTAAGCTATTACAACAATTATTATGGGAGGGGGGATACAAGTTTTTGAATGGGGATATTGCACAAAATAAACCCTAAAAATACTATTACAACCCAATTGAATATTGTGCGAATTAAATAAATGTACAAATATTTAAAATGCAATAAAAAATGTATTTATGTTAAATGTTTTGTATTTGTTTTTTGTATGAGAAAAATGATTTATTTAAGCCCTAAAAATAAGAGAAAAATATTATTATTTTTGAAAGGGTGAAACCCTAATTTTCAATTAAAATAAAATATGTGTTCTATATTATTATTTTGTCCATTTTTGTACAAGAAAATAATAAATAATATTATGTACAAATATTAAAAATTAAAATATGTATGAAAATAAATATTTTATGTGTATAAATAATATAATAAAAATGTATGGTATTTTTAAATATATTTACAAATTTTATTTAAGAAAATAAAGTATATTATCCTAATAAACTATTTTTTTATGCAAAAAATAATAGAAAAAATAAAATAAAAATGCAAAAAATAAAGAAATTATTTTTCATGATTTTTTATGATTCAGAAAAATAAATAAAAGCAATAAATATAAAAAATATGAGAAAATATGAAAAATATAACAAATAAAGTCAGGGGGTGCAAATAGTGGTCAGGGGGTGTGAAAATCAAAAACAGAAGGCCCAAGGCGCCCAAGGCCCAGGCGCTTCGTCCCTGTCCTCCAGCTTCTCTTCTGCGCGCGTATTTGCCTTCAAACTGTAACTTTCACATGCTTGCACAAAAACAAAATCTCATAACATGAAACATGTAGCATTTAATCCCACGATTCCAACCATATAAAATTTGTAACCTAACTCTCAAAGATCAGAGAGAATTTTGTCAGCCCTAATTCGTGACCTAGAAATTTTATGAACTTCAAGCTTTAAATTCTCACAGCACAGTTAATATAAATGGAAAGTATGCATATGTACAGCTTCACCATGTTATAGACTACATCTTTTCTTCACAAATTGTGGCTTGAGGATGCCTAAATAGAGAGATAGAGTTTTGAAAAATACCTCCTTCAATTGGATTTGGATATGACAATGTAGGGACTTTGATGGAGGCCTGAGGATCGTGTGAGCTTCCTTGAACTTCCTTCAAGCTATTCCAATGCCTAGTTTGCTTTGTGGATGGCCAGAAGTCTCTGCACAAGTCAAGTTGCAAGCTCCAAATTTGAAAATGGCAATGGCTGAAACAGGGCTTACAGATGCAGGGTCAGGACTTGGATAGCTTTGGTAGAATATATGGAAGGTGTTTGAAGTGTTGAAACAAAAAACGCACGAGCCAAAAATGAAATGGCTATGATTTTGCAAAACTGCTATGTTTGGACAGAAAAATGAAGTTTTTGTGTTTGAGTGAGTTCTGGATGTCAAGCAAGTGTGTTTTTCATTGTGATAACTTTGTATATTTGTATAAAAATGACACAAAGGTCAATCCTTACTAGCTGTACAAGTTCTAGCATCTTTTGCAACCTTTCTTGTATTTTAAGAAAAGTGAAATGACTAATGCAACATGCTTGTACTGGCTAGTTTGTGAGCTGTAGAGAGTTGGTATACATTGCTTGAGACCTGTGGAAGTTGTTTGTACCAAAGGGACAGGTCCGAGGCTCAAGATTTGTAAAGTTGCAAAATCTCACCTTTATGAAAATGGCATTGTAACCTTTATGTCATTAATGGAATTATCTCTTGTACAATGCTCCAAAAGCCAAGATAATGCCTTTGTCTTCTAAGTTAGAATTTAATTATGGAGTGTAGAATGAGTTTAGGACCTGTAAAGCAAGGTACAATCAACATAGATCTGATTTGCAACTTGATCTCATGTAAAAATGGCTTGAACAAAAGTGATAAAATGCCAACTTCTCCTCTTCGATTCTCCCTAACCAAAAATGATCTTGGAGAGTTCTTGGACATTTTGGAAAGCTTGAAATGTGATATATAATCCATCTTTGAAATGCATTTTGATATTCCTCTTGGAACTAGGTGAAAAATGTCCATGAAGTTGGGTCAAAAAACTGCCTAAATTAGGGCAAAATTGCACTAAGTTAAGAAGTTCATGGACCTATATTCACAAATTCATAACTTGAGATCCAAGCATCTTTTGGGAAAAGTTTGTGAAGAAAATTTGTAAATTTAATGGAGGACTACAACTTTCATGTTGGAAGTTTTCTTTGACTCAAATTGCATCATGGTGAAAAAGTGGTGGAAAGTTGGGAAAAAATAAGAAAATTTCCATACTTAGAAAAATTCTAAGTTATGAAAATTTTCAAATTCAAAACCCTAATTTTCAAAATTGGTTTTCTTGGTGAACAAGTTTCATATTTTGACATATCTTGATGAATTATGACCCTTGGCATTTGATTTTGACCAAAAAGTCAAAGTTTGACTTTTTAGTGTACAGTTGACTTTTGATCAGTTGACTGCAAAATTCATCTGTCAATCCAATGAACTTGAGACCTTTTGAACCATGTAATTAGGTCAAGATGATTCCATTGAACCCTTGAAACCATACTTGAACTTAATTGGTCATTGGCTAGGTTTAAAATCATAAATTGCCCTTTCTCAGTCAAAACCCTAATTTTGACCATTTTGCCCTTTTGATGATTTGATCAAATTTCTTGAGGAGTTGTGATCCAAACTTGATCAAATGGTACATATGAGTCTAAAATGTTGATGTGGATAAAAAATTATGAATTTTGACTGTAAATTGGCCATGGTTGACTTTTTCCCCAATATAGTTGATTTTTAGGTCAACTATCCAATTGGCTGATCAAAAATGTGGTTCAAGGCTTGAAACTTAACATGAGCAATCTTAAGGGTCCAAAATGAAGTATGAAAGTCATATAAATCATTGGTGGTCCAAAATCCTTGTGCAAACTCAAACCCTAATTTTGGGTTATCAGTGCAAGATGAGATATCCTAAGCTGACCAAACCCTAATCTTGTCTTGAGTCCAAGTCTTGTGAGAAAAATCTTGATAAATGAGAGGGAAAATTTTGGGGTACAACAGCTGCCCCTGTTCAATCTTCTTGAACCTGAAGAGTTAGATTGGCGAGTTTTATCGTTCGTGACTCGAAGGTAAAAGATGATTGGACACTAGAGTGCCCATAAATTTGCACTCGACAAAGTGTAGTTGAGGGAATGGGCTTAAAGATGCCATTTGGAGAGGTGATAAAACCTTGTTGGAGATGGGGTTGTAGATGCCATCCAAGGACGTTTGCTGAATTGTAAGTTGTAAGTCAGAAGAATAAGTATCAGAATGGTATCCGCGTCTGGAACGTATCTGGGCTGTATCTGGAGACTTGAAATCTGAATGAGAAACAGAATAGCATTCGTGTCTAGAGCGTATCTGTACTGTATCAAGAGTGTGAAATCTGAATTTGAATAAGTATCAGAATGACATCCTTGTCTGGAGCGTATCTGAACTTTGAAATTTGAATAAGGGCCAGAATGGCATCCGTGTCTGAAGTGTATCTGAACTTGAAATTTGAATGAGTATCAGGATGGCATCCGTGTCTGGAGCGTATCTGAACTGTATCTGAATGTTGAAGTCTGAATGAGTAATAGAATAACATCCGCATCTGGAGCGTATCTGAACTGTATCTGATTGCATAATCTGAATGAGTAACAGAATGACTTTTGTATCTGGAGTGTATCTGAACTGTATCTCAATAAGTGACAGAATGGCAACCGTGTCTGGAGCGTATCTGAACTGTATTTTGAAAGCTGAATCTGAATGAGTAACAGAATGATTTCCGTGTCTGGAATGTATCTGAACTGTATCATGATTGCATATTGTTAAACGGTAGTTGTTAATCTTATCCTGAAAAGGGTAAAATGTTAGCTGAAACACAAAGTTATGTTGCATGAAATGTATGAAGCAATATATGCGTTTTATCAATGTTTATGATATATGGATGTAATGTATACGCATGTAAGTTGATGTGATGTATTGCTGAGGAAAATAAATCCTTGACTGCTACTGGGGAAAATAAATCCTTGACTACTGAGGATAAGAAATCCTTGGCGATTGTTGGGGATTAAAAATCCTTTATTGCCGAGGATAAGAAATCTTTGGCGACTTCTCTGGGGATATATGGATCCTTCATGTCTTGAAGTTGGAGTATTTGACAAAAATTCTGTTATGAGTAATGCCATGCTGCTTGAGTAATCTGCTTGGGGAATCCAGAGAAATTTGATGACTTCTACTGGGGATTACACAATGAGAATCCTTGTTCTGCTGGGTAATAAAGAAAACTCTGATGACTTCTGCGGGGAATTAATAAAGAGAATCTTCATTCTGTTGGGGAGCAATGAAAACTCTGTGGGGAAGAAAGCTTACTGCTGGGGAGTAGGTTCGGGAGTTTGGGTTGTCTACCATTCTACTGGGGAGTTATCAGAAGTTGTTGAGAGACAAAAGTTGACTGTTATCTGGTTGATCTTCAAGATAACTTGCTGGGGAATTTAGAGAAACTGGATGGTTTCCGCTGGGGATTGATAGTTTAGAGGTTTTGGCTCCACTGGGGATCTAGATGGTTTGAAGTTTTAGCTAGAGTGGAAATAGACGTTGACCCTAGAGTGGAAATAGACATAGTGGCTTTGATCCTATGTGGAAAAATAAGCGGTGGAACTTTGGGTCCACAAGTCGGTACCGCATTTGCATTGGTTGCATCGAGTTGTGAGTCACATGCATAATGATATATATTATGAGTTTATGTGAAGATGATCGAGTTTGTGAAATTGGTTATGATATGTGAATGAGTGTGATTATATGATTAGGATGATAAATGGTTAAAGAGATAATTCTTGAATATAGCGGAATATGGAATATATGAATGTGCTCATGTTAGTGATATACACATATATTCAAGTATGGATAATTCCTTTTATTTATTGCTTTCCATTGCTTTAAATTATATATTTCATGATTATTGGAATTCTTACCCTTCTGTTGGAATGATGCTTGATATGGTATCGCCCAGGTACCGAAGACGATAGTGCGAGGCGCACGGGTTAGCAGACGACTTAGGCTTGTAGTCCGTTACTTTTTGATTTTGAGTCGATGCTCTGATTGTAACACTGGGGGTTTATTGTCCGCATTCAAACTCATATTTTTGTATATGGATTATACTTGTATATAATCCATTGTTTTGATTATATGATGATGTATGTATATTATGACTTGATAACATGAATGGTGTATGAACCATATGGCTTAATGCCTTACATATTATATTTTGATTCCTCCTTTGGAGAAGATAATATTATTATGATTCAGTTGCGTTTGCACGAAAAATAAAGTATATGTCATGATTGTATTATGTTATTAAATGATTAAAGTGACGAATATGTCATGTCCGTTTTTCTTGAATATGTGAATTGATGTTGTGACACTCCTTCCGTGCAAATTTTATTTTCTCTGATTTTATTTATATCGTTTAATTCAGGGTTTATTAGAAGGGGTGTTACACATGATGTATGCATGAATGTTTGAGCGTTATCGTGCGTATGCTGACACAACAGATATACAACATTGGGAACAACCAGGTAAAACTACCTCGGGCACTAACAACACTCGGCTAAAGTTCATCTAGGATGATCATTCAAGAAAGGTAAAGGCCAGCTGAGGAAACAAAACTTACTGCCCGCTTTAACTTTATTGAGGAGAAACATGATCCGGAGGTAGATAAATCAAAGTGATGAAATAGTGCGGATACAGGGATAGAACATCCTTCTTCAGGCTTCACCGGGGAAACAAGTGTTTTCGAAAGTAACATTCCTACTGGAGATTACAAAACCAGTCTCAAGCAAAGCAGACTGACACCAAAACATCTGAACATTCATTGAAGAAATCAGACTCACTTCATTGGCGAGGTTAACATCATATTCACAATACGTCCTTCATTTGGAGAAACCAGGGACCTACGTTCTTCAAGGGCGGGTATGGTACTAATCTCTCTGGAAAAAAGAACTTCTATCAGGCCAAACGAAAACTTCACTGGAGAAAATGCGGATTGAAACTTCACATCATGAAAACTCAGAAAAGAGGAGAAATGAATCCAAACTTGACCGAGGATACCGGAACCATAAACCCAATACGGTGAAAACAACCCGAGTAGACCTTCCCGAGGGGAACAAAAACTTATCAAAGCAACTGGAGTTTGTCCATTCTTGGGATCACCATTTTTGTTGTCATTGTTTCATCACAAATCTCAAAGTAAAAACAGATTGTAAAATCTCTTTTTTTTTTAAGTCAATTTTGTTATTTAATCTTTTTTTTTGCTTTGAAAGTTATTATCAATAATAAACGAAGTCTTTGCAAACTAAATAAAATAAGAAATACAAATAATTGGGTAAAAGATCAAATTTCATTAATAGAATGGTAGTCTGTGAATGGCGAGACTCCATAGATGATTACAAAGTTCGGAAAATGGTAATATATACTGGAAAAGATACATTGAGATACAATGACCATTATCCCCTCTAACAACTTTTGAAATCCTGAGCATCGGTTTCTGTTGAAGTTTGGTGAGGATCCGAGAAGAATGTTACTTCAATGATCAAATCTTGTATGACGTAGTTACTTGCCCAGAAAGTCCCTAAATTTTGCCTAAGCTGCCCTTGCGGGTTTTCAACTTAGCGGGAATTTTTTTCTGTTTATTTCTCTAATTTTTGCCTAGACCGCCCTTTCGGGTTTTCGGCCTACCGAGACGCTCCTTTTTGCCTAAGCTGCCCTTTCGGGTTTTCAACTTAGAGAGTTGTTCTTTTATTTCTTTAGGCGAAGTATTTCTTGACTGCGTCAACATTCATGGGACGTGGGAACTCCTCATCATCCATAGTTTCAAGAATTAATGCACCGCCAGAGAAGGCTTTCTTGACAACGTATGGGCCTTCAAAATTGGGTGTCCACTTGCCCCTAGAATCAGTGTTGAAAGACATGATCTTCCTGAGCACGAGGTCGCGTTCTCTGCATTCACGAGGTTTGACTTTTTTATCAAAAGCTTTTTTTATTCTTCTCTGATATAACTGGCCATTACACAAAGCTGTCATTCTCTTCTCCTCAATCAAATTTAATTGGTCAAACCAGTTATGGACCCATTCATCCTCTGTCAACTTGGTTTCCATTATCACACACAGCGAGGAAATCTCTACCTCGACAGGGAGTACAACTTCCATTCCATACACCAGGGAGAACGGGGTTGCTCCTGTTGAAGTGCGGACAGATGTTTGATATCCATGCAGAGCAAAAGGAAGCATTTCATGCCAATCCTTATAAGTAACAACCATTTTCTGGATAATTCTCTTGATATTCTTATTAGCAGCTTCAACAGCCCCATTCATCTTAGGCCTGTATGGAGATGAATTATGATGGACAATCTTGAATTCTTCGCACAGTTTTGTCATCATCTTGTTGTTCAAATTCGAGCCATTGTCAATGATAATCCTGCTTAGCACACCATACCAACATATAAGGTTATTCTTAATGAAGCGTACAACCACCTGCTTAGTAACATTGGCATATGAATCAGCCTCCACCCGCTTGGTCAAGTAATCAATTGCTACTAAGATAAAACGGTGTCCATTTGAAGATTTGGGTTCTATCATCCCAATCATGTCAATACCCCACATAGAGAAAGGCCACGGGGAGGAAATCACATTGAGAAGTGTCGGAGGCACATGGACCTTGTCTGCATAAATCTGGCATTTATGACACTTCTTTGCAAACTTATAACAATCAGATTCCATTGTCAACCAATAATAACTTGCCCTTAGCATCTTTTTAGCCATTGAATGTCCATTGGCATGAGTGCCAAATGAACCTTCATGAATCTCATGCATCAACATGTTTGCTTCGTGTCTATCCATGCATCTAAGCAGGACCATGTCATAATTTCTCTTGTATAACACCTTTTCATTAAGGAAGAAACTACCATTCAATCTTCTCTGTGTCTTTCTATCTTTCTTTGATGCACCGATCGGGTATTCTTGAGTCTGAAGAAAATGCTTGATATCATGATACCAAGGTTTTTCATCTTATACCTCCTCTATTGTAAACACATGAGCGGGCCTATCCAGCCGTCAAACCGCAATTCGGGGTATATCATTCCAAGTATTCACTTGGTACATAGAAGCCAGGGTTGCCAGAGCATCCGCCATTTGATTTTCGTCTCTAGGGATGTGATGGAATTCAAATTTATTGAAGAACGGTAATAATTTGCTAGCATAATCTTTGTAAGGGATCAAGTTGGGGTGACGAGTATCCCATTCTCCTTTAATCTGATTTATTACCAAAGCTGAATCACCATACACATCGAGAATTTTAATTCTGAGATCAATAGCTTCTTCGAGACCCATGATGCAAGCCTCATATTCTGCCATATTATTAGTACAATCGAATGTTAACCTTACAGTAAAAGGAATGTGCGATTGTGATACGGTGGGAGAACTGACTTGATGTTTTGCGTTTCGATCGCACTTGTGCGGTTAGCAAGAGTCGCCACCGACTTTTCTTTTATCCAAAAGGAAAGGTAAAAAAGAACAGGAAAGACCTTTCGAGATTATTTCTCGGGTTCGAGGGGTAGATTATGAAAAGGGAAGGTATTAGCACCCTTTTCATCCATGGTTTTCCATGGGCTCTTAGTTACTCGTTTAGATCACTTGCTTTCATTTGATAGTGTGCTTGTAGTGTGGGCTTTGAAAATATTTTGAAAAAAATCTCTTTGTAATGGTTCTCGTCTCTATAAGAACGTATACAAAGTTTTGTTTTCGAAAAATGGTTCAAAGATGTGTTTGTGAATCGTGTTTCGAAAAGTGTTTTGAAAAGATGTTTTGCAATGGTTCTCGTCTCTATAAGAACATATACAAAACGTTTTGTCTTTTTTGAAAATGTTTTGAAATGAAAGTGTAGGTGCAAAGAGTTTTTATCGTGAGCAAGCGAGTAACTAAGAGCGAATCTATCTACTCGAAAGGTCTTAAATTATTCTTTTCTTCCTCCTTTTAATGGTGCTATATTACCATTGATTTGGTAAGAAGCCCCATCGTTGGATGTGAAGGGACAGACGCGGGTCAATTTTACAATCATTGAAGGCAACTTGTGAGACGCTTTAGCAATTTTCGTAAGGGATGAGATCGTTTTAATCGAAGGCAACATCGAGGGTTATCGAGGGACTACGATCTTTTTTATCGAAGGGTCATTGCTAAAGTGTACCATATTCGAGGGACATGATTGTATTTCCGAGGCAACAACCGAGGTTACCCTAGAGGTGCGCGTGTGAAAAAGTGTGTTGGTTTCAAGTTATTTTATTCTTTGATTAGGTTATCTAGCGATTGATTTTTGAATCTTGCCATACACGCCTAATTTCTATACAGTATATGGAAAACAGTAAATTGCGGGAATTGAAATTCTAAGCTATTACCAAATGTTCGGGAATGGGGGTACAATTTTTACAAATGGGGATGAATCAAATGAGATAGGAAGGTCCAAATATCAAACAATACAACCAAATCAAATTTTTTGTTCGATTTAAATAAAGCTATGATAATCCATGAAAATAAAATCAATAAAATATGGAAATGAAATGGTAAGTATTTACTTGAAAAGAGAAAAGTAAAACCTATTCTAAAAATAAAAATAATTGATTAAATTAAAATCTTTATTTTTTTTGTATTTTATTAATTATGTAAAATCTAAAGAAAACAAATAAAACTAAACTATTATTTTTGATGTTTTATTAAGAAAAATAAATCTAAAATAAAAGTTCATTAAGAAAAGAAAATGATAAAAAAAGTATTTACCAAAAAAAACTAATTCAAATTAATATAAAAAGATATTTTATGTTTTATTAATAATTTGCATAACAAAAAAATGTAAAGAGAAAACAAATTAAAAAAAAAGCAATGGGCTTAAGATGACTTAGATGTTAGGCCCAAAAGAACAAAAAGCTTATGTGTTGTAACAGAAAAACAAGCCAAGAGGGGGGTGTATCCAGTAAGGCGAATGGGCTTAGGGAAAATTGTAAACAACAAGCCCAAGCTCTAAATCAGCTTAGTTGCTGATTAAGGGTTTCAAAACAAAATCAGGGTTCTTGGAACCCTTGTGATGCACAGCGGTGCTGCCTCATCTCTTTCGCTCATCCCTTCCATTTTTTGTTGAAACCTCTGAATAAAAACACTACCCGTCTTTGTCTAGCCTTATGGCCGAATCACCCTCCTCTTATCTCACCGCAATTTGTGTTTTTGAAACCCTAAGTGTTGAACTCGGATTTAAGCCTAAGAAGTCCGAAATTGGTTTATCTGATCTTCCCCCCCCCCCCCACCCCCCCCCCCCCCAACTCTCAGTTGCCTGAACGGTTGTCCTCGCCGCCCTAATCAAATGCTAACGACGTTCTTTGAAAAAAAAGGGTAAGGTTCTGTTACCTTTCGAAACTTAACGATTTCAATGGTTTTTTTCATCTTGTTCATGTTTTCTGCTAATTAAACTCATGATTTTAGATGCAGAGAAATGTGATTATGAGAAAGATGAAGAATCCATACCTGTTGGAGTTCTTTCTGTGATTTAGAAAGGGAGAGGCGAGACGGTGACCGTGTTCCGTGGTGGCCGGAGTTGTACGATGGGAAATGGTGAGGACGAATGCGTTGCTTTTCTGGTTTGGGATCTTTTTGATAGGTAACAATTTTTTGTTGTTTTGATGATGATTAACAGTTTTCTGGATTTTGGGATTTTTGTGATTTTAATGCTGGTTTACAGTTTTGGACTTATGGTTTTGGAGGTTGTGGATGTTTGACAGGTTACAGTGTTGAGATTCTTACTGGTTTTCTGTTTTGGTTTTAGGCCTTTGGAGTTTTGGTTTTGACAGTTTTTTTGTATTTTGTTGCAAGTTTGAGATCTGTTGCAGGACTTGAGATTTGAGGGTGGCTATTGTGTTTTTGGTTTTGTGGATTTGTTACTGATTTTGAGTTAACATGTTTTTGGTTTGATGATATTTTCTAAGCTTGTTTTTGATGGAGGCTTAGCAGGTTTGGTTGGCAATTTGGGTATTGGATGTTGTTTCTGGTTTTGATTTCTTCTGGTTGTTGGTTTGTGTTTGAGGCTTGGCTCTAGTTTTTGTGAGTTTGAAAATGATTAACAGGTTTTTAAAGGTTGGATACTTGTGTTCAAGTTTTCTGAGTTTGATAATGTTTTTTTGGTTTTTTCAGTTTGAGAAACTGTTGCAGGTTTGGTTGATGGTGGTTTAATGGTGTTTTGAGTTTGTTACAGGTTTGGTCTGGTTACAGGTTTTGTTACTGTTTTTTGTAAGCTTGAAGCTTGGTTCAGGTTTTTGTTGCTTTGGGATTTTGTTTGGGATCTTTGGCTTTGAGGTTTTGACAGTTTGTTTTCCTTTTGGTTTTGGAGGTTTGGTGATTTTTTTTGTATTTTGATGATGGTTTAGATTTGAGACCCCTCTTACTGTTCTATTACTTCCTTCTTATTATATCCACCTTACTTCTATTATCTCCATTCAAAATGGTGGGAAACCAACAATTTTGAATATTTTAACATATTGTCCTTATGGCTTTTTGGTGGCAGTTTTGTTTTCTAGCAACTTCTATGCAACTTGTGACAGGCAGGGCAGCAGGGCTGTGCATTCCAATATCCTAGGTGACTTCTTTCCTCTCTTCTCTCTCAATGACAATAGGAAAGAAAATTGCTTTTTGCCCCTTTTTTCCAATTCTGAAAGGTTTGCAATGGAAAATGATGAATTTATGCTTCTTGAACAAGCTTTTGCTTATTTGACTTAGCTATTTGTTTTGCCATACTGCTGCACTGCTTTTGTTGATGTTGTTTGTTGTTTGCTATATTGCTGCCTCATTTTTGCTGTTTGTTGCACTGCTGTTTGGTTCAGTTTTGTTGTTTGGTCCAGTTTTGTTGTTTGCTTCAGTTTTGCTGTTTGCTTGGACAACTTTGTAGCATTTTGTTTGGTTAGTTTGCTGCATTCTGTTTGATTCAGTTTTGCATTTGCTTGTTTGGACAACTTTGTGGTATTTTTGTTTCTTCTTTTTGTGAACCAAGAAGGATAACCTTCTTGTGATTTGCAAAATAGAAAAATAAAATTGTGATGAAAAAATGGCATTCTGATTCCATTCTTGCAAACCTTAATGATGAATACCTTTTTTTTTGGAAAATTCTTGCTCATGCCCAAATAATTTGTACTAACTATTTTTCTTTCTTTTATTTTCATGTGAGCACAATGGATATGACAAAGCAAGGAAGGCAAGAAATTTGTGGCAAGCATGGAGGTCTTTGGAGATAGCAAAAGAACTTCAGTCAAACTTAGGCATAGATTAGTTCTCCTAGGCCAAACATTTGTTTGTATTTTCTTTGTAATTCAGATAAAATCATTCTTGTACTGTATCCAATAGTTGTACTAATTCATTTTCAAATACGATAAGTTGTAAAACCTAAAGTATTTAAAATAATAAATTGTTTTGTAACAACGTTTGAAATTGGAAAAAACCTTGAGTTATAACATGAAATATTCTGTTGTCACTTGAGATTCTTTACCAACAATAACTTGTAATTTCTTCTCGCATCCTATTTGATTTTTGAAATTCCCAATCAGGATACTTGAAACAAAATGCTCCAGTCTGGTAACTTAAACTCCAAGTAATCCCAATAATTTTGTAACTGCATTTCAAACAAGCATGCACTGTATATTCCATTTCCTAACCAAGCAAATGTTTTAAAAGACGCAAATCATCTGGTTAACCTGGATCAAAATCATGGTCGTCCCAAATGACAGTCTTAATCTCTTGTCCCAAACAAACCATGCTCTGAGAATAAACACTGTCTTTTCAGTAAACTTGAGAAAGCATGAAGACCTGTGAAAGCCAATTGGATCTTTGAGAATTCATTTCTTTTGAGAATTGCAAGAAACCCTAATTGCTGGTTTACCACCATAGAAGAGAATCTGTCTAATCGATTTCTGAGCCAGCTTGAATATCCGAGAAACCCTAGGGTTGTGTCTTCTATGAAAAATGGGAGGGCAAATTTTTGGGTACAACAGCGATCCATGAGGAGTGACAATGACAGCACCAATTCCTTTATCATAAGTGTGATACGGTGGGAAGAACTGACTATTTTTTGGAATGATGGTTTGCGTTTTGCGTTTGTTTTTGCAAAATGTCGCGGTAAGCAAGAGTCGCCACCGACTTTTATTTTATCCAACAAGGAAAGGAAAAAAGCACATAAAAATTCCTTTTTCGAGATATTTCTCGGGTTCGGGGGGTAGATTATAGAAAGGGAAGGTATTAGCACCCTTTATATCCGTGGTTATCCACAAACTCTTAGGTACTTGCTCAATCATTTTCAAAATTGTTTTCTTTGTGCTTGTGGGTTTGAAAAAGTTTTTGTTTGAAACTTCGATTTAACTCTTGCTTCTGTCCTCAAGAGTGTGATGAAGTGTTTTTGAAAACTTTGTTCGAAAAGTATAAGTGTGAAGAGTTTTGTTTTGAAAGAGCAAGTATCTAAGAACCATCTACCTACTCGAAAAAGGAATCGTTATATGCTATCTTCCTTTAGACAATGCTATCCCACTATTGATGAGTAGGTAGCATCATCGTTGGAGTTTAAGGGTCAATTCGATTTAGGGACTTACGGTCACCAAAGCAATGTTAGGACGCCTTAGCGGTAACCCTAATGTCTTAGATCATTTGTTTTGAGGCAACAATATCCGAGGCAAACATTTCGAGGCGACTATGATATTTGGACAAAGTACGACCTCTAAAGCGACCTATACTCAATGACCATGTACGAAGGCAACCAAGTGGGGTGTACCCTAAGAGTGTGCATGTGCGGGTGTGTTATTTTTCATTTATTTTATCTTTGTACATATTAATGGTGATCTAAGTTGATTTTAGGTTAAAACATTTAATCTTGTCATGCATAGCTATTATCAAGCATCTAACAGTTATATTTTGCGGAAAATAAATTGCAGAACTTAAATTACAAGGCGTCGGGTATTTACATCGCCAAAGACAAACCCTTTGAAAATAAATAAAGCGATAAAAATAGTAAATGGTCCTATTAACTATTACAAACCGGAGCAATTACAATATTGAATAAATAAAGTAAATCGCGTGCGGGAAATTAAATCGAGTGCGAGTTTAGGGTTTTGACCCCTTTTGTTAAAGAAAAGATTTTTTTTTGTTTGTTTTTGAATTAAGAAAGAAATTATCTAAGTTAATTATTAAATTAATAAATTAATTAATTAATTAATGAAAATAAATATTTTTTGGTTTTTTAGTATTTAAAGAAATAAAATAACATTAGTTAATGTTAGTAAAAACCTAATTAAGTCTAATTGATTTTAATTATTTACAAAAAATATATTAAAGTTATTTCTAATTAATGGCCTAAATTAATTAATAGATTTTTTAATAAAAAATAAAATACTAAAATTTAATTTGATAAAGAAAATATTTTTGGTTTTAATTTTATAAAAGAAAAAATTTGATTGGTTAGAAAATATATAAAAATAATTAAATCAAATAAATGAAATAGAGAGAGTTAGGGGGTATGGGCCTGTTTTGGAGTGTTTGAGAAGCAATTCTGAGGCCCATTTGAATATGGCCTCGTTTGACTTTTGAGATCCCCTGTGTGCACTTGGACTTGGCTCCATGGTGGACCATCATCTCTTGGCCACCAGATCTGGCCAGGGGCCATCTGGCAATCAGATGCTTGAAGATGCATGATGAGCTTCACGCTTGGAGATACATATGATCACCAGGAAAATAATAATATCAAAGAAGTGAAGGACCTGGGATTCGAACCCAGGTCCTGTTGGATGTTGCTAGTGCTCGCTTGCCACTAGGCTATTGTGCTTCATTTGTTAACATATTAAACAATAATAATAACAAAAGAAGATGACTCATATGCCAAAAAAGACAAAAGAAAGCACGCCATTATTTGAATTGGCCATTGGGGAGGCAACACGCCATCGTCCCCTACCTTCAGCCCCCTGTAATTTTTCATGCAGATTTGGATCCGCAGCTAAATGTGCAGGTCGATCCAAAAATCAAGTCCAGGCCATAAAAACGACCTTCAAAGACATGGTTAGGTTCGTCTCCCTCCCCTAAGTGCAACCATGCCTTTCTCGTCAGCCAATTTTTCCTGAAAGAGAAATACCCAAAAACAAACCACGAAACCCTAGCTATGGTACTCGGCTTTACAGGTCAGATAAATACAATTAACTAATGCAAAAAACTTTGAAATTTCATGAGGATCACAAATATATCAACGATTTTCCTAGAGGATGCAAGAATGGAGAGTTATGATTTCGAATACAGGGCTAAGAAACGTGACACTTACAGCGTGTTTGGGTGTGTATGGGAACTTGTTTTTGATTGGTTTCAACTCAGTGAACCTCTAGGAATCGATTGGGATGCTTCTTGGCTTCTGAGATTGCCTCTAAGTATGAATTCGAATTCAAGCTTTTTCACCACTTTTTCAAGTTTTGTTTTGCTTGTTCTTGCATCCTCCAATCCTTGTTTTCGTGTCTTAAGCTTCCTTATGTATCATGGAATGCATTAGGTCAAGAATCATGAATCCAATCTCTCTAAATCAATGCACCCATATTTGATTTGATTCACTTTTGAAAACTTGCCAAATTTGTCAAAAATCCATCTTTTTGCACCTGATCTTGTGTGATACGAATTTGATGCTCTTAATGATGATGATCTCAACCTGAAATAGCCAAAAAGATCTCAAGTAATCAATATTTGGATTTTATTTGATTTAATTTGATTTAAAATTAAATAATTCAATAAAAAATCAAATAAAATAATAAAAAAAGAAATATGATCTCAAGGCTGAAGCTAGTACACGTGTGCAATGGGGAAAGATCAAATCAAGTGGAAAAGGATGGGCCCATTTGACAAAATTTGAAGTTTTGGGGATAGTTGACTTTTGGCAATTTTGCAAAAATGCCCAACTTCAACAATGCATAACTTCTTCAATTTTGAACTTTTGGAAGTGTTCTTGGACTTTTTAGAAAGCTTGAGATGTACTCTAACCGAACCTTTTGATCTCATCTCATTTTGATATTCCATGCTCAAGTTATAAGCTTTGGCAAATAAGGTGTTTTTGTTGACTTTCAAAAATGACCTATAATGTCCAAATTTATAACTTCTTGTGAGTGCATTTTATAATCTTGGGGTATGAATATGGATTGTAGGAAATTGCATCCTCTTCAAAATGAGCTTTGGATGGGTCATTTCGCATAATGTATGAGAGAGTTATGTTTGGTCAAAGTTGAGTTGACTTTTCCTATAAAACCCTAATTTAGCAACTTTTGAGTCTTGATGATTTTTGAGCAACCCTTGATGAATAATGATCAACCCTTGATAAAATGATGAAATATCCTTCAAAATGAGAATGTTGACAAAAAATCTAGAAGTTTGACTGTTTGTAGGTCACAGTTAACTTTTGCCCTAGCACAGTCGATTTTTGGACCCTTTGAGCAATTGACTGACCAAACTTCCTCTGCTAGGCTTGAAATTTGACATGGATGACATTGAGAACATATTAGGACATTGGGGAGAACTTGAGGTCATTTGGACTCAAAGATCTTGATGCAACACAAAACCCTAATTTGGGGTTGACTGCCTAAGGAGATAGCTTGACTGTCCAACTCTTGAGCAATCTTGAGACACTTGGAGATTTTTCTTGCAATGTTTTGAGAAATATGAGAGGAAAAATTTTGGGGTACAACAGCTGCCCCTGTTCAATCTTCTTAAACCTGAGGATGTAGATTGGCTTTCGCGCCTTTCGTGATCCGAAGGTGGAAGATGATTGAACACTAGAGTGCCCAGAAATTTGCACTCGCATGAAGTGGTATCAGCCTGGTGATGTCGGGAATGCGCTTACAGATGCCATTTGGAGATTGTTGGTAGGAGGATGGGATTACAGATGCCATCTGCAGGAGTGTCGATCGCATAAGAGATTCCTTAGCGAGAACGTGCATACCTGTTGTTGTAGAAGATTCCGCTGGGGAAGCCTAACTTTTGTTGAGATTTAGGAACTTGCATGTACCTCAGCTGAGAGAACATCTTTGCTGAGTTTTAAGAGCTTGTCCATAATTCAACTGGGGGGGAAATCTTCATCAAGATGTAGGAACTGTCTGGTCTTCAATGGAGTATAATTCTGTTGAGATTGTAGAACTCGTCCACACTATGATGGAGGAAAATTGTTGAGATTGAGAACCTTCTCTGAAATTCAACCGAGGATAATTCAGTTGAGATTTAGGAACCGGTCAGGTCTTCGACTGAGGGAAACATCTTCATCAAGATCTAGGAACTGTCTGGTCTTCAACAGAGTATACTGTTGAGGTTGTCGAACTCGTCCATACTATGACGGAGGAAAATTGTCGAGATTGAGAACCTTATCTGAAATTCAACCGAGGATAATTCAGTTGAGATTAAGAACCGGTCAGGTCTTCGACTGAGGGAAACATCTTCATCAAGATCTAGGAACTGTCTGGTCTTCAATAGAGTATATTGTTGAGATTGTAGAACTCGTCCACACTATGACGGAGGAAAATTGTTGAGGTTGAGAACCTTATCTGAAATTCAACCGAGGATAATTCAGTTGAGATTAAGAACCGGTCAGGTCTTCGACTGAGGGAAACATCTTCATCAAGATCTAGGAACTGTCTGGTCTTCAACGGAGTATACCGTTGAGATTGTAGAACTCGTCCACACTTTGACGGAGGAAAATTGTCGAGATTGAGAACCTTATCTGAAATTCAACCGAGGATAATTCAGTTGAGATTTAAGAACCGGTCAGGTCTTCGACTGAGGGAAACATCTTCATCAAGGTCTAGGAACTGTCTGGTCTTCAACTGAGTATACTGTTGAGATTGTAGAACTCGTCCACACTATGACGGAGGAAAATTGTCGAGATTGAGAACCTTATCTGAAATTCAACCGAGGATAATTCAGTTGATATTTAAGAACCGGTCAGGTCTTCGACTGAGGGAAACGTCTTCATCAAGATCTAGGAACTGTCTGGTCTTCAACGGAGTATACTGTTGAGATTGTAGAACTCGTCCACACTATGACGTAGGAAAATTGTCGAGATTGAGAACCTTATCTGAAATTTAACCGAGGATAATTCAGTTGAGATTTAAGAACCGGTCAGGTCTTCGACTAAGGGAAACATCTTCATCAAGATCTAGGAACTGTCTGGTCTTCAACGGAGTATACTGTTGAGATTGTAGAACTCGTCCACACTTTGACGGAGGAAATTGTCGAGATTGAGAACCTTATTTGCAATTCAACCGAGGATAATTCAGTTGAGATTAAGAACCGGTCAGGTCTTCGACTGAGCTGAGAACTTACATGCATCTTTCCTAAAAGGTAAAGGTCAGTCATATGCAATGCATGATATGGATCAAGCAATGATGTTCTCAAAATAAATGAGATTGTGTTGTATGATGCGTATATGCATGTATCATGATGTATGGAAATGTAACATTTTAGCTGGGGAAAAATAAATCCCGGGTAGCTGCTGGAGAAAAGAGTTGAATTCTTCACTTCCGCTGGGGATGACGAACGAAGATGATTGTGAGAATAGACCTGCAGGAGAGGATAACTCCGTTGGGGAATATACTGATCAGGAGATTACTATGTGGGGAAGAGATGCTCTGCTGAGGATTCCACTGATAAGTTCTGTTGGGGATGAATTACTGTTGCTGGTGATATTGAATCTTGTTGGGGATTGAATTCCTGTTTGTGAAGGGAAAGAACTCCGCTGGGGATGATCTTTCAGTTGTGACTTCACTGGGGATAACCTGTTAGACTCTTGTGGGGATAATCCTTTGAGCTTTGCTGGGGACAATCTTCCTTTGAACTCGGCTGGGGATATTTATTTTTATACTCTGCCGGGGACAAACTTCCAGAGTCTACTGGGGAAGCTTTTTTAGACTGCACTGGGAAAATTTTAAACCCACTGGGGATATCTTGTATTCTGCCAGGGAATATTCTTATACTCCGTTGGGGAATATTAAGACTGTCGGGGATATTAAGCCTTTTCAGTGTTGATGGTAGATAAACTCTGCTTGGGGGGAGGATATTACCGACTCATTCACAGTTGCAAGTCTCAGTTGGGGAGAGCTGTCATTACTTCCTTACTCTGCGGGGAGTGAAAGCACCTTAGCCATATTCTTCAGCTGAATCTACCTTGTACCTAGTGGACAGAGCAATTGTACAGCTTGGACAAATCTTATTTGCCTCCTGTTTCTGATATTAGCAGTAATCGTCTTTTGTTTTGCATGTAAATATTCATGAGAAGCAATTAATGTCAGATGCATATATCAAAAATGAACATCGGACGTTCTTTGCAAAACAAAACAGAAAAAGGAAAACTAGTTTGAAATTTTTCTGAAAATGAATTTGTATTGATTTTAAAGTTTGGCCTGTAAATAGGCGTTTTTATACAAGAGGCTGACGTCCTAGTAAGATAACGCCGCCGAACAAATAGAATTTACACGATTTGTGAAAAACTAAACAAACAGCTATGTGAATAATCCCACTGGGTTCCAACTCTTCTATTGCCTTTATGTCCTCGAGCATCTCATCACTTTGCTACTTGGTTGAAGGAAGATCAGATTGATTAGTATCGTCCGAGCTTGATAGTCGATACCAAAGTCTGGTTGCAAAGTGATCCAATGAGACATAGTGTTACGCTTTGATCCCTAATTTTTTCCTGGACCTCCCTTTCGGGTTTTCAGTCCACCGGGATACCCTTTTTTGCCCAAGCTTCCTTTTTAGGTTTTCGACTTGCCGGGTGTACAATTTTTTTTTAATTTTCATCCCTTATTTTTGCCCGAACCCTTTTGGTTCGCCGGGAAGCCCTTATTTTTGCCTAGGCCAGTCAACCTAGCGGGTCTTTGATTATGCATAGTATTTTTTCACTATGTCTGCATTGACGGGGTGAGGAAGGTCGTCACCATCCATGGTGGTTAGAATCATAGCTCCTCCTGAGAAAATGTTCTTAACCACAAATGGTCCTTCGTAAGTAGGGGTCCATTTGCCCCTGGGATCACCTTGTGGCAGTATGATGCTCTTGATAACCAGGTCACCGACTTGATACTCTTGTCGTCTGACTTTCTTGTTAAATGCCTTGATCATCCGTTTTTGGTACGTCTGACCATGATAGATAGCAGTAAGTCTTTTTTCATCGATTAAGTTCAGCTGATCAAGCCGGGTCTGAATCCAGTCATCTTCGCTTAAACCTGCATCCTTCATGATCCAAAGATAGGGTATCTGAACTTCAATGGGCAAGACTGCCTCCATGCCGTAAACCAAGGAATATGGTGTTTCCCCTGTTGACGTCCGTGCTGAGGTACGGTACCCATGAAGAGCAAATGGTAACATCTCATGCCAATCTTTGTATGTCACCGTCATCTTCTGCACAATCTTCTTAATGTTTTTATTAGCCGCTTCTACAGCCCCATTCATATTCGGCCGATAGGGAGAAGAGTTGTGATGTTGTATCTTGAACTGCTTGCAGAGTTCGGTGATCATCTTATTATTGAGATTTGTACCATTGTCTGTAATGATCCTCTCTGGTACACCGTATCGACAGATCATATTCTGCCGAATGAACCGTGCCACGATGTTCTTGGTTACAGTAGCAAAAAAATCCACTTCAACCCACTTCGTGAAGTAATCAATCGCTACCAGGATGAAATGATGCCCGTTGGATGCTGTAGGTCTAACTCGCCAATCATATCAATGCCCCACATTGCAAAAGGCCACGGAGCTGTCAAAACATTCGCATCTTTGATATTAATAGGGTAGTGTGAGCCATCATATACTGTCTTAGCCGGCGAACAGCCCATGCCAAAGCGTAGCAAGTCCTCTCGAGCAGCGAGTATCGGATCTCACAGTCGGTGAACTCTTTGCTAAAGCAGTCAATAGCATGCCATTTTCGGCCAGACTCGTCATGCTGCCCCAGCACACACCTTATTGAATTGTCGAGTATTGTTAAGTGTAAGATCAAGGGTTTCCCTCAACTGGAGGCATCAGAATAGGTGGCTTTTGCAAATCGTATGGCTCTTCCTTCCTGTAGTAATAGTCTAGCAAGCTCCTCAGGTACTTCACAATCGTCCTCACCTTCGCCCTTGGCTTGGTTGATCGGACTTTCGAAGTCATAACCGGCAGTAGCAGAATTGTTATCAGTAGGATCCAGAGTGGATGTGGATCATGATACGTGAGTGTGTGTAAAATAGTTGTTTTGCAATATATAATAAAAGAAAAACAACGAGCGCAAAATTTGAAATGCAAGAAACGTCCAATGCTTTTATTAATGATATATGTAGATGACACACATAAAGCCCTCACAAATGAAGCCACGGTGTCCTGGGTAAGACATCGGGCCGTAAAGTTTAAAACATTGTTTGTTACAAATTCAAAACAAAAGTTTCATTACTGGGTGATAACAGAAACGGACATAGAATCCTTCGTTGTTCAGTTGCTTAATCCACCATCAGCAGTTGGGTATATCCAGCTGTCAATATCAAACTCTTCATCATCGTCATCCCCGATAGCATTCACCCCTGCGTCATGTTTAGGCTTTTCTGGTGCTCCGAACTCGATCTCCTTGGCATCAATCAGGTCATGTACCTTATTCTTCAAAACCCAGCAATCATCCGTATCGTGCCCCGGGCTATCAGAGTGAAAGGCACAGCGGGCATTCGGATCGTACTTCGGTGATGTTGTATTTGGATTCTTCGGGGCCTCCCTTGGAATCACTAGACTGGTCTTTAATAACTGCGGCAGAATATGGGATAAAGTCATGTTGAGCTGAGTGAATTGTCTTCGAGGTCTCTCGGCCCTTGGCTGATTGTTGCACTGAGGAGCACCAGCAGGTCTTGATATAACCACCACATTAACAGCTTGACGGTGTTCAGGTCTATTCTGGCTCTTTGAACTGTAAACAGCACTCGACTCTTTCTTAATAAGCTTCTTCTCGGTGCTTGACGAAGCACCTTTCTGTATTTTACCAGATTTGATACCAGCCTCAATCCTTTCCCCGGTCATAATTAGCTCTGTAAACCCAGACGAAGAACTTCCAATCAGATGGTTGAAATATGGACCAGACAAGGTCCCCAGAAACATATCCACTAGCTCCCTATCAGCCAAGGGAGGTTGAACTCTTCCAGCAAGGTCCCTCCACTTCTGAGCATAATCTTTGAAACCTTCGCCCGCACCCATTGACATACCCTGGAGTTGGGTACGCGTGGGAGCGAGGTCGGCATTGTATTGGTACTGCTTGTAGAAAGCAGCAGCCAAGTCCTCCTAATTACGGATACTAGCTCCTTCTAACTGGTAAAACCATTCAAGCTGAGTCCCTGAAAGACTGTCTTGAAAGAAGTGGATCCAGAGATTCTTGTCAGTGGTGTACGGTTGAATTTTCCTAACATACGACCGGAGGTGCAGATTTGGGCAAGAAACCCCATCGTACTTAGCAAAGGCTGGTGCTTTAAACTTGTGGGGAATCACCACCCCAGACGACATACCTAGATCACCAAAGTCCAACCCAGGGACCTTCTGGATCTCCATGGCACTTAAATGGTCTTCAAGCTGTTTATACCTATCCTCAGCCGGAGGATACTGGTCTTCGTCAAAGTCGGTCTCATGATCAGATACCACAGGGCTAGGAACCCTCCTTTCTTCTTGGTTTTCTCCCCCTCCAGATGAGTGGGATAGATTGATGTCATCTCGCAGCCTGTTTCCAAACCTGTGCCCCATGTTCAAGAGGACCGTCTTCTTCTTCTTCTTCTTATCTTTCAGGATAAGGGCCTTCAGATCTTGCTGACCCTTAGCCAGGTTCATGAACAATTCTTGGAACTGGGTGTTTTGAGCCTGTAGAGCCTTGATTGCTTGTTCAGTTGATGGTTCGGAAGACATGATGCTGAAATAAACAGCGAAGAAGATGAGAAAACCTGTAGGGGTACCTGTTATGAGGTGCATGGAATCAAATGCGTATGATATGATTTCAAAGACTTTGGAGATTCAAATTCGTAAACCAAAATGAAACGCACTTTTATTAGATAAACTTGAAATTCAATTGTTCAACAGATGCCTTTAAGGTGTTACAAGAAAGAAAAACAGAAAAGTAAATCAAAGCTAGAAATAATCAAAAGACATCAGCGCTCCCATGGTCGTTTCTTGTCAGTGTGGACATAGTCATTGAGGATCCGCTCGTTCTCCAACTGCCTTGTCAACTTCTGGATCTTCTACTCTTGCTCGTGATACTTTTCTCTGTAAGTATCTCTCTCTTCCCTTAGCTGCATCCAGGACCTCTTCAATGCCCCAATGTCAGTAGGCATATAAGGGTATAGGATGGTAGGAGGAACCCCTTCTTCATCAGTAACTTCAAGAGTTATAGGCAAGACAGCTTCGTAGGGCATTCCCAGCTTTTGGGCACGGATACGAACCCATCAGAGATATGGTTCCATTGGTAGAGAAGTCTTTGCACCCAGCTCGTGTGGATCAGACATGTGTACTCTATCCCAGGCTCTTATGAATCTGCGGCGTTGCTCATCACTATCCCCTTGGAAATCAAAGACAATACTTGGCATTAGCAATTCATGAGGTCCTTCCCTCCTAGCTCTCCCAAATTGACGTAAGGCCAAGCACGGATTATAAGTGATTCCTCCATGGGTTCCTATTAGTGGAACATTGGGGTACTCCCCACAGCGATCAATAATGGCCACCTCGTCCATGCCCTTAATAGTCCAAATGATGTCATTATGAGAGAGAGACATGATCCTATAGGCCTAGCCCATGCCTTCCTTTTTCTTCAGAACTGATTTGGGGAGGTGAGAAATAAACCACCTCGCCAACAATGGAGCACAGCACATCAAGATTCCCCGCTTCCGAGCAGTACGGGCATAAAGCCGATGAAGAATGTCACCCAAGAGAGTGGGCACAGGATTACCGGATATGAAGATCTTCACCGCATTGACGTCGACGGAGGAATCCGAGTTAGGAAACAATACCAAACCATATATAAGAAGAGCCAGAATGTCTTCAAATGCTTGGAAGTCTAGACTGTCCCAAAAATGATTAGCTTTACCAACCAAAAACTTAGTCAAAAAGCCCTTTGCTTCACTTCTAGTCTCCCAATTAGACATTACCTCAGCCTTTGTCAGATGAAGGGCTGAAGCAATCTCTTCCGGCCTAAGGATCTTCTCCCAACCTATAAACGGGGTCTGCTCCAGAATAGAGATACCGAGCAGATCAGAGAACTCTTCCAAGGTAGGGACCAACTGGTAGTCCTGAAAACTAAAGCAGTGGTACAGTGGATCAAATAACTGGACTAAGACTCTCATCATTTGTTCATCCATCTTGGAGGTGACCAAACTAAGAAGGTGCCCATGTCCTCTGATGAAGGAGGTAGTATTTGGCATCTTTGAAACCAATTCTTTAAGCAAAGTGGGAACTTGGACAAAGTTGATTCGGATGGTGTTTCTACGCATGGGTGCCATGGCCTACAAAACAGAACAAAGATGAATCCCCTCTGTCTTTAAAATAGGTTAGTCCAATGCAATATGCATGCAATGTCATGATGTCATGATGTCATAATAGAAATCACACCACAAGTATCCACAAATAGAAAACATGGTAAAGGCACACAAGTCACACAGAGAGCCCTTAGATTTCAGGCTGGCAAGGAGTCTAGGTACTACCCTATTTCAGTTCAGTTGGTTTAAACCTGTCCTAAAAATAGTAACCGAGTTCTAGAGGATCTCAATATCACTGACTACCCTCGATCGGTCACAATTCCAGTTTAGCAACCTTTTCTTGCGGCCGGAATCATCGCGAGAGTTTAGTCTCAATGAGTGTAGCATACTGCTACTGTTCTATGGCCAAGTTGGTCAATTTAAAGGTTCTAAGGTCAGTTGGTGCTTAATGACCCCTTAGCAGACCCATATTCTCCTCGTTGCGCCACAAGGGATATCGGTACATACTAAAGTGCCACACCAACGTAGCTACTGCTTCAACCGTATCGGTCTATGCCGTATAGTTCCCTCACAGTTTATTGCTACTTGCCTAAAGGGTATCCCCCAGATCCGGGTTAGGATCTATAGTAACTCCGATACAAGCCCACAAATATAAAGCATACAAGTCAAGCAATTGAAAACAATATGAACTATTCCTAAGGTAACCCCACTTTTAGAATTTTCCCCAGCAGAGTCTCTGGTTCTGTGATACGGTGGGAAGAACTGACTATTTTTTGGAATGCTGGTTTGCGTTTTGCGTTTGTTTTTGCAAAATGTCGCGATAAGCAAGAGTCGCCACCGACTTTTATTTTATCCAACAAGGAAAGGAAAAAAGCACAGAAAAATTCCTTTTTCGAGATACTTCTCGGGTTCGGGGGGTAGATTATAGAAAGGGAAGGTATTATCACCCTTTCTATCCGTGGTTATCCACAGGCTCTTAGGTGCTTGCTCAATCGTTTTCAAATTTTTTTTCTTTGTGCTTGTGGGTTTGAAAAAGTTTTTGTTTGAAACTTCGATTTAACTCTTGCTTCTGTCCTCAAGAGTGTAATGAAGTGTTTTTGAAAACTTCGTTCGAAAAGTGTAAGTGTGAAGAGTTTTGTTTTGAAAGAGCAAGTATCTAAGAACCATCTACCTACTCGAAAAAGGAATCGTTCTATGCTATCTTCCTTTAGACAATGTTATCCCACTATTGATGAGTAGGTAGCATCGTCGTTGGAGTTTAAGGGTCAATTCGATTTAGGGACTTACGATCACCAAAGAAATGTTAGGACGCCTTAGCGGTAACCCTAATGTCTTAGATCATTTGTTTTGAGGCAACAATATTTGAGGCAACCATTTCGAGGTGACTATGATCTTTGGACAAAGGACGACCTCTAAAGCGACCTATACTCAATGACTGTGTACGAAGGCAACCAAGTGGGGTGTACTCTAAGAGTGCGCATGTGCGGGTGAGTTATTTTGCAGTTATTTTATCTTTGTACATGTTAATGGTGATCTAAGTTGATTTTAGGTTAAAACATTTAATCTTGTCATGCATACCTATTATCAAGCATCTAACAGTTATATTTTGCGGAAAATAAATTGCAGAACTTAAATTACAAGGCGTCGGGTATTTACATCGCCAAAGACAAACCCTTTGAAAATAAATAAAGCAATAAAAATAGTAAAATGTCCTATTAACTATTACAAACCGGAGCAAGTACAATATTGAATAAATAAAGTAAGTCGCGTGCGGGAAATTAAATCGAGTGCGAGTTTAGGGTTTTGACCCCTTTTGTTAAAGAAAAGATTTTTTTTTTGTTTTTGAATTAAGAAAGAAATTATCTAAGTTAATTATTAAATTAATAAATGAATTAATTAATTAATGAAAATAAATATTTTTTGGTTTTTTAGTATTTAAAGAAATAAAATAAAATTAATTAATGTTAGTAAAAACCAAATTAAGTCTAATTGATTTTAATTATTTACAAAAAATATATTAAAGTTATTTCTAATTAATGGCCTAAATTAATTAATAGATTTGTTAATAAAAAATAAAATACTAAAATTTAATTTGATAAAGAAAATATTTTTGGTTTTAATTTTATAAAAGAAAAAATTTGATTGGTTAGAAAATATATAAAAATAATTAAATCAAATAAATGAAATAGAGAGAGAGTTAGGGGGTATGGGCCTGTTTTGGAGTGTTTGAGAAGCAATTCTGAGGCCCATTTGAATTTGGCCTCGTTTGACTTTTGAGATCCCCTGTGCGCACTTGGACTTGGCTCCATGGTGGACCATCATCTCTTGGCCACCAGATCTGGCCAGGGGCCATCTGGCAATCAGATGCTTGAAGATGCATGATGAGCTTCACGCTTGGAGATACATATGATCACCTAGAAAATAATAATATCAAAGTAGTGAAGGACATGGGATTCGAACCCAGGTCCTGTTGGATGTTTCCAGTTCTCGCTTGCCACTAGGCTATTGTGCTTCATTTGTTAACATATTAAACAATAATAATAGCAAAAGAAGATGACTCATATGCCAGAAAAGACAAAACAAAGCGCGCCATTATTTGAATTGGCCATTGGGGAGGAGACACGCCATCGTCCCCTACCTTCAACCCCCTGTAATTTTTCCTGCGGATTTGGATCCGCAGCTAAATGTGCAGGTCGATCCAAAAATCAACTCCAAGCCATAAAAATGACCTTCAAAGACATGGTTAGGTTCGTCTCCCTCCCCTGAGTGCAACCATGCCTTTCTCGTCAGCCAATTTTTCCTGAAAGAGAAATACCCAAAAACAAACCACGAAACCCTAGCCATGGTACTCGGCTTTACAGGTCAGGTAAATACAATTAACTAATGCAAAAAGCTTTGAAATCTCATGAGGATCACAAATATATCAATGATTTGCCCGGAGGATGCAAGAATGGAGAGTTATGATTTCGAATACAAGGCTAAGAAACGTGATACTTACAGTGTGTTTGGGTGTGTATGGGAACTTGTTTTTGATTGGTTTCAACTCAGTGAACCTCCAGGAATCGATTGGGATGCTTCTTGGCTTCTGAGATTGCCTCTAAGTATGAATTCGAATTCAAGCTTTTTCACCACTTTTTCAAGTTTTGTTTTGCTTGTTCTTGCAGCCTCGAACCCTTGTTTTCATGTCTTAAGCTTCCTTATGTATCATGGAATGCATTAGGTCAAGAATCATGAATCCAATCTCTCTAAATCAATGCACCCATACTTGATTTGATTCACTTTTGAAAACTTGCCAAATTTGTCAAAAATCTATCTTTTTGCACCTGATCTTGTGTGATACGAATTTGATGCTCTTAATGATGATGATCTCAACCTGAAATAGCCAAAAAGATCTCAAGTAATCAATATTTGGATTTTATTTGATTTAATTTGATTTAAAATGAAATAATTCAATAAAAAATCAAATAAAATAATAAAAAATAAATATGATCTCAAGGCTGAAGCTAGGACACGTGTGCAATGGGGAAAGATCAAATCAAGTGGAAAAGGATGGGCCCATTTGACAAAATTTGAAGTTTTGGGGATAGTTGACTTTTGGCAATTTTGCAAAAATTCCCAACTTCAACAATGCATAACTTCTTCAATTTTGAACTTTTGGAAGTGTTCTTGGACTTTTTAGAAATCTTGAGATGTCCTCTAACCAAACCTTTTGGCCTCATCACATTTTGATATTCCATGCTCAAGTTATAAGCTTTGGCAAAAAAGGTGTTTTTGTTGACTTTCAAAAATGACCTATAATGTCCAAATTTATAACTTCTTGTGAGTGCATTTTATAATCTTGTGGTATGAAGATGGATTGTAGGAAATTGCATCCTATTCAAAATGAGATTTGGACGGGTCATTTCTCATAAAGTATGAGAAAGTTATGCTTGGTCAAAGTTGAGTTGACTTTTCCTATAAAACCCTAATTTAGCAACTTTTGAGTCTTGATGATTTTTGAGAAATCCTTGATGAATCATGATAAACCCTTGATCAAATGATGAAATATCCTTAAAAATGAGAATGTTGACAAAAAATCTTGAAGTTTGACTGTTTGTAGGTCACAGTTGACTTTTGCCCTAGCACAATCGATTTTTGGACCCTTTGAGCAATTGACTGACCAAACTTCCTCTGCGAGACTTGAAATTTGACATGGATGACCTTGAGAACATATTAGGACATTGGGTATCACTTGAGGTCATTTGGACTCAAAGATCTTGATGCAACACAAAACCCTAATTTGGGGTTGACTGCCTTAGGAGATATCTTGACTGTCCAACTCTTGAGCAATCTTGAGACACTTGGAGATTTTTCTTGCAATGTTTTGAGAAATATGAGAGGGAATATTTTGGGGTACAACAATAAGCATTCACAGCTCCATCAAATATCATACTCCAACGAGATTCAGGATCAGGGCCTTCCTCAGGCAACAGCTCATCACAATCCTTCACTTTCAGGAACATCACATCCTCACCGGGGAATTCATATTCTATAGACTGGTGATCCTCCACTGGTTGGTGAGCAAGACAATCTGCCAACACACTACTTTTAATAGCCTTTTGAGTGTGGTATTCGATATCGTATTCAGATAACAACATCTGCCAGCGGGCAATTCTTCCAGTAAGAGCAGTTTTTTCAAAAATGTACTTGATTGGGTCCATTTTGGAGATCAACCAAGTGGTGTGAATCAACATATACTTCCGCAAACGCTTTTCCGCCCAGGCCAAAGCACAACATGTTTTTTCCATCATGGAATACCGCGAATCACAATCAGTGAATTTTTTACTGAGATAATAGATGGCGAACTCCTTCTTCCCTGTTTCATCTTGTTGTCCAAGAATACAACCCATGTGTTTATCTAACACTGTCAGATACATAATCAATGGTCTTCCTTATACGGGAGGGAGCAAGATAGGAGGTTCAAGCAGATATTCCTTAATACTCTCAAATTCCCTTTGGCAGTCAACCGTCCACACACAACCTTGATCTTTCTTTAACAACTTAAAGATCGGTTCACATGTTGCATTCATGTGGGAAATGAATCTGGAAATATAATTCGAACACCCGAGGAAGCCTCTGACTTGCTTTTCAGTTCTCGGTACTGGAATTTCTTGAATTGCCTTGACTTTATCAGGGTCAACTTCAATTCCTTTCTAGCTAACAATGAAACCCAACAATTTCCCTGATCGAACACCGAAGGTGCATTTATTTGGATTCAAGCAGAGACGATACTTCCTAAAACGCTAAAACAGCTTCAACAAATCTTCTATATGCCCTTCTTCAGTCTGGGATTTGGCAATCATATCATCAACATATACTTCAATTTCCTTGTGCATCAGATCATGGAATAGGGTTTTCATAGCCGTCTGGTACGTCACACCAGCGTTCTTCAACCCGAAAGGCATCAATCTGTAACAGAATGTTCCCCAGGGTGTGATAAACGTTGTTTTTTCCATGTCATCTAGAGCCATTCTTATTTGATTATACCCGGAAAATCCGTCCATGAACGAGAATACTTTCAATTTTGATGTGCTATCCACTAACATGTCGATGTGAGGCAATGGAAAATCATCTTTTGGATTAGCTTTATTTAGATCTCTGTAATCTACACACATGCGGACTTTTCCGTCTTTTTTCGGTACTGGGACAATATTGGCAATCCATTGAGGATACACTGACGTCACAAGAAAACTGGCATTAATCTATTTTAGAACCTCCTCTTTGATCTTTACTGCCATATCTGGGTGAGTTCTTCTCAACTTTTGTTTAATTGGTGGATACTCTGGCTTCAATGACAAACGGTGCTCAACAATATCTGTATCTAGACCGGGCATATCTTGGTAAGACCAAGCAAAAATATCCACATACTCTTTCAACAGCTAAATCAACCTGCTCTTCACATCAGGATGCAGTGATGCTCCAATCTTGACTTCCTTTGGATCTTCTTCTGAACCCAAATTGATTACTTCCAAAGGCTCTTTATATGGCTAAATGGTATTTTCCTCGTGCTCAAGCAACCGTGAGACCTCTTCTTGAATCTCATCATAATCTTCTTCTTCAGCCCCATACACAGGACATTCAAAGTTGGGAGAGAGTGCAGGGTCATTATATTCAACGGGTTTTTAATTAATTTGCACATATGATTTGTGATTGCATTTAGAAACTGACACATATAACAAGTGATCATGAAGATTAAATTTCAGTTATTATTTATTTTGAAAGTTTTTTTTATTACCATTTTCCGAGAAAAAGTAGAAAAATAAAGACATAATTTGGGAAACAAAGACAAATTTTATTATTGATCTTAACAGTTACAGCAAACAGATAAGCCCTACAACATTAATACTTCCACCTTGGGCAGAGTGAAAGCTTTTCAAAAGAAAAATTAACAAATCAAATTACTTTGAAACATGTATGCAAGAGGGAACATCAACGGTGATCCAGTTCTGAACCCTGACTCCGTGCGTTACATAATTCGGCATTTCCTGCTCTGCTTCATCCTCCACAATGGCGTTAATCCTGGAAACAGTCGGATGAAGATAGTGTGATACAGTGGCAGAACCGACTGTTAATACTGGTTTGCGTTTTTTGTTCGCAAATGTCGCGGTAAGTAAGAGTCGCCACCGACTTTTATTTCATCCAACAAAGGAAAAGGAAAAAGAACAGAAAAAACCTTTTTTGAGATGTTTCTGAGTACGGGGGGTAGATTATAGAAAGGGAAGGTGTTAGCACCCTTTCTATCCATGGTTTTCCATGGTCTCTTAGGTACTTTCTCATTTTCAAATCGTTTGTGTGTGCTTGTTTTGAAAAGTTTTGTTTTACTTCGTTTTAACCCTTATTTCTGTCCTCAAGAGTGTTACAAAGTTGTTTTGAAAATTTGTTTGAAAAGTGTAAGTGTGAAAAGTTTTGATTGGATCAAGTACCTACTAGCATCTACCTACTCGAAAAAAGATTGTTTCTATTCTCGTTTCCTTTAGACAGCGCTATCCTACTATTTGAGAAATAGGTAGCACCGTCATTGGAGTTTGTAAGGGTCAATTCGATAGGGACATACGATGACTAAAGCAGTATTAGGACACCTTAGTAATAACCCTAGAGTCTTAAGATCATATTCGAGGCAACATTTCTGAGGCAGCATTTCCGAGGCAACATTTCCGAGGCAACATTCGAATGGGACGTTAGATCTTTTTTAGACAGGAGGGCAACCACTAAGACACCCTATGCTTAATGATCGTTTACCGAAGGCAACCGAAGTGAGAGTATACCCTAAGAGTGATATGTGTGAGTGATTTGTTTTCAGTTATTTAATCTTTGCATATTAGCGTTTTCTAACCGTATTAATTTGTCATGCATTCTTGTCGTACAACCCTATTAACATACATCTAGACAGTTAAATATTTGCGGGACTTAAAAATGTGAGAAAATAAATCTACATTATTACAAGGCTTCGGGGAGGGGGATTAATTACATAGCCAAAAACCTGGGGAAAAGCGATAAGTAAAAGCCCTAAATTAAACTATTACAAACCATGAACAGTTACAATAATAATAAAGAGTGCAAAAAAGAAATACTAAAACTATTACATCCCGGAAGCAATTACATAATTAGAAAAAAATGCGAGAAAAGATAAATCTACGCTATTACATTGATAATGCAACCTATACAATTTTCCTAGAAATTAAAATGTAAAAGAATAAATAAAAAGAAATTAAGGAAAAATTAAAACCTAAAATTCTAAGTTAATGTTTTTGGCGTTTTTTTTTTAGAAAATAATTTTAAGTTAATTAAAAAAAAACCTAATTCTAACTAATTTTAATAAAAAAAAAGTTAATTAACTTAATTTATTAATAAATGAAAAAAAGCCAAAAATTTAGTTACTAACTAAAACAAAAACTTAATCCTAATTTGTTAAAAAATGGTTAATTAATCAAATTAAAGAGTTAATTAATAAAAAAAGAGTTAATAATAATTAAAAAAATTAAAACCTAAATTAATTTTAATTAAATAAAGTTAATTTTGGAAAAAAAATTATGTGTAATGATTAATAAGAAAGAATTAAGTTTGCCAAAAAGTAGATAGGGGAAGAAACATCAATGAAAAATAGGGTTAGAAAATAAAGATAGTGCAAATGTCAGGGATGGGTGATGAACCACAAATTAATTTAAAACCTAAAATTAAATTAAAAAAACCTAAAATTAATTATTCGAGTTTAGGAGGAAAAATTAAAGGTTTGTGAAAAATGTTAAGTTTTATGAAAAAGTTTTAAACAGAAAGAATGAAAATAGGTAAAAGGATAAATAGAAAAGAAGAAAACCAAAACCAATAGGGGTGATTGTTGAACCCACGTCCTTAACCTTCTCAGGATGTCTGCCTTGTCATGCATTGGTGGTTGTTCTATTTTGGCCATTAGTGTTTTGACCTCAACATTCTATAATGAACCTGCATGGAACCCTGTCTAAATCTGCAATGTTGAATCTCATGAACACATTAAATAAATTACTATATATCATGAAATACAAATAAAGCAAATATATGGAAAAAAATTTAATGTTAAAACCGATATGGCATGTATAAATGATTATACCCTTTTAATCATGGAGATCAAACCAGCCTTACCCTTACTGGAGAAGTAGTGAGATATGGATTTGTAACAAGGATGGCTTATTTGTAGTGAGATGGGGGTTTGTAATAAGGATTTCAAGGTTTTAGGGTTCTTGAAAGAATTTGATATTTTGACAGAATTGTGGCAAAGGTTTTTTTTCTCTCCCCTTCTTTGTGTGAAAAGAATGAGATTATATAATGGAAATTTGAGCAAAGATATGGGCTTTGAATGTGCAATTGGGCCTCCAATGTTCACTTGAGTCCGTCACATTCCAGGCTAAATCACAGGAGCTTAAGTGTAATTTTTGAAGTTGAAATGTGAAAACAAAATGTAGCCTACATCGAGAACTAACTTTTGTCCAAAAATGGGCTCAGTCGGATAAATGGTGAATTAATTATGAATTTTTGAAGTTTCAGCTCAGACAAACTTATTTTGGGCTCCAGTGTCGACTCTGACACATTCTTCAATAAAAAATTGGTATTGATCGGAGCATATTCCGGTCTCGACTTTTGAAGAAAAGTTGTAGATATCTGAGACAGTGACCTTGTGTAAAAAGATGGGCCCGATCCGATAAAAATTGACCAAGTTATGAATTTTCGAAGTTTCGACCCAGATGAAATAATATTCAGTATTCAGGATTTTCAACCCGTCACACGCACTCTGAGCAAAAAACGAAGGCCTTTTGGATACCGTTCAAACTCAATACCTCCTGTGAAAACTTAGCCAACTCAATTTGTGAAATTTTGGAACCGGAACAAGCTCGATACGATGAAAATCGACCATGTTATGATTTTCTGAACATGACGCAAATAAACTTCTGTCACAAATTTTCTGTATGAAAATACTTGATAAATCCGCATTTTTGAAGACCTTCTGATCGAAATTGGCTTCCATCCGTGAGAGATGAAACCGTAGGTGACGTTAATACGGAATTTTGGCCACTGGAACGGGTTCAAAATGAGCCACGATCTTCAAGTTATGAATTTTTTAGTGCGTAAAAACTGCACTTTCAGCACACTTTTTCACCATATTTCTTCGAGAAAACTCACACATTTGGAGACCTTCTTTAAAGAATTGACTCTTGAGCCAAACATGAATTTGAGAATACGTTATCAGAGATATCTTGGCGAAAGAACACCTGAATATGACGCGCCGGGTTGGACTTGTGAATCTTTGAACCCCGAATCATTGCAAAATGGCGAACCGATCTTCAGCACGAAAAATACTTTGAGAACATTCATTGGTGAAATAAACGTCACTTGTAACCCGAAGAAGCTTGATAAATATACCTTTATTCCATAACCATAAAACCAATAATATGCGTGTATGAAAAGAGGGTAAATTTTGGGGTACAACAGTTGCCCCTGTTCAATCTTCTTAAACCTGGAGATTTAGATTGACTTGTCTGTCTTTCGTGATCTGAAGGTGGAAGATGATTGAACACTAGAGTGCCCAGAAATTTGCACTCGTCTGTAATGATGCTTGACTATATAGGTAGTATCGGGAATGGGCTTACAGATGCCATTTGGAGGAGATGGCGGAAGTTCACCGGAGATTGGCTTAAAGATGCCATACGGAAGATATGACGGAGAATCGTCGGAGATGGGCTCAAAGATGCCATCTAGAGGATGTTGATTTACCGAGATATTCCTTTGATGAGAATCCCTGTTCCTATCGTTGAGGAGGAATCTGCGGAGAAATGTTGGTCTCTGTCTTGGGAGAAATAGAATTTTAGGAGCTTCAGTTGTCCGTTACTCTACTGGGGAAATAACTTCTGCTTGAGGAAGCGGAAGTGAACTGCATATTTGGTCAGGGTACAAGCTGCCCCGCGACTTACTGGGGAAATGCAAAACCAATCGTGTTTGATCAGGTTCCGATCTTACAGTGTTGTGGACCGTTGTTTGGGGATAAGAGAGGAGGAACCTGGATAGTGAGGTTATGAGAAGGAACCTGGATAGTAGGTTTGCTTCGATATGAAAGCCTGGATAGTAGGGCTATGAGGAGGAACCTGGATAGTAGGGTTACTTCGATATGAAAGCCTGGATAGTAGGGCTGTGAGAAGGAACCTGGATAGTAGGGTTACTTTGACATGAAAGCCTGGATAGTAGGGTTGTGAGAAGGAACCTGGATAGTAGGGTTACTTCGATATGAAAGCCTGGATAGTAGGGCTGTGAGAAGGAACCTGGATAGTAGGTTTACTTCGATATGAAAGCCTGGATAGTAGGGCTGTGAGAAGGAACCTGGATAGTAGGGTTACTTCAATATAAAAGCTTGGATAGTAGGGCTGTGAGAAGGAACCTGGATAGTAGGGTTACTTCGATATGAAAGCCTGGATAGTAGGGCTGTGAGAAGGAACCTAGATAGTAGGGTTACTTTGATATGAAATCCTGGATAGTAGGGTTGTGAGAAGGAACCTGGATAGTAGGGTTACTTCGATATGAAAGCCTGGATAGTAGGGCTGTGAGAAGGAACCTGTATAGTAGGGTTACTTCGATATGAAAGCCTGGATGGTAGGGCTGTGAGAAGGAACCTGGATAGTAGGGTTACTTAGATATGAAAGCCTAGATGGTAGGGATGTAAGAAGGAACCTGGATAGTAGGGTTACTTCGATATGAAAGCCTGGATGGTAGGGTTGTGAGAAGGAACCTGGATAGTAGGGTTGCTTCGATATGAAAGCCTGGATGGTAGGGCTGTGAGAAGGAACCCGGATAGTAAGGTTACTTCGATATGAAAGCCTGGATAGTAGGACTTGGGAAGGAACCTGATTCGTAAGGTTACTTCGATATGAAAGCCTGGATAGTAGGGTTGTGAGAAGGAACCTGGATAGTAGGGTTACTTCGATATGAAAGCCGGGATAGTAGGGCTGTGAGAAGGAACCTGGATAGTAGGGTTACTTCGAGATGAAAGCCTGAATAGTAGGGCTGTGAGAAGGAAACTGGATAGTAGGGTTACTTTGAGATGAAAGCCTGGATAGTAGGGTTGTGAGAAGGAACCTGGATAGTAGGGTTACTTAGAGATGAAAGCCTGGATAGTAGGGCTGTGAGAAGGAACCTGGATAGTAGGGTTACTTCGATATGACAGCCTGGATAGTAGGGCTATGAGAAGGAACCTGGATGGCAGGGTTACTTCAAGATGAAAGCCGGGATAGTAGGGTTGTGAGAAGGAACCTGGATAGTAGGGTTACTTCGAAATGAGTTTGGGTAAAATTGTAGAGGGAACCTGGGTGAGGTTGCCTTATGATGAGTCGGTGTGGGACTTCAGGAGAAACCTGAGTAAGGTTGCTTTATGATGAGTCTGGGTAAAACTGCATCTGAACCGAGAAGGAACCTGGGTAAGGTTTCTTTGTGAGGAGTTTGGGTAGAACTGCATCTGAACTGAGAAGGGACCTGGGTAAGGTGGCTGGGAGATAATTTTGTGTAAAACTTCATGAGGAACCTGGGTAAGGTTTCTTTGTGATAAGTTCGTGTGAAACTTTATTTGGAAATGTATGAGAAGGGACCCGTGTAAGATTTTTCAAGATAAACCCGTGTGAAGCTGTATATAAGAGAAATCCATGTAAGATTGCTTCGTGACAAACCCGTGTAAAGCTGCATTTGGTCGTGCAGATGATTAGTCTGTTTAGTTCCAGGAGCTAATATTGGACCTGCTGGAAATTGTTGATGATAACCATCTTTCCTGAAATGGTACATGATTAATTATATGTGATGCATGAAATGCATTGTGTGATGATGTTCTCAAAATAAATGAGATTATATTGTATGCGATATGTGTGTGAACGTCATGATGTATGAACATGAAATGCTATTGTGACACGTCTGAGTTTGGGAAAATAAATCCCTGACTGCTGCTGGAGAGTATTGGAAATAGCATTTCTGACTATTGTAGAAAAAGTGGTTCTTCTACTTCTGCTGGAGATGGCGAGCCAGAGATGACTATGCTGGGGATTTTCCCCTTGTTTATGGATATTCTGCCGAGGAGAGACTCTGCTTGAGAACAAATCTGCGGGGGAATAATTCCGTTGAAGAGAGAAGCTTCCATAGCTGAAGGGATAAACTCTATCGGGGATTGAGCTTCTGTATTCATAGAAATAAACTCTGTTCGGGAGAAAACTTTATGACCCGCTTGCGATTATGAAATTCGATCGGGGAATATAGATGTCGATTTTCTGAAGGAACTTTGTTGGGGAACGTAGCTCCTATTTGGGGGAGCCGATGTCAAAGCTTTAGTTGCCTCTACTCTGTGGGGAGTGTAGATGTCACAGGGTCGTATGTTAAGGATATGACAATGACTTTGCATCATGACTTTTCTTCCCCTGTACCTGCTGGAGAAAGTACCCACGGAGGCCTTGTGGAATGAGTGTCATCCCAACTTATGAGGTGATTGGTAACTGTCGATCGGAATGATAAGTCTTCTACTGATAGGCAAGTGACAAGATAACGGGATATAGTCGTACGCTTTAATACCTAACTTTTGCCTGGACTGTCTTTTCAGATTTTCAGTCCACCGGGATACCCTTTCTTGCCCAAGCCGCCTTTTCAGGTTTTCGACTTGCCGGGTGCACAAATATTTTTTGTTTTTATCCCTAATTTTTGCCCGAACCCTTTTGGTTCGCCGGGATGCCCTTATTTTTGCCTAGGCCAGTCAACCTAGCGGGTCTTTTTCATGCACAGTATTTTCTGACTATGTCCATGCTCTCAGGGTGTAGGGAGTTGTCACTGTCCATAGTAGTAAGTGTTTCCACACTGCCAAAAGATGTTTGTTTTATCGTACAAGATTCGTTGTCGGAATTCATGTCGAATGCCCCAAGTGATTCAGATGGAGATCTGTCCCTGGCTATTTGGCATCCTTGAGAGATTCCTTGAATATTGACTTGACTGCCCCAGATGATGGATGATGATCATGTTGTGCCCCTTGGTTGGAAGCGTTTTTCCACTTGAGGTGATCACTTTCGTTGGAGAAGGTTTTTGTTCACTAGATATTCATCATGCGAATTTCTCTGCTATTGAACAAATATTCATATGCAAACAATGTTATTTTAAGAATGTAAAGCTTATGTCTGTCTTGAAGTTTTGAAAATGCAGTTTTTTTTAGAAAAAATAGAATTTTGCAAAGATGTGATATCAACTCAGGATTTGTAACGGACCTTCAGGAGTCAGGATACCTTTTGTAACAGTATGCTTTCAAACTAACCCATGCTTCAGCTAGGACTTTTAAGGGTTATAACATGGCCTGGTTCACGGTTTAAGAAACAAAGGATAAAGGCTCAAATTTTATTTGTACCCACCCGTTCTTCGTGATGTTCTTCGATCCTAAACTCAGCTAATTGTGCATTTAGATTGCGTTTGAGTTTTTGCTATGATATTCTAGTGATGGTTCGGATATTGACAGTTTATTTTGAATAGGCAGTCATTTCTTTTTTGTTGAGGGTTTGTAGGACCTCTTTCTTTTTGATTTTATTATCCCTGTCTTTTGCCTGAACTGTTTCTTTTTGTGATTACAGTCAGCGGGATACCCCAGTTTTTTTCTTAAGTCTCCTTCATAGGTTTTAACTTATGGGCTTTTATTTCGAGAGATAATGATTGCATTTCTTGACGATTATAGGGAACCATCACCGTCTTTTGTTTTGGAAGGACGTCTTTGATGCCATTCATTGTGCACCTGGATTAACTGAGAAAACTACACTGCCCCAGGTTATGATTAAGGGTTTTAATTTGTGTGAAAAGAAAAATTCCTACTTCTTTGGCTCAAAGGGGTTGACTAGGGATTATCTTCCTTATAACTCCATTGTTTAGGATTTGAAACAACGCATGTACGTCATCAGCGGGGTCTGTTCAAAAGCATACTGTAGAGATTTTGATATCATTTTCGTCATCCTCCCTCTAAAGGCTTACAACTTTTGTTCGAGAGTTGAATATCACAAAAAGGAAAGCAATTTAAATATATTGAATACGAATGAATTGATTCAAAACAGATATATGCAATGCATTGATAAAGTAACAGAGTTTGACATGAATATATGTTCGAACAATCAAAAGAAAATTGCAAATTGACAATTCTAATGAACGAAAAAAGCCCTCTTGTTAGAACTTGTCACTTCAAATGATGGGCCCTGGAGGATTGACAGAAACATTCCAGTTGACCACCTTGTGTGAATTCCAATGCTCCTTCGTCAATCAGGTCTTGAATTTTGTATTTCAGCCTCCAACAGTCGTCAGTATCATGCTCTGGGCTGTTGGAATGGTATGCACACCTTGCATCAGGATTGTAGTTATGGGAAGAAGTCTTGGGATTCGGATGAGGTCCTATCAACGTAACCAGATTCATCCTCAACATGTGTTGTAAAGCTTGAGACAGCGGCATGTTGAGTTTGGTAAACTGCCTCTTGGATGTATCTGGCTTATTCTGATTAACCCGATGTTTTTGGCGAGGTTGTTGTTGGACCCGTGATGTAGTAGAAATTTGGAAAGATCCACTCTTCCCCAAACCAACCTTTTGTCTTCTTGGAGGTTGATCAATGACTTGGTCCCCGGCCTCAAATGTTTGCTTCATACTGTTGTACCCGTCTTAATGAAGTTGGTTGATGATGGCTTTTAGCTCTTCTTGTCTTCGGGCTAGGCCTTGGATAAGAGCCATTTGCCCCAGCATTTGGGTTCTCATTGCACCTACCTCAGCTTGCAGTTGTTCCAGCCGTTCGTCCTTATTGTCTTTAGGACTTTTCTTGACCAAGTTCCCAACGAGGAGTGTTTCAACTCCTTCTGCCCCTTGGATAGGTTTAGGAATATTCCCCTGAACCGAGCTTCTTGAGTTTGAAGATCTTTGTTGTCTTGTTTGAGAGCCATTGTTGAAATAAATAGCGAGAACATGAGAGACATGTACTGGAAAAACATGTTATGCAATTATATGTATGATATATGTATGCAATGTTTTCAAGGATATCGCGGGGTAAACAAGAAATTGTTAGAATTTGATTGCAGCTTGATTGAAGAAACTTCGTGTTATTGAGAGTCCTTCTTCAAGAGTCAAGCTCACCATATCGAGTGGGTCATAGCCACTGACTCAAGTTATCGTGTTTTGATCTCTATACGGCATTGGCTAGAGGAAAATAAATCCCCTTGCCCCCTGCTAGACGTTTGGTTCATCATAACCTGCACCACAGGCCCTTGAGATCCTTGAAATGGTTAAGGAAATGTTAAGGCATGATGTTATGATGTGTATGCCATGCGTTTAAGAAAAAGTGCGAGGTGATGTATGCAAGTAAACCCGACAAGAAATCCAAGTTATTGGATAAGGACTGTAAACAAAACCTGCAAGGAATTCATGTTGTCAGATAATAAAATTGTGCAAGTAGTTCAATTTGAAAGCACACAAGTCACACAAACAGCCTTAGGTTTAGGCTTGCATGGGTTTTAAGGTAGTACCCTCTTGAAGTTGGATTGGTTCAGCCTGTCCTATAAATAATAACCGGGTTCTAGAGGATCTCAATATCACTGACCATCCTCCATCGCTCATGGTTTCAGCTCACGCAATCTTTTCTTGCGGCCGAAATTATTCCGAGAGTATGATCTCAATGAGTGTAGCATCGAGTATCAACCAGTTTTTAGCTCTACATCAAGGCCGGCTATCTCACTACTTTCTAATGGCCAAGTTGGGCTATTAAAGGTTCTAAGGTCAGTTGATGCTTAACGACACCACGCGGCGGCCCCGTATTCTCCTCGTTTCTCCACAAGGGATACCGGTACCAACCAAAGTGCCACACCAATGTAGCTACTGCTTCAACCGTATTGGTCTATGCTGTACAATTCCCTCACAGTCTATTTTTACTTACCTAAAAGGTATTCCCCAGATCCGGGTGTAGGATCTATAGTAACCCCAAACAAAACCCTCAAAAATAAAGCAAACAAAGCAATCAAAAGAAACAATTTAAATGATCTAGATCCTAAGGTATACCTCACTTATTGTTCCCAGCAGAGTCGCCAGTTCTGTGATACGATGGCAGAACCGACTGTTAATAGTGGTTTGTGTTTTTTGTTCGCAAATGTCGCGGTAAGCAAGAGTCGCCACCAACTTTTATTTCATCCAATAAAGGAAAGGGAAAAAGAACAGAAAAATCCTTTTTCGAGATGTTTCTGAGTACGGGTGGTAGATTATAGAAAGGGAAGATGTTAGCACCCTTTCTATCCATGGTTTTCCATGGGCTCTTAGGTACTTACTCATTTTGAAATTGCTTGTGTGTGCTTGTTTTGAAAAGTTTTGTTTTACTTCGTTTTAACCCTTGTTTCTATCCTCAAGAGTGTTACGAAGTTGTTTTGAAAATTTGTTTGAAAAGTGTAAGTGTGAAAAGTTTTGATCGGAGCAAGTACCTACTAGCATCTACCTACTCGAAAAAAGATTGTTTCTATTCTCGTTTCCTTTAGACAACGCTATCCTACTATTTGATAAATAGGTAGCACCGTCGTTGGAGTTTGTAAGGGTCAAATCGAAAGGGACATACGTTCACTAAAGAAATATTAGGACACCTTAGTAATAACCCTGGAGTCTTAAGATCATATTCGAGGCAACATTTCTGAGGAAACATTTCAGAGGCAACATTTTCGAGGCAACATTTTCGAGGCAACATTCGAATGGGACATTTGATATTTTTTAGACAGGAGGGCAACCACTAAGACACCTTATGCTTAATGATCGTTTACCGAAGGCAACTGAAGTGAGGGTATACCCTAAGAGTGATATTTGCGAGTGATTTGTTTCCAGTTATTTAATCTTTGCACATTAGGGTTTTCTAGCCGTATTAATTTGTCATGCATTCTTGTCATACAACCCTATTAACATACATCTAGACAGTTAAATATTTGCGGGACTTAAAAATGCAAGAAAATAAATCTACGCTATTACAAGGCTTCGGGGAGGGGGATTAATTACATAGCCAAAAATCCGGGGAAAAGCAATAAGTAAAAACCCTAAATTAAATTATTACAAACCATGAACAGTTACAATAATAATGAAGAGTGCAGAAAAGAAATCCTGAAACTATTACATCCCGGAAGCAATTACATAATTAGAAAAAAAATGGGAGAAAAGATAAATCTACGCTATTACATTGATAATGCGACCTATACAATTTTCCTAGAAATTAAAATGTAAAAGAATAAATAAAAAGAAATTAAGGAAAAATTGAAACCTAAAATTTTAAGTTAATGTTTTTGGCGTTTTTTTGTAGAAAATAATTTTAAGTTAATTAAAAAAAACCTAATTCTAACTAATTTTAATAAAAAAAAGTTAATTAACTTAATTTATTAATAAATGAAAAAAAGCCAAAAATTCAGTTACTAACTAAAACAAAAACCTAATCCTAATTTGTTAAAAAATGATTAATTAATCAAATTAAAGAGTTAATTAATAAAAAAAGATTTAATAATAATTAAAAAAATTTAAAACCTAAATTAATTTTAATTAAAAAAAGTTAATTTTGAAAAAAAAGTTTATGTGTAATGATTAATAAGAAAGAATTAAGTTTGCCAAAAAATAGATAGGGGAAGAAACATCAATGAAAAATAGGGTTAGAAAATAAAGATAATGCAAATGTCAGGAATGGGTGATGAACCACAAATTAATTTAAAACCTAAAATTAACTTTAAAAAAACCTAAAATTAATTATTCGAGTTTAGGAGGAAAAATCAAAGGTTTGTGAAAAATGTTAAGTTTTGTGAAAAAAAAGTTTTAAACTGAAAGAATGAAAATAGGTAAAAGGATAAATAGAAAGGAAGAAAACCAAAACCAATAGGGGTGGTTGTTGAACCCACGCCCTTAACCTTCTCAGGATGTCTTCCTTGTCATGCATTGGTGGTTGTTCTATTTTGGTCATTAGTGTTTTGGCATCAACGTTCTGTAATGAACCTGCATGGGACCCTGTCTAAATTTGCACTGTTGAATCTCATGAACACATTAAATAAATTATTATATATCATGAAATACAAATAAAGCAAATATATGGAAAAAATTTAATATTAAAACCGATATGACATGTATGAATGATTATACTCTTTTGATCATGGAGATCAAACTAGCCTTACCCTTACTGGAGAAGTAGTGAGATGTGGATTTGTAACAAGGATGGCTTGTTTGTAGTGAGATGGGGTTTGTAATAAGGATTTCAAGGTTTTAGGGTTGTTGAAAGAATTTGATATTTTGACAGAATTGTGGAAAAGGTTTTTTTTTCTCCCCCTTCTTTGTGTGAAAAGAATGAGATTATATAATAGAAATTATAGCAAAGATATGGGCTTTGAATGTGCAATTGGGCCTCCAATGTTCACTTGAGTCTGTCACATTCTAGGCTAAATCGCATGGGCTTAAGTGTAATTTTTGAAGTTGAAATGCGAAAACAAAATGTAGCTGACATCAAGAACTAACTCCTGTCCAAAAAGGGCTCAGTCGGATAAACGGTGAATTAGTTATGACTTTTTGAAGTTTCAGCTCAGACAAACTTATTTTAGGCTCCAGCATTCAGGATTTTCAATGCGTCACACGCACTCTGAGCAAAAAAAAAAGGCCTTTTGGATACCGTTCAAACTCAATACCTCATGTGAAAACTTAGCCAACTCAATTTGTGAAATTTTGGCGCCGGAACCAGCTCGATACGATGAAAATCGACCAAGTTATGATTTTCTGAACATGACGCAAATAAACTTCTGTCACAATTTTTTTGTACGAAAATACTTGATAAATCCGCATTTTTGAAGACCTTCTGATCGAAATTGGCTTCCATCCTTGAGAGATGAAAACGTAGATGACGTCAATACGAAATTTTGGCCACCGGAACGGGTTCAAAACGAGTCACGATCTTCAAGTTATGAATTTTTTAGTGCGTAAAAACTGCACTTTCAGCACACTTTTTCAACATATTTCTTCGAGAAAACTCACAAATTCGGAGACCTTCTTTAAAGAATTGACTCTTGAGCCGAACCTGAATTTGAGAATACGTTATCAGAGATATCTTGGCGAAAGAACACCTGAATATGACGCGCCGGGTTGGACTTGTGAATCTTTGAACCCTGAATCATTGCAAAATGGCGAGCCGATCTTCAACACGGAAAATACTCTGAAAACACCCATTGGCGAAATAAACGTCACTTGTGTAATTACAAGCTTCTCAAGTCATATTTAAAGCATGAGTTTTGATAAAGACAACATGGACATCAACTTTCAAAGGATGTGCAAAAAGCTTATCAACATCAAATAAAAGTCTTGAAGATTATTGAAGAATTATTGAAGAAATCATCAAATGTCAATATGGTATAAATAATTCTTAAAATCTTGAATATAGATGTTCACAATATGCATTCATCAACATATACATATTCCATAACTTCAACATCAAGAAAAACTTTGTTTGAAATATCTTTCAAAATGTATTTTTGAAAATAAACCTTTAGGAACCGGTTCCTCCCTAACAGGGAACCGAGTTCCAGCATTTCTCAAAAAACATGTCCCTGGATTTTGTACCAGGAACCGGGTTGTACCAATAGGGGAACCGGTTCCTGCGTGAAAAATTTGAATTCCAACTTCTAACGTTCACTAAGAACCGGGTTCTGTCAGTGTCGGAACCGGTTCCTAGCGAACCAATGCAGCTTTTACTTTGTTTTTTGAACATTTTTCAAGTGGTATCTTTTCATGAATGCATTGCAACTTTTCATATGAATTGGCATGAATGAAGAGGTTCTTACAACTTTATAAAATGCAGATTTTCTTATTTTCAAACAATGTTCATTACTTCAATTTTCAAATTAACAAATATACTTCTTCATTAACAATTTTCTCATTTACTCACATTTGAATTTAAACTTTCATGTGTTCATAATTTTGTGAAACTTGCCATATACACTTTCATTATCATTACAAGTTTCATTCATACATTGTGAACATTTATATACATTGTTGAGAATTGTTTTCATCTTGAAGAAGAAGATCAATTGAAGATTGATAAAGCTCTCCATATACTTCAAAATTAATCATTGTATTACTTAAAGGTTTTTCCCTTACTATCCAGGATTGTTGGAAGTAAGTGTTGTGATTTGAAGAGGATTGTTCTTCATTCACATTAGTGTTTGTTTGGTCTTAAAGGTGTTAAGAACCTTTGATCACCCTATAGGTTAGATAGTAAGCATAGGCTGTACAATTATTCTAACTATAGTGAAATCTCTTTCGTGTTGGAAAGGGGACTGGAGTACTCTCGGATTGTGAGGGGAACCAGGATATATCACCGTGTTCTTTACTTTTCCGCATTTATTGCTTTCATCACCATAATCAAGAAAAGATAAAGATATAATCAAAACCTTCAAACACTTAACCAAAAAAATTACTACCAAGCATTCTCATAAAACCGAATAAATTTTTATAAGACCTAATTCACCCCCCCCCCCCCCCCTCTTAGGCACTCTGAGACTTACAATTGACATCAGAGCAAGTTATAGGTAACTTGTTCCTAAAGATACAGAATGGCTTCCGCAAATCATCAACCAGTCTTCAGAGATGGTGGTAGTAACAACAAGCCTCCTCTATTCTGTGGTGAATATTTTGACTTCTGGAAAATACGCATGAAGGCGCATTTAGAAGCACAAGGAGAGGAAGTATGGGATGCTGTTGAAAATGGTCCATTTATCCCGATATCAGTTATCAATGGCATTGGTTCTGTAAAGCCCAAAACTGCACGGGACGACGATGATAAAAAGAAAGTTCTCTATGACAAAAAGGCAATAAACCTTCTTCAAGGTGCACTCAGTATGGACGAATTTTTCCGTGTCTCGAACTGCAAGACAGCAAAAGAAATATGGGATACCTTGGTTCAAACTCATGAAGGAACGACTGAAGTAAAAAGATCAAGGCTAAATACCTTGAGTCAAGAATATGAACTATTTCGAATGCAGCCCGAAGAATCCATTCTTGACTTACAAAAGAGATTTGTGCATTTTACAAATTACTTAAATGCTCTTGGTAAAACCTTGACAAATGATGAACTCAACTTGAAAATCCTTAGATCATTGACTAGGGAATGGCAACCAAAGGTAACAACAATCTCGGAAAAGAAGAGTCTCTCTGCAATGACTTCCTCTACATTATTTGGCAAACTTCAAGAATATGAAACGGAACTCGGTAGACTTGAAAAACATGAAAATTTAGAGAAGAAATCCAAAGGCATTGCCTTGAAAGTTGATTCAAAGGAAAGTCAAGATAAAGATACATCGGAGGAAGATGAAAACTTCTTGCTTCTTGTAAAAAGGTTAGGAATATTTTGGTCATAAGAATAATCTTCATAATGCTAACTTTGTCAAGAGGAAGAAATTTTATAATCATAAAGATAAAGAAGCCTCCACATCAACACAAGATGTCACATGTTATGAATGTGGAAAGCAAGGTCACATAAAGCCGGATTGTCCAAAACTCTCCAAGAAAAATGGATTCAAATGCAAAAAGGAGTTCAAGAACAAAAAGGCTTATGTTGCATGGGAAGATAATGAGATAAGTTCTTCATCCGATTCGGAAAGCGAGGAATGTGCAAATCTAGCATTAATGGCTTCACATCACTCCGACAATGAAGAAGAGGTTAGTAATGAATTTAATCTTTTTGATGATGATGTTCAAGATGCTATTGATGAACTCTTGAAAGAATGCAAAAGTTTATACAAAAAGGTGTCAAATCAAGAAAAAGAACTTTTAAGTTGTTTAGAAAAAATTGACACCATGACTAAAGATTTTGAACTTCAAAAACAGAATTTTATTAAAGAAAAAGAAAACTTTGCATGCTCCAAGTGTGAATCAAATGTCTTTCAAATTGTTCAATTGAAAAGAGTCATTGAACGATATGAAAAAGGACAAATAGGATTGGAAGGATTAATAAGCCAACAACGTTATCCTAATGATAAAAGGGGTCTTGGTTATGTGAATTCTAAGAAACCAAGTAACAATCCCACTGTTTTTGTGAAGGCTAGTAATAGTTCCAATCCCAAGAAAGTAGAAAAGAAGCAAGTTGTTCATAATCATCAAAAGAAAAAGGCTAATGTATCGAAAAAGAAAACATTTCCTAAGAAGAAATCTTATCCTTCTAGATATAGAAGTAACTTTGAACCTACTTGTTTTTATTGTGGTATTAAAGGCCATACACATAATGCTTTCTATGTTAGAAACTTTAGTATAGCAAGTGGGAATTATGTGTGGGTGAAAAAGGGAACTAACTATGAAGGACCCAAGGCAACTTGGGTACCTAACAAAGAATAATTTGTTTGTGTAGGTATGCTTGAAATCCACATCAAATGTTTGGTATCTTGATAGTGGATGTTCAAAGCATATGACAGGAGATTTACACCAATTTTCATATCTAGTACATAAAGCCAAAGGGTATGTCACCTATGGAGACAACACCAAAGGAAAGATTCTTGGCGTTGGAATAGTTGGCACACCTCCATCCATTCAAATTGAGGATGTTCTCTATGTTGAAGGATTAAAACACAATCTTCTTAGCATAAGTCAACTTTGCGATAGAGGGTTCAAGATCAAATTCAACAAAGATGAATGTCTCATTATGGATGAGGCAACCAATGAGGTAAAACTCAAAGGTATAAGAACTACCAATATTTTTATGATTACTTTAGATGATTTGTCTTTGAAGGTACAATGTCTTATGGTAAACAACAATGACGCTTGGTTATGGCACAAGAGGATCGCTCACATTCACATGGAGCACTTGAACAAATTGGTTAAGCATGACTTAGTCATTGGTCTACCAAAGATGAAGTTCATCAAGGACAAATTATGTAATGCATGCCAAAAGGGCAAACAGACCAAAACAACTTTCAAATCTAAGAATGTGGTGTCTACTACAAGACCACTACAATTGTTACACATGGGTCTCTTTGGTCCATCAAGAACAAAAAGCTTCGGAGGTAATGTATACGCTTTAGTCATTATTGATGATTTTTCTAGATATTCTTGGACTTTGTTTCTTGTGCAGAAAAGTGATGCTTTCAAAGCCTTTAAGAAGTATGCTAAGCAAATCCAAAATAAAAAATCACTAAAGATTGTATCCATAAGAAGTGATCATGGTGGAGAATTCCAAAATGCTCAATTTGAAGAATTTTGTGAAGAACATGGTATCTCTCATAATTTTTCAGCACCTAGAACTCCACAACAAAATGGAGTAGTTGAAAGAAAGAATAGGTTTCTAGTGGAACTTGCAAGAACAATGCTTAGTGATTCAAATCTTCCTAAATATTTTTGGGCGAATGCGGTTAGTACGGCATGTTATGTTGGAAATCGAGTTATCATTAGACCTATAATAAAGAAGACTCCATATGAACTCTTCAAAGGAAGAAAGCCAAATATTGCTCACTTTCACATTTTTGGATGCAAGTGCTTTGTTCTTAATAATGACAAGGATAATCTCGGTAAGTTTGACGAGAAATCCGAAGAAGGTATTTTTCTTGGTTATTCGCTTTCTAGTAAAGCATATAGAATTTATAATAAAAGAACCTTAACTATTGAAGAATCTATGCATGTATCTTTTGATGAAACTAACCCCTCTAAGGAGGAAGTAGTTGTTTGTGATGATGATGATCCTATAGATTTACCCCCGAAAGATCTTTCAATTGATCAAATTAAGAAATCACCGGAAAATCAAGAAAACATTGTACAACAAGATTCAAACACCAATGATCTACCAAAAGAATGGAGAACTCATAGAGACCATCCTATTGACAAAATTATTGGTGACATTGGCCAAGGAGTATCAACAAGATTGAATCTAAAAGATGCTTGCTTAAACATGGCGTTTGTTTCTCAAATTGAACCTACCAAAGTTGATGAAGCCTTAGGAGATGATCAATGGATTATTGCTATGCAAGAAGAATTAAATCAATTCGAGAGAAATCAAGTTTGGGAACTTGTTCCTAGACCAAGTGGTAAACACATCATAGGTACCCGATGAGTGTTTAAGAACAAACTTGATGAGAATGGTCTAATTGTTAGAAACAAAGCAAGGTTGGTTGCCCAAGGTTACAATCAAGAGGAAGGAATCGACTTTGAAGAAACATTTGCTCCGGTTGCAAGGTTAGAAGCTATACGTCTTTTACTTGCTTATGCTTGTTCATTAAATTTTCAGCTTTTTCAAATGGACGTCAAAAGCGCATTCTTGAATGGATACATCAATGAAGAAGTCTATGTCAAACAACCCCCAGGATTTGAAGACTTCAAACATCCCTCACATGTCTTTAAGTTGAGAAAAGCTCTTTATGGCTTAAAGCAAGCACCAAGAGCATGGTATGATAGACTTAGCAATTTTTTGTGTGAAAAAGGTTTTGAAAAGGGTAAGGTTGATAAAACCTTGTTCATTAAGAAAATCCAAAGTAACACTTTATTGGTTCAAGTCTATGTTGATGATATCATTTTTGGATCGACTAACAAAGAAATGTGTGAGGAATTCTCATTGATGATGCAAGGAGAATTCGAGATGTCTATGATGGGAAAGATGAACTACTTTCTTGGACTACAAATCAAGCAACTAGAAGATGGAATCTTCATCAATCAATCTAAGTATTGCAAAGAATTACTGAAAAAGTTTGATATGGACAATTGTAAAGCCATGAACACTCCAATGGGATCCGGTACATATGTTGATAAAGATGAATCCGGTACTCCAATTGATATTACAAAGTACATAGGTATGATTGGTTCTTTATTATACTTGACGGCAAGCCGTCCTGACATCATGTTTAGTGTTTGTCTTTGCGCTCGCTTTCAAGCAAATCCAAAGGAATCACACCTCATGGCAGTTAAAAGGATCATGAAGTATCTTAAAGGAACAATCAATGTTGGCCTATGGTATCCAAAAGGTAGTACTTGCACTTTAATTGGTTATTCTGACGCGGATTATGCAGGTTGTAAAACTGATCGTAAAAGCACAAGTGGTACTTGTCACATTATTGGAAATGCATTAGTATCATGGGCTTGTAAAAAGCAAGCATGTGTTTCTCTTAGCACGGCCGAAGCAGAATACATAGCAGCAGATAGTTGTTGTGCACAAATTCTTTGGCTCAAGCAACAACTCCGTGATTACGGACTTGATCTCGGATGCATTCCTCTTCGATGCGACAATACAAGTGCTATCAATATTACAAAGAATCTGGTCATGCATTCAAGAACCAAACATATAGATATTCGACATCATTTTCTCTGTGATCATGTACTTAAAGGAGATGTCAAAGTCACTTTTGTGGATACTCATAACCAACTCGCAGATATCTTCACTAAAACGCTTGCTCGAGAACCTTTCTTCAAAATCCGAAGAGAACTTGGTATTTTGGATGAAGGTGATATCTAATGTTTCTCTTAAGATACACGTCTTAATTTTTATAGGTATCTATTTCACTCTTTTTCCCCATCCTTTTTGATGTTAACAAAGGGGGAGAAGAATATGCATGTGCGTTGTTTTGTTTCAAGAAATTGCAGGCCCAAATATATATCAAACTCTCTCCAAAATTCAAAGAATCATGGACTTAGGGGGAGCATACAATTTAGGGGGAGCCTTGCATTTGCTCAACATGTTTGCTACACAAAACAACATGAACATTTCAAGAAATCGTTTTCAAGACTTGGTTGTCATCATCAAAAAGGGGGAGAATGTAATTACAAGCTTCTCAAGTCATATTTAAAGCATGAGTTTTGATGAAGACAACATGGACATCAACTTTCAAAGGATGTGCAAAAAGCTTATCAACATCAAATAAAAGTCTTGAAGATTATTGAAGAATTATTGAAGAAATCATCAAATGTCAATATGGTATAAATAATTCTTAAAATCTTGAATATAGATGTTCACAATATGCATTCATCAACATATACATATTCCATAACTTTAACATCAAGAAAAACTTTGTTTGAAATATCTTTCAAAATGTATTTTTGAAAATAAACCTTTAGGAACCGGTTCCTCCCTAACAGGGAACCGAGTTCCAGCATTTCTCAAAAAACATGTCCCTGGATTTTGTACCAGGAACCGGGTTGTACCAATAGGGGAACTGGTTCCTGCGTGAAAAATTTGAATTCCAACTTCTAACGTTCACTAAGAACCGGGTTCTGTCAGTGTCGGAACCGGTTCCTAGCGAACCAATGCAGCTTTTACTTTGTTTTTTGAACATTTTTCAAGTGGTATCTTTTCATGAATGCATTGCAACTTTTCATATGAATTGGCATGAATGAAGAGGTTCTTACAACTTTATAAAATGCAGATTTTCTTATTTTCAAACAATGTTCAATACTTCAATTTTCAAATTAACAAATATACTTCTTCATTAACAATTTTCTCATTTACTCACATTTGAATTTAAACTTTCATGTGTTCATAATTTTGTGAAACTTACCATATACACTTTCATTATCATTACAAGTTTCATTCATACATTGTGAACATTTATATACATTGTTGAGAATTGTTTTTATCTTGAAGAAGAAGATCAATTGAAGATTGATAAAGCTCTCCATATACTTCAAAATTAATCATTGTATTACTTAAAGGTTTTTCCCTTACTATCCAGGATTGTTGGAAGTAAGTGTTGTGATTTGAAGAGGATTGTTCTTCATTCACATTAGTGTTTGTTTGGTCTTAAAGGTGTTAAGAACCTTTGATCACCCTATAGGTTAGATAGTAAGCATAGGTTGTACAATTATTCTAACTATAGTGAAATCTCTTTCGTGTTGGAAAGGGGACTGGAGTACTCTCGGATTGTGAGGGGAACCAGGATATATCACTGTGTTCTTTACTTTTCCGCATTTATCGCTTTCATCACCATAATCAAGAAAAGATAAAGATATAATCCAAACCTTCAAACACTTAACCAAAAAAATTACTATCAAGCATTCTCATAAAACCGAATAAATTTTTATAAGACCTAATTCACCCCCCCCCCCCCCCCCCCTCTTAGGCACTCTGAGACTTACAACTTGTAACCTGAAGAAGCTTGATAAATATACCTTTATTCCATAACCATAAAACCAATAATATGCTTGTATAAAAAGAGGGTAAATTTTGGGGTACAACAGATAGCCTCCGCTACGGAAAATGCCTTGATACCTGCCTACAGCAGACTTCGGCTTCATGCCCTTACCTTTGTCATTCTTCGAAGAGAAACCTAAGCCAGTTCTGTTCTTGTTTACAGGTGGATCCACAATTCGTCTCCAAACTTCACTATGACCATTACGCACAACCTGTTGTGCATCCTTTAGCGAAACCATGGAATTCTCATTTCCTCTTATGTTATCAATGGATAAGGCTTGGAACTGGGTTCCAATAGCAGCTTCATCCGCTTCTACAATAATGAAAGAGGACAAATGAGATATCAACAATGCCTACTCCCCATTTATGATCACCACCTTCCCTTCACGCACGAACTTTAGCTTCTGGTGTAAAGTTGAAGTGACAGCCCCTGCTTCATGTATCCACGGCCGTCCTAGCAAACATCTGTAAGCGGGAACAATGTCCATGACCTGGAAGGTTATCTGAAACAAATGTGGTCCTATATGAATAAGTAAGTCCACTTCACTGGTGACAGATTTCCTTGACCCATCAAATGCTTTCACAATGATACCACTAGGGCGCATAGGCGTTCCTTGATATTTCAACTTCATAGGGTACTTCTTGGTATGATATTCAACGCGGATCCATTATCAATCAGCACATTGGATAGTGAATCATTCTTGCAGTTCATAGAGATGTGGAGGGCCAAGTTGTGATTCCTCCCTTCATCTAGTAATTCATCATCGTAGAAACTCAAGTTATTACACGACGTAATGTTTCCTATTACGCTGCTGAATTGATCTATTGGCATATCACTCTCCACAAAATCTTGGTCTAGTACCCTCATCAAAGATTCTCTATGAGCAGAGGAGTTCATCAATAAAGCCAAGATGGATATTTTTAAAGGAGTCTGCAGTAGCTGATCTACAATTCTGTAGTCGCTCATCTTAATCATCTTCAAAATATTATCTACTTCTTTCTCTAACGTAGCTCCGCTAGTCTCTCCCATAGCCTTCTTAGGTTCATCATTCTCAGCAACTTTCTTTCCAGCATCAACATCTCTCCGAATAACCGGTGCAAACCCACGACCGCTACGGGTCACCCTGCTATTTTCAGCTATATTTCCAACATCAGGCATTGGCTGGATGGGAACCTCCACACTGCCCTCCAAGATTGTAGTGTTGTATTTGTAAGGCATAGCCTTATCTGATTTGTAGGGGATAGGACCTGGAAAACTAATTACCAATGGGGTAACAGCTGGCTTGCTATGATACTCCACTGCAAAATGGGCGGGTGCACCAAAACAAGGCACAATGACGTTTACCCCTTCTTCAACACAATCGGTCATTAGTGAGTCATTTTTGGAAAACAAATCTTCGTCTGAAGAGAAATACTCATCTGCGGAGGCATACTCCTCTGACTCTTCTTCTGTTAAACAAACTTCAATCATACCAAATTCATGGTAATCATCCCTCTGACCTGTGATCTTGATAATTCCATTATCTAACAACAATTTAACACTCTTCTTCATGATTGAACATCCTCGGGGGTCTCGACAGCAAACTATGAAAGATCCATATCGGTGTTCCACCTGACCAACCGTATGGCAGAAGGTAGCTTGAAACTGCACGAGGTCCTCATTCATATACTCCACATCAAAAATTATGAACTCACCAGGACATCCAAAAACCATGTTCACTTCCTCTTCATACTCTGCTCTAGGCCTGATTATGTGGATGAGGCCCTCATCCATCATCTCCTGTAAATCAGCCTTTATCTTCTCACAACCCTGTATGTTTATACTGCAAATAGCACAACCGGCATGGTCATGCGTGTAGTAGATAAATTCATAGAGGTCTGCATGCATTTTCACCAAATCTCCTCTAACCAGATTAATATCAAAAATCTAGAAGTCACCTGGACACCCGACCACCATATTCACAGCATTTACTCCCCCATGCTTGGGTAGAGGATTATCTTTCACATTAGGTCCCGCGTCTTTGAAAGATAGAACACCATACTTCACCAATTTATGTACCTCAGTCTTCAAAGGATAACAATTCTCGACATTATGCCCTGGTGCTCCCTGATGAAAAGCACATGTTTGGTCTGCCTTGTAATACCAAGGCAATGGTGACGGTATTGCGGGAGGTGGTCGTGTCTGGACCAACTTTTTCTGAATCAATTCTGGTAGTAACTCTGTATATCTCATGGGAATAGGGTCATAACTCTCCCTTCTCTGATTATACCTTTGATTCCCCTGCTAGGACGGTCTCTGATAAGCAACGGTAGTCGGAGCGACATTCATAACAGGAGTAACTGAGGCGACTTGCTGATGACGCTGATAATTCCTTCTAGGAGCGTTTACCCTCCTCTCTTGTATAACAACATTTGCATCCCCTTCTTTCTTCTTGGTAAACCCATAAGATGGATTCTTCGCACTTCCAGATCCTTCACTCTTCGTCAAACGACCTTCTCTTACAGCCTCTTCTAAGCGGATACCCATTCCTACCATCTCAGTAAAGTCACTTGGTGCGCTTGCTACCATACTTTCGTAGTAGAAAGCACCCAGCGTCTTTAAGAAAATCTTAGTCATCTCCTTCTCTTCCATGGGAGGAATCACTTGGGCGGCTACCTCACGCCATCTCTGTGCATACTCTTTGAATGATTCCCTGTCTTTCTGAACCATGGCTCTAAGTTGATCACGGTCAGGCGCCATGTCCACATTGTACTGGTATTGTTTGATGAATGCTTCTCCCAAATCATTAAAAGTATGGATATTGGCGCTATCCAAACTCATATACCACTTCAACGCAGCACCAGTCAAACTATCCTGAAAAAAGTGAATCAGCAGACGCTGATTATCAGTATGGGTAGACATTCTCCTCACGTACATCACCAGATGAGCACGAGAGAAAGTGTTGCCCTTATACTTCTCAAACTCCGGGACCTTAAACTTAGCAGGTATCTTAACATTTGGGACCAAGCATAACTCATTTACATTCTGCCCAAATAGCTCTTTCCCCCTGAGGGCCTTCATCTCTCTCTGCATCTTGTCAAACTGCTCTTGAAAATCATCCATTCTGTCATAAAGACCCAAGTCTTCACTTTGTGGAGGGAAAGGACGACACACATCATCATTAACAAACAAAACCATATTCACCGAAGGAGGCACAACAGGAACAGCAAGCACCACAGGGGGTGCTGGAGTAACAATAGTCTGAACCACTGGAATATCTTGAGGCCCAAGATTGAAACCTTCAGGTGCAAAATTATCTGGCATTCCCCATGGATAACCTTGAGGCATACGGTTTTGAACAATAGCCGGAGTAGTAGATACGGGAACAGTCGGAGCTTCAGTATTTGCCCTTGTTGGTTGGGGTTGAACACTCGGCGGATGATTCTGAGTAGCCACCAGAGCTTCCATTAGAGTAGTCAGATTGGCCATGCCGGCCTTCAAAGCAGAAACTTCCTCGTGCAGCTCGCGATTCTCTTGTTCTAAGTTGTCCATCTTCTTCTTGAAATTAGCCCGAGTGTTGTAGCGATGAGTCAGCTTGCTGAACGAAGTAAAGAAGTTTGGTAAGACACCTGGATATGCATAACAAATGCAAGAAATATGTGCAATATGATGCATGATATGCAATGCATATGATTATTTTTACTTTGTTATTTAATATTTCAAGGGATTTAAAGTTTATAGACATATTGCAATCATCAAAGTAATAGCGCTTTTGAAATACTGGAAAAAAATTATTATAATAACTCCAAAATGGATTACAAGTTTCAATGATCCCAAGTACAAGATGAAAATAAAATCTAAAATCCTGAGATAAAGAACTGGTGGAGATCAATCTGTACGCTGGCGCTTCCCTGTGAGCCTGGAAATCTGAGCCTTCAAACTCTGGTTTTCTTCCGTATATTTGATGGCAATCTCCTTCCAATCATCTGAATCAGGAAGTGAGTGATCAGTACCTGATTGAGGCCCGGGAGAAAACAAATCCCCTTGCCTCTCCATAGACTCTACCGCTCGACTCTCAAGGATCTCAATCAAGTCGTCTTTCTCATTCATGTCTGCTCTGTAGGAACTCTCTAAAGTTTGGAACTTGTTCTTCCAAGCATCCATCTCCTATTGCATCCTAACCAAAGCAAGTTGCAGCTCTTCCAGATCATCTAATAAGGGAGGAGTGGTCTTCACAAATAAATCAGGCATGGGTGTCTCCCGGGTATACGACATCTTTAACTGAATGGCTCTCGATCGGATCCATTGAAGATATGGCTCCAAAGAAACAGCACCCCTAGGTCCCAAATCCTTCCTACTCTTCTTATGAATGTGATGCCAGGCCTTCGCAATCTACTCCCTAGCTTCCCTATAGTCTTCTCCTTCCTTCATGAAGAAACTACTCAAATGAATACTATTCGGTTTATCCCTCATCAGATAACCAAGATGTCGCCGTGCAAGAATAAGGTTATAGTTAATTCCTCCCTTTGTACCAAGAAGAGGTACATTGGGGAAACAACCACAACTGTCAATAATCTCTATATCCTGGTAAGCTCGATGATACTAATCAATGTATGAGTGAGTAAGTTCCATGATCTTAGGAGCCCAACGGGGTTCCTTCTTGATATCCCAAAAAGCATCAGACTGAGGCATATGAGAGATAAACCACCGGTACAATAGAGGCGTGCAACAGATAATCATCCCCCCATCATAATAATTCCGAAGATGAATAGAGTAATAAGTATCACCCAACAGTGTAGGAACTGGGTTTCTAATCATGAAAATCCTGATAGCGTTAATGTCGACAAACTTGTCCACATTAGGAAATAAGAATAACCTGTAAGCAAGTAGAGCAAAAATGGCCTCAAAAGCAACTGTACTCTTTATTCTGGCAAAGTAACGAGCTTTATACAATAAGAACTGAGCTGGTAATCCTTTAATCCCCCCTTTAGTAGTCATATGGGCTTCCACCTCATACTTCCCCAGGTGAATCAAGGCAGCAATCTCATGTGGTTTTGGCTCACCCTCCAAACCAGTAAAAGGAACACGATCGGTAACAGGTAAATCCAACAGATACGAATACTCCTCTAGTGTAGGCATCAACTAATAGTCGGGAAAAGTAAAGTAATGATACATCGGATCATAGAACTGGACCACGGTCGAGAGAATACCCTCCTTCAGCTTCAGCTTCATGAGAGGAATAATGGACCCATACTTCTTCCGAAAGTCTGCAGAACACCCGATCTCGGGGATTAGACTGATCAACTCATGTATCTTGGGATCCTTGAAATTGTATTTCCCGGTCTTTCTCTTTCCAGAATCCATGGTTAAAAGTACCTGAGATATTCACAAATAGTCAACCTTTAAAATCCCTTGAAATAAGATTTCTCCAAAAGATGCTTATAAGTGCATGGATGCATGATGCAGCAATCACACACAAGATCACACATATAAGGTTCATAGGTTCAACGTCACGAGCATGAGGTCGAAGGTACTACCCATAAGGTATTGGTCTAAAAGTTATCACCTGCCGGACAAGGTTCTAGAGGTTCCCAGAGTCTACATCCTTCCTTCAGATATTACCAACTTCCTGATTAACTCGTTAATTAGTAATATTCTCAAGAAAGACTCGTCCGAGCGTAGTATCACGTGACAACCATTTCCGGATTACTCCGTCATAGCTTCCGCACTACACCTAAAAGGCCAAGATGGGTTTGGTATTCTACGATCCTCAGTTTCAGCAGGCTCCCAGGTCGAAAGCAGTACGTCTTCTCGATTACTCGGTAAACGACACTACAGTCAAAGGGGCCTCCAATGAGTGGGGGATCTCATGCCTCCTTTTTTTGGATTACTCCCTCAAAGTTAACATGACTATACCGACCGTCCTATCTTAAAGTTTGCCTAAGTCCGGGTATAGGACTTATGAGTAATCACCAAGCACCCTGAAAATCAGGAAAATCCAGACAAAACATATATACAACATATAACACAAAAACAGTAATAACACATATACAAATATAAACAAAGATAGGCTTAACCCAATTAGGGATGGACCAGCAAGAGGTCAATCTTTCCCCAGTGAAGCCGCCTATTTTCTGTAGCGGTAGAAATGTTTAAGACTAATCCATTGGATTGACTAGACTTTATACAAATCAAAATAAAAATCGCCACCGCACTTTATTGTTTCCAAAGGAATGGGAAAAGAGCGAATAACCCAAAAAGAGGGGGAAAGATTCAAGGTAAGGGGGTTGTTTATGCAAAGGGAAGGTATTAGCACCCTAAACATCTACAGTACTCTGCAGGAGCCTCTTTGTAAAATATGTATATTTTGGCTATAAAAATTGTTGTATATAAAAAGTGGATGGTGGAGGTGAGGAAATAAGTGTATTTATTTTATAATTTTTGCACCCTCCGTGGTTGCGAACCTTTAGTACCTACGTACCACCTTTCGTGCAATAGGGGATCAGGGTACACGTAGTTCCTCTTTTAAAAATTTGAAACACAAATGCGTTGGTTAATTTTATGAGATAAAACATCATCGTCATTGTCTGTGTGGAAAACATACCTACTACCCACAACCATGAGAAAGGAGAATTTGCATCATCTCAAAGTGGAGGATATGGCTTGGATTTTAAAATCAACAATTCCTCACTCAACACCCAAGTGGAAAATATCTCTCTTCACTACATATTGTAGAAGTATAGTTATTTGCATCACTACAAGGATTGACAAGAGTCTAATCTTTTTGAGAAAATTTTAAAGATAAAAATCCAAAATGGCAAGATGGTTTGAAATGAGATTGATTGACTTTTAGTCTTCTCACAAAAAATGTCAATGTATCATTAAGTTGATTGGGGTTTATTTATGAAAATGTTTTGAAAATACATGGACATAAGTCCAAGTTTATTATAAAAGTGGTTCAAGTTCAAAAACAAGAAGAGTTTTTTTTTTCAAAAAAAAGGGAGGAAGAAGATTTTTGAAATTGAAGAAGATGGGAGGAGAAGAAGGGACTATCCTAAAGCATAAAATAAAAGTTAGGGATAAGAACCATCTAACCAACAAGAAGCCAATACTTGAAATTATGAGCCAAGATAGAATTCTCATTCCTTGGATTGAAACCAAGCAAGCAAAAATACTAGACCTCTTGAGAGAACCAAATTTCAAGTGTATTAAGTCTTCACAAAAATTGGGCAGAGTAACGGCTGTATACGGGTGAATTCCAGATTACAAACAAAGGGTGTAGTCACAAAAACCTGCACACAAAAATAAACAAGCAACCCAATGTCTTGAGGTGAACCTCAAGAACTCCAGACAAAATAATCAGATAAGGTCACAAAGTCTCCAAGATAGGCCAAGGTTTCTAATTCCAAGTCCAAGAAAAGTCCCATGCTCCATAATGCCAAGGATAGTAACCAAATAGTCCAAGTACCATTAAAGATTTTTTAGGGTTTATGTTGATTATAAAGTATCTTAAGAAAGGAAAATAAAAGCTCAAGTGAGCAAAGTAAAAATGGCAAGAAAGTAAATGCTCAAATGAGCAAAGATGAAAATGGAATGAAATGTAAATGCTAAAAGTAAATGGTACATAAAGCATAAAAAAGAATGAAAGCATAAGGTAAAACAAGTCAATAATTAGTCGTTAGTTGGATGACCATCTTGAAGCTTGCATTTAGAACTCATTAGAGGATTGGTAGAACCAAAGCCTCCATACAACAAGTTGCATTTACCTTTTGTCAAGTATATCATCCATTTGGAATTCTCATAAGTATCATTTAATGATCAACGATGTTTAAATGATCTGCGTTGACCAAAGGTGTTGTAGATCCATTAGAGGATTGGTAGAACCAAAGCCTCCACACAATAAATCTCAAGGTTATTGGATCAAAGAGATCAAATTAACATACTTGGGTTTGCAATCATAAGTTTGGGCCACGAATGATCATTTATTCGAATCGGGACAAAATTTAGCGCTATGTTAAGCAATCGTAAGTGGACTTATATAGAAGTCGCACCTATTTTGAGGCCGGTCAATAGCAATCTATGCACCATTTGTCTTGAGACATGATATAGAGATCATGTTCCAACAACATCTAGTGCAATAAGAAGGAGATGAGATGAAGAGGGATGGGAAAAAATATACAAACTACATTTGAATTAAATTTTAATCAAACTATTATTAAAATCATTCATCCATTTTTGTGGAGTTAAACTCAACACCATGGATCTAATGATGTTAATAAAGTTTATGATCCAAAATCTAACCCAGGATCAGCCAGAAAATAGTCACAAAATAATATCACATTTTAATATACATAAAAGGGTTTAAAAATAAATTTTAAAAATAGAAAATAAAGAGAAAAATATCAATTATGTTCAAATTAATCAATAAATAAAAAAGTAAGACCATAGAAAAATCAGAAAAAAGGCTCAAATAATTTTACAAATTTTTTGGTAATTTTTTAAAGTCAGGAACTATTTTTAAAATTAAAATAAATGGGTAAAATAAACAAAAAATGGTAAAAAAAATAGTAAAGTCAGAAACAAAAATAAAATAAGGTCACTAATATTTGTCACAATATCATTGAATTATTCCATAATTTTTTCAGAATTTTAAAATGTATAAAAGTATTTTTAAATATTTAAAACAAGTCAAATAAGTGTAAAATTTATCAAAAAAATACAAAAACATAAAATTAAATTGTGAAAAAATAAAAATCAGAAAGAGAATAATCAAAAATATTTTTCATAATTTTTTCAGATTTTTTGGACTAAAAATGAATTTTCTATGATTTTTTGAAATTTAAAACAATTAAAATATAAAAATAAGAAAAAGAAAATAAAATTAAAATATGTGGACCATTGGATGAGAGTCAAAACGCGTTAGTAATCAAATCTAAGGGGTCTGGCGCGCTGTGCATATCATGGTCATTAGTGAATATTGTACAGAATCATTAATTAAATCAGGATTTGAAAAATATAGATGGCGCGCCTTCATTGGTTGGAAGATGACACGTTGGTCATCTTCAACCTCCAGCCATCACGAATTGCAAGTCTCTCAAATTGTAAAATCAGAAGCTCAGACCTATGCCATTCGCTTCGTCTCTTTAAGACGAAGACAACCACACCCTCGCGCCAAATTTATATAAACTGTAGCTCAAGCAATTTGGAAGGAAAGTTTTGAAAAGGGATTTGAAATTTCATGGTCAAAACGTGTTTCCAGTAAAAGGTAAGTGTTGGGACTAGAACCAAGGCAATGAGATCAACACAATGATATCAGAGTTTTGAAGAATTGATGAAGGAATCTACCAATTGAAGTTGAGTTATAGAGCTCTAAAACTGGACTTCTATGGAGCAGTATAGGGCACGATTCTTGAATGTAATTATGTGGTTAGCTTCAGGGAAGATCAAGGAAGGTGAATCGATGGAAAAATTGGATTGAAAAAGGCTCGAGAATGGATTTTGAAGTTACAGAAAATTGAGTTATGGAGCAAGTTTGGTAGGGTGATTCTGGTTATCCAAGCTTGGGAACATGAATGGGATAGTTCCTGTATTTATAGGAGAAGCGAATGGGATCAAAAGGAAGAGTGAATTACGCGTTTTGGAGGGAATTCGTGCAAACCTAATGCACGAGTGAAGTGTGATCCAAACTTCACCAAAACTCATCCAATTCTTGCGTTTTGATGCACTAATCCACTTGGGAAAGTTGGCTAATCATGTTTAGACCCAAAACGCGTGTTAATTTGAGGTTTAGAAGTTGTAACATGAAATTCAAATTTTGACTTGCAAGGAAACTTCAATTCCAAGTTACAATTTTTGAAACTATGGAATTCTCAGCTCAAGGGGTCTTAAGGCATGATTCTTAATGCTTTAGAAAGATGAGGTTACAAGTTTTGCAATGGAAAAATAATGGAGTTAAATGGATGCTTGAGCTGAAAGTTATATTGAGTCAAATTTGAAGAAAAAGGGTTGACTTTCCATACTTAAAATATTTCAAATTCTTCATCAAAAATGTCCTATAATGTCTTGCATCCAAACATGGCCTTCCACTTGGAATTTGCTCTTGATCAAAAAAGATGGCATGGAGTAGATCTCCTTAATGACATTTTGAAACTTGAATCATTCAAAATCTCCAAAATTTGAGCAAGTTATGACTTGTTGAAGTTGGCAAAATTTCATGAAATGACCTATAATCTTTTGCATCTTTAAGGCAACTTCCATTCATTTTCCAACTTTGCACATAAAAGAAGGCATAAAGTTCACATCCTCAAGATAATTTTGGAAAAATAATGGGCTCAAGGTGATAAAAATTAACCAAGTTATGATCATTTGAAGTCACACATAGAAAATTGGGGATTCATCTAGAGGACTTGTAATCTTTCTTCTTTACCAAGTTTCTTCCACATGAAAACTCTTTGGAACTTTTGAAGTGATTTGTTGATAACCCTTTAAAGAGAAGGATGTATTTGGAATAATTCAAAAATACAAAAAGGTGAGCAAGATATGCTCCTTTGAAGTTCAAAACCCTAGCTCCTAGATCAAGAAAATGCTTTGAAGAACTTTGACAAGCTTGAACAAACTTCTTGTACCAATATTATTTCTTTGTGAATAGAAGTTGTTGAGTATGATAATAAGGATTCATAGCTACCAAAACCACTTCCATATCTTGAAATTTGAAAGAAATATGCTCTTGTGACCAATGGGAACAAAACCTTGTCCAAACATGACAACTTCTCCAATCAAAACCCCTTGTACTTTTGAGTCAAATCTAATAAACTTGAAATGTGATGAACCAAAGCAACCTTGCCATGCCAATCCATCCAAAACAAATCCAATGGTGAGGTTTGAACTTCTCAAGCTTTATTGACTAGGGCATGGAAATAAACTCATGAACCCATGGAGTAACTTGTTAAATCTCATTGCCCTTACCTACATGGATAACAAGCAAGACAAGTCAACATTGCATTTTATTAGTTAAATGAAGAAATCAAAACAATATTCATGATCACAAAAGGAACATAAGTCAAGGTGCTTGGTAATCCCTCAAAAGGAGCAAAACTCAAAGTAGGGAGGGGAACCAAGAACCCTAGTGTAATCTTGTTGTTAATAAACCAACATGGTATGATGAAGGGATCTTAGGGGCAAAAATTGGAGTACAACAGTTGTAATGTTTTTTTTCTAAGTTTACTTTATTAGTATTTTGTTTTTTTCTTTGTCTAAGAAGAAAATATGATAGTATTTTTAGTCAAAAAATTGAATCTCAAATTTATTTATGAGTCTTGAGTGATTCCAAAATTTTAAATTTTTTTATGTATTACATGTTGGTTTGAAATATTCCACATTTACTAACCGGTCACCACTTTTTTTATTCTATATTACTTCCAAATTATCAATATAATGTATGCATAACTATTTTTATTTTTTTATATATTAGACTAGATCGTTCGGTTCAATTGAGAGTCGGTAAGTTTGTTGGTTTGATGTCAATTATATCTTAGCCTTCTTTAACTAATTCATATAATCTCTAAAAAAAATTATAATTTTTTAATCATACTCTAAATTTATTTATTGTATATTTAATTCTATTTGATAATATAAAATATTTAATTTTGACAAATATTTTTTACATTGAAATTTCTTTGGCATATTTTTTTAGGTACATATATTGTTGAAAAAAATTTATGTAAATTTTATAGAAGACGATGATTATATTTTTTATAGTATAAATTTTGACATCACAATTTTTTATTTTCTTTTTCTATTTTAGATATTTGTGTTTTTGATTAAATAATAGTTAAATAAAGAAAAAACCTAATATACTAAACTCATGTCTTTAAATAGCAAAAAAATCCACTTATTATGTGGTATATTTGATTTTTTTATTATTCTTATTATTATAAGTCAATATTACTTTTTACTCTCAATATTTATTAATAATTAAATAATTTAAATATTAACTAAAAAAATAAGATATATAGTTTTCTTCTCATGGCTTAAAAGATTGTGTAACATAACTCAATAGACATAACTCATCCAAGACATAATTAATAAATTATCAAAATACTTGTTTAAATATAATTAAAACAGTTTACGAATTCAATCAATTCAACGTCAATCCAAAATCTTAAGGGGAAAAATAGTGTACTTCTAACTCAATAGAAGAATACTAAATAAATAATTCCAAATGTAATGCGGTCGATTTATTGGTACATAATGTTGTTAAAAAATCACTTCTTTCCCGCGATCACACATCAAACAAACATCAATCAATTTGAAACTCCACATCAGTATCTAAAATATTATTGTAAGAGTCAGATTCCATGTCAAAAATAAACTAAACAAGAGTTAGAAATCAGAGAAATATGAATACACCATATCAAGTCCAAGAGAATTAAATAATAAACCAATTTCACCAAGTTATCAATAATGAAATAACCATGACCAAATACATATAAAATAATTAACTCAAGATTAACAACACCAACAACAACAATCACAAAGAATTAGATGCAACATATGCATGCTCTTAAACTATATGATCCAGATATTTCAGCTAGCCACAAAGGTACCACAATAAATTCATCATATATCAATGAGAAAAATAACTCATCATTAAAACACCACACAGAAATACATATGATATGTCATGATGATGAAATACAAACACATTACTAAGACAATCACATATATATCTTTATTTTTTACTAACACAATCACACAAAAATCTTAATCTGCCACTACGACAATCACACATAAATTTTTACCCGCCATTAAGACAATTAAGAAATAAAAAATAATAATAATTAAAAGAAAACACCAAGGCGCTCGTCGAATTCCAGTCTTACGGGCAGGTCGTGGAGCTCTTAGGTTTCTTGCTTTGCTCTATTGATAGTCCTCTTTATTTGTTTTCTTCAATGTGGCTAACCCAAGTGCACTTCCTTTGCAGGTCACATGGTGGAACGTCGCGAGAGGTTGCTGAAGCTGACTCAAGACAAGAAGATCAGTAAGAGGTTGGTGAAGCTGCAACAAGCCACGCGAATGGGTCCGACCCCTGAGTCGGGCAGGGAAGGATCTAGTGGGTCCTCGGGTTCCCAAGACACCAAGCTTCAATCTGCTTTGATTAGCAAGAAACAGAGTCGACCAGATGATGGGGTCGAAGTGACCGATGGAGGGGCGGGTGCCCGGGCCTTCAGCCTGCCACCCTGTTTTATGGAAAAGGATTTCTTCGAGGGGTTTCCCTTGTCCATTTCTGACAACAAGGTTGATGTCATCAGGCGGCTCGACAAGGAAGGTCAGAGGAAACACCTCGCTGCTAGCATGATCGGGTGGTGAAAATGACCGAGATGACAGTTGTCCTCGCGGGAGAAGGGTCTGACTCCTTGGATCGGGTCAAGGAGATGGATTCGGAGAAGGCGGCTCTTGTAGCCAAATCCCGCAAACTGAAGGCTGCTCTCGAACGCTCTGAGGAAATGTTTCGTGAGCAGTCTGAAGTGTAGTCGGGGGAGAAGGAGGAGGCCGACAGAGCTCTTGAGGAAAAAGACTGCCTCCATCTTGATAAGGAGCGGTTGGAGAGTGACAACCAACGGCTGTCGAGAGAGGTCGAAGACCTGAAGGCTGTTATGATGTCCACGGAGGACGAGCCTAAAGGGATGGCCGACTTACGGACGCGTTCTGACTTCTTCGCTCGTATTCAACTTCTGGAGTCAGACTGTGTTGGCGCTTTGACCGATGGCTTTGAGTCTGCAGTGAATCAACTGCCCGTGCTAAATCCGGGGTTGAATACCGAAGGGACTGGGGTTCTATTCCAAGTTTTCGATGGTCGGGTTGTGCCTCCTTCTGACTCTCCTAACATCGACGTTGGTACTCCGGGGAGTGATTGATGCTTTTATTGGTGTTTGGGCCTGCATGCCCGTTGTTGTTTTTTAGGGCCTGCATGCCCGCCTTCATTCTTTTAGTTTTTTGGCCGTCGTGCCTAGATTGTAATTTTGGACAACACCGGCCCTTGTGGTCGGTATATTATTGATCTTTGTTTATGAATGCCTATTTGATGAATGCTTTGTTTACAGTTATCTGATAATATTTGATGTATATGACCGACCGTTATCTTGGTTATGAATTTTTGACGAAGTTTGTGTTCGTATGGAGATATACGTTCGACCCCTGTATTGGTTCGATGCATTTCTAAATGTGTCGAATGCGCGGAGTGGGAACCCGCGTGTTGGGCGTATGATTGCGATTGGGATCCTACGCTCGTGGCGTGAACTGCCCATCGCGAGGTGGATGTTTTGCCATGTAGGGTACTTTGACAGTGAAGCTCGATCGAGGTGTCCCTGCCGGGCATGTATGTTTGGTTCATCAAAATGAACGATAATATGCCTTCGTTGGTTGGTAGTTCGGGTCCGTACCTCGACTCGCCTACGTGGTCGAGCTTTTCCCTTTGTCGACTGAAGGTGGCTATTCGACGGCGAAAGTCCTCCAGCAGGTGAGGGCTTTAGCTATAATATTGTTTTAGCTTCGCAGTGTTCCAGGGTCGTGGTAACGGTTCTTCGTTTAATTGCTCGAGATAATACACTCTGGTGCCCGTAGCTCCCTGTACGCGATAAGGTCCCTCCTAGTTTGCGGACAATTTTCATTCGCGGTAATCTTTCTGGTTTCTCCGCAAGACTAGGTTGCCAACCTGAAATTCACGTCTTATGACTTTGTTGTCGTGGCGTAGGGCTACCTGCTGTTTCAGAGTGGCCTCGCGCAGGGCTGCTCCTGATCGTGTTTCTTCTACAAGGCTGAGATCATCTCTCAGAGCCTTGTCGTTCATATCCTTGTCGAGAGGCATCTCAGTTCGCCTAGATGGCTCCATGATCTCTACTGGGATGACTGCCTCGGCGCCGTAGGTCAGTCGGAATGGGGTCTCACCCGTCGTCGAATGGGGCGTCGTGCGGTAAGCCCATAAAACGCTATGTAGTTCTTCAACCCATCCCCTCTTTGATTCGCCTAACCTGCACTTCATTCCTCGCAAGATGACCATGTTCGTGGCCTCGGCTTGCCCGTTAGTTTAGGGATGCTCGACTGAGGTGAAATGATGTTTGGTGCCGAGTTTGGAAACTAAGATTTGATAGCTTTGGTCGGTAAACTGGGTACCATTATCTATGATGAGCGCCTGCGGGATTCCGAACCGGGCGAGCACATTTCATTTGTAGAAGCGAAGGATGTTGGGCGAAGTGATTTTTGCAAGGGTTTCGGCCTCTATCCACTTTGTAAAATAATCTACGGCCATGATGAGGAATTTGTTTTGGTACGTCCCTTGTACGAATGGTCCGAGGATGTCCATTCCCCACCAGGAAAATGTCCATGGGGATAATACTATGTTTAGCTCGTGTGGTGGGGCGAGGTGCATATCGGCATGCCTTTGGCATTTGTCACATCTCTTGACGTGGTCTTTGGCGTCTTGTTGCATTGTCGGCCAGTAATACCCCGCTCGCAGCGCCTTCCTCGCTAGGGACTTGCTTCCCATGTGTTGGGCATTGATCCCTTCGTGCATTTCCCGTAATATCTCGGGGACTGCGGATTCTTTGATACACTTCAAGAGTGGGATGGAAAATCCCCTACGATATAACTTGTGCTCGAGTACCACGTAGGAGCATGCTCGTCGTTTGGTCGCGGCTGCTTCTCTTCGGTCTAGGGGGAGGTCCCCCTTCGTTAGGAAGTTAAATACCGGGGTCATCCAGCACGAACTGTCTCCGATGGCGTTTACCTCAGGTAGAGTCGTGGATTTTTCGATGCTCGAATGAGATATCGACTCTTGTATGACGGATTTTTTTCGCCTTTCTTTTTCGTGCTTGCGAGCTTCGAAAGTATATCGGCTCTTGTGTTTTGCTCACGTGGTACGTGCGAAATTTATGCCTGGTAGAACCTTTTCATATGCTCTCTAACCAAGTTCAGATATTCGATGAGGCTGTTATTCTTAGCCTGATATTCCCCTTGGACTTGGGACGCGACGAGTTGAGAGTCGGTGAAGATTTGTATCTCACGGGCGCCTAAATCCTCGGTCAGTCTTAGACCTGCGAGCAGGGCCTCATATTCTGTCTAGTTGTTCGAGGTGGGAAAGGAGAGGGTGAGCGAATGCTCGACTACCACGACTTCCTCGTTCTCTAGGAGGATTCCCGCACCGCTCTCGGTCGAGCTGGAAGCTCCATCGATAAAGATGATCCACTTGTGCTCTTTCCCTGCGGGGGGGAGGGGGGTTATGAGCGGTCATCTCAGCGACGAAATCGGCCAGAGCTTGTGCCTTTAGGGCCTTCATTATCTCGTATTGGACATCGAATTCAGAAAGTTCCAAGGACCACTTTAACATTCGACCCGCCATGTCCGGTCGACCTAGGAGCTGTTTCACGGGCTGGTCCATTCGCACCACAATTGTGTGCGCGAGGAAATAGTGCCTGAGCCTTCTTGCTGCATTGACGAGGGCCAGAGCCACCTTTTCTATCTGTTGGTATCTAACTCGGGCCCTTGAAGTTCCTTGCTCGTGAAATAAACGGGTTTTTTTTCCTGTCGTGCGTCTCACGAATGAGGGCTGCACTGACGGCTTCGACCGAGACAGCTAGGTATAGAAATAAGATTTCTCCATCAACTAGTCGTGATAACACGGGCGGATATGAGAGGCTTTGTTTAAGATGAAGCAGCGCCTGCTTGCATTCCTCGGTCCATTCGAAGGTCGCTTCCTTGGGAAGAAGCTTGAAGAAAGGGAGGGCGTGTTGAGCGGATTTTGTAACGAAACGGGATAGTGAGGTGAGCATGTCATTCAAGACTTGTATGGATTTTTTCGACGTAGGTGTGGGGAGGTCGGAGAAAGCTCGACACTTGTCGGGGTTGGCTTCGATTCCTCGTTCTGTTAAGTAGAAGCCGAGGAACTTTCCCGCCTTGACCCCGAACGTGCACTTCTCGGGGTTAAACCTCATTTTGCATTGCCTCGCTTGGGCAAAGACTTCCCTGAGATGAGCGGCATGATCGATGTCTGCTCGGGACTTGACGATCATGTCGTCCATTTCTACCTCGAGCATATCCCAGATTTGGTTGCGGAAGACTTTGTTCATCATCTGTTGATACGTTGCTCCTGTGTTTTTCAGACCAAAGGGCATTACATTGTAGTAATAGTTGCCCGAGCTAGTCATGAAAGCGGTGTAGTGTTTGTCGCCTATTGCCATTGGGATTTGGTTGTAGCCCGAATAGGCATCCATAAACGATAGAATTTTATAGTCGGCCAAGTTATCGACCAGCATATCAATATTAGGTAAAGGAAATGCATCTTTGGGGCATGCCTGGTTAAGATCGGTGTAGTCAATGCACATTCGCCATTTTCCATTATTTTTCTTGACAAGTACAACATTTCACATCCATGTTGAATACCGGGCTTCAGAAATAAAATTTACCTCTAAGAGGTCTTTTATAACTTTTTCAGCAGCCTCCGCTTTCTCCAGAGACTGCTTACGTCTACGTTGTACTATTTCCCTAACGGCTGGATCAATGGCGAGTTGATGACAGGTGACCTCAGGGTCGAGACTGGGCATCTCTACAACGCTCCATGCGAACAAATCCGCATTCTCCCTCAAGCAAGCCTTGATCTGCTTCTTCGCCAAGTCGGCGAGTCTGGTGCCAATCTTCACTCCTCTGCTCGGGTCTTCACCGAGGGGGACGAGCTCGAAGTCCCCGTCTGGAATTGGTCGGAGGGGGACTTGTTCGCCATTGGGGGGCTCGTCCTGGTCGAAGCGAGTGTCCAGGGATATCGAGTCGACCTTTGGAGGGGCCCTTTGTTCTTCTGCTCTGACGTGCTCTGAGCGCTGAGGCTCTGGTCGCGTAGTTGCAGCTTTCTTGGCGGGCCGTGTTTTGGTGTCGACCGTGTTGTGTCCCTTGGATGCCACGTTAAAACACCTTTGGGCAGCTTCCAGGTCACCTTGAATAGTGGCGACTCGTTCCCTCTTGGTGTAGAACTTCATTTTTAAATGGACGGTGGAGGGCACCGCGGTCAGCTCTTCCAGTGTCGGCCTTCCCAGAATACAGTTGTAGAGGGACAGACAATCAATGACGAGGAAGCGCACCTTGACTTGCCTGGTAGCGGTATCCTCGCAGAACATGACCATGAGCTCGACGTATCCCCAAGGCTTGGAGGTCGAGCCATTAAAGCCCTGCAGGTCCGACCCCACGTATGGTGAAAGGCAAGAGTCGTCGAGCTGTAGGGTTCGGAACAGCTGACTGTACATCACGTCGACGGAACTTCCCTCGTCGACGAGGACGCGATGTACATCGAAGTTGGCCATTCTTGCCCTTATCAGCAGAGGGATGACCGAATAGGGGGCCGCTCCGGGGATCTCCTTGAGGTAGAAGGTGATTGGCTCTGATCTTCCTTTCACCCTTTCAAAGGTCACCATTTGAAGCGGGGGGGGGGGGCGTGTCGACCAGCTCGTCCAGCTTCCTCTTAGCTAAATTTATGGTCAAATCATTGAACCCTCCACCATTGATGACTATGGCGGAGGGGAAGTGTTTCCACCTGTTGTGCGTAGACAGAGGTTCTTGCAAATGTTCGAGGACGTAGAAGTCCTCGGGTCTTGTGACGGAGAACGCGGTTTGGATGGGAACCGACTCGTCAGATGGTCGAGCATCCTCTTCTGCTTCCCTCGTCTCACAGGAATCCTGACGAGGAGCGTCGTTTCGCCGGTATTGTGCAAGTCTTCCCCCTTTTATGAGGGTCTCGATGGCGTCCTTGAGGTGGACGCAGTCTTCGGTCAAGTGCCCATGGCTCTGGAGGTACTGGTAGTATTTGCTTCGGTCCACCCCGGGTTTGGCAGGAGTTGGACGGGGACGTTTGATGCCGCCGTCCTTGAAATTTGTACTTGCGCACTCCGCTAAGATGCACTCGCGGGAAGCCGTAAGCGAAGTGTATTCTGTGAACCTCCCCGAGGGTCCCCTTTGTTCCCGGGCGTCTCGGGGTTTATCGTCCCTTCTCTTTTCTCCAGTTCGTCGAGGAGGGGCGATGTCTTGTCGGGGATTGCTGCTGGATTTGCGGTTTCTGGGGTCCCGAGCTCTGTTGGCCGCTTCTCTCTCCTTGTAGTCCATGTAGGCTCTGGCCTTTTCGAGGAGGGCATTAAACGTCTGGGGTGGTTCGATGCCCACGGCTTTTCTGAATTCGTTGCCGGGGAGGAGCCCCCTCTCCAACAGGTATCTCTTCATATGGTCCATGCAGGGGACCTGGATGGCTTCCCAGTTGAAGCGGTTAATGAATTCTCTCAAGGTCTCATCGTGCTTCTGGACGATGGCCTCGAGCGTTACTTTGGTCTTCGGGTGTCGTCACGAAGCAGTGAACAAGCTGATGAACTGATTCTTTAGGTTTCGCCAAGAGGTAATTGACCCCGGGGCGAGACTTTTGTACCAGTCCATAGCCACTTTCCTCAGAGTCGTGGGGAACAACCGGCATTTGATTGGTCCCCCGACGTTGTGGTAGTGCAGCATGGCTTCGAACCCGTCTATATGGTCGACCGGGTCAGCGATGCCGTCGTACTCCTTTAAGTGGGGAGGCTTCTCCATGCCCGGGGGAATGGGATCCTCCATGATATCTTGTGACAAGGGACCGCGGGGGGTCGTCCTCGTCACTCTGTTCCGGAGAGCGGGATGGGGATCCGATGTAGTGGCGGTCATGGTGGCCCTGGTCACGCAGAGCGTTCCTCGGGCGGTGTGACTGTTGATGGTTTCCCTCGTGTCTGTCTCTGGGGGGTCTTCGTTCTTTCCGCGAGGGGACATAGTCGCGCCTTCCCACGTCGACCAACGGTTCCCTCTCCAAAGGGGGTCGTCGCCTGAGTGGTCGGGGTGACGGGCTTCGAGAGATGTCCCGATTCTGTCTCTGTGGGGAGATTGGGGACGTTCGTCCGCTTGTCGAGGGGGAGGAGATTGAGGTCTTTTGTGCCTTCTAGGGGGCCTCCGGTCGTCCTCGAGTGCTCTCAGTCTTTCCCCTGGGCGAAGA